>OW964567.2:11160165-11776942 GCA_943138885.2 Tholera decimalis | reverse complement strand
GGAAACTGACGTATTTTGCCATTGAGTCCCATTCGCTGAGACCCCAAGCGGAAGCGGCTGCAAGTCTAGCCGCTTTGAACTTTTCTTCATTAGTCATTTTAACCCATTTCTTTGAGACCGTGTTATACAACCCAACCCATTCTCCTAAAGCTTCAAAGCACCTTAACTCTCCGAGATAAGAGTCAATATCGCTTACATCGTCGTTTAACTTCTCTCCATATAAATCAAGGGCTTTCTCCCAGTTGTGTAGTTTCTCGTACCATCTTATTTGGACCTTTAGGTTGGCGTCGCCGGCTTCACGCTGTGCCATGACTCTTTCCAGCAGACCTTCTGCGGCCTCTTTTTGTTGCAGTTTGTTGTTGATATGGATTAAAGCCTCAACGACCTGAGATGTTGCGCCATTACGGAACTCTTCCTCCTGCAGAAAAACAGATTGCGGTTCAGACACCAAATATATTTTTTCACACATAAAGTTACAGAATTAAATACATTTTGACATGTTAGCTTTTACTTAACAATTATCAAAATCAACTTTAGTTTTAGTTAATTTAACTTTATTATTATTTATTATTATTCATACCTTGTAGTGCAGTGCCTTAGCATACGCTCTGCAATGCATAGCCCTTTCACCGAGCAGATGCGTGGATATGGGCAGAGCGCCCCCTTCACAGTGTTCCATGAACTCGGCCAGATTTAGCACAGTATGAGCCAGTTCTGGTGCGTCCGGCGCCGTTAGGGCTTGTTCAAGAGCATTCGATAGCTCTGTGCGGGATGTGTTGTCAAGTTCCGTCCAACATGAGACGAACGCTGCGTTGAACAAGTCTCGGAGAAGCTGGGAATAGTTGTGGGCTAAGGCTAGACATGCCCTGTTAATGAAATATCATCGTTACTCGCTACTATAAATGTTTTAGTAGTAATATAATATAAGTCAATAGATAATCCAATAATATAATATAAGTCAATAGGTAATACTAATATTATAAAAAGGTAAACATTCTTAAGTTTGTATATACAACATGTATCGTAATTAACGTATACCGTCAAACACCCCAATTAGAAAATTATGTTATTATCATAATACATACTCTGAATTTTTAGATTTACTTGTTTAAACAGTTTTTTTCAGACTAACTTCCTTTAAATGAGTTTCATTTTTCTGTAATGTGTACTGAATGACGGAATTTATATAAATCTTTTTTTTTTATTACGCATGAGCCCGCTCTTGACCTCAATCTCGCCTGATGGTAAGCGATAGATGGGGTCTACGATGTGACGAGCGAGCCCAGAAGATGCCTATTTACTCGAGCTTTATAAAGGCTGAAAGGTCATAAGTGGCAGGGAACACAGAAGCCGGCTGCATTTAAAAAGTTACTACTTTAATTTACGGTCCATAGTTAGTTTGTTTTTACTATACAGCGAAAGTGTAATTTGTAATTTACGTAAATTTAATCGCTTTGGGATAAAAATTTCGATATTTTTTTTATTAAAAACGATAAAAATCGATTCAGTAAACGATTCTGAACAAACTAATTTCAGGATGTGCATTAATTAAGTTACATGTTGTATAGAGGGTAATTTCCGGAACTAATGATCAAATTACAATTTATTTTTCATTGGTAGTAAGTGGCATTATTTGTGAATGCTGTAGGCAATAAATTATTTCGAAATCCACGCTAACGAAGTAGCGAGCGAAGTGCTAGTAAGGATGAGACAGATAGTTTATTTTTCTTTATGTTTTAAAGTGGATATACAAGCCTTTTTCGTATCGTAAATGGTGACTGAGATTCTTGGCTAAATAATAGCAAAGTCTGGCCGAGGTCGATCCGTGGATATGCAATAGAGGTGGGCTAAGTGTATCATTTTTGAGATTGGAACATTTGCATCTCGATCACTGAAATGATCCGGAACACTGATATGTTTCATTTGGCTCATTTGGATCATCGGCTCAAATGACTCAGTAAACGCCCGCGACGCGACGTCATTTATAGAAACGTAACATTCTTACGTTGCGTTGCGGGCGTTTACTATTGAGACATAGAAATTTTTTGAGGCATCAATACTGAATGTTTTATGTCTACATATTTATTGTAATAAATGAGATTATAAATAAAGTCGATCTTCGTGCATAGGATACAAGAGTCAATAGTTAAAGTAACTCAGTGTGTATCGGTCTCTCTCTCACTCGCACACTGCTCAGTCGCCACACGAGCGACGCGTCGCGCGAAATGAGCCAGAGCAAAGTAATGTTTCAGATTCAAATAAGAGTCAATAGTTAAAGTAACTCAGTGTGTATCGGTCTCTCTCTCACTCGCACACTGCTCAGTCGCCACACGAGCGACGCGTCGCGCGAAATGAGCCAGAGCAAAGTAATGTTTCAGATTCAAATGATGCATTTGAAACGTTGTTACTGAACCAATCTTTTGAATCACTTCAATGATTCGAATCAGTGAGTCGGTTCCGTAGAGATACACACGCCTAATATGTAAACATATATCATAAACACAAACCCATGAGACAGTAATTATCATAACATCGGCTGTCATTTGAAAACCAGATTGACAGTCGTTACAGATAGTGGTAAAGTGGCAGTTCAGGTATCAGACTTTCCAAGAACGTTACCCAGATACTGGGTTATGGGGATCAGGTAGGCGCTGCATATACTGGTACTCAGTTACACCCGTTTACACGATTTTTTTTTTTTACTTACTATACCACTTTTGTACATCTAGCCGCACCAAGTAACTATCGGCAGTAACAGTGATTCGGTTAAAATTTTATCCATACCATTTTTTTAAATGTATGTTTCTACATACATTCAATTCGAAAGTATGTCTCTTTGTCTATATACATTCCCATTCAAGGCTAAACCGCAAAAAAGATTTAATGAGATTTTTTTTCACGACCATAGTTGAAGCCTGGAGCTCAAAAATAGGTATATTTTCAAAAAACGACCCCCAAGGGAAATACACTTATTTGATTTGATTGATCCCATTGATATTTCCCATACATTAATTTGATTTGATTGGTCAAATTAATGTGTTCTTATTAAACATTTGTGTCAGTTATTAGACATTAGATTAGACATCATTTATAACTATCTAATTGAAATAGGTCACATAAATGACCGTTTCACAATAAAAAATAGGATTAATAATATGGTGCTATAACTTAGAACAAAAGTGCCGAAATTATAACCGACTAGCTTCTACCCGCGACTTCGTACGCGTGGGAAGGTTTTCCCGCGCAAATCCCGATCCCGTGGGAATTTCGGGATAAAAAGTAGCCTATGTGTTATTCCAGGCTGCCAACTATATACTTACCAAATTTCATTCAGATCCGTTCAGGAGTTTTTGCGTGAAAGAGTAACAAACATCCATCCATCCTCACAAACTTTCGCATTTATAATATTAGTAGGATAGTAGGATTAGTAGGAAGTAGGATAGTAGGATTCACCACTCAATTCAATTGATTTTATATTTATTTCAAAGGTTTGAAAAAGTCAAATTTGTCAAATAATAAGTCAATAATTGCAAATAATTCAAGAAATTTAAAATATAATATATTCTGATTGAATTGGTGTGTACCTAAGTATACTTAAGTTATTGTGTGGATCACGAAACGATTATAGGCTTAATATGGAAGATAAAATTCAGGAGATGGCCATCAAATATTGTAAAAGAAGATTTTAATAAAGTATTGGATGTTGTAATTATATTGTTTTATTGTAAATTAACATAAATTACTAAGTACTAATAAAAAGGAATTAAATAGGATGGCCTATGCAGTGGTACCCTGATTTGTAGGTAGCTATATCTATATGCTATATATATATATACACATATGCTTTATCCATTGTTGTTTTTACTTGTTGCCAGAGGCAGGCTACTGCAACTTCAAGGGGAAAAAATAGTATGGAGTTTGAGGGGTAAATAATGGTAGATATTTTGCTGTCTCAGCTCTTCAGTGCGCTTTCTCTTTCTTTCATGACAGTCAACCACTTTTTAATCTGTGGTCGGCCATATATGTTTACTTGTCGTGTGTCTTCTTGTATTTTGTATGTGCTTATTATTTTCTGGCAGTAATTAAATTGATTTACGGTTAATTTTTTTAAATTAATTTGTAAAAAGTGTTCTTGTTCAGTAATCATAATTGTACCATAATGCCACATAATAACTTAAACTTGTGAAGTTGCAAAGGTAAAGAAAAAAGGAAGTTTATGGCCAAAATTTCCATTAGAAGAGGCTTGGTAAGTATTAAATTAGATATTTGATTATATATTTTAATTAAAACATGATACTAAAAGGCTTAATCGATCTTTTAATTTTAAATTTTATGTGGTGATAGTGATGTGCTGTAACGCAAATGGCTCTTATCAATTATCGATAAATGGAGTTTGTTTTTAATTGTTAAAAACAACGTTGATAAAAGCGACAGGTATTAAATGAAACCGCATTTACTTTATGTATAATTTTCAGGCTACACACCAAAAATCAGATCACTAGTTTAGCCATAGGACATTTTTGAAGTTTTTTCTTAGTTAAAGTATCTTCCCAAGCACCTGACTAAGTAGGGTGCGTCTCATATCATATAAAGTTATTTGGTATATTTTCATTTCAATAACGTTGCAGTCAACGATTATCAAATACAAGAATAAAGAAGACATGGTCACTGACGTTCTGACGACGGAGCTCCATCGAATGAAATATGAAATGTTTATGACCGGTATGGGTTTGCAATTGGGAGTCGTGCAATAGTTATAGTTATAATATCTAGTCTTCTCAATAATATGATAAGAAATTAAAGAAGTTAGTTGGCTTTAGACAACCTTTCCCAAGTAGTGGCTTTCGTGCACAGAGCCTGTTTAAGATAATTTACACTGACATTAGTCTTTCAGATAATGCAAGTTGTCATGCCCGAAGTAAGCACCTAGATGTCCGAAAACTTTTCATCATAAAGAAGGTTGCAGTCAATGAAATATTTATCAAATACAAGAATGCATAAAACAGTCGCTGATGTTCTGACGACGGGGCTCCATCGAATGAAATATGAAAAGTTTATGACCGCTATGGGATTGAGTCCAGAAGAAGATTGGGAATAAATTACTGCAATCCTTGACATATATTATTTAGTTTAATAATCTGTACTAGTTTTAATAATTAAAAATATTCTGTTTTTTTTTTTAAACTACAGTCCTTGCTTTATTTTAATACAAATCCACTCTTAAATTTAAAAAAGTAAGCCCGTTTGCGACCTGTATACTTTATCGATATCGATAAAGAAGTTACTGCCATCGCTCAGCACTATTTAGTCTGATAGGTTGGTAGTACTGTTGTATGACGTCTTGTTTCTCGTGTATCTTCGTTCAGTTGGTATTGAAGTGACATGTAAACTGTTTTTATTTTTTTGTACTAAGTCCCAACTCTTAAAACATAGTGTATTACATTCTCTTTGGCCAGAGGGAGAGAGAGGGCGCTCTGAAATCTTCTAGTGACAGCTCTATCTCACTATATAAACATGTACTCTGTGTCTGTGATTAATAATCCAGTCTACGGCAGGGGGGGGGGGACACTACGTACATTTTGACAGCGAAGAAAAGAAAGAGTTGCCATCTAGAAGTTGGCCTCAGTATTATTTACTGTCTACCGGGTACGTTAAATTATCAACAGATGGCGCTATATAGTGTACAAAAATTTTTTTTTAAATAAAATTATTGATGTAATATTAATTGGAGATAAGTTTGAGAAAAATATTAAAATCTTACAAATTGAAATAGACACATAAATTAAATACAATTTGATAAAGCACACATATCAACTTTATTTAAAAAGACCTGGTGCCAGATTCTACTTAGGAAATATAAATTAACAGTTCTTGAACAGAAAATAAACAATCACAATATGGCGGTTTGTTGCATTCTGCGAATGCGTATTTTGTTATATATTTATTTAAGAAGTATGGAGGACTAACAGCTATTAAATACAGAAAATAAATAGTATAGTAGACAGTGAACCAATTAAAAGTCCTCAAGTTTAGAGGCAGGAAAATCTTAAATTGAACACTTAAAAGGTAGTCTTAATAATGATTCTTCGTTTTCTTTCTACCTTTTACTATCTACATTCCCTTCGGAATATTTTGTTTCGTCCTATTTCTGTAGCATGTTCTACTAGAACATATTACAGAGATAGGACGAAACGTTATATTAGACATGTCAACATGCATACAAATAGCTATGTGTGTGTGGGTATATGACTAGTTTGGGGCCAATTTACAGATGGCGTATTGTCAAACAGGTAAAATAGGTTTGCAATTTTATCACGTAAGAGGGCTCTCTTTTCCCTTTATATTACTTTACTCTTTGGTCAACGGAATTTGCAGCTGAGTTACCAGTGTATTAATCACGCGCCCTCTTGTAAGAGTTGGGGTAATGAAACCATAGCGGCATCTAATTTGATGCCAACGCCATCTAGTAGCTTACTTATTACTAATATTAAAGTTTGTAAGTAAGTTTGGACGGATGGATAATATTGTTACTCTATTATGCAAAAAATAACTGCACAGGTTTAACCTTTTCGATGCCCATCTATATAATACGCGATGTGTCCTCCAGCGCCACGCTACAAATGTATAACGTATCTATAGTAAAACGTAGGGATGGGATTAATGTCCTATCGACAAATAATATTATAAGTTGAAATTAACGTTTATTCACCAAATTACGAAGCTAAATAAAAACTGATACTGTATTTTCATATTTTGTTTTATTTCATAAAAAAATCAATATGAAAACCTGGATATATTTCCCATAATAAAAGAAAAGAATTGTAAATTTATAAGACGTGTGTTCTAGAAGGCACATCCCTATTTGTCTCCAAATGTAATTCTTCTACTTCATATCAAGTCGTTGGCGCTGGAGGCACGTCAAAATCCTTTCTGATATAAGGATGTCTAGATGTCGATGTCTATGGTATTTTTCTTTTTCTATTCTCTATGGTCGAGTTACACGTGCATAACCTCAACCGATTCATGCATAATTTATTTCGTTTACTTACAACAAATAGAACCAAATACAATCAATAGAAGCTAGATACGTGGTTTGCTACGTGTTTTTTTTTAAATTAAAATGGAGAGTAAGTGACTGTTTTACGCAGATGTTACAGATCTTTTTTTAATGGTAAGTAGGTATAGGTGTCGCAAAATACTAGCAATGATTTTTCTTGTTTTTAGAAACTAATAGAAAACAGAAGTACATTCCTGAAACGGAACTTGACTACTTAACGGAATGTCAAGACGACGAACCATTTCAAAATTCTGATTATTCACAAACTTTTTCTTATGATGAATCTACTCAAAAAGAAACAAAATTCAAGGAAAGTGGTACATGCACAGAAGCAGTAGAAATGAAAAAGGATCCAGTACCCACTGTCATGGATGTGCATGGTTGCAATTATTTCGGACAGTTGGTATCGAATGAATTAAGAGAAGAGAAGAAGAAGAGAATAGAAAAAGAAAAATACCATAGACATCGACATCTAGACATAGATGTCGATGTCTATGGTATTTTTCTTTTTCTATTCTCTATGGTCGAGTTACACGTGCATAACCTCAACCGATTCATGCATAATTTATTTCGTTTACTTACAACAAATAGAACCAAATACAATCAATAGAAGCTAGATACGTGGTTTGCTACGTGTTTTTTTTTAAATTAAAATGGAGAGTAAGTGACTGTTTTACGCAGATGTTACAGATCTTTTTTTAATGGTAAGTAGGTATAGGTGTCGCAAAATACTAGCAATGATTTTTCTTGTTTTTAGAAACTAATAGAAAACAGAAGTACATTCCTGAAACGGAACTTGACTACTTAACGGAATGTCAAGACGACGAACCATTTCAAAATTCTGATTATTCACAAACTTTTTCTTATGATGAATCTACTCAAAAAGAAACAAAATTCAAGGAAAGTGGTACATGCACAGAAGCAGTAGAAATGAAAAAGGATCCAGTACCCACTGTCATGGATGTGCATGGTTGCAATTATTTCGGACAGTTGGTATCGAATGAATTATTAAGGTTCGATTTTGATCAAAAATATGTAATCATGCAAAAAATTCTCGAGGTACTGAAAAATAAGGAAGAATAAAGCTTGGCATATTTTAGCTAGTGCACATATTTTAAGATGATCAGGTGTCCAAAAATAACATTTAATTTTATCTATATCACAAGTTGATTTTATCCTTTTATTTGTGATCGTCTTAGGGAATGCTGTGGCCTTCTTACTACAATTTCGATTCACTGTCCTCTGTAATTATATCAAATTCTGATTCAGACTCCACACCTTGTAAAACTTGCAATAATTCGTCATAATTATTCACCGTCACAAATTTTTTGTAAGAACACATGCGCCAACGCAAGATGTAAACATTGCACTACACTAAAAAGCACAGTCACTATAACCTTGAAACCCGTCCGCTTATGACGTCACAGATTTACTTCTATACAAGTTCATGGCGTTGTGCGCACTGACAACGGTTTTCCAAACGGTGTTTCAGTATTGACAATGATTAGAAAACCTATTTATTCTTGATTAAGGTGAATAAAACGTAGTTTATAGTTTACAATATTTATAAAATATTATTTATTCACGTCATTTTCTTGCAATAATAGTATTTATGATCGTTTCGACGAGATGAAATATAGCGAGGTCTTCATCGTGTCCCATCACTGGCTTACTTTATATCAAGTACTTGGCGTTGGGGGCATTAAAATATTTTCTGGCGTTTTTGTTTCTATCTATACTATAATATTAAATATTATAAAGCTGAAGAGTTTGTTTGTTTGTTTGTTTGCTTGAACGCGCTAATCTCAGGAACTACCGTTCTGATTTGAAAAATTCTTTCAGTGTTAGATAGCCCATTTATCGAGGAAGGCTATAGGCTATACATCATCACGCTAACACCAATAGGAGCGGAGCAGTAATGAAGAATGTTTCAAAATCGGGGGATTTTTTTTCCACGGGGACGAAGTCGCGGGCGGAAGCTAGTTGAATATAAAACAAACAAGAACTTATTATGTGTGAAAAATTTAAAAATATGGCTTATAACAGGGCAATTTTCCATAAAAACAAAATAAAAGGTCTTGTAAAAGTCGTAAATTTATTTTATACTATTATTACTTCTAATCAAGTAGTGGCGCTGAGGGCACGAAAATCTCGAACTTGTGTGTAACAAGTGATTGGCGTTTAAAAGGTTAAATGAAAATTGGTATGAACATAACAGAAATCCTAGATAACATACAGGCTAATTTTTATCCCGGAATTCCCACGCGATCAGCAATACGGGAAAAGCCTAGTTGATATAGACACTTACCTCAGAGCAGGGCTATGAGATTCTGTCAGCAAGCCAATACTGAACCTTCTTAGCCACTCCAACCAATCATCCTTAGACACACGACTGCTGACTGTCCAAGCTAGCTTCAAGTTGTGCGCGTTAACACACAATTTGCGAATAGACTGGGATGTGTCACAGTTGTAACCGATGCGGGCCTGGAAAATACAACGTATGTTTTTAGTAGGTAGTTTTTCGCAGTCTACAGTCAACCTCAACTCAAAATTGCTGATGTCAGTCCGTGGACGGATCATCCACCATCATCAACATATCATCATCACTAACATATCGAGATGCGTCGGAAACCACGATAAGCTGTTAGTCCCAGTTGTCATTTGTACATCTTTCTTTCTTTCTTTCATCTTTCTTGTCGCTCCATGTAAAACAATAATACTCAGCTGCATCTTGTCAACTTGAAGCCGACCCGGAATGGGCTAAGCAGACGATGAGTCAACCTTAACTCACTGTAACAGTTTCAGCGTAAAACGACGTAGTATATTCAGAAGCAACTGAAAAGCACCGTTAATAGTAGAAAATTAACAATTACCTCTTGATTATTGTTCCTTGGCCTTCTCCGCGTACTTTGTAAGAACTCGTCCATCGCCAATGTTTGACTAGACTGCATTCGAGAGAGCAATAATTCATAGTTTTGATGTTGTATCTTATGTTTTACTACCACTTTTTGTACTAGTGGAATAAAATCAGTGAACTTTCGCCCCAGTTGGACAATTAGAGCGCATAGCGTGTCCATTGCAGTCGGTCGCAACGCCGCACAAGTGTCCAAGCTCCGCACTAAAGGATGAATGATTCTGGAAACCAGTTCACTGTAGTTCAAGGAATCGGAGAGGTAGTCAACTGTTTCCATTGCTACCTTTGCCACATTTATTGGGCAGTCTGACGCGTCGAACAACTTCACAATAGATGGTATAACTAAATGCATGTAATCATCCAAGTTGTCTTCGAACTTTTGTAAAGCGAAAAGCAGTTTTTCGGTCACCATTCTGTCTTTGCTTGCGTCGTGTGCTAGCACACGCAGTATCTGAGGCATTAGCTGAGGTAAGTACACTTTGAACTCAGAGCCTAAAGCCACAGCGATATATTCAACTAATAAAATCAATGTTGGCTGAAAAGGACTGTTTGGCGTCCAAAACTCCCTGATCAAATCAAATATTTTGTCCAAGTAATTACGAATGTGCTGCTTTACAATAGCGATCAATCTAGCCAATTGAGTGAATAAGAATTCTCTAAAATTATTATTATCAGTAGCTCTCGCCACATATAAAAGACTCGGCGTTACCCGAGAGATGTATGGCACGCATTTTATTCCCAAAGATTGGAAGATGAAGGTAACTGCTTGTACCACACTCGTATGATGCTGCTGCAAGGTTGGATCCTTCAATATCCTCATAAGTGTGGATATAACAATGGCAGGATAGTATTCGTCTAACACTGGAGACGACATGTTGACTAGCATCTCACTAGTTGTCATATCAAAGTTATTTTCTTCTGCTTTGCTATCGGCTACAGGAACTAAGCTAGAATCAGGCTGTTCACCAATCAGACCTCTAGTTATCTTGTGTTTGTAAGGATCCAAAGCTCCTAACAATCCCAAAACGCGAATAGTCTCTCTCCTGTCTTTAGGTTGCTGTTCAGTCTTCAAGAAGTTCAAGAGCACATCCATAAGGGTCGGATACTCGGTGTAGGGAGCCACGACGTATCCTGTGGCGCTGACAAGTTGCCCAAACGCCCAGAGAGCAACACTCCTCTTTTCTGTCGCACTTGCATCAGATAGCAGCTCTAGAAGAATACTAAGGAGTTCTGGCAGCCATTTCTTGAGTCCACTATTATCACCGTGTACATCGGCCAAATCTCCGATAGCTTTCAGTACGCTGATGACAACACCGGGATTTGAATCAGATACTCTTAGTTTTGGCACAAGAACATTCAGAATTGTCTCCATGTATGGCTTCACTAGCTTTGGAGCATGACGTATGAGGTTATCTAACATCCTCGCCGCCTGTTCTTTATTTCTACTCATACCAGAATGCTCGAGTTCAGTCAAAAACTGTATGAGCGTCTTTCTGAGCCCCGGCATGACGTAAGCAGGATTAACTACGCTTAACCGACCAACTGTGCAGATGGCCAACTCTCTGATAGCCAAGTGTTCATCATTCATTGCCATGAAAAGAAAACTTAAGTTCTCAATTTGAGCTAAATGAATGTCAAATATATAGTACAGAGACTCGAGTACCCAGTATCGAACTTCGTAATCAGGGTCTGTCACTGTCACAACCAGTAACTTCCCCACCACTTCTGCTGTCAATAGAGTGAGTGTCCTTGAAGGCGTGTTCATAGTCCTGATGGTAGCATCTGCCAATAATTTCGCAGCAGTTTTGACAGCCTCTAGTCTAACTTCCTGTTGCTCACTCTGCAAGAAGTGATCAGCACAGCGCCTAACAAAGGTTAGTAAGCTGTGTTGACCCTCAAAATCAAACGACCCGAGAGTTCTCAGAGCTAGAACAATGCTGGCAGTGTCTTGTGGTTCCATTACTAAACTCATATTACTCATTTGCTGTTCCAAACTCCTTGGCACACCCGGATGTAAGAATGGTTTATTTCTCAAAACAAGAGAAAGCATATTCAGTAAACCTTCGGATATTTCTGTTCTCAGGGAAGGCAGATTCTTACTCAACTCTCTCAGGCAGATAGTCAAGGAAGGACTTAGGCCTGTAGCAAACATGGCATCTAGTAATTCTTTTATATCAGTGATGACAAGGTCTTTAACAGCACTACCTAATAAGGTAATGCATGCAAAAATAGAAGGATCTATCCAGACCCGCTTTTTAGTTTGTGTGTCTCTTATAGGTAGAGTTTGTTTGATGACATCCATTATGCTGGGAATATAGTTCTTGATGTCGTTTTCGATGGCAGCAGCCATGAGGCCTAGGGTAGTGAATGCCATATTCCTGTCTTTCTCTCTGCTTCTCAGACAGGAAAGCAAGTAGCTCATTGTAGAAGTAAGGTATTTCTTCAGGAAAAAGTCTTTGTTGAAAGCAGCTAATCTAGGAATTATGACCAATAGTATTTGTGGCACACCCTGAGTCTTGAGGATACGCTGGCTCATAACATCTGGATAAGAAAAAACATGGTTTTGAGAAACTAAAATAAATAAATAAAAATATACCTCTTATTAACAGTTCGGTTTCATAAGGGGTCATTCAACAACCGATGCTGGTGTTGAACTTTTAGGACACATTTACAATGCATGAGAAGACAAATGTGATGCCCTAGGCATCTTTTGCGACTGGTCCAAGGCATTTGACTGTGTTCATCATGAAACATTGGTCAGAAGACCACACCACTACGGAATTCGGGACTCCTCTTTGAATCTTCTTACTTCATATTTAAATGACAGGATTCAGAGAGTCGATGAATATGGATAAATATGATCGGTGGTGACTATGGGTGTGTGCCCCCCAGGGCTCAATTCTAGGACCATTTTTGTTTTGTTTCTTATATATATAAATGACCTGCCTTACCTCATAAAGGATAACAATAAAATTGTGCTGTTTGCAGACAACACTTCACTTTTGTTTAAAATTAAACGTCAGCAACCTGATTCTGACGACATTAATAACGCCTTTTCAGAAATAGTATATTAGTTTAATGTTAATGATCTTCTTTTGATTGAAAAAAAAAAAACGAAATGTAAGTTGTATAGAAACAAAACCAGCAATCTGACATTTCACTAATTAGTGGTAATTTAAAAAAAGATATCCTTCTCGAAAAGAATTGATAAATTTATCACAAATGATCTTATTTAATAAATTAACTTAATTAATTGAGTCAAAGCTCCAGAGCCTTGAACACTGAGGACGAGTTGCAAGTCTATCGGTTTTCTATCGGTTACATTTCGGGGAGTAAGCAATGAAATTACACAATCTAATTCCGCCGACGGACAAACGGCGAAGCGCCATCGTTACATGGTGGACATCCCACCCATACGTACAAAACGTTTTGGGAATACCTTCATTGTGCGTACGGTTAAGGAGTGGAATTCCCTGCCGGAGTCTGTGTTTCCCGACAGCTACAACCTAGGAGTCTTTAAGTCCAGAGTGAATAGGTTACTTTTAGGTAACCGTGCTCCATCTTCGATCACATCATCACTTACCATCAGGTGAGATAGTGGTCAAACGCGAACCTATTTTCAATAAAAAAAAAATGCCGCCGATATTCGTCAGACAGTCTTTGTTTTACAAAAAGGGCTATTCGTTCAATTTATAAATTAAGTCCTATGTGCTCCCTCAGAGATATGTTTAAAGATATTTATATAATGACTGTGCCCTGTCAATATATTTATGAAAATATTTTGTACACTCATAAAAATAAAAATTTGTTTAAAAAGTAGTGATATCCACAATATAAATACTAGAAATAATCACACATTTATTGTACCTTCAACTAGGCTCAAGAAAATTGGGGGCTTATTTAGATGTCAGTGTATACGCTTTTACAATAAAGTTCCCAGTCATGTGCAAGAACTAAGCCTCAATAAATTTAAATCATTTGTGAAGCAGAAACTTTGCCAGAAAGCTTTTTATTCTGTTAAAGACTATCTTGCGGACAAAAATGCTTGGGATTGAGCTGCTCCAATTACATCTGTTTTGTTTGATTTTTACTCATTTCTTTTTTTTGTATTATAATGATTATTTCATATACATTTTGACATGACAATATTATTTACTTTTTCAAGTAATAGAATATACTTTTCTTTTTTTTTTGCTGTACCATTTTTAATTTTGTTTGTACTAGATCCATTGATATACTAAAAACCCAAGATGCACAGTCTCGAAGAAAAGTGACGCTCGAAACTGTCGCCAAACACTCACCACCTACGTAGTAATAGTAATGCTATAAGTATAAAATATGTTTTTGCAAATTCCATCTTATGAAAATTGTTTAAAGTTGTTTTTACAAAGCAGTGTGCGAAAGACAATCAAATTTTACGACTGACGTTGCTCGATAGGACAAGGTCTTGAGTGGAGACTTACACCTTATACTAATTTTTTATAAGACATTTTTGTTAGTATTATAAGTTTATTAAATTGTGTTCTAAAGACGTAATTATAGCGTAAATGTTTTTGGGTAGAACATGTGTATATCAATGAAACAAATATTAACTGTTAAAATCGTTTAATATTTTTTTTAATTCAATAAAGATTATACCTTTTGCCGTGATATACATAATATCTACGTCAAAAAAATTTGCTATAAAAAAAATCTAAAGGTTGGCTGACTATTGATGTCTGTTCTCCGCATCGTATTTGGTCACGAGAAAAACTAAAGTATAAAAATAAGAAGTTTTTAATGAGATTGGTGTTGCGCCAAAGCAACACTCACGACACTTTTATCATTAACATATCGCATGTCGTATACCCATAAGTTATCCCATGATGAATCAATAAACTTAAAATATATTTTTATTCCATTATTAAATCATTTAAATTATTCCAGTATGGGGAGGGACGTTTAAAATTGTAATACTAAGAGCGCACAATGGGCAATACTTAAAGTGATGTCGTTTAAAAAAACGAATTTATCCCACTGGACTGCTATACTCGGAAGCTCAAGTACTTACAGTTCTCAATATATATCCTGCGTACCATACTACGTAGACACAGATTGTTACAAGTAAGCCCAGATTTAATAAGCAAACGCACTGGGTTTCCCGTTTTATAAAGTTCCCAAATGTCACACTAAACTTACGTCTAGATACTATTAGGCATTAAGTTCTAGGATCTACAATAGATCAAATAAAACTATCCCAATTTAGAAGCTTATGTGACATAAGGTCAAATAAATTTTAAAACCATGGCTTCAGTCTTTGAGCTATGACGATATTAAAAAAATCATTTCGTCAGTACAGTAAATTAAGCTATTCAAAACACACACTCATGTTAACGCACACGCGTCCAGAGTTCCAGTCACACACACACCCACACACACGCACGCAATTACGCACATACACTCAAACTTACACACACATACACGTTTCGCTTCTATTTCTTTTGTTCTCAATACCTTCTAATGTTACTTTTTGTTTGTAATTTATTACATAAAAAATTAAATGTGTTTTAATGTATAGGGTAGAACACTGATTCCTGTAACAGAGTCTTGCTTAGCATAGGAGTCAGGGGCTTCACTTGAAAGATGTAATATTTTTATGTTCAATAAATTATTTATTTATTTTATTTATGAACATTAAAAAAAAACCGTAAAATTGACGACCTCTTCTCCTTCAGTATATTATATAACGTATACATATTTGCCAAAAACTAAATTAGTATTAATTATTGTAAAATAGATGTGTTTAACTTTTGGTGTACAATAAAGTTTATTTTAATCTATTCTAAATACTGGCTTTTGCCCGCGACTTCGTTCGCGTAGAGGTTTTTCCCGCGTATCTCCTGATCGCGTGGGAATTTCGGGATAAAAACCATCCTATGTCCTTCCCACGGTCCTAAGCTATTCCCACGCCAAAGGAGAATGCCAAGGCTTCCTTCAAGACTCGGCCAGAACCGATAAAGATGAACTATATATCATAAAAAAGGAATATAATTATATAATTTGTCTGTATAGTTAGTTTTCTATAAGAAGTACACCAAATAAAGTTATAGTTCTTTGAAGTTGACCACTTAATATAACATGAAATCGTACTAATATTATAAATTAGCTTCTGCCCGCGACTTTGTCCGCGTAGGAAGGTTTTCCCGCGCAAATTCCGATCCCGTGGGAATTTCGGGATAAAAAGTAGTGCCTATGCGTTATTCCAGAATGTCAACTATCTACTTACCAAATTTCATTCAGATCCGTTAAGTAGTTTTTGCGTGAAAGAGTAACAAACATCCATCCATCCTCACAAACTTTCGCATTTATAATATTACTAGCTTCTGCCCGCGACTTCGTACGCGCGGGAAGGTTTTCCCGGGCAAACCCCGATCCCGTGGGAATTTCGGGATAAAAAGTAGCCTATGTGTTATTCCAGAATGACAACTATCTACTTACCAAATTTAATCCAGATCCGTTAAGTAGTTTTTGCGTGAAAGAGTAACAAACATCCATCCATCCTCACAAACTTTCGCATTTATAATATTAGTAATAATAGTAAAGTAATTAGTAATAGTAATATTAGTAAAGTAATTAGTAAGTAAGTAAGTATTAGTATGATATGATATGATGCGAAAGTTTGTGAGAATGGATGGATGTTTGTTACTCTTTCACGCAAAAACTACTGATCAGATCTGAATGAAATTTGGTAAGTAGATAGTTGACATTCTGGAATAACACATAGGCTACTTTTTATCCCGAAATTCCCACGGGATCGGAATTTGCGCGGGAAAACCTTCCTACGCGTACGACGTCGCGGGCAGAAGCTAGTAAACTATAAAATTATTGAATAATGACTATTGAATTCCTTTCCAACAGCCAAGCCAAGTGGTTGTTAGTAATACAGAAATCGGAGTCCGGTAACAAAACAACACAAAACTCAAAAAACACATAAACTCGTCATAAAACGCGGGAGGAGTAAAACTTTTGACAATTATCAGTGACAAGGACAACTACAAGATCAGGTGTTACCAGCACTAAATAACTATTCTAAACTGTATCGATAATTGAATTGAATTACTTTAAATTATTATAAGATATTAAAAAATATATAACTAAACATTATTAATTATTATAAGAATTACGAGTTATGACTTTAGTAACTAATAAATTCACTTACGTAGGTTCATAATAATATTAATGTAATCGATTTGCAAGTGCAATTTCGTATCGATATTATTTTATTTCGATATTGGCAACATTTCTAATTGAAATTGTAGATAGAAAACGTGTTGATAAATTGAATAACTATTTAAAATGACTTTTAAACGGTGTACTTCTACAGATTTTATTTATACTGTATAATTCTTACAGTTTTATATAATGAATTATCATTAATTTAGAAAGTCTGTCGGACACTACATGATTCGAGCCGAAACTTGGCATTTACATTTAATCTAAATCGGTTCAGCGGTTTAGGCGTGAAAAGATAACACACAGACAAACAGAGTTACTTTCGCATTTATAATATTAGTATGGACAATATGGACAATAAAGCATAAACTTATTAATAAAAAATAAATAACAAAATAAAAAGAAATCGACTCCATTATTTGTTCAACAGGGTAATTTTTATTATGCGACTAAAATAAAAAAGATGCCATAATACATTGTTTTGACACTGAAAACGCGGCCATTGAAATTTGACGCGATACTATTTTGAAATGAGCGCATCATTTAGAATTAAGCACTCATTTTATGCGGACGGTTTTGAGACGTTGAGTGTGCATCTTGGGTTTTTAGTATATCAATGACTAGATCACAATATTATTTTCTTTTGAAGTAAGGTCACCCGGGGCGAAAGCAACTATGAGGCTAAAGCAACTAATTCAATTTTCTCTCAATTTTTGTAAATAGCTTTAACTATTGGAGTAAAGAGGAATCATAGTTTTTTCAAATACACTACAGATGGTATTACTAGTTCACCTACTGTAGTACTGACAGATCATTTTCTGTCAGCCGTCATTTTGGAGCAACGTGTTGCCGCGTCTTGTGTTATGTTTTATGACATTTAAAATATTTTAAGCCGTTGCAAGGAAAAATAGAAGTGCATCCTAAAAACAAGATAAAACGTAAGTGTAATTATAACACCTAGAATTTAACCAAATATACCAATAAATATTTGGTTAAATTCTAGGTGTTATAATTAATATTTTATTCATATAGTTACATTAACCTCAACTTTTCATGCATGTGGGTTATTGCAACTATTTTTGCAGTTACAATCGCCCCATGCTTTTTGTATGAAAACTGCAAATTACTAGTGACATTCCGTGTCGATATTTCGATAAGTGAATTTCACGTATTTGCTTAAATGTTTAGCTGCAATTAGTATGAAGTTTATTAGTGTATTTTACCGTTAAATATGGTCCTGACTGCTATGCGCAAGGTCGTGGGTTCGATTCCCACCTAGGACAAATGTTTGTGTGATGAGCACGGTCATTTGTTCTTTGTCTGGGTGTAATTTATCTGTAATTTATCTATAATATGTATGTATTTAGAAATATATATGTATGTTTATCAGTTGTCTAGTATCCATTTCACAAGCTCTGCTTAGTTTGGGACTAGATGGCGTTGTGTGAAAAGTTGTGGAATATTATTATTATTATTTCCTTTATTCAACACATATCTCAAAAATTACATTTCTAATATTTTTCTATAAAAACTTACAATAAAAAAAAGCATTTAAAAATATAAAAAATGGCAGTCCATCGATGTCGGGAGCAGGGTCCAAGCTACCGGTGGTTAGGTCTCCAGAGAAAGGAACCTCCTCACAATGCGAGCTGTATCGAGGAGAACTGCCTTCTGTATCAGGCCCTTTATCCAGCTGTGCAACGCCAGCTTCGACAGATGGTCGTCGAAGCTTTTAGCTATCAGCCCATTGACTGACATGACAATCGGCACAATGACAGCCGAGTCCACATTCCACATGTCAACAACCTCATGAGCTAAGTCGAGATACTTTATGTGTTTCTCTTTCTCAGCTTTCACGAGATTCTCGTCATGTGGGATGGTAACATCGATTATCATTGCGCGGCGCACTAATCGGTCTATCACCACTATATCAGGCTTATTGGCAACAATAGTCCTGTCAGTGATGATAGACCGATCCCAGTACAACGTGACATGGTCATTTTCGAGAACTGGGTCGGGCACATACTTGTAATACGGTACCTCAGAATCGACAAGTTTGTATTTCAAAGCAAGTTGCTGATGGATAATTCTGGCTACTTGGTTGTGTCTATGCAAGTACTCGCCGTTAGCAAGACGAGAACAACCGGAGACAATATGTCTGATGGACTCACCAGGATGATGGCATGCCCGACACACGTCAATCGTCCCGTCCTTCATAATATGTCTCCGGTAATTATTCGTCAAGATAACTTCGTCCATAATTGCACAGACAAAACCTTCAGTTTCTCCGAAGAGATCCCCGAAGCGTAGCCAGGCAACGGAAGCTGTCAAATCTACATCGGGCCCATAGAGAGCCTGATAGTAGCGACCATGAAGCTCCTTGCTTTTCCATACCTCCTTGCGGTCATCTGCGGTGAGTATAACAGGTTTGTGCCAGTTCTCTTTAGCCATGGTCAGCGGGGTGAGTCCCTTGTCCACTGCAACCACATCTCGGTGCATACCCACATCGGCTTGAAGGAAATATTCCCTGAGACTGCAAATCGCGCGGTTGTGGAGAGTTTTGGCGTTTAAAAAGCCTCGACCTCCACACTTCCGCGGGATGTACAGTCTCATCACCGATGATCGTGGGTGATGCATCCGATTTGCGGTTAGCAGTGTGCGGATCCTCCTATCCAGGGCGTCCAGTTCGGTTTGAGTCCATTTGAGTATGCCGAAAGAATACATCAACACCGGCATGACCCAACCGTTGAAGGCGCGCACCTTATTTCCTCCCGACAAAAGGCTGTTTAATACCTTTGTCAGGCGGCCAAAGAAGCGCTCCCTCAACGATTGCTTCATGTCAGCAACATTAATGCCCAAAGCTTCCGACATACCCAAATACTTATAAGTTTCGGTCAAGCAGAGAGATTTAAGGTGTATGGAGTCTGAAAGTTGAATTCCCTCAGATTCCATAATCTCTCCTCGTTTTACATGCATGATTGCGCATTTGTCCACACCAAATTCCATCTTGATGGCGCTACTGAAAGTTTCAGTTACCTTCAGTAGTTCCATCAGTTGCAAGTTGTTGGGGGCAGAGTTTCAAATCATCCATGTAAAGGAGGTGGGATATACTTTGACCTCCTCTTCTCAACCGATAGCCCAGGCCTGAGTCCTCTAACATTGTGCTTAGAGGATTCAGGGCCAAGCAAAACCAAAGTGGACTTAAACTGTCACCCTGAAATATTCCCCGTCTTATCCATATAGGCTCATCATTCCCTCGGATCGGTCGACATCCTGGATAGCGAAGTACCGTCTTCCATTGCCTCATACATGACTCAAGGAAGGTGCGTAGAGTTGGATCTATTTTGTAAAGCTCTAGCACCTTCATGAGCCAGGTATGAGGAACAGAGTCATAGGCTTTTTTGTAGTCTATCCAGCATGTTGATAGATCTTTGCGGGATCGACGAACCTGTTGGCTAATGGCCATGTCAATGAGGAGTAGCTCCTTAGTGCCACGGGACCCTTTCCTACATCCATTCTGAGAAGCGGACATAATTGAGTTGCACTATGTGCATATTTATTTTCACTCTCAGAATGGACGTAAGAACCATATAGACCGTAGACAAACAGGTAATCGGTCTATAGTTTTTGGGTTCCATTGGACTACCACTCTTATGGAGCAGGTGGGTACAGCCAGTCGTAAGAAACTCTGGTAGAGACCCAGCCTCTAAGGATGCCTGGAATTGAGAAGCCAAAAGCGCGTGCGAGCTGCTGTACCACTTGAGCCAGAAGTTGTGCAGTCCATCCGGTCCTGGAGACTTCCAGTTTGGTAACGGATGAACTGCTTTGGCTACATCAGACTTATTGATGGTTATTTTATCCATTTGTGGTATAGCTTCACATACGCGTTCAACTTCACGTATCCAGTCACCCTCAACATGACAGACGGGTACCGACCAGATGTTGCGCCAGAATAAATTCATGGCGGCATTATCCGGGCGGCACACGTCAGTCACATTTTGATTGGGTCACTCCCAAGCTCTGTATACCCACCTCTCATCGCTCTGGAACATGCGATTCTGTGAGTACCGTTCAACCCGCCGCTTAAACCATCGGATACGGCTTGCCCATGCATAAATTTTCTGCTTCAGGAAGTCAATGCGCTCCGTAATGTGGGTTGTGTATTCTCGAGGGCTGATTCCAGTCCCCGAGAAAGCCCGCCGTACAAAACGCATTACACGTGGGCGTGCATTGCCTTCCTTGAAGCAGTATAGTTTGCCGATGAGTGTTCTGGCCTCATCGATACGCCTCTCGATCCTATACTGCCAGGCTGGTACAGCAGGTTTTGGTCGAATAGCTTCGTCGTTATTAGGGAATTTGACGTTAGCTAAGCGACATGCCGCAACAGCCCCGCAATACAGGATTGAGTGCGTATCAACGAAGTTTTCGCTGCTCTCAAAAATGTTCTCAAGCAGCGAGTCCAAAGCACACACCAGCGCCCTATTTTTTTGTGCATGGGTAACCGTGGTAACCGGGGTCTAAGTTCAGGCGGAGCCGATCTATACTCGCGAAGCGCATCTTCCAGTGCGCTCCTCAGTCGATCGTTGCATTGGCTACTTACCGTGACAACCCTATCATCTAGCTCATTATTATGACTATAGAGCCGTGATGTCATTCCGCTACTAGCGGGCGCTTGTACCACGGCTTGTGTCGGGGACGAGATGATATGGTTGCTCAGTACCTCTGAGCGCAGCCTATCAAGTGTTGCGTCATCCAGCCTGTGGCTACGCTGGATGACCCGCACCTGATCCGACAGTCGTTGGGCCGAGACGTTGACAGCTGGTTCTAGGTCCTGGAACAGAGACAGCATCCTGACACGATACGCAGTGAGGTTAGTTCCCCCCTCTGTAGACCCATAATATGCGCGCATGACGTTTTCGTTTATGGACTGAGTCCATCTCATGCGCTGCACACCACCGGCAGCGGGGACCCGACTCGGAGCCGGTTGGCTCCTAGGCCCCAAGCTGTTCGGTGGCCGGCCTCTCCCCTGCCGACGCACAGGTGTTGGCGACGTCGGCGGAGAGAAATACTCGTCGCTCGAGCTCGACGCGGCTGCAGCCGCCGGTGATATTGGTGATCCTGAGTCCGGCGGCGGCGAGGCGGAGCTGAGCGACAGGTCCGGGGGTGGTGGGCGTGCACGTCGCGAAGCTGCTCTCGTAAGCATCGTCCAAGTTTATTTGTTCACATATTTACATATTATTTCTCGCATTTTTTCTTGATTGGTGAGATTGACACTTGACAGTTGTCAATGGCTGGCAAAGAGTATGTAATACACTATGTTTTAAGAGACGGGACTTAGTACTAAAAAAATAAAAACAGGTAGAAGTTCACTTCAATACCAACTGAACGAACATACACGGGGAACAAGACGTCATACAACAGTACTACCAACCTATCAGACTAATTAGTGCTGAGCCATGGCAGCAGCCTCTTTATCGATATCGATAAAGTATACAGGTCGAAAAACGGGCTTACTTTTAACTTTTTTTTTTATTTAAGTGCGGATTTGTGTTGAAATAAAGCAAGGATTGTAGTTTTTTAAAAAAAAATAGTATATTGTTAATTATTAAAACTAGTACAGATCATTAGACTTAATAATATATGTCAAGGATTGCGTTAATTTATTCCCAACGTTCTTCTGGACGCAAACCCATAGCAGTCATAAACATTTCATGTTTCATTCGATGGAGTCCCGTCGTCAGAACGTCAGTGACCGTGTCTTCTGTATTCTTGTATTTGATAAGTATTTCATTGACTGCAACCTTCTCTGATGTAATGATATCGGACATCTATGTGCTTACTTCAGGCGTGGTAATTTTGAATACCTGAAAGATTAATGTCAGTGTGAATTGGCTTAAACAGGCTTTGTGCACGAAAGCTACTACTTGGGAAAGGTTGTCTAAAGCCACCTAACTTCTTTAATTTCTTGTCATATTATTGAAAAGACTAGATATTATATAACAATTTCATGACTCAATTGCAAACCCATAGCTGTCATAAACATTTCATATTTCATTCGATGGAGCCCCATCGTCAGAACGTCAATGACCGTGTCTTCTGTATTCTTGTATTTGATAAGTATTTTATTGACTGCAACCTGCTCTGATGTAATGATATCGGACATCTATGTGCTTACTTCGGGCGAACTGTGAACTACTACTGTGAACATATTATGTGGTTTTTAGTTCCCTGTAAAAAACATGCAAACAAGCATACACCATGCATCCAGCAGTCATGCAAACAAGCACACACCATACATACAGCACATCATTATTTCATGAAATATTGATGTTTATTTTGCAAATAGGTTATAAATAACACTTTCTCATGATATTTTTCATGCAAGCAAGCATGCTGCATATAATGTAGCAAGCATGGTTTCTGTCACGGATCCAGCGCTGCAGGGCTGACAGCAGATGATGACAGCACCATTAACGGAGCCCCACAAGGCCATTGCCTGCCGGGGTTACGGGAATGTTCTAACGAGATACCGCGGCCCCGAAACGTAAGGGCAGTGAAGGAACAGGGTGGGTTTTTAGTCAGTAGAAGTCTGACACTCCCTTCTGCTCTACCCCCCACAGCAGGAGGGGTCATTTGATGATTTTCCCAACCAGAAAAAAAGTGGTCTGATTTTTGGTGTAGAGCCTGAAAATTATACATAAAATAAACGCAGTTTCATTTAATGCCTCTCGCTTTAATCAACGTTGTTTATAAACAATTAAAAACAGACACACCATTTATCGATAATTGATAAGAGCCGTTGCGTTATAGCACATCACTAAACAACAAAATAAAATTAAAAGATCGATTAAGGCTTTTAGTACTATGTTTTAGTTAAAATATATAATCAAATATCTAATTTAATACTTACCAAGCCTCATCTAATGGAAATTTTGCCATAAACTTCCTTTTCTCATTACCTATACGACTTGCACGATCTCCACATATTTCACAAGTTATAAATCGGTTTTTAGGTGGCATTATGGTACAATCACTGAACAATAACCGATATTTTTTTACAAATTACGATGTAAAATGAACCGTAAATTAATTTAATTACTGCCAGAAAATAATAAGCACAAACTTAAAATATACAAGAAGACAGGACAAGTAAACATATATGGCCGACCATAGATTAAAAAGTGGCTGACTGTCATGAAAGAAAGAGAAAGCGCACGGAACAGGTGAGACAGCAAAATGTACCATTATTTCCCCTCAAAGTCCATACAATTTTTTTCGCCTTGAAGTTGCAGTAGCCTGATGGCTGGTTTAATTTCATTTTGTGGAAATATTGGTGGCTTTTAGATATTGTTATTTTTCTTTGTTTAATATGTCCTCTTTTCATGGATATTGGAAAATTTGGATGGGAAAAACTTAATACTATTGTTTGCGGATTTAATTTGTATAGACGGAACATAAAACTTGGTTTGACGCCTAGTGTTGCCAGCTTATTTTTTTATTATTATTATTATTCCATTTATTAAATCTATGTACATATAAATTACATTTTTAAATATTAATATAAAAAATAAAAACATTTAAAAATATAAAAAATAGTAGCCCACCGGTATCGGGAACAGGGTCCAAGCTACCGGTGGTCAGGGCTCCATAGAGAGGAACCTCCTCACAATACGCGCCGTTTCCAGGAGTACTGCTTTCTGTATCAAGCCCTTGATCCAGCTGCCCAACGAGAGCCTCCTTAGATGTTGGTCGAGGCTCTTGGCTATTATGCCATTGGCTGAGACGACTATCGGCACAATGATTGCTGTCTCCACATCCCACATGTCGTCAACCTCGCGCGCCAGGTCAAGATACTTATTTTTTTTATCTATCTCAGCTTTCACGAGGTTCTCGTCATGGGGACTGCTATATCAACAATCATTGTGCGACGCTCTAATCGGTCTATCACCACTATGTCAGGCTTATTGGCAACAATAGTCCTGTCAGTGATGATAGACCGATCCCAGTACAGTGTAATATTGCCATTTTCGAGAACTGGGTCGGGCAAATACCTATAGTATGGTACTTCTGATTCCACAAGATTGTATTTAAGAGCAAGTTGCTGGTGAATAATCCTGGCTACGAGATTGTGTCTATGCAAATATTCTCCGTTAGCCAGACGAGAACAACCGGAGATAATGTGACGAATGGATTCTCCCGGTTTGTGACATGCCCGACATGTGTCTACCGTACCATCCTTCACAATATATTTCCGATAGTTATTCGTCATCATAACTTCGTCCATAATCGCACAGACAAAACCTTCGGTTTCCCCGAAGAGGTCACCAAAACGTAGCCAGGCTACGGACGCTAATAAATCTACTTCAGACCCATGAAGGGCTCGGTAATAGCGTCCGTGAAGCTCCTTGCTCTTCCATACTTCTCTGCGGTCATTAGTATCTAATACTACAGGTTTGCGCCAATTCTCGTTACCTAAGGAGAGCGGCGTGAGGCCTTTATCCACCGCTACCACATCCCGATGCATACCTACGTCGGTTTCTAGGAAATATTCCCTAAGGCTGCGTACCTCGCGGTTGTGCAGGGCCTTTGCATTTAAAAAGCCACGACCCCCGTACTCCCGCGGGATATACAGCCTCATCACCGATGAACGTGGGTGATGCATCCGATTTGCAGTCAGCGTTGTGCGGACCCGCCTGTCCAAGGCGTCAAGTTCAGTCTGAGTCCATTTGAGTATGCCAAAAGAATACATCAATACTGGCATAACCCAACAATTGAAGGCACGCACCTTGTTTCCGCCTGATAGAAGACTATTCAGTACTTTATTCAGGCGGCCAAAGAAGCGTTCCTTCAATGACTGTTTAATATAAGCAGCATTGATGCCTAGCGCTTCTGACATACCCAAATACTTGTAAGTTTCAGTTGATCCGAGGGATCTTAGGTGTATGGAATCCGAGAGTTGAGTTCCCACGGATTCCATAATCTCCCCTCGCTTTACATGCATAACTGCACACTTTTCCACCCCAAATTCCATCCCGATGGCGCTACTGAAAGTTTCTGTTACCTTCAGTAGCTCCATCAGTTGCAGTTTGCTGGTGGTAAAGATTTTCAAATCATCCATGTAAAGCAAGTGTGATATGACCTGACCACCTCTTCTCAACTGGTAGCCTAGCCCCGAACCCTCCAGCAATGTACTGAGAGGGTTGAGAGCCAGACAAAACCACAGTGGGCTCAGACTGTCGCCTTGAAATATGCCACGCTCAATCCTAATTGGTTCGCTGTTTTCCTGGATCTGTCGACATCCTGGATAGCAAAGGACCGTCTTCCATTGCCCCATACATGACTCAAGAAAATTACGTAGTATTGGGTCTATTTTATACAACTCCAACACCTTCTTGAGCCATGTATGTGGAACAGAATCATAGGCCTTCTTATAATCTATCCAACATGTCGACAGATTCTTTCGGAAACGACGAACCTGTTGGTTAATGGCAATATCAATGAAGAGAAGCTCCTTAGTACCGCGGGACCCGTTCCTACATCCATTCTGAGAAGCAGACATGATTGAATTTGTATCAATATGATTATTAATTTTGGCTCTCAAAATGGAAGTAAGAACTTTATAGACCGTCGGTAAGCACGTGATCGGTCTATAATTTTTAGGTTCCGCTGTACTACCTGATTTATGGAGCAGGTGGGTTATTCCTGTAGTCAGGAATTGAGGTAGCGATCCTGACTCTAAGGCAGACTGGAACTGAGATGCCAAGCGGGCGTGCGATCTTTGAAACCATTTTATCCAAAAATTGTGCAGTCCGTCTGGTCCTGGAGATTTCCAGTTGGATAACGGGCGGACTGCACGGGTTACATCTTGGGGGCTGATCGTAATTGCCCCCATTTCTGGTATAAGATCGCACGTGCGCTTGATCTCACTCATCCAGTCACCCTTGGTGTGACTGACAGGAGCCGACCAGATGCTGCGCCAGAACGAACACATGGCGTTATCATCCGGTAAGCATGTATCAGTCACACCTTGGTCAGGTCGCTCCCAGGCCCTATAAACCCACCTTTCATTGGTTTGGAATGTGCGATTCTGAGTGTATCGCTCCACCCGCCGCTTATATCTACGAATTCTATTTGCCCACGCATAGACTTTCTGCTTCAGGAAGTCGACGCGCTCTGTGACGCAGGTCAGATAATCCCGAGGTCTAATATCAGTCCCCGCGAACGCCCGCCTCACAAAGCGCATCACTCTAGGGCGAGTGTTGCCCTGTCTGAAGCAGATAAGTTTGCCAATTAGTGCTCTAGCCCCAGCCATACGACGTTCGATCCTGCACTGCCAAGCTGGTACAGCTGGTCGAATAGCTCTGTCAGTCTTTGGAAACTTGACATGAGCTACCCGACACGCTGCAACAGCGGCACAGTACAGGATCAAATGGGTATCGGTGAGGTCTTGTCAAAATAATTTGACAGCAGTGAATCTAGAGCACACACTAGCGCCCTATTTTTCTTATGCATGGACAAACGAGGCAGACGAGGTCTCAGCTCAGGTGGTGTGGGGCGATACTCCCGTAATGCACACTCCAAAGCACTCCTCAATTGTTCACTGCACTGGGTACTCACGGATGTAGCCCGGTCCTCATCATCTTCACCGACGTGGTCGGGTCGCGGTGAGATACTAGGTTGTAGTTGCACCGCAGCCTGTGGTGAAGCAGATGAGACACGACTGCACCGTGATTCGAGGCGTAGTCCATCAAGTACGGCGTCATCCAACATACGGTTACGCTGGATGACCCGCACCTGATCCGACAGTCGTTGGGCCGAAACGTTGACAGCTGGTTCAAGTACCTGAAACAGAGAGAGCATCCGACCACGGTACGCAGTCAGGTTAGTTCCCCCCTCTGTAGCCCCAAAGTATGAGCGCATGACATTTTCATTGATGGAATTTGTCCATCGCATGCGCTGCACACTTCCACCGGCAGCGGGGACCCTATCGGAGGCCGGTGGGCCTCGAAGTCCGAAGCTGGCCGGAGGGCGGCCTTTTCCTCGCCGACGCGCAGGTGGTGGTGTCGTCGGCGGCGAGAAGTATTCGTCGCTCGAGCTCGACGCAACTGCAGCGGCCGGAGTCTCTTCACTCGCGGTTAGAGCTGGTCCCGGCGGCTGCGAGGCGGAACTGAGCGACGATTCCGCAGGTCTTGGTCGTGTGTTCTGAATCAGTTGTGCCCGGTTTCTTGTCAACATTTTGGTTTTTCTATTTTTTTTTTCATTTTATTGTTTGCTCTATTTATTCTTCTATTTATTCATGCATAGATTTTTTTTTTCACTATTTTGGTTTTGTTGAACATGATTATGTTGTTTATATGGCTATTTAATTTGTAAATTATTCTGAAAAATTCGGAGGAAAAAATTTTCTGACATGTTCTTTGACAACCGGGCCACAGACTTACTTATTATTATTATTATTATTCTACTAGTTTGAAAGAAAAATTACAAACTTTTTGTATGAAGAAAAAATATGTTTATTGAATCTTAATAAACATATTTTTTCGTAGTTAAGAGTACTGATTGAAAATGAGAGTTATATTTAGACTGTTATTATTACTATTATTTTACCGTTAAATATGAACGTATTCTATTAGTTTCATAGAAAAATTACAAACTTTTTGTACGAAAATAAATATTTTTATTAAGATTCTCGTAATTGAGAGTAGTGATTGAAAATGAGTAATGTTAATTAATTAGTGATTACTTAAGGACAACTGTTGTTTTTTGCTAAGTACAAATTTCTGTTTACAGTGTTTTGTTTATTTTTGTTTATGTTATTTTACCGATTAATACGTAATATTAGTTTATTTGATTTTGACTGAGAATTATCCTAAGTTTTTTTTTACTTTAATAAGTAATCATTTTTTAAATAAACTTTCAAAATACAGACAGACATCGCTTTTTCTTGACCTAAATCCTAAATATTAGATTAGTCATCAATGCGTACTTATCGTATATTTGTCAAAGCATTTTACATAAGAAAAAATCTTTTCTTGCTTTTATTTTATGTCCTAAATTCACTTAATGAAATAGAATTACTCTAGCTTCTTCTCTAGTATAATACACATTATTGATCTTATTCTTAATGAACACTTAGATCGATTTTGCTTTTTTGCACTAAGAAACCTATATTTAAACCTTTCATTATTGTTAATTATCGAATGTGTTCACAAATATTTATCGATAAGTAGTAGGTACTACATCTCAACACTAGTCAGTATGGAAGAGTCGCATTCACTCCATAAAAAAATAAAAGTAAATTTGCTTGAAACTGAACTCCATCTCAGCAACTATAGATAGCTTTTACAGATAATTTTGTGTGCATCTACATGTACTCTTGACCTCAACATTTAGAAACAGATTACAACAGGGTTATAACGAATAGTCACATTTACCCCAAAGTGGGGCGAATGTAATTCAACTTGACTTATTCAACAATAATGCAAATTAATGAAAAACCAACGTTTATTAGAATACCCCTATTATTTAAGTAGTTCATAGTGGAGGGGAGCAAAGTTTCAACATTATTTTTTTTTTAGCTGCTTTTGCCCCGGGTGACCTTACTTAATATTTTTTTTTTTGTAAAAGCAAAAGCTATGTTGTGAATGTGAGAACAATGTAGGATAACAACGAATATGGGGGGGCACCACAGACATTAACCTACATGGCTCTCATATGATTTGATCACTACAGATTTTATGGACTTTAAAAGAGACATTGACCTCTGAGCTTGTTTCAGTGTTTCTTCTCAGAGTAGTCAGTTAGGAAACACTGGCCTCATCTAGTTTACATTTACGAAAAAAAAGACATGTGAAAGTGTTATTTTATAACCTATTTGCAAATTCAACATCATTATTTCATTATTATTATTACTAAGCTAATAAATACAGTATATATTTTAAACTTTATATCAATTATTTTACCCTGTATGATAAGTGAACTGAACTATCATAAGAATTCACTTGACCCTTTGACCAATAGATACCTAATTAAATTGAATAAATATATTTAGTCAAGATTTTTGTTTTGACTGATTGGCAATATTAAAGGGTATAAAATCCATGCACATTAATTAACAATTATTTCCTTTGACCAAAACCATGACTAATGTCTATTATATAATATCCATTAGTCTAGCATTTTCTGCATATATAGGTAGCATTATAAGACACTAGCTTCTGCCAGCAGATTTGCTCTCATGAAAAGAAACATTCAACAGTAAAAAAAAAAAGTAACCATAGCCTATGTCCTTCTCCAAAATCTTATCTATCTCTGTACTGAATTTTATCAAAATTGGTTATGTAGTTTAGACATAAAAGTGTATTACTATATGACATAATGTTAGTAGTGATTTAAGTTGGATATAGGAAGGATATTGCCCACAGGTGTTGACAGTTGATGATAAAAGTTTATTTTTATTTTTTATTATGGATGAGCCCACTCTTGAAGTCGATCTCACCTGATGGTAAGCGAAAGACGAGGTCTACGATGGGACAAGTGAGCCCAGAAGATGCCTATTTACTCTTGCATATTAAAAAAAAATCATCAAACAACTAACCTTTACAAATCCTCTCAAACTTTTCAGTCAGTAGTTTATGGCAGACTTCAGATTCATAAATAGGAACTGGGTATGTAACATTTTCTGTCTTGAACCCATCACACAGGTATCCTCTCTTTACTGATGGACTGTGCAATTTGGTGCTTATAAAGAGAATATCATCAGATACAGTGTTATCCTTCTGTGTATCCAAGCTTTGCATATGGTAGGAGTACTTCTTTTCCCACACAGCATTTGAGCATCTTAGCAACTCATTGAGGATTAACAAGCCTCCATGAACCCTATCCTCCTTTGACATGCCTTTTTCCTTCAAAGGAATTTCTTCAAATGACAGCATAGCTTCTTCATAGCACTGCATGTACCATTGAGGTTTGGCAGTTGATTGTTTTGCGGTTTCCCTCTGTGCTGTCACTACTAAGCCAGCTCTTAAGGCCTTGGCAGCAGCCTCACGAATCTGTGGCTTAGGGTCTTTCAAAGCTACAAGGATATGATCAAAGAATCCTGATACTTGTTGGTAGAAGTAAGTAGGCATTGCTATTGCAAGTTCTTTTAACAGCAGTACTGCTGAATGGCGTCTGCCTTCATTCCTCTCCTCCGACAACCATTCAAATGCTCTCTTGACTTCAAACTCGACGTATTCAGCTCGCTTGACACCCGAGACCGTTGCTAGCCGGCCGACGGTTTTAGCGGCCAGTTCCATCACACCCGCATCAGATGAAGGCAGTAGGTTACGAAGATAGTTGGCGAATCTTGTGATTCGTGTTTTAGTCGTATCGCAGTCACCACCAATGAGACATACTGAAAAATGGAATTAACGACACATTGTACCATATTTTATGGCAAAATATAACAGATTTGAACATTGTTATTTTACCTATAGCAAGAACACCTCCTTTCTTTTCATGGACATCGTTACTGGACACCATTTCAAAGATCTGGTGATTAAATTCATCGAGAAATTGGGTGAGTTCCTCCTGCGGGACCTCTCGAAGCTCAGTCTTGGCAAAATGATAGAGCTCGCGAGCTGTTTTGATTTGGACCTCCACGTTCCGGGACTTCAGCCCCGCAACGAAGGCACCCACTTGATTAGACATCTTGGTTTTTCTTTATTTCATGATGCACATGCAAATTGATTCGCGTAACTGATCACGCGTTTTTTCCATTCAATTTATAAATAAACAAAGTTTTCTGCACACCGAATCGAAAAAGATCATAGACTAAGAAAATTGTTTTTTTTTTCAAATGTCATAACCAGGGATGTTACTTCTTACATATTTGAGTAAGTTACGGTTTTCTAACTAACATAAATGTCGTTAAAAGTGAAATTTTGAGAATTATCAAAAATGTTAAAACCAAGTTCCAATTTTCATTAATGCCTAATTTTGGGTTAATAAAACATAATAATTATGTTTAATCCAGTGAGTACCTGAGATAATAAAATAAATTATGCTCTATGGTTACATGGCCGATATTTCATTCATTTGGAGCTTCCTTTTCTTTCTGTCGTTTATGGATATCTGTATACGGGCGGTCATCGTTGAAGATTTCCGTATAAATTATTAAATGAAGGTGCTATAAGCGTTGATTTTATGTAAAAGCTGTAGGTTATAAATTGTTAAATAATGATCTTACTCGAGATCAATAATAGAATTATAGAAGATACTTTAACAGTTAAATATAAAAATGCACTGGCGCGGTGAGTACGTTACGCTTAGAAAGTGTACTGTTTTTTCATAATTGTGATGTGTTTAACGAGCATGCAGTCAATATGCATGAGTTTCGCTACACGGTTGCTGCAGTGGAACTGGCTACGAGGGGGTGATTCCTGGCCATAACCCCTTTTCGGAAGTATCTTGACAAGTGTCAAATTCCTGGGGTGGGCCCACGTTGCCCGCGAGCATCACAGCAGGTTCACATAAATGTATAGAGGCAGAGCATATAGTGATATGGTGTGTATTATGTCATGCAGTGAATATGACGTGATAGTGGCTATCTCAGCATGGATGAGTCATAGTAGTTGTTTATTAGTGCTCTTGTGTGCGTGCGGATACGTCCCATAATGTTTTTGGATTCCAGTGGTGGTAAACAATATAAATGAATCTGATATGTGATACTGATACCCATTCCCAAGAATGCTATGATAATAACACGGTGACATGTCCCAGGATATGAGTAATTTGAAGTCGATTTGTCATCCCACTAACATTTATTTATTGATATTGTTGTTTCCAGCTTAAAGCCAGAGTCGATAGATGTGAAAGTTGCAGATTTTGACGGAGTACTCTTTCATATATCCAATGTGAATGGAGATAAAACCAAAGTTAGGGTATGTCAACAAAAGTCAACTTATATTCATAGTTCTTTTATTAGAGTTTATACTTAAATCATATCAATAAATGGTAAGAAGTGATTAACTTCATACCAAGACATGTATTAATGTTTTTAACTAAACATTTCTTCTAGGACATCCAATTGAATAGATATTTCGACAGTCATTCATTCAACAATGTGTTTATTACTTCACTGTAAACAACTATTCACAGAAAGTCATAATAATCAAAACAAACTAAAGAATCTGGCCTAATATTAAACTATAAACTTCCAAAGATAGCATGAGAATTCCAAAGTTTCCTACTTCAACAATACAGGAAATTTATTTACCTTGTACTTCTCAGACTATTTTTATTAAGAAGTACATTAGTAAGATGTGGAGGCACCACAGTAATGCCTATTTTATTTTCAGGTTAGTATATCATTGAAGTTCTACAAGCAGTTAGAGGAACATGGAGCTGATGAGCTCCTTAAAAGAGTATATGGGCCACTCCTTACTGAGGCAGAGTCAGGTAAGAAAATAAAACAATAACAAATACACAAGGAAACAAAATAGAAATGCAGGAAGTCTAGATTTCAGCTGGAATATGTGTTCACTCAGCATGCTATATATCCCTTTGTGGAGTACAGGTGTTTTACTAATTTTATTGAGTTAAGGCTAAGTAGGTGTGGTCACTAAATAATATTACACAAAACAACTTGAATGTATATTTGCCAACAAGGAAAATTTAAACACCTGATATACATGTAGCATAGGTGTCTTGTGATTGAGAGGACAAGGGTTTGAATCCCATCCATTATGTTATGGCCATGAACTCACTCCAGACAAGCATATTTAGCTTAGTTGGATGGATTAACAAGATTGCTAGTAATGTGAGTTCTGCCCACATTTTAGTTCTCTTATATAAAGAAATGTGTATTTACAGTTTATATTATTAAAATAATATTGTATAAAAAGTTACAGATAGTTATTACTGCTACTTATAAGGATTTAAAAAGTATAGTCAAACCAATGCACAGTTTCTAATGCAGTGTAAAAACCTGTTCTTTAACAGTTGCATAAAAATGAAACCGAGTATGTGAGTGTTTTTATGCATTGCATAATTACTAGTGTTCACTGAAGCAGTTATTGTTCCAGTTCCACGTTAGCTTATTCTAACTAATATTATTTGTTTTCCTTAGCTTTTGAGGACAATTTATTTATGGTCACTGGCATGCCACATTTATGAACTTCCTTATTGAGTCATGAATTCGATAAAAAATATTGTTCTCTTGTTCATTGGAACTGAAAAGTATCATAGCTTAAAAGTAAAGGGTTTGTTTCCTTGGCAATATATAAATCTGAAGAAAAACCCAACTAACACAGTTGAGTAGAGCAGATGAAGTGTCAATAGCGTAATAGATAAGGAATCAGACTTATGATCGAGAGGTCGCGGGTTCGAATCACAATTGCTTTGAACCCACTCCTGACACCAAGCATGTTTAGTTTTTTCTCAGTTGGAGGGGTTAACAAGATTGCTAGTAATGTGAGTTTTTACCCCATTACTAATTCTCAGGTTCTCACTCTATGTAAAACCCTAGTACTCTGCTCCATCCAGTTAGACTGGACGCCAATCCCAACATAGTTCATCATAGTTGGAAAGAGGCTAAGCAGACAATTATAATAAACATATTATCAACTAGCTTTTGCGACTTCGTTGGCGTGGGAGGGGAGGGTTTTTCCCGCGTAATTCCCGATCCCGTGGGAATTCCGGCATAAAAACTATTCTATGTCCTTCCCAGGGTCCTGAACTATTCTCATGCTAAATTTCATATAAATCGGTTCAGCGGTTTAGGCGTGAAAAGGTAACAGACAGACAGAGTTACTTTCGCATTTATAATATTAGTATGGAAGTATGGATTTATTTATAGGTATTAAGAACAGGTACTAACACAATCACTTGAACCTATTTATGTCTAGGTCATCAAGTAATCTCTATATAGAAGCAGTAACTCTCAACTGTATTAAATTAACTCCTTATTTGTTATTGAAATACAAACATCAACAGCTTAATGTTATTTTATTATAACAAAAATATTACTCTATACAGATACATAAGTATATTGGAAACATTTTGATAAGATTAGTTGGCAAGTATGTAACATTTGATAAGATATATGTTTTAATTTGGAAGTTGTAGCTTATCTTTTGGCTGTATTTTCGCTTCAGTTCGTATTTCACTGTCAGAATTGTTAACTTCACTTATGGTAAAGTGTAGCCAATAATATCCGAATTATCAAAGAGCTAAACAAACACTGAATTTAAATTACCTCATAGTTTTGCTAAGCAGTTTTCTAATGACCTTCAAAAGTGCTTGAATATTGAAGCCGGTTAGTCGCCTTTGTTTTTAGGCAGGATCCCCTTTGTAGCGACAATTTGTTAACATAAAATATTCACAGCCAATGATAATGTAGTACTTTGAACTCTCGCATTGATTAGTCATAAAGCGACACACCTTCGCTATAATCATCGAAGTAACTGTGTCTCTAGGGAAAAATGTTTTCATGGAAATACATTGACAGGCTTACTATGTTACTACAAGTTGAAAGAAATATGGAGTGTGAATGCATTATTATGTTGCACGGACGTGTTTTGACGATATTTATGGAGCTGCGAAATGCGCTCTTCCTACTTAGTCAAAGCACGTAGCCAATGCAAAATGTATAGCTCATTTCAGAATAACCTGACATGGTCTTAAATCCGAATGTATAGAGTTGTTTAAGACGTATTCATATCTGTGATGAAACTAAAGAAATGCCACCCTACATCATACTGCCTGCGGGCAATGGGTAGCTCGCCGCCCGACTGAAACCAGGCCCGTGTAGATGGCGCGTCGTGTCCCTCGCGCGCCTCAAAGAGTGTCAGCAAAATTGTCGGGGCCCGCAAGGGGGCCGTTGCCTGCCGGGGTTGCGGAATTGTTCGAAACAGTTACCGTGGCCTTGTAAAACGAAGCGCAAATGATGGAACACGGATGTGTTTTAGTCAGTAAAAGTCTGCCACACCCTCCCGGTTCGCCTAGATCGGGAGGCAATCATTAGATGATTGCCCTAAAATAAACTTACATCGTACTGCATGAATGGTTACTTTACCATAATATCGTCGTTTCATATAAAAACCCAATTCTGAAACAGCAGTGTAAACATAGCATTTGCGCAAATGGTGAGCACCAACTCGGGACATGAGTCGAGAGTAATCGAACGTGAGACGAAACCCGCGGGGTCATTCGCGTTAAGTTATTTATCGTAAGCACACCAACGATTTATTTACTTTAGTCAACTAATATTGAAAACGAATACTATAGAAAAATATCTGGTGTTAATATTTGGCGGAATGAACCCTAGATATTTTTTCTTCAGTGGTCGTTTGGTCCATACCAATCCATATTTCCACAAAGGAAAGCGGGATTCCATGAGTAAAACTAATATTCATCAAGATGTTCGCGTCCAGAATGGAATACGCTTATACTGAAGCTCAATTCCATCCTTTTTATTCAATACTTCTCCCATTCCACCTACAGGTTACAACATATCGTTGCTGCTCGACTTGGAGAACATTCCCGACGACTGGGAGGATGTGGTAAAGAAGGTGGGACTCCTGAAGAGGAACTGCTTCGCGTCAGTTTTCGAGCGCTACTTCCGGCTGCAAGAAGATGGTGACGTTAGCCACAAACGCGCTGTCATCAACTATCGGCAAGACGAGACGCTGTTAGTATTCGACATTTTTTTAATGTATTTTTATCTACCATTATCATGGTGTCACGTCGATGTGTTATCGTAATCAGCTAATTCTTCAGGAAACTTCCTTCCTATTGCTGGGACATGGCCATCTCCCTATAAATGGGAGCGGACCTTAATACACCGTGCTGACCCGGTGCTGATTGGTAAATGTCAAAAAGTATTCTATGGATACATATCACTTTTATTAGGTATCCGCGGCGGAAGCGTATGTTACGAAGCTATGAACGTATGAACATAGTGGTTGGCCATACCATATTAGTTCGAGAGTGTACTTTGTAGTTATGCCTCTTGACTACGAAATGAAAGTCTTTACATGAAGAGCAGATTATGCATAAACATATCAGGAATACATATTGTCAATGCTGCTAGCGTCATTTGAATAGTAATAAATAAAATAAACGGAAAATTCTTGATTGACAATAATCAATTATAATAATAATATAATATAATAATATAATATATATAATACAATAATATAATATATAATACAATAATATAATAATATATAATATTAATATAATATATAATACAATAATATAATATAATAATATAATATTCCACAACTTTTTCACACAACGCCATCTAGTCCCAAGCTAAGCAGAGCTTGTGGTATGGGTACTAGACAACTGATAAACATACATATATATTTCTAAATACATACATATTATAGATAAATTACACCCAGACAAAGAACAAATGACTGTGCTCATCACACATACATTTGTCCTAGGTGGGAATCGAACCCACGACCTTGTGCATAGCAGTCAGGGCGGCTAATCGCATCATGTGTCTTACGTCGCTAACATTTCGTCCTAAAAATATCAGTTATAGTTTCCCGATCTCACAAAACCGTTCCTCAATAAATGTGTTGGTGTTCCAGATATGTGGAAGCGCAAGAGGATCGCGTGACGGTGGTGTTCTCCACGGTGTTCCGGCACGAGGACGACATGGTCATCGGCAAAGTCTTCATGCAGGAGCTCAAGGAAGGCCGGAGAGCGTCGCACACTGCACCACAAGTAAGTAACATTATAAATGCGAAAGTTTGTGACAATCGATGTATGGATGTTTGTTACTATTTCGAAGCAAAAACTACTGAACGGACCTGAATGAAAATTGGTTAGTAGATAGTTGACATCTTTGAATAACACATAGGCTCATTTTTATCCCGGAATTCCCACGGAATCGGGATTTACGTGGGAAATCCCTCATACGCGAACGAAGTCGCGGGCAGAAGCTAGTAATACATACTCAGCCTGTTACATTCCAACTGCCGGGGAAAAAGCCTCCCATAAGTCCATGCTAGAACTCGCGAGATTCGCTAGAAATGACATATCTTAATAACATTTACAATAAGTATAGTTAGCAAACCAGGTCAAAACAAAACGTGAGTTGCGGAAATTTTATACCGAGATAACGCGCAAGATGTAAAGGCAACTGAAGGAACACGGAAGGTGTTTAGTCAGTAGAAGACTTACACTCCCTTCCATTCCACCCATAGCAGGAGGGGGCATTTGCTGTCCATACCCCTCACACGAATCCAACCAGAAGGTCAAAACTTGACCACTAAATTGACTAACCTGCTTTAGCAAAAAATAGAAGTGCGTAAAAGAAGATTGGGGCCTGAATTCTGCAGTGAAACAATGTGAATTTCACAAAAAGGTTTTAAATAACATTACATTTTCGGAACGGTAGATGAACCCAGTGTTTCCGACAAGGTCAATATATAATGAACGAAAGCAAGTTACTGGCCGAAACGGTCTCTTAACGAAATCAAAGAGCCGTACAGATTTGAGTGGCCCTCTCGTGGCTGTACTTACGTTTTCCCCTTTTGTCAGCGCCGCGTCCGACCGGCAGTGTGGCACGTATCCCGCACGAGTTAGGGAGAGGTCATTGACTTGAACAAGTTCTAATCTGTAGCCCCGTATATATTGAGCAAAACGGTAAATATCTATATTAGAAACTAGCTCTTTGTCTATGTGGATTTCGAAAATATAGCCCATATATGCATTTTTTTTTTTCACAAAAGCTACTGTTCTAAAAACCGAATAATTGGGTAATTGTTCTGCACATGTTGACACTTAAGAATAATAGTATTATTTGAGTATTATCTAATTACACTAAAACTAAATAAATAAAAAGCGAAAAGGATCTTAAAGACTATTTCATTGTATGTATATAATAAGGGCACAGGTACATAGGTCTTATTATAAACTATTCGTTTTTATTTTTCACTGTAATTAGATAATATTAGAAATTGATTGATTTGCTATAATAAGCCTTACAATAATAATAAATGACTTGGGTCGACTTGTAAATTGCCATCGACACTAAAATTAGTTTCTCAATATTTTAATACTAGTGACCCGGCTCGGCTTCACATGTTCTCATTCTGCCAATTCATAGAACACCATAGTAAATTATACCCAATCTTACAATCCTTATAAATCATCACTATCAATTTGTGAAGACCGCATGTAAATCTGTTCAGTAGTTCGTGAGTTTATTGCGAACATACAGACATATGCGGTGGAAGATTTTGTTTTATATTATGTAAGGATGCTTGCTTTGTTCTGTTTCAATAATATTAATACTTGCTGATATCAATCTAAATAAGTATCATAATCACGTACTATTTTCAAGAGGCAATCTAGCTAGACTATTGTGCCTTTAAGATATTGTAATGCTCTCATTGTTTTTATGTATTGCATAAATTGTTTTCTTGTATTTCAGGTATTGTTTTCACACAAGGAACCGCCCTTAGAACTAATGGACACGGATGCAAGAGTAGGCGATAATATCAGTTATGTTACGTTTGGTAAGTAATCGCACTATTTTGACAGCTCTTTAGAGCTAACACTATTGTAATGAATAACCCACAGGGTCAGCCAAGTTTAAAAAAAAATAGTGGCTATAGTCGGAAATAAATAATAAATTCATACATACGAATATGGGAAGTAACAACACCGAGAATTTGATCCTCAGTAGTGTTACTTTGGGGTAGTCAAATAATACATGATTGTGATTTTTTTTTTTTGTTAACGAGCATTATAGAAAGCTCATCTTTAAGCTCAGCTCAGTTAAGTTTATGTAGAGAGAAGGAGCATAGAAAGCTAATAAAGTTGTTACAAAATAATTTTAAGAATTTCGACGGCTGGGCTGAATAGTTTAATTAATTTAGCTTGCTCAGATTGTGGAGGAGCTCGTGGCTAAATAATAACAGCCGCACGGGTCGATCTGCAAGGTTAAGCAACGCTTGCCGAGGTCGGCCTGTAGATGGGTGGCTATCTAAACATTGAGATTCATTAGTCACGGCTGTCATTAGTTTGTAAATCTTTGACAGTCGTTACGACTGTCAGAAGCCAGAAGATCTGTCACTGGTCTGGCTAAATGATAAATGATCTTTATATTGCAAATTGGTTATTAAATAACACTTTAACACGTCATTTTTTCGTGAATATTAACTAGATGAGGCCGGTGTTTCCTACCTGACTACCCTGAGAAGAAACACCGAAACAAACTCAGGGGTCCGTCTCTTAAAGTCCATACAATCTACACTGGTTTAATTATATGGGAACCTTGTAGGTTTCAGTCTCAGGCGGTCTTTTCAAGAAAGATGCTCACAGATTTGAGTGGGCCTGTCCATACAGTGCAAGCATTTGTCAGATGACGTATAGCTCAACTTAGACCAAGGAGCTTAACGATTTGACGAACAATACCAAGGTAAGGACCTTTGGGTAGGCCGCAAAAGCACTCAAACTGCCAGACAATTTATTATGTTTAACTCAAATGAAATAACCTACATAGTGCACATATTCACAATCGTTTATGCGGATTATGTAGATTAGTCTGAAACGGCCTTTTGAGGAAAGACCACACAGATTTGAGTAGACCCGTCCCGTCAGTGCAAGCTTTTGTCAGTTAGTCTGTAAGCTCAACTTTGGACTACTAAGGAGCTGAACGACCTGACGAACAATGCCAAAGACGGCTAAGGGGTATTGTGTTACCCAGCTATGAGTTGTGGAGTTCAAATTGCAGTTGCTTTATGTAAAACACTATTTCTCAGTTGCAACTGGTTAGACTAGAAACGTATCTTAACATAGTTGGTAAAAGGCGAAGCAGAGAATGACTTATTTTACGAGGTGTTTTTACTCCCAGAATTTGATCCTGAGTAGTGCACTTGTAAGCACCACAGACACCCTATATGTTTCTCATATAGTGTGATCAGTACGGATTGTATGGCCTTCAAAAGAGACATTGACTTGAAATACTAAGCTTACCCTCATTATATATTTTTGAAATAAGTGTTTTCGTCAAAACAAACATGAGGTTCTTCGAAAAAGTGTCAACTTTACGAGATGTAGCGATTCGTAGCCAATACGCAAACTCTTTGAGTAATCAGCGTTGTAAGACAGCCTTAGTGAGAAAGAGCGTCTTAGGCATGGCACCGCGCATTTACAATAAATTACCAGATAATATAAAAAAATTGAATGCTACACAATTCAAAACAAAATTAAAGCTGTTGTTAATTGAAAAATGTTATTATACGATTGATGAATTTTTGAACGATAAACTAATGTAGACTTATGAATATTGTATTATACCTATCAAATAATTTGTATTTACCTCTCGCATGATTAATTTTTTTTTTGTTTATTTTACATGCAACCATATATTTGTACGCCTCTTGGCATAACATAGCGACCTATCTTTAATTTAAGAACTGTATTCACTACCTATAATACACAAATAAAAATGATTTGATTTGATTTGACCTCTGAGTTTGTTTATAGAAGAGGCCGGTGTTTCCTCACTTACTGCGAAGAAACACCGAAACAAACTCAGAGATCAACGTCTCGTTTAAAGTTCATACAATCCATATTGGCCTATTCATATGAAAATCATTATTTTGATCATAAATCTTGTTCATATTTTTAGAGGATTATAATATAAATAAAATTTATGTGGGAATAATCCAATCAATCGTATCTCTACCATCTTCGGAGATTATTAAGAAGTTGTACCATTTAATTATGGTCCTATAAAAATAACTCAAATTCTTTAGCTGCCATTTAACTTTAAATCTATACTAATATTATAAAGCGGAAAAGTTTGTTAGTTAGTTTGTTTGTTTGTTTGCTTGAACGCGCTAATCTTCGAAAGTACTGGGTGGATTTGGATGAAATTTGGTATGGAAGTAGCTTGAAGCTTGAGGAAGGTTATAGGCTACTTTTTACCCGATTGCAAAAAAGGAGAGTTATGTTTTTACCGTGATAGAATCCACGGGAGCGAAGCCCCGCGTGAGTACTAGTTATATTATAAACTAATACTGTGTTAGTAAGTCAGTCTATGTAAAAGGGTATGATGGGGCTGACATGTCCTTGATAAAAGAAAATCTTGTTCAGTTTGTATACAGTATGTTAGTTTAAACGAGGGACATATTCAAACCTACAATAGTGTATGCTTACATGATACTAATAAAAATATGAACAAAAAAAAAACACTGATAAATAACAGACAGAACCATGCCAAAAGTCCTCGGGGTACACCCGCGGGGGCGGAGTTTACACACGAGCTTCCTTTTTTTGCAGGATTGGGGCCGTGTTTTGCCACGTGATTACTTTAGGTACTGTTTACAAGTTCATTCACCTCTTGCGACTCAGCGAATAAGTGTTGTTTTGTTGTATTGGACAATTACGTCAAAAATGTAGTTTATAGGTTTTTCACATATTCGGGACGAGAATCGAATACTGAATACCCTCCCTCAATAAGTCCCTCGTTTAACCTAACACAGTGTATAAGTGGTGTGTGTGTTTGCAGTGTTATTCCCGCGGCACACGAGCGCGGCGGCGCGCGACAACACGATCGACCTGCTGCACATGTTCCGCGACTACCTGCACTACCACATCAAGTGCTCCAAGGTGTACGTGCACTCGCGCATGCGCGCCAAGGCCGGCGACCTGCTCAAGGTGCTCAACCGCGCGCGCCCGCAGAACTCGTCGCGCCCCACCGAGCGCAAGACCATCACGTTAGTATACCATACACTTATTTTTGCTAAACTCAACAATATTTTATTTCACGCTAGCTTCTGCACTTCTTTTGGCGTGATTGAACATCCTTCCAAACATATAATCCACATTTATAATCCATACTTAATATTATAAATGCAAAAGTAACTCTGTCTGTCTGTCTGTTTGTTACCTTTTCACGCCTAAACCGCTGAACCGATTTAGATGGAATTTGGTATGAGAATAGTTTAGGACCCTGGGAAGGACAAAGGATAGTTTTTATCCCGATATTAGGTATTAGTATACTGCTTACGCTAGGGTTAGTACATAATATTAACAAATAAAATTATAACTAGCTTTATGGGAAGGACCATCAATTTATGGGAAACGTGCCCCGGTTGATAGTCATTCCCATAAAGTGAATCATGAAAGGAGAGTTTAATCTCTCCGCCACAGTTGACAGAATGCTGTTGTTACTCGCCCGCACTCAGCTGACCAGCGAACAGAGTTTTTTGCGCATGATGGCGTGAAACCCATCTGTATGCGTCTTCGCAAACATCTCTGACGCACTACAGAAGCGGGGAAGTCTAAACAGCATTCTGAAGATAATATTGTATTGGATGCGCAAGACATCCAGCGCCTTCTTGGTATGCTTGACCCAGAGACTGCTCGTGTAAAAAGTCTGGCAATAGGCCTAAAACAACGTAATTTTGACTTCATCACTACAACGAGCAAATCTCCGGGCCAGCATGTTTCCTCGAACCGCCAGCGCCCTGCGCTCCCTATCAATGTCAACATTGTCTTTAAGGTTTTTAACCACCCAAAAAGGTGTACCGATTGGCAACAAGAATTATTGATAAAGTGTAAATTAACGCGGGCGAAACCGCGGGCAAAAGCTAGTAATATTATAAATGCGAAAGTAACTCTGTCTGTCTGTTTGTATGTCACGCCTAAACCACTGAACCGATTTAGATGAAATTTAACATGGGAATAGTTTAGGACTCTGGGAAGGAATAGGATAGTTTTTAAAATCCTCACGGGATCGGGATTTACGCGGGAAGAAAACCTATACGAACGAAGCCGCGGGCAAAAGCTAGTATTACTATAAATTGAGAGATAAAAACAGCTTGCAACTCTTTTAACTAGGTAGATACTTAACTAAGATTACATACACTATATATTACTTACCACATCATCCATTACCATAAGGTGAAATGATGATCAAATGCGAGCGTATCATCAATAAAAAAAAATAATAACACTCAAGCCATAGTCAACTGGGCGTGCATATTAATTTTAAATGATATTAACTGCAAACCTTTGAAATAGACTTGTAGACCATCTTCGCATAAAACTACCAGAATAATTTAAGAATGCACTAGCTTGTGACGTTTTATAAGTGCCTTTGTAGGTCTAAGTGAAATAAAATATTTTGAGTTTGAATTTTCAGCTCGGGAAATAATATTTAAATATTTTTTTATATTGATAATAGTATTGCATTTGACCACCATGTCACCTGATGGTAAGCGAAGATGGAGCATGCTTACCTAAAATAATAATAATAAATAATCTTTATTACTCAAGAAAAGGTAGAAAGTTAAAGGGCAAAAGCAACACATGTTTAAATAAAATGTAAGCATAAAATGAACAATAAAAAAAAACATGTGTCAGTAGAGACCCTGACTCGTAAACTAGGTATATGTTCCTGTATCTTAGGAGTCAGTGTTCTTCAAACATCAAGCGGAAGCAGACCACTTTACAAGTATACAGATCGATTGAAAAAAAAAAAATACAAAAATAGTAAAGCTATTTAAAACAAAACTAAATATCTATTTTTAGAGATAACAAAAAAAAAATAGAATGAGTGCGTGTGTGAGTATGTGTGGGGGAGGAGAATGAGATTATGCGAGCGAATGTGTGTGTGTGTGTGTGTGTGTGTGTGTGTATGTGTGTGTGTGTGTGTGTGTGTGTGTGTGTGTGTGTAGAGACTGTGTATGCGAGGGAATGTGTGCTTTTATAAGGGGTTTGCGATAATGAATATGTAAGATACCTATAATGAATATGGAAGAACCTGTTCACTTTTGACTTAACTATAACCTAGGGGAGGTTATAGCTATCGGGAAACACAGACTCCGGCAAGGAATTCCACTCCAAAGCCGTATAGGGCTTCCAATTGCGGGATCCCGCGTCATTTTCCAATTCCGCGTGATGCGGGATTACGGGTGCGGGATCCGCGGGATTGCGGGACTGAAAAAAAACATGCATGCGACCTCTCGCGATTGTGATCGCTCGGTGACTGGCGGCCGGCAGCGTTGCAAACAACGCGGGAGCCGATGTCTCCCGTTTTTTACATCTTAATATAGCCAAATTTCAGTCAGTGGTAGCCTAAGTATGTAGCCTAAAATATCTGTAAAGTTTTTTATTTAGTATTTGTTATTGTTTTTTGTGAAGAAAAAACGGTGTAATTTGATTAATCTCATACTAATAGTAATACGTAAATAAACGTGGAGTTAGTTGATTATTTCATTGTTTTTAACCGACTTCTAAAAAAGGAGGAGGTTCTCAATTCGGATGTTTGTATTTTGTTTTTAATGTTTGTCCGCGCATAACTCCGTTGCTTGCCAACCGATTTGATAAATTCTTATCTTGTTAGAAAGGGTATAATTCTTAAATGGTCCCATGAAAATGTTATTGAAATCGGACAAGCCGTTTCTGAAAAATCAACAAAAGTCTAAAAAAAATATTTACGTTGATGATCTTTTCGTTTACTCTGCATTGCGTTTTTATTCGCGCATAACACCGTCATTTACGAACCGATTTGGAAAATTCACTGACCCACTAAAAAGCACGAAAATAAAAACTTTTTTGCAAAAAATAAAACCGACTTCCATATCAAAACACTACAAAGCCAAAAATAATTTTAATTTCGGAAGGCGGTGTGAAAAAAAAAGAAAATACATAACCAATAACACCGACTACCGAAATTAAAATTATTTTTGGCTTTGTAGTGTTTTTATATGGAAGTCGGTTTTTGTTATAAATAAACGGTGTAAGATCTCATACTAGTAGTAACACTTAAATAAATGTGGAGTTAGTAGATTAATTCATTGTTTTTTTGTGATAAATAAACGGTGTAATTTGATTGATCTCATACTAATAGTAATACGTAAATAAATGTGGAGTTAGTTGATTAATTCATTGTTTTATTTGCCTTATATAAATGTGAATATTTTCAATATGCGGGATCCCGCAAATACCGAGATCCCGCGGGATTGAAAATTCGTAGTCCCGCAAAATACCGAGATTGAATTCAGGCTGCGGGATTGGAAGCCCTAAGCCGTACCCACAATGAAAGTATTCCCAAAACGTTTAATACATATGGGTGGTGCGTTTAGTTTTAATATTCGAATTCCGTTGCCGAATGCTTAATTTAACCTGTTTGTTTTCTTTTTGCACAGGGGAAGAACATTTGTGAGGCGAGACTGAGTGTTGCGCTGGGGCGGGACGTAGGCGCCGACCACAGCTCAGCTCTCCTGTAACGTTACGTTCTGTGCTAGCGCCCCACTCCGGTAACATTCTCGCACTCGGGAGACTCCCGTACCGCCACACTCCCACCCTTGGAACTTATACACCACGATACGAGATATTATTCGAGTGGACGCGTTACCCCCGAAGAAACTCCGACAATGTGCGTATTTCATACATCCAAGTTTAATGAAATGACATATAAGATAATTATTTATTAAAATATACATTGTTTGTGTTTCATTCAAACGTCACAAAGTACTTATTCTTAACAATGATCTTGATGCCATTTCTTATAAAATAAAATTGCCAAATAATCACAGTTATGCTCAACGTTTCATGTACTGCCCATCGACGTTTATATTAGGAAAGGAAATGTGCACATTGTATTTATCATAAATATTTATTATCAGCTCTTCAAGCATAGCGTTAAAGTCAATAAATAATGTTGCCGTAGTTCTTGTTGATACAAAATTATGCTTTATTATTACGAGAGTTCTATTTATAGCGGTGGCACTGCGACATCCAAACTTGGGTTCCTAAAATGTTTAGCATACACCTTCATTACAATGTTACGTTAGACGATCGTAGTGTCCATCGACTCGCGAGAGCGAACTGCCCTGTAGCTTACGTAACGTTTGTTGTAAGTTATGACATTACCAATCCTCATGTAGGGTAAAGTGTATTATACAATCTAGCCTATAATTACCTTTTCGGTTTACAAACTTGTAAAAATGTATATCACTGGAATATCGAGACAGGTATCATGCACAAAACTCGTACGAATTATATTCAATGAATAATTTTACGCCGCTCCTATGTTTAGTTAATAATGCTACGCAATATATACGAACAATAATTTTATTAAGAGTTTCACCCTTACGTTTTAGGTAGGTCCGATTCAATTATAATGTAAGTGAAAGTGTATAGTATTTCTCAATAGATTCTTCCATAGTCAAAAGGAACTTGATGAACAAATCATAATGGCCTTATTTATGATGAAGGTTGAGTTCAGTTTGCTCTGTTTATGGAGCCGTCGGGGCTTCGGTCCGCTAGAGTCGCTAGTTTAGAACATGATACAATATATGTATCTAACGTTTAAGTGCAATTCAATTATAACACACATTCTTTTATTCCAAATTGCATTTTTAGTTTTAGGCAGAGAATAAAACTCTATAAAATGCATTCTAGCAAAAAAACATTTCACATTCTGAGTCTATTTTATGGTTAGTTTCGTCCCGTAGCTAAAACACTTCTCATTCGACGCAAGTATTGTGTTCGTGTCACATTTGCACCAACAAATAATAATTGCTCAAAATATTGCTAACACCAAGGAGCTAGGATATCAGAGTGAACAATAGAACAGCGTACATTCGTACAATATGGAGTAGATGCGATGTCTAGTGAATAAGATACGATTAATAAATGATTTACCTGTGTTTGGATGAGATTGTGGTCATTGGCGTATCTAGAGATATTTCGCAGGGGGGGCCTGGCCCCCAGTAGTAGAAGCGATTGGCCAGATTTTTAAATTTTTCAGCCATAATTGTTTGTTAGTAAAAATTCTCGGGTGGGCACCAGGCCATTCTGGGGTGGGCACGGCCCACCCGGCTCCCCCCCTTCCTACGCCTATGATTGTGGTAAAGTTATATTGAGTCATGGACTGAGAGGTTAGGCTATCTGAAGTGTGTCGAGTCAGTGGGATTACAATAAATTTTAATATAATTCACTAAGTCAGATAAATGCAAAGTTAGTGACATTAGACCTGAATTAACTTAAAGGTTCTCAAAGCAACATATTCAATATATGGTTTAGATGGAAGTGGAACGTAATACAAGTATGTAGAACGATTTAACTATTTAATGAAAACTTAGCTAACTTGAATTTATGTAATTTTTATTTGCAAGATGTATTATTTATGTATTATAAAATGTAAGTTAAATGTTGCTTTAAAGTTATCGCTTACATTGGAGATTGTTTTTACTGTCAGTTTGAATGCGAGATTATGTAAACAGCGCAGAATACCGAAGTTATTTGTGAATATGTAATTATTCTTGTGATTTAAAATCCGTTTATACTGTATTTTTTATTTTCTAGATTAAAGAAAACTTACTGCATTTTAAATTTTATTTTATTTAATGACACCTAATAATTCCTATTTCAGCATCAACAATCGTTAAATAATACACACAATATTTCAGTGAACTTACAATAAACAAATATCTATAAAAAACGATCTAACATTAATATACACATTAATAGTCGTTTTAGAAGTCCATTTTGTTGTCGTTGCCGGACGGTGTGGGTGATGTCGGTGACTTGGGCGGCCCTAACTTGGACAGCGTGGCCACTTTGGACGCGAACTTGACGAAGCTAAGGCCCGACGCCTGTTGATCCGGCTTTTGACCGCCTTCAGGCTGGAATGGCGCATCCAGGGAACCTGGCAGAAACGCAATATTAGTAACGTCGTCAACTTATTCATACATGTTCAGTTAATAAAAAATTGATAAAAATATATACAATAGACAGTATGATTTGTTGATCATGCAAAATCCTTTTTGATTGTACTGTTAACAATAATGGCTTATAAGAGACCGCGGTTTCGCTCGCGTGAACAATTTTTTTTCCAGCTGTACCTACGTCACTCAGTGATAATGTAGATCATTATTTCACCAATAGAATCCTATTGGTGAAAGACTTGAAAATCGGTTCAAAACATCCATAGATTACTTTCGGGATTCGACCGTGGTATACGTGCTTAGTTCACCTGGGTGGACTACGGACACTTTCTTGGCCGTGGTCCACCTACATGATGAGGAATATGCAAATCAAAAATGTCTATAGACTGGTCCACCTATTTATTCCACGGAAATAAATCCTCCCCCTGATCGTGATCCTGTCATTTTACTACAGTTGAATAATGAACGCCGAAAGAACAATGACAATCGAAAAAAAAAAAAACAAATTAATGCTGAACAAAACGGAAAAAAAAAACTGATGAAATAATTAAACAAACAAAAAATTATTTATTTATCATTGAGACAATTAGCGAAACTTTTCCGAAGCGAGTCCTACAAAAATTTTAACAATTCTAATAGGGCTGCCATCACCAATACTGGTGGCCCCAGACGACGACTTCATGAACCCCGGACATTTGAGTAAAATCGCAATTTTTCCCCGGACACCATAGAAAAATACATGTTTATCTTAATGTTTATTTTTGGTTTTAGTTAGTGATAACATTATAGAACTTTAATTTTTTTAATAAATAATTAGTCTCTTCCTTTATATTTAGTACCTTACTTTTTGGTAATAGGGAAAATCCCTCCGGACGCCCCTGGACACTCTCCAAACTAGGTCAAATACGGGGAAACCCGGACGAATGGCAGCCCTAAATTCTAATTGTATTTCTATTATATCATCGTCATCACTTATAATAAAATTATAAGTGATGACGATGATATTAGATCTAGATTTAAAACTCTTCAGTTAGAAGACGCAGAATGGTGGTATCTACTAAACTAAACATAAGACCTTTAGACATAAAAAAACTTTTTTGCAAAAAATAAAACCGACTTCCATATCAAAACACTACAAAGCCAAAAATAATTTTAATTTCGGTAGTCGGTGTTATTGGTTTTGAATTTTCGTTTTTTACACACCGCCTTCCGAAATTAAAATTATTTTTGGCTTTGTAGTGTTTTGATATGGAAGTCGGTTTTATTTTTTGCAAAAAAGTTTTTATTTTCGTGCTTTTTAGTGGAACAGTGAATTTTCCAAATCGGTTCGTAAATGACGGAGTTATGCGCGAACAAAAAACGCAATGCAGAGTAAACGAAAAGATCATCAAGGTAAATTATTTTTTTCGACTTTTTTTGATTTTTCAGAAACGGCTCGTCCGATTTCGATAAAATTTTCATGGGACCATTTGGGAAGTATACCCTTTCCAACAAAAAAAGAATTTTTCAAATCGGTTGGCAAGCGACGGAGTTATGCGTGGACAAACATAAAAAAAAAAAAAAAAAAAAAAAAATACAAACATCCGAATTGAGAACCTCCTCCTTTTTTAGAAGTCGGTTAAAAAGTGCTGTCTACAATAGAGCTTTCAAATTAAAATTAAAACAATTCCTATTGAATAAGTGTCTATATGCTGTAGAAGAACTCTAAAATAGGTGGAAAGAAATAGGTGGTTCGTTTAGATGCCAATGTATAAGTTGTTATAATAAAATTCCTAGCCACATTCAAGAACTAAGCATTAATAAATTAAATTATTTATAAAACTTAAGCTATGTCAGAAAGCATTTTACAGAGTTAAAGATTATATTGAGGAGAAAAAGGCTTGGAATGAGTTGTTCCAATCTATACTAATATTATAAAGAGGAAACCTTTGTATTTTTGTATGTTTGTATTGAATAGGCTCAAAAACTACTGGACCGATTTCAAAATTTCTTTTACCATTACTTAGAGGGATTCTTCCGAATCCGTATAGGCTATATTTTATCCCGGAAAATAGATAGGATTTTTCGTGGTAGTGAAAATTGTGGAGTAAGGCGTCGAAAAAACTGCCGTACGTTAACGATTCTCGCGAACGCTGCCTATATTTAATATAAACATTGCACCCGTGCGAAGCCGGGGCGGGTCGCTAGTGATATAATAAATGTACGTGGGCCTTTCTTAAATTTTGAATGCTGATTTCTTTTTATTTTACTGATTTAAATATTTGCTTTCTCTATTCTTAAGTATTGTATAAACCTATTTTTTTTTTTTTTTTATATTTCGTTATTGTAAATGTGAGGACTATGTAGGTTATTGTTTCTTCTTTGTGTTACTTTTACTATAATTTATTTAATGATGTCAAGCAGTTTGAGTATTTGTGTGGCCTACCCAAATGTCCTTACTTTGGTATTGTACGTCAGATCATTGAGCTCCTTAAGTTCTAAATTGAGCTACACGATAACTGACAAATGCTTGGACTGTCTGGACAGGTCCGCTCAAATCCGTGTGGTTATTTCCTCAAAGAGCACCACAAACATGAACCTACATGTTTTTCATATGATTGGACCAACACAAACTGACGTTGACCTCTGAGTTTGTTTCGGTGTTTCTTCTCAGAGTAGTCAGTTAGGAAACACCGGCTTCAGCTAGCTGAACTAAATACGCAAAAAAACATGACGTGTAAAAGTGTTATTTATAATCAATTTACAAAATAAATATTTCATTTCATTTCTTATCAAATTTATTGGTGTATACATACGTATATATTTGTTGGTGTTACTTTTTTTTAAATTTTATTCATTAATTTATTAATCTAACCCTACATTTTATAATTGTTATTTTTAATTCAATCTGACATTATTTGCTAATTTATGTGTAATTAATATTTTTATTGTAATTTATTTTTAATTTTATGTTTGACTCTGTTTAATTTTTTTGATGACATTTAAATTTATTATTTTTGAATTCTTAACATAAGTACATAGAAAAATCCAAATTTACTGATTTTATTTTATTAACTGTAATCTTGTAATTTATTTATGTGTGTTAATTCAGATATACATTACTTGTTTATGAATAAATGACTAAACAAATATCAATAGGAAAGAAATTGCAAATTGTTATAAAGGTGGACCACCGGCAAGAAAAATTTCCCGTGATCCACCCGACTGAATCCCGATTACTTTTACTTCCTACAAACTTATAACATTAGTACAGATAAGTTACAGACGGTAATACCTATGCCATATTTATTCTGTGCCTCTGCCTATATGAAGTTAATTTTATTTATTTATTTATTTAGTTAATACTTACCTAGTATTAGGAACTGGAATACCTACGAGCAAGAATTATCTGGCAATAATCGTGAAATGAGATATAGAATATCTAGTTCAAACTTTAAATCCACTTACTTTGCTGTGGTGACATGATGGAGCTTGGCTGTGATCCCTGCTGATTTTCTCCCTCCATATTAACATTGGTCTGCTGGTAAAGTATATCTAAGGCTGCAACACAAAAATAATATCTGAGTGAATTAATTCTTATCTTATCTTTAGATGTTTGCCGTGCAAATAAAAGGTGATGTAGGTCTGATAGATGTGGCGCATTCGTCACTGGCCGGTTACTGTTTGATACGCTGGCTGCTATTTGATTCAAAATGTAAAAGATTAACTTTTTTTTTTGTTTCCGTCAAGAGAGGGATTATGAATGGCAAGTAAACGCTAATAGAGGTAAAGTTAATGGCAGAATTTTAGATTATTCTCCAACATTTCAAAAAAATAATCTTAATTCTGCCATTGCATTTTTACCGTAGTAGTGAGAACTACTTGGTGATTCTATACAATCATGAGCAGTAAGTTTCAACCCTATCGGTCCATTAACATTTGCGATTTCGGTGAATAAACAAGTAAATCGGATAGAAAACAATGAATATGGAGAAAATTGAGTTTCTTGCCGTGATAAAGTTCCTTACTAAGCAAGGAAAAACGCCTCAGATAATAATGGAAAAGATGTTATCTGTTTCTGGAGATTATTGTCCTGGAAAATTGATGAATTACAAATGGCATAGTCTTTTCAAGCAAGGCAGAACATCTATTGAAAACGATAAGCGCTCTGGTCTGCCGATTGAGGTAACATTTTTTTTATTATTGCCCACTTTCGACCCCGTTTACACCTGATGGTAAGCGTTAGATAAGGTCTACGATTGAACGAGCGGGCCCGGCGATGCTTATTCGCTCTTGCTTTACAGGCTAACCGCTACAGAATATACAATACCGAAGGGAATACAGAAGCCGGCAGAGAATTCCACACGTTAGCTGTGCGCAATAAATGTAGAGGAGTAGCGCTTAGTACAAGATGGTATATCAATCAAGTGTCGATGGTACCCTGCAGTACGTCTGGTAGACCGGTAGTAAAAGAGAGATATTCAGACATTCTTGAATAAGTTAGTTCTCGATGATGCTCGTCTGAAGAAAATAAAGATCTCAGTAATGTCTGCTGTATCGTCTACGAGCATTTTGAGCATTCTCCATGACCATCTTGGCAAGTCTAAGGTCAGTGCAAGATGTGCCAAGAATGCTCACTCTGGTTCAAAAAAGTGTGCTCGCGCGAGTTCTTGTATAGGTACCTACCTGTGTCGGAGAACCGAGTTTATGAACTGATTTGTGACTGGGGATGAAACCAAAACTTCAAGTAAAAAAGTTTAGAACCACCTAAGAAGTTCAAAATGTCATGATCGGCTGGAAAAAAAGGTGTCAATATCACGGGGTAATAAAACTACGCTACGGCTATTCTTCAAGAAAAAATAAAAAATACAATTAAAGAAACAAGAAGGATAAAGTGCTTTCGAAGTGTGCTCCTTTTGCTCGACACCCGATCACAAGAGACATATTGCGATGTCTGCCTTACACAAGTGCAGCTTCGCTAATCTGAACCACCCACCCTCTTTTCGGTGCGCATACTCCTCCCGTACTGGGTGGAGCAGAAGGGAATGTCAGACTTCTACTGACTAAAATCCCACCATGTTCCCTCAACTGCCCTTACGTTCCGGGGCTGCGGTATCTCGTTCGAACATTCCCGCAAACTGAACCACCCACTCTACCTTTTTTTTTTTTTTTTTTTTTTTTTTTTTTTATTCTATGAATTGAACGGGGTTTTTATCCACATGGATATGTCAACCCCATCGTACCCTATTAATTTTGTACATATTTATTTCTAAAAAGGAACACAAATAAATAACTAATTTGAATGAGAGAGACCCATTAATTAGTTAGCTTTGCTAGTCTAGTTAATCTTATCGCTAACTGCGATTTTGGACTTGTTAAAATTGTTTGGATTAACCCAACATCTAGAAAATTAAGTTTGAAGTCTTTAATTAATGCGTCTCTCTCATCTTTATTCCGTACACAATCCATCAGCAAGTGAAGTATATCTTCAATTTTATCACATACTAAACAATTGGGAGATGTAACTTTTCCCATAAGATAGCCAAATTTTGCTGATGGATAGTGTCCGGAACGCAGTCTTAAAGCTAACTTAATATAATTTCTATTCAATTTATCATCATCAAACCAGGGCATACGAGGGGGCTCATTTTGTATGACTTTATACCATAACCCTTTTTCTTTTGAAATTTCAGCAAAATGATTCTTCCAATTTACGAAACATTTCTCCTTAAATCTGGTAATATATTCCCATTGATCTGGTAAGTATGTTATTTCAATGCCTGAATCAACTGCAAGCTTGGACAATCTGTCAGCCTCCTCGTTGCCCCGAATTCCTATGTGTGCTGGAACCCATTGCAATAAAATATTGATATTATTTTCATTCTGATGATTTATTAATTTAAGAATGTCGTAGGCTATCGATGATCCTCTGCTATCAGAGGTGCATCGAGCCACATGCTGTAATGCGCTTTTACTGTCAGTAAAAATCACAACTTTATTTAATTTTTTATTTATTGCATAGAGTATTGCTTGATATATTGCAATGAGTTCCAGCGACATGATGGAGACTTTGGTGGTAATTTTAAACATAAATTTATCTTCTAAGTTTTGGCAATAAAAGGCCGCTCCTCCCCCACTTGCGTTTTTCGACCCATCCGTGAATATTTTACACCAGTCATTGAATTTAGACGCTAATTCTGACACCACCTCTGCTAGTAATAAATTAGGATTAAAGTCTTTTTTTGGCTGTTTAACACATTCCAAATTACATTGAATGGTATTTTCAGTCTGAATAGCCGATACCCATATATTGAGAGTAAACATTTTAAATACATCTGAGGATATCAACTGAAGTTGTCCTAACTCATTGAAAGTAGTAGCGAGCAAGGGTTTCTTCTTATTTGCCCAATAGGGATTATGAACATGTGAACTCAGTTCTGAAATTGTACAATTACTTGGACTATTTGACCAGGATAGTGTTTTTAAAATGTATTTATAAGCGAGATATTGTCGTCTTAAAAATAGTGGTACTATGTGCAATTCACTTTCCATCACGTGGATTGGTGAGCTTTTAATGAAACCACCTATCACTCTAAGAGCTTGATTCTGGAGTCTATCTAATTTAGCTAGATTTGTCTTTGCACTAGCATTATATAAATAGCATCCATAATCGAGACGACTTCTTATTAGTGAAATATATAATTTGCGAATATGTTTTGTGTGTACTCCCCAAGCACTACCGGCTAATACTTTCAATAAATTTAAATACTTTGAACATTTGACAATTATCTCATTTATGTGTTTTCTCCAATATAAACTTCTATCTAACCATACTCCCAAATACTTAACGTTTTCTACCATAGATAGTGGCTGGTTATAAACTTTTAGAGTAGGTAATATCCTCCTTCGTCCTCTATTAAAGGTACAATAGTTAGATTTTGTAGGTGATAAGTTCAATCCAATCTCACCCAGTAAGTTGACTAAACAGTTTATGTTATTTTGTAAGTATTGTTCGCACTTTTTAATTTGTTTATCACTAATAAAAATAACAAAGTCATCCGCATACTGGCTGATCAAGACGTTTTGTAATTTGTCACATATTTGGTACGTAACTATGTTAAACAATAAAGGCGATATCGGATCTCCTTGTGCTAGTCCTCTATTAGTCCACCTAGGTTCTAATCCTTCTTTATTAAGTGATTTAATTTCTAAGTGCCTCTCACTCATAAAATTCCAAAGGTAAGTACAAAATTTAGACCCTACCTGTAGTTTATCTAGAATTTTTGTGACTGCTTCAATAGAAACCTCATTGTAGGCATTTTCAATGTCTAGGAAGCATGCGACTGTGGGGATATTTTTAGTAAATCCAATTTGGATGTAAGAGACAAGACGTGATAGTGAATCTAAACATGACTGACCCTTTCTAAATCCTACAGTATACGCTGAAAGAATCTTATTCCCTTCTACAAACCATTCTATCCTTTTACACATTAATAAATGGAAAGTTTTGCAAATGCATGATATTAATGAAATGGGTCTTAATTTACCGCCAGCATCATTTTGGTTTTTAGGTATAGGGATTATCTGTATATTACGCCACGGATAGGGGACATTACCAAATTTAAATATATAATTAAATAACTTCAGTAAAAAGACTTTTCCTGCTTCCGGAAGGTTATATAGCATTGAATAGGATATCCCATCTTGTCCTGGGGCTGAGTCCTTTTTTTTAAGGCATTTTTTTAGTTCTTGCATAGAAAATTCAACCTCCAACATATCATTTCTAGATTTAAAACAAGGCATAACGTTAGGCACATAATCTGGGGTTAAAGATCGCAAGAGATCCATTTGTTTAGTTATGGGTGGGCATGATCTTTGTTGTTTACAACCTTTCATCCATCTCATGCGGCGCCACATTTCAGAAGCCGTCGTAACTTCATCGATGGAATCACAGAATGTGTGCCAACCATCAGACCTTGCCTTTTTTATGAGTGTTTGAGATTCCACAGTTTTCGTTTCTAATTTACTCAGATTTTCAGGGGTAGGGTTTTTACGAAAATTTTTCAATGCTAACCTTCGTTGTGCTACCAACTCTGATAATTTTGGTGTCCAATAGTTTTTTGGTTTGAACTTTTCGTCTGGTTCAATCTTAAATTTTACTCGAGGAATATGTTTATCAGCGGCATATTCAACTAGCTTAACAAAAAACATGTACATCTGTTGGATATTTACATCATCTGGGTTTTCATAAAATTCGTGAATTTTTTCAGAGATTGTCCGTCGATATTCGGGCCAGTTAGCATTTTTAAAATTCCATTTTTTTATTATATGTACAATAGTCGATAAATTAGCTGAAAATTTAATAATAAGGTGATCACTTCCCAAATTTTCATTTAAAACCTGCCAGTTAAATTTTATTGCAACATCAGCGGTTACAAACGATACATCTGGAGAGGTCTGTTGTAGATTTCTGTTAACTAATTTAACCCGCGTCGATAAACCATTATTTAGAGAGATGAAATTATTATCCAAGGCAGTATCCATGATTTGTGAACCTCTCACGTCCGATTTGGTTGACCAATTGGTATGATGACCGTTGAAGTCCCCAGCTATAATTGTTTTATTGGAAAAATGAGAAAAAATGTCTTCCCAATCAGATAATTGAGTTTGGACAGACGAAGGACAATAAAGTGATACCACGTGTTCTATATCCTTGCAATTAATTAGTTTGACACATATAACTTCAATACCGCTATTTTTGACGTCAAAAGAAACTAGGTGAGATTGGATAGATTTATGCACCAGTAAAGCTACACCCCCATAACAGTCATTTCTATCTTTTCTATAAATATTAAAACCACTAATATTAACATCGACATCACAATCGAACCATGTTTCGCTAAGAATTGCAATATGTATATTTTCCCGGATTAAGAGTTCTGAAAAGGGTATAAGTTTGGGGCGAAAACTTTGTGAGTTCCATTGGTAGATGTTCACCTTTGTTATTTTTTGTGGACTATCCATTACGAAACCAATTTAAATAACCAGCCACATCTTCTCCAAATAGAATATTAACTAAAACATTTTTGATTTCCTCACCAATAATTTTCAAGATACATAACATTTTCTCTTCAAGTTTACGTTCTGAAATACATACAGTTTTTATCTTCAACCAAAGCTTCCTCCATTCAAATTGTAACAAGTATGATCTTCGCTTACTACTATCTTCTTCTTTCTGATACGAATCCTCGACCATAGGTTCTTCTATATGTTCGGATGGTAGTTCAGATCTCTTTTGATTTATTCTATTAATTGTTTTCTTTTTAGTCTTCTGTCTTGAATTTGAGACTTTGTCTGATGTACTTTCATCTGTATCCTGATTTTTCTCGTGTATCAGTGATCTTGGTTCTTGACGCCCAGCTTTCTTCAGTACTGCACTATAAGTTTCTCTATCAGTTACACAAGCGGTATTTGATGCTTGTGTTATAGTTTCTTCGTGGGAAACCTCCTTTATAATGCTTTTTTCTTTTTTTTCCAAGAAACGTTGTAAGGCTCTTCTGTACGTAATCTGTTCTACACTCATAATTTTTTGTATCGTTTTTTCCTTTATGAACATGGGACACGTTTTATCTAAGACAAAGTGGTTCCCCTTACAATTCAAACACTTGAACTCTTTAGTATCGCAGTTTTCATGTTTTCCTCCGCATTTTGGGCAGAGTACCTTTTTGGATGGACAGTATTTCAGGATATGGCCAAACTGCCAGCAACCAGAACATTGCGTCACTGGGAAAACGTAAGCTTCGACTTTGAAACGACACTCATATGCATATATAAATTCTGGTAATATATTACTTTTAAAACAGATTCTTACAGATTCGCAGTCTACCCATTTACCTTCTATATTTAAGCGCTTCAATCTTTTAACTGATATTACTTCTACATTTGATTTTAGAATATTCTTAAGCTCTTCTTCACTTAGCTCTAAATCCATCCCTTTCACTATTCCATAGGAGACCGACATATCCTGTATTAATTGGCAACGTAAGCCCATCTCTTTTAATTTCTTACAATCTAATAGTTTTTGTGCGTCTTCTTTTCTCTGACATTGAATAAGAACTTTATTATAACTTTTGTATTTTACTCTCAGGATATCTTTTATGTTCTCCAAGCGAAGTAATTTAGCCATGGCTATTGGCTTAGGTAGACTTTCTAATGACGTAACGCAAACTTCATGGTTAGATATATCTATAACATTATCATTTTCTTTATGCAATCCATTTCTTATTTCTAATGATTCACTCCTCACAAAACGTTTAGATCGTCTATTTACAGTAATAAAATCATCTTCTCGTTCTTTTCTCTTCTCCACCAACCGTGTTTCTTTATTCACATTTTTTTCACTTTCAATAATTCCCACATCCATCTCCCCTAACTCCTTTAATTGCTGTTCACATTTATCTAATAAATCTGAATCACTCAGATCTTCTACACTTGAGTCATGTTCATTCATCGCAGAGCGCGGTCGCTCGCCCAAAACCGGTTCGAAGCGCCGATCGGCCCGAGTCCGCGCACACTTTACTGGTAAACAAACGAGTCACGCTAAAAGTACGTATCGGTTATATTACACAACCAGTCACTACGAAGCACTGACCGACACTGACCCACTCTACCTACAGTCTAGATTTGGCCCCTTGTGATCATAATTTGTTCCCAAACATAAAAACAGAGATTCGTGGAAAGAAATTAACTGATAAAGTAGAAGTAAACCCGGCTATTTCAGTAATTTACAAAAAGATATATTTGAAAAGTCTGAGAATCGTATTAGTTAGTTTTAATGGAGAATATAATGAATAGGAAAAATAAAATTATGTTTAAGTTCATTCTGCGAACTATTTGACTTCTCCTCGTAAACGTATATGCCGCTATAACTAAAATGAAAGGAGCCATACTACAAATGTGATTTGACAAAAAAAGGAACCCTTCCTGTGCGAATGCGTTTCGCACAAGACGGTTTTTTTACGTTTAAAATTTTATCCGTCCTTAGAGTAGTATTACCTACCTATGTAGTAGGTACTTATTTTCTTCAGCTCGTAAAAAAGGAAAGGATCATAATATTAATTCTTTGTGTGGAATATCTTGACTTCTTAACACATTTACGACATGACGAATCATTCATATGAAGGTTTACCGTCTTTTAACGAGATGGCGTCCATCTTCGCATCTTGTATAGTCTCTAGCTTCGCTCGGAACTTGGTGGTGATCTTACGCCTCTGATAGTCTGCTTCGATCTGCTGCTTCGTTCGAGGAATGCGGAACCGAAAGCAGCAGCATACTATCACAACTGAGAAAATTACAATTTCATGTAAGAAGATGTAGAAAAAGTGGCCAATTCGAACTTACAAGTAGGAACCTGATTTTTGTACTTACCCAGAGAAGCAACACTAGCCATACATAGAAACACAACTTGCCATAGTCTCAAGTCACCCGCAACTCTTCTTTCAAGCCACTCTGGCTCCTCAGAGTTATTGATAATATCCATAAGCGGATCCATAGTGGTAAGAAACAAAAGGCTATCTTGAATAGGAGCAAAATGATCAAGAACGCGTCTGTAATGACCCCGATTGCGATGGGAACTAATTATTATTGTTTCTATTCCAAGGAGTGGTTGTTTGCCACACCTAGAAATATCACCCCTCGACACTCCCATAGTGTCATAATTAACCACTCTGTTAACAGCGCTTTATTTGCTATCAGATTTTATCAGCTAAATAACTTCATCGAACTAGTTAGGCATTTTACATGTTTACTAAATAAAAAGGCGTGTTACATAAAAATTACTAAACAGATTGTTTTGCTACCAAAAAATTCAAAATTCGCGCCGTCCCCTGCCCAAGAACTAATAGTGTTGCTATACTTATAAAATTAATAAATATTAGCTGTACATAATGCGAGAAATCATTGCGACAAAATACTAGAAAGCTAACGAAAACATAAAATAAAATGTTTATGAAATGAATCTAATAGAAATCAACAAATTGTTGATACTAATTTACTGGAAGTAATTATTCAATTTGTAATTGATTGGTCAAAAAAAGCCACGAGAAACGTCTAAAATTATTGTACGCTTAGAAGTAACTTAGATAGACTTGATGTTAATACATGAAGAAGGAATTAAAGCTTTTACGGCTTATCGTAACTGTTATTAATTGAGTGGGCTTTTCTTCGGTCTTCATTATTTTATGAATGAAATTCATTGGGGTTCAGTAATATTATTTAACATTGACAACATTTATTCGTTTTTCTCTTTCGTTTGAAGACTGTTTCACTTTCCCGCAGAAAATAGGGTGTCGAATCTGTCCTATAACCTCCGTTATATTTATTACTATTTAAAGATCGAAGATGAATCTTTTATGATAATTGTGGATTAATTCATGTAAAGGTTGTTCTAAGTGATGTTGTGTAAGATCGTTTGTGTTCTTGCGATCACTCTGTAGCGTTTTAAAAAATTAAACATGGCCTCGAACCGAGGAATTCAGATCGGATCCGCGTGGTTTCAACGGAAGCTCAACTTGAGGCCGCAGCACCGGGGCGTGCACCTCGTCACTGAGGAGATCCTCAAGCAGGTGCCGGAGCTCTCGCAGTTCGCTGTCGGCCTCTGCCATATCCAGAGTGAGTATCCACTGCCTTGACAGTATTCTCGTCTTGCCGCCGATGCTGCATCCTTGCCGACTGTCATATTTACTCAACATAATATAATCTCGCGCTATTTTATAGTGCAAAGTGAAGTGCATACGAGCAGTGTTGTGAAATCTTATAAATGTGAAGACGCGCGGTAGCCAGCTGATCAATGGATGTTGTTTCCAGTAATGCACACATCGGCGAGTCTCGCGCTCAACGAGAGCTGGGACCCTGATGTCAGAGACGATATGGAGATGATGCTCAATAAAATAGTGCCAGAGGGCCTGCCTTATCGACATTCGTGCGAGGGACCTGACGACATGGTGAGTGTTTGTTGTGCTAATCACTGATTAACATTTTGAATCTATCACATTGTCGATGCTAAGCACTGCAGCATGTCTAATTTGAATTTAGAATGTTTATTGTTCAATTGTTTCTTGAAACAAGATTGTTTGTTGCTGCATTTGTGATACATATTTAGGACTAGTTTTATTGCAATGTGGTTGTAAGGTGTTCATCTTAACCTACCAGTTTTTACTGCATTGCCTAAAACAGCAGAATTATAATAGAAACAGAAGTATACATGTATATATTGTAAAAAATACACAATTTGGTAATATTATACATACTTTTGAATGGAGCTATTATAAGATATTTTTATTATAGTAATACTAATAATTAGTATTACTATAATAAAAATATGTTAATAACCTAAATTATTAAGGTTAGTTAGTTATATATATATATGCTGTAAAGTGAGCATGTTTGCATACTGGAAAATTTATCATATATTGTATGTACTTATGCCTGAGTAATAACTTAATAATCATATCAGTGCTAAAGAAGTGATGTTAAAGGCTAATTTATATGCAACAATAACCTTGGTGGTGTCTTATCAACTGATAGCAGAAGTTAAAATGTTATATCTCTAGTTTATTTATAAAATTAGAGGCATCTCTTTTGTGCCATGCATTAAGATCTCAGCAACTCGAGTAAACTCATCACTGACTATGAATACTACTATTTTATGAATGTAATTTTTGATGTTTTCTACCTCACAGCCTGCCCATGTGAAGGCTTGCTTCCTCGGGTCTTCGTTGACAATCCCCATCACAGACGGGAAGCTAAACCTTGGCACCTGGCAAGGGGTTTGGCTCTGCGAGCATAGGAATCACGCTGGCAGCCGAAAGGTAATGCTTATTAGAATAATAATATAAAGAATTCTCTACTTCCAGGGTTCTAATAATAAGCTCATACTAGTTAAACTGGCAAACTATTTTCTTTTGTACAAACATTGTCTTGACACTAAAATATTAAAAAAAAAGAATGATTGATTTGGTGCAGTTGTTCAGAAGTTATACTTGCATTTCAATGATACATTTTTATTTATATAGTTTATACTTTTTGTTCATAGTTATAAAATATTATATCTACTAAGTAATAGTACAATTAAATATTTAATCGCACATGTATGTATGTAATTGCTATCATAACTGAGGTAGGTTGAGTAACTTAGTTCTCAAAGTGCTGCTGAATTAATTTTCCATAAGCAAGAAATTCAGGCCTCTACGAATGAGGTTGGCCGAGCTCATAGCAAACAATGCAGTAGGAGTCATGAAATGTTTATTATTGTGGTGGTTTGACTTAGTTGTCATACAAATGAAAGTTTGGATGCCGAAATATATGCAATACCATGTAGCTAATATTTTGAATAAGGTCTATTTTGCAATGTTATTAGAATTAGCTGTTATTGAAAATGTTAGTTATATGGTTTTGCAGTATCCCCAATGATATGTGGTATGGTATGTTGTGATGTGTTATGGTATTGTGCGCAGGTGGTAGTGACGCTGTCGGGTTGCCCGCGCGACTCGCCGCTGTCGCCCGTGTCGGCCGCGTCGTGTTCCAGTTAGGAGCGGGGGGGGGGCGCGACCCCCCACACTCACTCCCACTCGCGCCCCTCCTCCAAAAGCACGCGGAGGTAAACCCCGCGCCGACACCTTTTATATCCCGCACCTAATATAGACATAGTTCTTACTCTTATCTTCGAAGACAATATGTACATAAGATTAATATTTTGTAACGCTTCGCGTGTCACCTCTTGCGGGACGCGTCTCGGCGGCTCGCCGGCTCCTACTTGTAATATAGCGTTATAGGAATTGAAGGCGTCCAGTAGCTCGCACTCCGCGTCCCGTGGCGAGGTGCCGCGCGACCACTGAAACCTAATAATGTTACGTTCAGGCGATAGACCTGGACCCGTTGAACTTGTACATAAACATTATGTGCGATGGTTTTAAAGTATACTTAAAGTAATTGTTGTTTTGTTATTGCAACTTGTCGATATAATGTACATAGATCACGCGTGGACGTTGTGACATCCTGCTTCGTAGGTTCGGTTCGGTTGTAGACGAGGTTCATGTGGCACATACTACTCTCACCATTATCAATCATATACTACACTAGAACAAAGTATGAGATAAGGAGTAATGATTTGAATGGATCGAATATTTTCACTACTGCACTCATTTAAATTTTTTCAATGTACTCTGGGAGACACTATATTTTTTAACATGGCAGCACGTTAGATATTTTTATGAATTCGGACACTCATTTTACTACACCAATTTTGTATGTAATCGCACTGGTTAACAGTCAGTTCGTGTAAGTTTTAAGAGCTGAATGTAGGATTAAATAGATAAGTACTTTGTACGTGTACGATAGCTCCCTTCTCTCTCCGTGTTAGGTTAGACTATTAACGATTAGTACGTGGAACATGTCCATAGCTTTAATTGTGTCACACCCGTTGTATCAACGGGTCCTTCGCGGGATGACAATGAGCTAACATTTGGTACCACTAGTTAGTAGTTGTATATCATTACTCTTAAGATCATGTAAGTGCCTCGGATTTATGGGGTGGTCATGTATAATTTGCAGACTCGATTCCGAGAGTTGGTATGAGTCGTACCAGACAGACTGAACCACAGCTGCGGCGCACTAGCGCTCGAGTGTCCGCTCCCCCTCACCCACCCATCTGTTGCAACGTTTACATCATTATTACGTGGTTTATATTAAAGATGCAATAATTTCCTTAATTACCAAATGTACTACAAAATAAGTTGTAACGATTTACTTTCGCGATGTCTATAAAGGCGTATATGTATAGTTGTATGTCTTCCTATGTAAGTTCCATCACATATGAACAAGTTAGCATAACGTGTCGGAATAATGTAACATGTGAACGGTATTAGGGTATACAAACATCACCTTTATATCCGGCCACATTATTTAAATAAGATAATGTAATGAAATTATCGCGATAGGGGCTCTAAATTGAATCTAAATTTGAGCATAGTCATATTATACATAGTTATCAGGTGGAGTAATCAGTAGCGGGTGTTTTATATGATACGAGTCGTAGTGGAAATTACAGAATGTAATTCATTCACGATTTTACAGGGTTGAGAACCCTGTCGTTTTACAGGAATTTATAATATTCATTCCATGTTCGACATTCCACCATCAGCGGAGCTAGCCTAGCAGCGCGCCCGTGCGTTGCGTTGCGTTCGGCTTTAGATGTCCCATCGAGATCGCTTGTGTGGCACAATTTTACACTTGAAACTTAGTTAGGAGTTAATAAATTATAAATAGTAGGGTACAGTCGCGTTAAGTAAATATAAGCGGTGTTGACGAGGCACGCGACTCGCCGCGCTCCTTGTTTTGATACGCGTGTACGTGCAGGCCTCCATCTCATGGATACTTAGACTTACTTCACTTAGGGAGCTTGTTGTACTTTCATATTCGGCTTTTGATAGATTCACGTTAAACTTTACGATTTTTTAAGTTTTTTTGATCATATAGACATAGGAAATGTTTTTGGAATTATCTAAACAGCTTTATAAAGCTTAATTATGCTTCAATTGGATATATTCTTTATCAGTTATCAATATTAAACGTTTATCTACTATGCATGATCAATGTACTATGTAACAATTTACTAGTTTCGCGTGTGATATTGTTTTTTACTGCTAATTATATAATTATTTATTGCTTTTTATTACTTTTTGGGTTGTTCAGGGGTGTGTGCAGAGGGTTGGCTATTAAGTGCTTTTTAACACATAATTAATTAAGGAAGTGTAAATATTTTTTGCATTGATATAGTGTACATGTACATTTATCCATGTACATAATGATTCATAATGTAAAAATGTTCAAGTGCTATTCGTGTATGGGTGTTACGTATGCCACTGCCATAAGATTTGCCTGTTTGTTACGTTGGAATAATGTTCTTATTGAAGTTTTCTTTTAAAATTCATTATATAATAAAATTAAGTGCATACAATACATTTATAGTAAACTGAAGAAATCCTACTTAGTAGATAAGTTTCCAAAGACGAGAAGCGACTGGTTCGCCTAGTAATGTAATACTTACATTCCTTTTGTTTGTCGTTACGCATTCCTGTCCTGGGGCATGTTTTGTTGTTCCGTGATATTGTAGGTTAGAGATGTCCCAAGTTAGGCTGTTCACTAACAACGAATGTGTCTAGTGTTTTACCTTTAAGTGGACTCCCAACTCACCATTCCGAGTCATAAGTTAAACGGTAATTATGTACAACCATAAACAATGTTTAACCACAGTTATTAGACACAGCCGAAGTTAAGACTTATGTATCAACTGTTTATTTGTTGTCTCATGTATAATGTATTCTGTTTTCAATGTTCGTATTATATAATGGAACAATTCAATAAATAAGGGCACGGACTTTTATCTAATTATTTACGTATTTAACAAATCAACAACGTCATTCATTTGTTACATTAAATATTACTTGCACACAGGAAAATGAGGTTGTATTCAGGATTAATAAAAAATAACCAAGAACGGATGACAAATAATTTGTGTGTATATTGTTTAAGATCAGTAATAAATATTAATTAATATCAATATTATGATTGTACAGTTGATTGATTCACGTTTTCTTAGAGAATCCCCGTCAGTTGTATATTGTTGGTTTTATGCGTTCACTTGTATGTGACGTTGGGATATCTGTCACGATAAAATTTCATTGTATCATATAACTTGTACAATATAAATATATAGATCCACAATTATAAAAGAGATTAAATATTTGCAAAAGTTAATATCATACGAGTTTTATTTAATTTTCATACAAGGTACTCCACATCAGTCGGCTTAAGTTTAATCTCTAAGCGGTAAGAACTTATATTAAATTGTTAATTAACTATGTCTATGTTATTTGGTATCAGTTATTTATGCTGTTTTCTCACTGCTCGCGATGCTGTGAGGTCCGGGGCCGGCGTCTGAAATAAAGGTTTATTAATTCTCATTAACGAGGAATCGTTGAAGACGGGAATGGTCATTAATGGATGAATAATTACGGAACTTTGAATGTTCCTCAAATTACTCGTGCCTCATTCGTAGTCAATTAACAATTACTAGTCATTATTTACCTTCAATCAAAGGTACAGCAGTGGTGCTCTTATTATTAGCATTATCTAGGGCTTTCGTGAGTCCGGCCGCCATTAGTTTAAACTCCTGGCTGGTCATTGAAAGTTCCCCGAGCACATAATTTAGGTTGCCTTCCAACTTGATGATGCTTGTCATAATTCCAGTCACCTGGGAACGAACACAATCGAGTTAATGGACACGCGTACCCACAGCGTATTGCAATAACATAAAAGGTTGTCAGCTTACCTCCTTTTTCATTCGATCCATTGTCGTTGTACTTGCATTAACGTAGTCCTTTGAGAATCCCTGTGGACGAAAGTATTCAGTAGTTGGTTTTTATTTCAATTAAATATGACAGGCTATTAACTTTTCCAATTAGTGACCGCTGTATAGGCGACATAGGCGTGTTTGAAGCTAAAGGAACTACATATTAGTGATTAAGCACAATATTAAATAGCGATACAAAGCGTAGTCGTTGTTTGAACTTCTTGCAGACCCATAAAATACAGAGTCGGGTTAACATTGTAAAACTAAGCACCTTGCAGTGAATTCATAAGTTATTGAACCGTGACACATAGCGGTAATTGAAAAAAATATAAATTATAGCGTCGTGAACTTTTATCATGTTCATTTGGGAGCAGAATAAATGTAGAGATTACTTTTATGCCATTTGTAGACTAACACAGATTACTGAGTAACACTTACAGACAGTTTGTTCAGTTCCTGACTGCTCAACATAATCTGCTGGTGCATGATCCCAATCTGCCGCCATATTTGAGACATCTCCGCCTCGATTTTGGCTCCTAACGCGTTCAGTGCAGTGGTCTGGTTGTTCGTTATCTCTGTCTCCATGTGGTCAATCCTAAAACAGGATAACACGTTTTAATTTTATTCACACTAATATTTTAGTGGTCTGCCTGGAAATGCTTTCTGACACGACTATCTCGGGATCTAGACCACCTAGCGGAGATCTGTTTTAACCTTGATTTAGCCGCTAATTAGTCTCCAAATATTAGAATTTCCAAATTTTATTCGGAAATTCTAATATTTGGCGACTAATGGTGGCCTGATCTGGTTCTGTTTAGATTTCAGATACATGACCGTGGCCAAGCCAGGAAGTGTCACACTAATAAATTGAAGAATTTAGTCAACTAAAGAAATTTAAGGTGGGTACTTAGTTAAAAGCTATCGGCACCGTACAGATGCAAAGGTACCTACGATCCTTTTGTTTTGGCCGAACTGACGATTTAAAACTGTCCTTATTTTTTTAATTATCCGTTTATCATTGCAATGCTACTGACATATGAATGATACTACTTAAGTACTCACTTCCCGCTTACAGTCTTGTTCATATTCTTGTGTTGCAACTTGATCAGTTCGCTAACTTCCATCAAGATCTGGTTCACACCATACTCAAAACGTTTCTTAGTGGCTATCACGTTGTCGGCGGTCTCCAAGATCACTTGCTCGCTCTTAGTCAGCAGTTGGACCTGAATGAATAGCTAGGTTAGTACTGCGGGTAGTTGTCGTATCGCCTGCCTCACTATAGTCACTCATCCGCTTAGCCTTTTCACAACTATGCTGGGGTCAGCTACCAGTCCTAACTGGATGCAGCAGAGTATTAGTGTTTTACATTTGTCTTCTAGTCAGAACAGTTGTTATGGGTAGTCACCCATAACGACTGTCAAAGATGTCCAAAATTACAGCCAGGACCAACGGCGTAATGTGCTTCCGAGGCACGGGGGTATCACAAACTTCCAAACTCCGGGCTACTACTGAGAAACTAACTACTTAATCCTGCAATACATGTTGACCGAGCGTAGGCCAACGCGAGTGTTGGCAAATAGGTACAAGCATAGGCGTAGGAAGGGGGGGAGCCGGGTGGGCCGTGCCCACCCCAGAATGGTCTGGTGCCCACCCGAGAATTTTTACTAATGAACAATTAAGGCTGAAATATTTAAAAATCTGGCCAATCGCTTCTACTACTGGGGGCCAGGCCCTCCCTGAGAAATATCTCTAGATACGCGAATGGGTACAAGGCAAGAAATAATGTCCACACGTTCGACAAGTTCATCGAACGCCAATGCAGACGACCAATGTAGAAGAGGGTCTGTAGAGCTGCCCACACGTTGGCCGAGCGCAGGCGAGCGCCTTTGATTTGTGACCAAAAACCGACACCGATCCGAAGTGAGGCAAGTGATCACGAGCAACGGCGAGCGAAGACAAGTTGCACCAAATGGTCTCTATACACGTTGGCGCTGGCCAACTAGGCAAGTGACACCGAGCGATAGCAAGACAAGGCAAATATAGATACCGTCTACATGTTGGTATTGGCCTTCACTCGACAACGCTCGGCCAACATGTATTGCAGGCTTTATAGAAAAACCTCATAGCACATTTTTCCCCACCCGAGAATCGAACCCGAGACCTCGTGCTTAGCAGTCGCGCTTGTGGCCACTCGACCTACGAGGCAATCGCCTCATTATAGTCACTATTGATCAGCTATTCTTGTAATCCCCAGTGAGAATGCTGAACAGAATTCCGAGTTCAATTCTCAGGTTGGACAGTACTAAGATAGATAGATATAATTATACTCTTTATTTTACACCATAACAAAATTATTGTCTTATTGTATTCATATATTTCTTGAATACCAATCATAACAAACGTGTTACAGCACTACGAGGGTCAATAACTTTCCACGTCACTTGCCAATAACACGATAATTCTCTTCGTTCTTCTTAATTTGAAAAATTCGGTCTCTGGTATCAGTGTATTGGTATTTGTAATAAGTTCTACACACGTAGACTTAGGATTACAAAACCCTTGCCATATCGTTTGTTATTATCCAAAGAAGCCATGCACTTGGTATGTATATACCCTTTAAATTACACGTTGTAAATAGAAGATTAATTGCACGAACTTTTGGTCAAAAATCGCATGGTACCAACAAAGGCTAAATTTTCAGAAAATTATCCCATAGGTACAACCAACAGGAAACGTTATTTCATGGCACTCGAGATTTTGGATTGTCATAATTTTAGTGCATCAGATAAGTAGGTAGGTAGGTACCTAGTGTATGGATTTGAATTTCGATGAACCGGTTGATTGCAAACAAGAGAAGTGAGTGTGTCCAGAAGGAGGAAGAAGGTCGTGGCTAATTAAAAAAAAAAAAACCGCGCGGGTCGATCTTCAAGGTTTAGCCGAACACACATTGGACTTACGGGTACCAAAAAGCACGATCTCTATTATTATTTTCCTTTGGTATTTCATCTCATTGTTTATGTTACGTTGATTAAATGAAAAGGAAGAGACTGTTATTAAAAAAGTTTTAAAGCTCTACAATGTTATCACTTTATCTATACTAATATTATAAAGAGGTAAAATTAGTAAGTTTGTAAATTGTAAGTTTGTATGTAGGGGGTAATCTCTGAAACTTCCGAACCGATTTTGATAATTCTTTCGCTTCCATGTAGCTGCATTATCCCTGAGTGCTATAGGCTATAAATTATCTTTATATCATGCATATTAGCCGAGCTATTATAATATTTGTCAAGCAAGTCGGGGACGGGATCCCGTGGAATATTTTCGACTTCTACGCGGACGAAGTCGCGGGCAGAAGCTAGTAAGTAAATAAAAACCATAATTAAACATCGTTGTTTTTAGTTTCAAGTTCAAAAATGTATTTTTATACAGTGTCCGGGGAAAAACTGTGATTTTACCCAAATGTCCGGGGTTTATAAGTCTTTGTCTGGGGCCGGCAAATTTGGTGATGGCAACCCTAGACTTGCCAGGCCTTGTTAATATTGCCCAGCTACTGGGTTTTCAATACTAAAGAGGTAGTCGCTCCATGTAAAACACTAGTACTTAGCAGTTTCCGGTTAGACTGAAGCTGGTCCCTACATAGTTGGGAAATGGCTAAGCAGATGGTGGTGTGTCCAGAAAGAGGAAGCTTTATTTAAAAATGTGACTACAGTTTATATAAAAAGTACCAACAAAAAAATCACATCAGTGGATCATGGAGCGTAAACGCCAATCTTCACCTGCACCAGGAAGAGTGATACTTAAATAAAACGCACTTAATTAATAATTAAAGTTTTCACATGAAATAAAAGAGCATTTGGTTAACCGGTACTTGATATGGATGTTATTCAATAAAATCTATTATTTTAAGTGTTTCTCGGTTAACGGGACCCGTAAAGATTGAACTAAACAATACAGCCTATTGCCTGATGAAAACGCAGTTAGTTTCTGACTGCTAACTTCAAGTCACCAAGCGCAAAAAATTAAATCTTTATTTTATAAATAACGATTCAGTATTGAAAGACTGAACGTCCCCATTGACCGCTAAAGCCCTCAAGCAAAATGCCCTGCGAACCGTGCTTTGCAGGCGGACTCGCGACTCGCGACCCCACTCGACATAGATAACTGCCACTCGACCCACAGAGATCTGTGTCACAGGCGCGAGTCACCTAATAAAGTCCATCTCATCAAATCAATCAGGGCTTTAAACTGGTGACATCATCGAGAGCTTTCTCCTACCGATGTACGTTCAAAGGCTCATCAAGTAAGCGTACCTACTTGCACTACCTATGCCAATTTTATTGTTTTGCTCAATAGCGCCATATATCCAATCCCCTGGGCTTTGTACCCATGTATAAAGTGCGTACGAATAGTCGATTGTGTGGTACAGACGCCGAAAATAATGTAGGCTAAATATATTTCGACTTTAACAATGGTAGTATGGACATCGAATGTATACCTACCTCATCAAATTTGTAAGACCTTCCCAATGAAACAGAATGGAAATGTACATACGCCTAAAAATTAAATCATCCATTTATCTATTTGGGAAGTACCTAACATACAATAAAACAATTTCAGATTTTCGTAATTAATATCGAAAACCATGCCAAATACAGCTTCGAAGCATCAATAGCCTCTGAGAAAAGACGCGCACTGATGGCCATGACAAAACTGTAAAGGTTCTTTGTTTTAGGTACTACGGAACGGTAAACGGAAAAGTTATTTTTTGTATTTTATTTATGTATGGTTCACCAACAGATGTTACAGCTAAACATGATTGACGTTTGGTAAGGTTACAATTAATTATACCTACCGCACACCTAATTAAAGGCAAACAAAACGTGTTTTACAGATAACAAAGAGATATGAAAAGTTAAGTAATTAAGAGTGTTAGCTTAGACTTGTATTATAGTATTCGTTGTTCCGAGGTTACCTCGGTACGTAAAGTCTCGTAGCTTCTGGAGATGTCGTTGTAGGCGTGTTCTGTCATGGTGTTGCTCTGCGTGAGGCTTTTCTGCACATCCTCGTTGGTGGCCACCAGACGGTCGCCCATCTCACGGAGTTTGGACACTATTTTTGTTACACCTGAAACAAATTAGGAGCCAATTAAAAATTATAATCATTAATAATTAAATAAGAGTATCAAATTCAAATTCTTTATTTCTTCATAAATTATAGATAATGTATCTACATATTTTGTTTATGTTCTCTATGCTCTGCCGTTACATGGGCATGCAAAATTAATTTTCGCTTAACATCAGGTGAGATTGTGGTCAAACGTAAGCATAATTATCAACAAATTTTAAAAAGTTACATATTTTATTATTTAGATCTTTTCCAAAATGTACGTGACGTCGCTATAGGTACTTTGTTGAAATAAAATAATTGTCACTTTTGGTAGGTGACCCACAAACGCTAACACACAAGTGTTCATTGAATATAGCAGATGCGTTTATTTTCGTACATTCATGAATAAACGAGCAATTAATTGGGGTTGTGTCATTACAAAAACGAAAAGAAGAAAATATTTTGATTGATCACATTAATACTTTAATTAAATTTACTTTTTTTTTTATTGATAATAGGTTCGCGTTTGACCACCATGTCACCTGATGGTAAGTGATGATGTGGTCGAAGATGGAGCACGCTTACCTAAAAGTAACCTATTCACTCTTGACTTAAAGACCCCTAGGTTATAGCTATCGGGAAACACAGACTCCAACAGGGAATTCCACTCCTTAGCCGTACGCACAATGAAGGTATTCCCAAAACGTTTAGTGCGTATAGGTGGGCTGTCCACCATGTAACGATGACGCATCGTCGTTTGTCTTGTAGTCCGATGATGGAACGGGCTTGACAGAATTATATTGTGTAATTCCATCAAGCCCGTTCAAACTCGTCGTCGATGTTCAAGGCTCTGGAGCTTCGATTCGACCAGTGTACCGTTGCCAATGAGTCTTTTGGCCCGTTTCTCAATAGACTCAAGCGCGTCCAGTTGGTACTTGGCAGATCCATCCCAAAGATGAGAGCAGTACTCCATACACGACCGAACCTGGGCTTGATAGAGATTGAGCAGCTGTTCGGGTGTGAAGTACCGTCTCACCTTTGCTAGGATTCCTAACTTTTTTGATGCTAGTTGAGCCTTAGCCTCGTTAAACGGGCCAAAATTGAGGGTAGAAGTTAGTGTTACCCCCAGAAGCTCAATACGATCGGTTATCGGCACGGTTACACCTCGGAAATTAGGAGTCGGTTCGAATTGGCTCCTTTTTGCGGAGAATACACGCCTGGGTCTTGGCTGCATTAAACTTGACCAAGTTGGCATCGCCCCATTCGGAGACAGCCTTAAAAGGACAAGTTCAAGCGCCCAACCATATCCTCACGGAGAGACTGGATCTGTGACCCACCAGCACGCGAGATGGACACATCTCTCAGCAACTGTGCCGTCGTTTGCATACCCAAAGGTACCGGCCATAAGCAGATCATTATATTACTAGCGAAACTTAACTGACGGGTATCATATAATATAATAAAACACTCGCTAAGTGAGAGCTGGACCGGCGCACAGAAGATTCTGTACACACTTAGGTATGTATCTCAATTTATGCACGTTTATTTGTATCGAACATAATATTTACGGTTTTCAGATTTTTTCCTTTATTTAGTTACACGTGTTGAAGACATTAGGTACTTCTTGTCTCTAATAAAATATTTTGATCGCTATCACTTACAAGTTTGACTACTTTACGTTTAGTTTGATCTTATCTTATCTTGAAAGGGTCTTGTATAGTTTAAAAATATTAATTAATATTTATAATTATTTTTCATACTCATCCATCAGCGTAATTTTCGAAAAAAGGTGTACACAATTTTTGCATCGAGTATTTTATTAATTAATTTTCTTATTGACTGTACCACTAAACTCTACTTAACTTTTAAACAAACAAAGGTAAATAAACAAAGTAGGTCAATCCACGACCGAAAGTTATTATTGTGAGTACCCTGACTACGTAAATCAAAACAAAGCAATCGATGAATGGACGTAGTACCATCGCTTTTCAAGGAACTACGTTTAACGACGTGGTAGCATTTACGACGAACCTGGTTAAATTAAATTTATCTAGCCGAACTTTTAGATGTTGCAATAACCAGCGATGATATAACTGCAGTGTCAGCGAGCACTCACAAAGTTATCTCTTGTTACCGCCTTTTTTGGGTGGGAAACTCATCAAATGACTCCTCCCGCTGTGGTGGAGCGGAAGGGAGTGCCTTCAGTTGCAATATTCCCGTAACCCCGTCATTTGAGCAGAGGCAATATCGTAACCAAGGACGTCAATCCGAGGTGCGAATATTGCTAGTTGGACCACCTGCTATATAGACATCGAAACCACTGCTGTACATAACAGAAGTCAATGCTGAGGCTTTGCCAATCAAATAACGAATCGATAAAGTAATTAGACTATCACAATCGCTAACATTTTATTTATCTCGATGTAGAAATCTTAATGGATGTCCCCGGCGGGGCGGTCGGCTATCAGACTCTAAAACCTAACTAAAGCCTAAAACTGTGCTTCCTCGTTCGCTTGCTTCCAGAGTTTGGGCGAATCCAAGCCGTGTGTGCCTTAATGTGACTTCTTGGACTGGCGACGACGTTCCGAAAGTAGGAAGTGAGCCGCGAGGAGCGAGAAAGCTGCCTATACTCTAAGAGAGCCATCATGAGTCCTAATGACTAGGAGCGACGGATGTGGACGAATCTGTCGTCTCTAGACCGTGTTTAGTGGGGCTGGAAGAGAACGTTATCCGCCCTACCATCTTATCTCATCAACTTTCCTACTAAGGCAGGTTATTTTTCACTGTATAAGTAGTAAGAAGCCTTACTACCTACATATACAATGTGTTCAAAATTATTTTGTCTTTAAATGTGATTATGCATCTCCGAAACTCACGATAGAGTTGTGAGTTTGTAGTTTTACTCTCGAACGATTTCAAGAGCTGGCGAAGCGATAGGTTAAACTATTTTTTTTTTTAATAAAAAAGCTTTAATTTTGTATTTCATTATTTTTCAGTAAACACCAAACACCCTGTTGTACTTATTAACTTATGCCTACCAGTGTAAAATGAACTCACCCTTTTCGTCGTTAGTAAGTATAGTTTCAGTGGCTTTTTTGATAGTCTCCATCGTGTGATTGGCGAATCGGAACAGGTCTGATTGCCTTGCTAGATCCTTCCATATACTCTCCGCATCAGACAGAAAACGCTGAATCTTCTTTATTTCCACCTCCTGGCGCTCCATCACTGGGGAAATAAAATATCTTCTTAAAGTTACGCAGCAATACAAACGTATTTTAAGTATGTTAATTACATAGAATGTATGAATACTAAATTATTCAAAAACAGATGTGGTATAAAGGTGCCCTTCTAAATTCAATCATGAATGTATAAAGGGTTCGTACGAAGAACTTTTTAAAATAAAGCGAGCTTCAATTAGGAGGTAAATTATTCTTTGTGTAAAGATTTTCACATTACCGCCTATCTACATTGACCATAATGGCCACCAATCGCATAAAATACAAGCAATACACTAACTTCTATTTTCACTACTTTGATGTGCAGAAAAATTACGGGATTAATCTCTTAACTAGGATCACCTAGTCTGAGATTAGCCACCTTAATTATAGGCAAATAAATCAAAGAACACTACGAAATAAGATATCATCAAAAAATTAGTTAAGTAACGTAAGCGTTTCTAACCACATACGTTTACAAGGGTTTCTCTGTAAGCAGAGAAACCCTTGTAAACGTATGTGGTTAGCTTTTCCCAAGCTTTTTTTATTGATAAAAGGCTCGCGTTTGACCACCATTTCAACTGATGGTAAAAGTGATAAACTAAGGATCGTCCGCCTGTTACCATTAAGCCACAAGTTCCTGGACTTAGAAGTAAATTAAAGCTTACCAAACTAGAAAACTTTATCAAACTGTAGATATGTTCGAATTTGCAATTGGTTACGGAGTTAAATAAAAAGTATGTATAGATATTAAAATGTAACCTATTGTCATGCGGAACATACTGGCTCCTGTAATACAGTACCTAAATACTAGCGCAGGAGCCAGGGAGTTCTTGAATGTATTACAACAAACTGTCAGTAAATGATTATGGTTATGATTATACCTTCAGTCATTTTGCTATGCCACGCCTCATCAGCCAGCGAGACTTCATTCAAGGGCATGAAGTCAGTTTGCACCCTAGTGCAATTGTACTCATTTAGCTTCAGTTCATACTTGTTGAGTAAAGACTCTGCTTCGGTAATGTGCTTCTCGAACGTGTTCATGTCTGGCGCTGATTCTGAACACATTGACCGGAGCGACTCCTGAAACAAAATTATGATTTGGCTGGCTGTACTACGATTTTCAGGGTGACCAAGTCAGATGTTGTATCAAATGAAAATGATCACTCGTAGCAAATTTTAAAGCCGCAATAGCCTATGGTTAAGGTTTCAGCCTTGTGATCGAGAGGTCACGGCCTCGAACCCCTCCCATTACACTCCCATTCCAGACACAAGCATAGCTTAGTTGGAGAGATTAACAAGAATGCTAGTAATGTGAAATCTACCTAAATCGCTTTGGTTTCTTAAAAAAAACCACCTGCTTAAAATTACAACAACGTTTTATCGTGATTTTCATCAAATCGCATACTTTATTAGGTATCCCATTAATAAAAAAATTTTTAGCAAAAAATGGAACCGACTTCCATATCAAAACACTACAAAGGCAAAAATAACTTTAATTTCGGAAGGCGGTGTCAAAAACGAAAATATATACAAAACTAAAGACACCGCCTTCCGAAATTAAAGTTATTTTTGCCTTTGTAGTGTTTTGATATGGAAGTCGGTTCCATTTTTTGCTAAAAATTTTTTTTTCACGCTTTTTAGTGGGTCGGTTTGTAATTTATCTAGTTACAAAAGCCATAATGTCGACAACTTATCACCTTTTACAAAATTTTGCTTTTCCCGGTGCAGAGCCGTTAATTTTTGAGGAGTACTCCTGATACTTGACCATCAGCTCTACATCACCATATGTATTGTGACGAGCATAAAGTGTTTAACATCCGTACTCAAGTAATCGAATCGCAATCCACGAAATACTTATTATTGAGGAGTTTCAGTAGCCATCTGTGGTCTTCATCATCAATTCCACTTCCCCAAATGGTACTTTTCGGAAGCAACTGCTCAAGGTACTATAAGAAATACCCAAAACGCTATAGGTGTGCCTATAATATTTGAAGAGTTCCCTCGATTTCTCCAAGATTCCATCATCAGATCCTGATTTCGTAACAATGGGACCAACTAGAAACTATACCCATTCGAACGCAAAAAAAAATTTTGAAATCGGTCCAGCCGTCTCCGAGTTACGAGGTAACATACATAAAAAAATAAAAAAAAATAAAAAAAAAAAAAAAGTTCAAGACGAATTGTAAACCTCCTTTTTTTTGAAGTCGGTTAAAAATCAATCAGCCAACTTAGTGTCTAACACGATATCCCTTAGAAAAAAATGTAAAAATTTTTTGCTTGATGTTTTTTTGTCTATCCTTAACGACTGACAAAAATGATAGCCGAGTTAGTTAAATAATTTAGTGGTTTTTTTTTAAGACGCCTTATTACCTTGTGTCTGCGGTTTTCCTTGCAAAGTTATGTTGAGGCAATAAAAGAAGACGAGAGATATGGATCGTGTGTGAAGGAATGATAATGATAAAAAAAGAAAATGTGCTTCGCCATAGCGACATGCATGTTTAAGATGAGATAAGAAGTCTTGCCACGGCTTCTTCGTTTTAGACTACAGACTTACCGGACTTAAACTGTTCTTCAGGCTCTTAATTTCCTTCTTGACCACGTCTATCTTAGAATCAGTAGCGTCAAGTCTCCTCTGCAAGGCATCATCACTTGCCGACAGGTTGTTGTCCAAGTCTGCAGACGGCGCCGGGGCTGGCGTTAAAGCTACCAGAGCTTTTTGTATACTTTCTAGAGCTTCATTGATTTTGGCCTGAGAGTTCTTTTCACGTTCTTCTTTCTGTAAAAGAAAGAAAAAAAATGAAATAATATTCATTGTTGTTCAGAGTACAATTACTTTATTCTTATGGTCTTAAATATATGTAATGTAACAGTATCTAGGTAAGTCACTTGTTCAAATTCCTCTAGCTCAATTATATTTTCGGCAGGAGAATCCTTTTTAGCGACTTCAAAAAAGGAGGAGGTTCTATGTTCGGCTATATGTTTACTGATTTCTCCGCCAATATGTAGCCTCTCCTGAAGTGATCCCATCCATAAATCCAGCAAAACCGTCAAACTATATTTTATAGGCACATATATTGTTTTTCAAATACTTTCTAAGCAATTCAAATAATAGGTGCCCGGTATTCATCAGCTTATCTAGCTGAGCTGATCATGGAATGTTCAGATCTGAATGGTATCCCACTAAAATCAAGGGAAACCCTCATCTTTCAGAGAACGAAATATAATAAAAGAAAGAAGGTGAGTATACGTATATCTAGCCCTTATTATAAATGAAATTATAGACATTCAATGGTTTATTGTTCGCTTTTAGTTCAGTTATGTTTTTGTTTGTTTTGAAGTCGGTGTAAAGCTTTTTTTAACTACCATTAGATTTCGACGGTCAAAAGTGCAGTTTCTCTAATTGAAATAAATTAATTGACGGTAACTATGAACATGGTCATAACTAAGGGCCTAAAGTAGTCAAAAACATTAATACAAACCTGTAGAAGTATAGTCTCCACATTAGAAAGCCTCTCATCGAGCCTCGAGATCATGCCCTTCAAGGGCTCTAAAGCCCTGTGCTTCTTGTCCAGGCCACTGAGCATCTTTTTGACCTGTTCTCCCAGCGCCTTCTCCCTAAACTCGTGCCTCTCCAACTTGTCTTCTGACATTCTGATCATGTGGACTAGTGACAACATTGCTTCTCGGATGTCTTCGTGTCTAAATAAATGAACTTTTAGTTAGTATTTGGATACCGATTATAAACGAATAAAATATTTAAAAATGGACTGCCTCGCTGGTCGTGTGTTCGCAAGCGCGACTGCCGAGTATGAGGTTCAGTTTGGAATTCCAGGGCGGGCAAAAGATGCCATTGGGATTTTCTATAGCAAATTTTTTAGTAGCAGCCTGGAGTATGGAAGTTGGCGGTGATACCTCCGTGCCTCGATCTTAGTCCTAGTTGTCATTTGGACATCTTTGACAGTCGCTACGGAAAGTCAGAACTTCAGAAGCTAGAAAATCTGAAACTGGTCTACAGACACACAGATCTGGTAACAGATACGATAAAGTCAAAAATATCGCTATAAGGTTGCTTGTCTTATATGTATAGTGCGACTGTTGAGCGAACGAGTTGGAGTCAGAACGACCTACTTAGTCGTTCTAACTCCAGAGTTCGATTTCGAGACCAGACATATCACACGCTTAATCCAATACTGTCACTATCCAAAAAAGTCAACTTTTCAGGAGAGGCAAAAAATGGAATGACTGTGGGAACATTTTTGTTTAGTGACGAAGCGGACTACTGCCCGTATAGCGGTTATTTCTGTTACTTTTAGACTAGTGTAAGCGCGATTACGCGTAGTTCTACGTTGATGATGATTGTTGATGACATTAAAAAGTCGATTTGGCAAAATTTTGGATAGTGACAGTATTGGATTAAGCGTGCGTATAAGACTTAACTACACTGTTCCTTCGTTCGGATTACTCGGGAGTTCGCTGATGTTTTTGGTAACAGTACGTAATAGTAACTAGAGTAGCTTTATATGATATTTGAGTGTTCATTACACCTACATACCTATCTAATCCTAGGGAAATACTGGCACACGCCAGTGCATAAGTTGTAAAAGTTACGCAGTTAGCTATATTTACTTTTGCTCGTCCATACTACAAGCAAAACCGTAAATATTTAACAACACAATTTACAAATCGATTTTCGATTCGAAGAACATACATTATTTATAAATAGGCACAGCACTGATCCGGTAGGGAAGGGTAAATACACCGATTACAATCACCGACTTGCCTAATGAGTACCTAAGTGCACCACTTACAAACAGTTATTTCCGGGGTTCGGTTCCTGTTTAGATTCCTACCTCGTAGCGACGAAGAGATTACACCTATTAGGTCCTTGTTAGAGTATTATAGTAGTAAAAATATTATCTTCACTTATACTAGACTATTACTTACTACTACTTAGACTTTTTATGTGCTTTTAGTTGATCTGGCAGAATTGTCCATTTTGTACATATTAGTTAGTTTTTATGAGCGAAAGCTGTAACATATTTTTTTTTTAATATTGTTATTTAAGTGTGATTCAATTATTGGTGTACAATGAAGTATATTCTATCTATCTATCATATACCTTCTTAATTATAACACGCAATCACTTGCAATTAATTCTAACAAGCAAAAGTTGTTAATACCACCAACACGCCCTAGTACTTAAAGCACACATTCCTGCATTTCTCCATTTACTATTAAGGGCTAGCTCCTATCTACAACTTGGATGATTATAGATTGAAGCGAGACCTTTCCATTTTTAGGGTACTGTAGGCCAATGGCAAAAAACGGAACCCTTATAGTTTCGTCATGTCTGTCTGTCTGTCCGTATGTCACAGCCATTTTATACCGAAACTATCAGGACTATACATGTGGAACTTGAATGAACCGCTTTTGCTCCCCATCCATAGACGTGAAACTAAAAATGTGTTTTTTTTTTTTCATAAAACCTATCTATCAACAGGTCTTTGACATTAAGGTTTCTAAAACGACTAAGTCAATCTTTTAAGAGATATACGCTTCCAAAGAGGTAAAATGTGTGTCATCCCTCTCTAACTTCTACATATAATAATGGAGTGAAAAATATAAAAAAATATATGCTGTAGATCTTAATAAAAACTTCCAACGAATATTGGTATGAACGAGATCGGGTCAGCAGTTATTGAGATATAATAGAACATTTTCTAAAACCGCAAATATAACATTGTATTTCATACTAACACTGAAAAACAAAGTTATTTTGCGTAGTTACTACGGGACCCTTCATAGGCGAGTCTGACTTGCACTTTTTTTATTATCCGGTATTTATTCCTGATGGCAGGTTGGAACGTCCGGAATTGAACCTAGGTCTTTGTACTCGTCGGTTACGCTTGTGAATTATAAACCAACGTGACAGCTCTATGCTCAGCGCATAATTCCTAGTCTTCATCAATATCCGGCTCACCGTAAGTACTTGACTTCTTCTTTCTTATCTTCTTCCATCTGTGGAATGCGCTTGCTCTGGATATTATGATAGCAACCAACTGATTAGTTCAAGTTCGCAAGTAGATTCACGCGTAACAAATTTGTAGGTACCTAGTGTTATCACCTTATCACAGCACCATTTATTAACTAAATAGGTACTTGTACCATTAGTTTACCTACATTCGTTCATTAGATAATAGATTACTTTTATTTTATTTAAGTTACCTACTAATTATATAGGTCTATCCGTGTGTATTAAATTAATGGATTTTTTTCTCGATACACTCGATACATGTGATGCGCAGAAGCGAGGAGCATATGACGAGGCGGGTGATGAATATAGAAGAAGGAGTACGCGGCAGAGGCCGCCCCCCAACCACCTGGATGAGATACTTAACGACCTTAAAACCCTAGACTTAACTGTCGATATGACACAAAATCGCCAGAAATGGCGTAAAGGTATAAGGAGGGCCGACCCCGAATAGGGAATGAGCCAGGAGATTGATTGATTTTTTTCTCGATACATGTTAGTCTCTGTATCACGCCACGATTAATTGTTAGAATATGCTTAAGGTATTAAGTCCTCTGTAGAAATTACTTTGATATATTTTGTACCTAAGTACCTACTTGCGAAATGAACTATGACATTGATATAGCAGGTGTTATTTTTACTTTTTGCAAAATACGCGCGTAATTCGCTCAAGTTTTCGGTATAAAAATTAGCCTAGAACCCTTCCCACGCCCTCAGCTATAGGTACTAAAAATCCCATAGACCCGCTGCCACGCTGCTCCGCTTTGACAAGCAAGAAGGACTAAAATACACATTCTAATTTATATTAGTATGAATAATTATCACCTCTGTTTGCTTAAATCTTTTATTTTTTCAAAGCAAAGGTAATCGACCTTTATATTTGACAGTGATGATTTAACAAACAAAGAGGCTCTAATTCCATAACCAAACATCGCGCTGTCAAAGAAATGGATGTGACCAGACTGGTTAGCGTAGGAAGACTCCTTATTCATACCGACATGTGAAATATGGTGTCCACTTAAAAAGTTTAAACATTCAGGATCGTAATAAACTACCGTTAAATCTTCTGTTAGAATTAGTGCCCATTTTCTTACAATATCTAGGTAAACGTTTTTAGAAAGTTAGCATAAGTGATGAATGACTAACAAAAATCTTGACTTAGTTGGTATGGGAACCCACTCATTCTGTTTAGACAGAATCGAACTTAGAATTTTCGTTCGAATATCTTTGCCATCTATTAGATATGTACCTACTTACGATAGTAATAAATCAAGTTAACAATTGATTTTATAGAGCTTGGCTCGGTTTTATAGAGCTAACTAAAATCTACGGCATAAAATAGACAATGTCACAAGTCAGACTCATTTATAAGGATTACCAGCACGTTTCGAAATCGCTTGTTCCGATTTTGATCAGGGCCTCAATCGTAATTAGTTAGAAGTGGGCGATGATAAACAACTGGATTCATTTATAACTCTGCCGTGCATACAAAATGATTCTCGGTCTTGTTTTACGTCTTCCACAGAAATGCAGTACAGAGTACTACTGCTGAGCCTGTGAGGTCTAGTCTTGGGTTCGATTCTAGATTGGTGATCGGTAGATAGCAGTAGGGTCGCCCCCTATAACTTTAAACTTAAAGGTAGACGTACTAGAGCCAGGTTCCTGCTTAAAACCCTATAGGGACTACTTTTGGGTATGATATGATTACTCGTTATATTCCTGAAAAGATTTTTTTCGTATGATATGCTGGACCTATCTGTATAGCTTAGCCGTTAGTGCTTAGTTAATTATAAAAAAAAAATCAAAAGCTATGATAAGTTTGAATATTGATTGACAGATTCTAAATTCAAATTATTTTCATCTAATCAGATGGTAATTTTTTATAATAATGGAGCAGGAGAGTGAAATCTATCAGGAAACATTGGGAGATTCATGCTTCCTATGTATCAAATCACATCATCAGCAACATGGGAGGTACCTGCCAGCGCTATACACCAAAGGAAACATGTTTCCTCGTGCATAAATTAATTAGCCACTCATATTACAAGTGGTCTATGTCACAGGCCGTAAAACGCACGTCGAGATCTGTCGAAGCTATTTTAAGACAGGCAACACTACGCCTAAAATACAACGAAATGCAGAAAACAGAACTGGCTCAGTGTATTATTAATAGCTCAAGTTCTAGTTACTAAACTGCACGGGAGAATAATGCATTCCAGCTGGCGACACAATGCACTGCGGTGTGTGTGCAACAGTTTGTGCATCATAGAGCAAAATGAAAGACCGGCCATAATCTAGGTAATTATTGATGGCTCACTAAAGTTCTGTTTTCACTTTTGAATGGGTACTGGTGTTAAATAAATCTTGCTAAGAAAGTAGGTAAATACAGTTAGAAATTCAATTTGCTGGCTGATTTGTGCACATGGTTTTCATGTGTATCGAAGTTTAATAATAATACAGGGTCATTTAAGTAGATGTTACGTAAGTACAACCTATCTGCTACACCGTTTTGCTATCTGCCTGAGATCTGTGCTTGATTATTTCGATCACATCACATCGGTGGTTACCCATAAGGTTGACGGCAAAAGGCCAAGACCGCGTAGCCCTTATAGACCACAATCCTAAACCGGTGAACTGATTTTGATGAAATTTGGTACAGACAAAGGGCAAATGTTAACTGTCTATAAATAATTTATTTCTCGAATTGGTAACTAATGCTCTTGAATAACAATAAAGAAACTTAACCAGTTATTAATAAAGTTACAGTTACATGATAGCTGAACACAAATCATCGATTCCAACTTACGTTAGCATAAAAGGGATTGCATAAAAAATAGTAATCAGAATGATCCCTTAAGCAAACAAATAATTTTCTAAGTAAGACTATGATGCTTATAACTAGAACACAATGCTTTAGACTAGAGCATAGTGCAGTGTGACATAGGCTTTTGACCTCTCGAACTCGTCAATAGCTACGTGGCAAGGTTTGTCCTCTTTAGATATACTCTTCGATTATATTGTACCTACACATTACCTACACCATAACAGAATTAAATAAGGACGTAACAACTACAATGGGCGGTCTTATCGCTAAAAATTGATCTTTTACAGACAACCTTTGGATGGATTTGACACAATAGATATTGCGCATAACCTCTATGGAATTTCCCTAACTAATTTAATTCATCCTAAAGAATATTAGTGATTAAAAAAGTAAGACTGTATAAATGCAGTTTGATCGCATTGTCTTACAGTGCCTTTCCTACCAGTCGACCTATTGGGTTGTACAGAGACAAAACATGGCAGGTAATAAATACATGCACATAACTAAAATTAATAATGTCGACCAATGATGTGATGATGACTCTACCAATTTTTCGTGAATCACGAGCCTTTTTTTTCCGGGTGGAAAAATCATCGAATGACTTCCCCCGCTCTGGGTAGAGCTGAAGGGTGTGTCAGACTTCTACTGACTAAACATCATCCTGTTCCTTCAGCTGCCCTTGCGTTCTGAGGCCGCGGTATCTCGTTAGAACATTTCCGCAGCCCCAGCAGACAATGGCCCTATGGGGCCCCGTCACTAGTGCTGCCGACTCTTTGAGGTGCGCGTGGAACACGGCGCGCCGCCGCACAGTGTTTGATCGGACCCAAAAAAATTCCCTATGCTGTTTATTATGTAAACTGATCAAGAAATGCATTTAAAATGCAAGACTAGAACACCCAAGTGTCTATTTCATATACTTTTTATTACATAAAATAATAAAACTTACGTGACCTTGACCTTAAAAAATGTTAAATAATTTCTGTAAATTTAATGAACCAAGATAATGTGTTCAAATAAATACAGTCTAATGAAGAATCTTTAGGCGCATGTTTGTTAGTTTTTATTTTTAGAAAATCACCTCTAGATACCAAGTAATTTAATTTTTTTCATATTTTCTTTTTTATTTTTTTTCTCCATAAAACCTCAAAAGTGCGACTTGTGACTAGCATAGAAATATTCTTCGTAATAAGGCCTATCACTTATAAAAAAACCACGTTCCACTATTGAGGCTCGTAGGAGGAATTAAGTTTCAAAACATAGTGATTAGGGTTATCACTCAACTTGACCTTTCATTTTATTTCAAAGTCAAAGTCCAAAAATGTATTGCATGCAATTTATTTGGTTAAGGGTCGTTGGATAGGTTGACAACTAACTCAACCTCCGACAGATGCACAGTGTTTGATCGGACCCAAAAAAAATCCCTATGCTGTTTACTATGTAACCTGATCAAGAAATGCATTTCAAATGCAAGACTAGAACGCCCAAGTGTCTATTTCATATACTTTCTATAATATAAAATAATAAAACTTACGTGAACTTTAACCTAAAAAACTGTTAAATATTTTTTGTAAATTTAATGAACCAAGATAATGTTTTCAAATAAATACAGTCTAATGGAGAATCTTTAGGCGCGTGTATGTTAGTATTTATTTTTAGAAAATCACTTCTAGATATCAAGTAATTTAATTTTTTTTTCATATTTTCGTTTTTATTTTTTTTTCTCCATAAAAACTCAAAAGTGCGACTTGTGACTAGCATAGAAATATTCCTCGTAATAAGGCCTATCACTGATAAAAAAACCACATTGCACAATTGCGGCCTTTGGAAATTATGTGCCATTTAGTTCAAAGGTTGGTACGAAATGGGGTTGTCGCTTAAAGGTCAAACAAATATAGGTATATTTTTTGTAAATAATAAATAAATTTCAACATGGTACTGACGTACTGTACTTTAAAACATCATTGGTTAATACACTTTTTATTTTGGAACCACATCCAATAAATAGCCTACTCATACAAATCGCTTTCGTTGCTTAATATTAACGTGCAGCCATCATCATCTGCATTATCATCATCCAATGAAACAGATCCATCCAATGATGAGTCTTCGTCTTCATCTTCGCCTCCTGCTAATTGCAAATTTTCTTCGTGAATTGGTTTTAAAAGTTCGCGTACAGCTTCTGGCACACAAAGCCGCTTGTATGAACTTCGACGTGAAATGTGGTGTGACATAGAAATCAATGGGTCTGATGATTCTAATGCAGGGTGAAAGAGGTCGACCATGGTTTGTATCCTGTTTACTTTGCGGCAGTGACGTTCCCTATCAGACCGCCAGAATTTGTTGCGTGATTCGGCCGCTTGCTCTGAGAGCATCCCGACAGGAAGTGAACTGGATTCATTAATCTCTTCTCCGTGCACTAGAATTTTGTGAATAGTGACAGTCATCGGGTGCCAATTATACAATTAAAAATTGCCAAACTTTTTTGCGTCTATAGGATATTCACAAGATATTGTCACAAGGATAATATGCAATCTGTCGACTAACCATGCATCCAGACCTAAAATCTCAGTAAATGTGCCACGGTATTTATCTGATAGTGCTTTCCGGGCTGAATTGCCATCATTTGTCGTTCCGGCATTAGGTTTCACTACGTCCACTAATAATCCAATCCTCTTTCTTATTTCAGTCTGAATGCGTTTCTTTCGTTGCTCAACTATTTGGCTTTCGGGGCTACCCTTACTGATTCTTCATTTTTGTACCAACGGATCATTTTTATAGCTAAGATGCAACAAAAACTCAAAAACACTTATCCACGCATGAAGTGGATTGATACCGTGTCGCATATTTTCTTTTATGGTTGGTTTTTGATAAGACATTTCCAAATCATTGAAATTACTAGGCGTAAGCTTACAAAATGGGCATCTTAACTGTGAAGATGTTCCAGTAATTATATTGAGGACCTTACCATCAATAACGCTTAATGTCAAGTCACAATCAAATGTTATGTTGTCACCTTCTGAAGTTTGTGTAGTTATTGGTGTCAAACTTCTGATCTGTTCTTCTACAAATGTTTTTTCGGAAAGTATAAGATCATCTGATTCTTTTTTGTACTGGATATGCAGCGGTCGACAAAATTGATACGATTGGGGTGTAGGATTGAGCCAGGCATTGAAACGTTTGTCAACTACGATTCGTAAAGGAATAAAAGTTTTGGCGAAAAGGCTACTTTCGTTGATGGAGATATCTTCTTCAGATTGTGGGAAGCATTGCTTATATAATGATTGGCCTGAGCTACATTCAAAACCCCAGGACCCTTCAAATACGGCTGAGATACTTTGCGTGCCTTTTCTATTGCAATATTCTATGAAAGTAGCCTCACAACTCCGAACAATTCGTTGCAAAGTGTGTGTCAGTAGTCCCTGCAACGAAACTGACGCTTCGACTTCAGAAACTTTTAAGTCTTCAGTTGGATAGCATGCTTTTCTTGCAATTAAAATTTCATGGTAAGGTGGGTAAGCAGGGTATCCTCGACTATTCAAATCCCGCCGCAAGAGTTTATAAGTCTCCACACTCAGTTTTCTATCAATAATGACACCTAAAGCTTCCTCTGGTGTAAAAGGTTTGGTGACTGTCGAAACTTTTTTAAAACCACGGACGCTCCCTTTGGTGACTCTAAACAAAGTTTTATTACTTTTTCTAAATCTTTTGAAGCCTTTGATGTTATCTTGCTTCCATCATCTGGGGAGACCGTAGAAGAAAAAGATTTTATCACTTTACTCTGAGGTTCTCCTTCTAGTGACTTCATAATTCGTTTTCTGATTTTAAGGTCTTGTTTGTAGCTTATACTAGGATCACTGGTTACTTGCGGAAGTTGTGAAGTACTACACTGCAAACTGAATGGATTACTCGTTGCTTCCAGAAGTTGTGAAGTACTACACTCCAAACTGAATGGATCACTGGCTGCTTCCGGAAGTTGTGAAGTACTACACCCTGAACTGGATGGATCACTGGTTGCTTCCGGAAGTTGTGTTGTTGTGTTGTGTTTTCGATGAAGGGTCACATGGAGCACGGGAAGGGGTCCACCCTCGTCAGGCTTAAGCTAAAACCCCGTGCTGATACATGTGACCTACAGGAACGGAGGTGAGGCACCATGGAGCCGTTACAGACCCATGGCGCCACTTTGCCTCGGCAGGGGCTTACCCAACCTGCTGAGGGATGTCCATCCGGGCCCCGACCGGAGGACTTACTGTTAGGGAGGCATGAGGGCGCCAACCCTCATGTCGGTACACGAGTGGCAAGCGATGCTGTGGATTATGCCACAGCCGGTACTTTTCTAACTCCGAAAGTATCCGCAAATACGCTAGGAGGTTGTACGCGATTACACATTTTTGAATGCTTCTGTGAGGAAAGCAAAAAATATAAAAAGAACAGTTCACCTGACGAACTAACATCATCGGATTTGTCGCTGATAATTTACAGAGAAATAGGTCAACATCTTAAAGATCTCTCGGATAGCGAAAAATATAAACTCATTGGCGAAACTGTTAAGCCATTTCTCAGAAAAACCTTGAGAATTTATAAAGAATGTAGAAGAAACAAAAAAAGGTTCAAGGACAAACATGGACTTTTGTTGGACAAACAGTTCATCGATGATATACCAGCTGAATTCAAGAGGCAGGCCGTGGATTGTGTGACATCCAGTTTGGAGTGTACTACTTCAAAACTTCCGGAAGCAACCAGTGACCCATCCAGTTTAGAGGGTAGTACTTCACAACTTCCGGAAGCAGCCAGTGATCCATACAGTTTGGAGTGTAGTACTTCACAACTTCTGGAAGTAACCAGTGATCCTAGTATAAGCTACAAACAAGACCTTAAAATCAGAAAACGAATTATGAAGTCACTAGAAGGAGAACCTCAGAGTAAAGTGATAAAATCTTTTTCTTCTACGGTCTCCCCAGATGATGGAAGCAAGATAACATCAAAGGCTTCAAAAGATTTAGAAAAAGTAATAAAACTTTGTTTAGAGTCACCAAAGGGAGCGTCCGTGGTTTTAAAAAAGTTTCGACAGTCACCAAACCTTTTACACCAGAAGAAGCTTTAGGTGTCATTATTGATAGAAAACTGAGTGTGGAGACTTATAAACTCTTGCGGCGGGATTTGAATAGTCGAGGATACCCTGCTTACCCACCTTACCATGAAATTTTAATTGCAAGAAAAGCATGCTATCCAACTGAAGACTTAAAAGTTTCTGAAGTCGAAGCGTCAGTTTCGTTGCAGGGACTACTGACACACACTTTGCAACGAATTGTTCGGAGTTGTGAGGCTACTTTCATAGAATATTGCAATAGAAAAGGCACGCAAAGTATCTCAGCCGTATTTGAAGGGTCCTGGGGTTTTGATAGTAGCTCAGGCCAATCATTATATAAGCAATGCTTCCCACAATCTGAAGAAGATATCTCCATCAACGAAAGTAGCCTTTTCGCCAAAACTTTTATTCCTTTACGAATCGTAGTCGAGAAACATTTCATTGCCTGGCTCAATCTTACACCCCAATCGTATCGATTTTGTCGACCGCTGCATATCCAGTACAAAAAAGAATCAGGTGATCTTATACTTCCGAAAAAACACTTGTAGAAGAACAGATCAGAAGTTTGAAACCAATAACTACACAAACTTCAGAAGGTCACAACATAACATTTGATTGTGACTTGACATTAAGCGTTATTGATGGTAAGGTCCTCAATATAATTACTGGAACATCTTCACAGTTAAGATGCCCATTTTGTAAGCTTACGGCTAGTAATTTCAATGATTTGGAAATGTCTTATCAAAAACAAACCATAAAAGAAAATATGCGACACGGTATCAATCCACTTCATGCGTGGATACGTGTTTTTGAGTTTTTGTTGCATCTTAGCTATAAAAATGATCCGTCGGTACAAAAATGGAGAATCAGTGAGGGTAGCCCTGAAAGCCAAATAGTTGAGCAACGAAAGAAACGCATTCAGACTGAAATAAGAAAGAAGATTGGATTATTAGTGGACGTAGTGAAACCTAATGCCGGAACGACAAATGATGGCAATTCAGCCCGGAAAGCACTATCAGATAAATACCGTGGCACATTTACTGAGATTTTAGGTCTGGATGCATGGTTAGTCGACAGATTGCATATTATCCTTGTGACAATATCTTGTGAATATCCTATAGACGCAAAAAAGTTTGGCAATTTTTGCCGCACGCTCGCAGAAAAGTACGTCCAATTGTATAATTGGCACCCGATGACTGTCACTATTCACAAAATTCTAGTGCACGGAGAAGAGATTATTGAATCCAGTTCACTTCCTGTCGGGATGCTCTCAGAGCAAGCGGCCGAATCACGCAACAAATTCTGGCGGTCTGATAGGGAACGTCACTGCCGCAAAGTAAACAGGATACAAACCATGGTCGACCTCTTTCACCCTGCATTAGAATCATCAGACCCATTGATTTCTATGTCACACCACATTTCACGTCGAAGTTCATACAAGCGGCTTTGTGTGCCAGAAGCTGTACGCGAACTTTTAAAACCAATTCACGAAGAAAATTTGCAATTAGCAGGAGGCGAAGATGAAGACGAAGACTCATCATTGGATGGATCTGTTTCATTGGATGATGATAATGCAGATGATGATGGCTGCACGTTAATATTAAGCCACGAAAGCGATTTGTATGAGTAGGCTATTTATTGGATGTGGTTCCAAAATAAAAAGTGTATTAACCAATGATGTCTTAAAGTAGTTTGGTGTCAGTACCATGTTGAAATTTATTTATTAAAAAAAAAATATTCCTATATTTGTTTGACCTTTAAGCGACAACCCTATTTCGTTCCATTTGACCTTTGAACTAAATGGCACATAATTCCCAAAGGCCGCAATTGTGCAACCTGGTTTTTTTATCAGTGATAGGCCTTATTACGAGGAATATTACTATGCTAGTCACAAGTCGCACTTTTGAGTTTTTATGGAGAAAAAAAATAAAAACGAAAATATGAAAAAAATTAAATTACTTAGTATCTAGAAGTGATTTTCTAAAAATAAAAACTAACAAACATGCGCCTAAAGATTCTCCATTAGACTGTATTTATTTGAAAACATTATGTTGGTTCATTAAATTTACAGAAAATATTTAACATGTTTTTAGGTTAAAGTTCACGTAAGTTTTATTATTTTATATTATAAAAAGTATATGAAATAGACACTTGGGTGTTCTAGTCTTGCATTTTAAATGCATTTCTTGATCAGTTTACATAATAAACAGCATAGGGAATTTTTTTGGGTCCGATCAAACACTGTGCGCCGCCGACCCGGGCCTGGTCATTACCGGACGGTGAGCTACCCCTACTCGCCGTCCGAAAACCCGCGCGTGAATGACGAGCCTGGTTTCCTTCCAAATATTCTAGGGAGGTGAATTAAAATAAAATACAAAATGCCTGGACAAAGAAAGCGGGATGATTACTACGAGTAGGTAGAGCAAAGAAATTGATTCAATAAAATAAGAAGAATCTAGAAGTGAAGGTACCAGGAAGGAGGAAGAACAAAAAATAAGTTTTCCAAGTACCTACTATAACTAGGGTAGTCAAGGCCCTTAGCGCTCAACGACTTACAATGGGTTTTTCAATTTTAAAAGTGATCGATGTACAAATAAAAGGATTTAATTTGACATAAACCATGCTTTTTATCACAGATATATGTCCTCCTTAGGGTGACTTTATGCTATGACGATTTTCACGCGAACGCAATATTGTTAGCGGCAGGTAGTTCAAATTAATTTCAGGTATATAAAAGCGGGACTTTCACCCTTATTGGAGAATAAAACTAGATCGCCAGTGATATTCTATAAAAGTAAATCTCTCAGTGTGAAGTTTTTGGTGAAGTAAACGATCATCACTCACCACCTAAAGTTACGGAATGACAGAAGATCACTTCAACTAAATTTTCTGTGAATTTTGAACAGTAGAACTTACAGCTATTCTGTGCATATCACATCGTAAATACTTCGGTGAAATGAACATCCCATGGTGGTTTATAGAATAGAGCAACTTAATTGACGGGCAGTTATTTTTATATCTCGCTATTGAATGTCGTACGCAACTACATCGTAAAAAATCAATCTACGCATGTCCAAAAAGTCATTACAGTTTTAATTTAGTTTCTATTCATAGGACTTCAATCAGGACGTAAATAGATACGGTTGCTGTTGGTCTCTTCCTAGTGGTCCGTTTAATGAAGATTTATGGGTTTCTATACATTAACTAACGATGCACTTCAGTTATAGATAGATAAAAATATTTATTTGAAGATTTATGGCCAACCCTATTGGTACTCATCAAGCGTACGAGTTTTTACAGCCATTGCATATTACCATAAAGTTTTCTTTTGATACTTTATGTCGTGTTGTTTGTTGATGATTTTTTTTAAATTAGTTTTGGTGCTTGCTCAATATTGCACCATTCATCCCGTCCTCGTCATTTGCAAAGGTGTTTATTAAAGCTTGCAAGCGCAACTGCTGAAAATTTTCTGTAGTAGCCCGGAGTTTGGAAGTTAAGCCGTTGTTCTCGGCTGTTATTTGAACATCTTTGACAGTCGTTACGGGTAGTCAGAAGCCAGTAAAATCTGTCACTGGTCTAGCGGAGGGGTATCGTGTTACCCAGTTACTGGGTTGTGGAAGTTAGATAGGCAGTCGATCCATGTAAAACATTAATACTCAGCTGCAACCGGTTATACCTACTGGAAGTCGACCATTGGAAAAAGGCTAAGCAGATGAGGATGAAAAAAAACTGCTGAAATTGGGACGAGGTACTCATGTACGGTGGCCAGCACATCAACCTACTCCAATCTGTCAAAATAATTTAATAGATTTACAACTTTATTACAACATGATAAGGTTGAAGCTCAATTGGGTAAATTTGACAGATTTGGATAGCGTGATGTGCTGGTGACTGTACATCAAATATTATATGGTATACCTACCACATAATTATGTGGATCTTTGATCCTGATATTAAATAGTATGCTATTAACTCCATCATTAGTTTTACGAGTCCATGTAATTAGAACCGTTTAAAGGTTTGAACATTTTGTAGTTAAAAGCCGTGGTAGAGTTCCATAACTCTGTAGGTGAAAGGTGAAGGGCCTTAAGTCACATTTTATAAAGTATTCAGTAGAGCTCATTAAAGATGTCCATACCCGAAATTTGACATTAAAATCGACAGAGTATAAAAAGTAATTATACTATCATTGTCGAATAAAAAGTATGATTATGATGGGTACTTAAGCTATTATATTGAGATATTTTTTTAACAAATATAGTTCCTTAAGGCTGTATTATCGGACTTAAGGTTCTTTAACTTTGAAGCTTTACTAGATATCTTATAGTATGACGGTACTTACGTCTCTCCTGTATCAATAATGTATAGTAAATTTTATTATTTTATAAGTTAGGTACGATACAACATCATAGAAATATATATTAAAAAGTTTTAATGACATTAAAAATGAAATAACATTATTCATAATATGTTTTATTTAATAAAAATAAAAAATCTTTGTATTTTAAAATCTTTAATAAAATAAATGAAATTAAACAAAACACTTAATGTTATTCTGGTAAGTCACATGCTGTACCCTCGTGGGCTAATGTATTATAAAAATTATGAAAAATGGGTGAAATCCATTGCAGAACTTTCTGTGAATCCTGAAATTTTTTAGTGCTTATAAGTTTGTGGCCTAATCGAATAGGCTGCAATATAGGCATGGCGAAGTCTTCTAGGGATCTCCTTCTATTTCTTATTAAGAATAAAGTTGCTGAGAGAACCGACCACTGAGGGACTCCGGCATTAATTTCCAATTGGCCAGATGAGCAGCCATCAGTGACCACTCGAATGGACCGATCTCTCAGGAAGTCTTCAATCCAAACGCAAAGTTGGGTGGGTAAACCGAAAGAAGGTAGCTTAGCAATAAGGCTATCGTGTCAGACCCTGTCAAAGGCCTTAGAGATGTCAAAATCGTGGAGACAGCAAGTGCTTCCCCGTGCTTCTCGATGGCCTCACTCCAGATATGAATAGCATACGCTAGAAGATCCCCAGTAGACCGGTTTTTTCGAAAGCCGTATTGTCGGTCACTGAGGATGTCGTTGGCTTTTAGGTATGCCAGGAGCTTACTATTGAGTACACGCTCCATACTCTTACAGAGTATGGACGTGACTGAAATAGGTCTGTAGTTGGCCGGGTCAGCACGACTGCCCTTTTTGGGCACAGGCTGCACGTTAGCCAGCTTCCATGCTTTCGGCACCTTTCCAGTCTCAAGCGAAAGGCGAAACAAGCGCGTCAAAATTAGAGACAGTTCAGGCGCACAAGTTCTAACAACAATTGCTGGTATCCCGTCGGGGCCACTAACTTTGTTCACGTCAAGATTACGCAGCACTCTACGGACGTCCTTCTGATGGATGCGAATGTCTGACATACACGTCCCGCATCCAATAGGAGCAACAGGAGGGTGAGCGCCACTACTATCTAGACGTGAAGACTCCGCAAAAAGAGCGGCAAACAAGTTTGCTTTTTCCTCAGCGGAGTGGGCCAGAAACCCGTCAGGTTTAAGCAGTGGTGGTAGTGAGGGGTGACAGAAGTTCGATTCGACCGACTTTGCCAGGGATCAAAAAGCTTTGCTGCCAGCAGGGTATGAAGCAAGTTTGTTTCCGATTCGGCTAACGTGGTCAAACCGAGCCCTCCGCAAAACCTTTTTACAGGACTTGGCAGCCCTGTTGAAAGCTCTCTTCTTCTTAATCACGTCATTTGCTTTGCAGTTTCGAGCATCGACCCATGCTAGGTACGCCGCGTGTTAAAGCGCTACAGCGCGATCACATTCGGCGCCAAACCAAGCTTTCGATCGAGCTTTGCCGGACATTGTTAGGTCATAGAACGGAATGTAGTACTTCATTCTCTGTCGCAAAACATCCGCCATGGCGGCTGCGCACGACGATGAATCATTTGAAGAGAAGCAAGTAGGCTGCCAAAGATAACATGCAAAGAAAGATCGCACGCATCCCAATCCGCTGACTTGTACCGCCATATCCGCCGTTTGCCATTTAGGCTGGGATCGGGCGGGTAGTAGACGGATACAGACTTCACCAGACAGTGATCGGAACTACCTAACGGTGAAGATGTCGTTACCGAGTAGCGGTCTGGATCTGTAGTCAGCAGAAGGTCCAAGCAATTGGCTGTGTGCGACTCAACATCCAGCACTCTCGTTGCTCCCTGGACCAGCTGAGTGAGATTTAATGCAAGCGCAAGATTGTGCATCTCTCGCCCAGCATTACTCGTGCACTGGTACGGGAAGAGCCACTCCTGGTGATGGGCATTAAAGTCCCCCAGTAACACGAATTGAGCTGAAGGGTACCGCTGCTGGGCCGCATCTGCCACCTCACTGATGTACTGTGTGAGCCTGGTTGTGCTCCTGATCTCCACTGTGCGAGCGGTAGACACAGGCATAAATAATTTTGTCCATGCCCGTGTCCACCAGAGCCCAAAGCGTCGAGAACCTGGAGTCCTCAAAGTTACGGAGACGCCGATAGCAGATGTCGTCGCAGGCGTACATGCATACACCCGCACGTGGTTTGAAATTGTGCTCCAAGGTGAACCCTGGGTATGAAAGATACGACACGTCTGACGGACTTCTGATCTGCGTCTCCGAAAGAAACATAAGTGCAGGTTTTTCAGTCTCAAGGAGGTGGTGGACTGCAACGAGTTTTTCAGACCCTGGATATTGCTGAGGTGCACTTTGAGAGAGAGGGATTGCAGCCGCGAGTACGTCTTCGAGTACGTCTAGTATTGCACGAAACACAAATCAAACTAAACGGAGGGAAAGCATGGCCGGGGGCGCGGCGGGAATCGTAGGTACGATGCACCCGCGCAAATCTTACCCGCGAGCGAAATGGTAAAGAACAGTAAGTCCCACATACAATCATTTAACATTTATCTATATTTATTGTTTAAATAGTAAACAATATTAAGTAACCATACGATCATTTACTTTTTCACGTCTAGGGACTTAATGTTATTTATAATTTTACATCTGCGAAATTAGCGGCTGTAGGAATTTATGGCTTTTACCATTTGATCAATTTGGGTATTCTGAATAAGTATCATTTAAAATATAAAAATATCAAAAAATGGACTTAAGGTCATTTAGCTTTCACCTACAGACTATTCGACTGTTTTGCTTGCTGTCCTCACATTCTGAGTAAAATTAGTTCAATAATAAAACGTGAGGTTTACACAAAATTTCGGTTATTGCCCCGTAAACAGTTTCGGGTTCGTTATTTTTATGTCTTTTTCAGTTTAGCATGACCACCTAAATATTAATAGGCTGCAATGTTTCATTGACCGATGAATGAAAGTAAACAGGTCAGGTCAGCGTTTTTGGGCAGTCATAATTATTCTTTGAGTTGGTATACCCGTGGTCGTCATTCCCAAAGGATTTAATTTATTAGCCTGAAAACGCTGTATGTTACAACGGAAAAGTAAAAAGAACTATAGACAAAGTAGGCACATAAATATATCAAATTTAATATGAATAAATAATCTTTTATTTTCACACTCAGTCCATAGTGTGTTAGTAGGTAACAATTTAATAAAAAATAAAAATAAATGTGGCATACTACATAAATATATATAAGAATGTTTCATCTGAATATTAAGCCGTAAGCCATTAACCTCTTCATTAAATTTACGAGTCCCTAGATAATTTACAACCGCTATAAGTTTAGAACATTTTTAGTTAGAAGCCATAGTAGTATTTCAAAACCGTTGCACATTTTTCCTGCCTTTCCTCACATTCTGAGTAAAATTAGTTCCATAATAAAACGTCAGGTTTACACAAAATTTCAGTTATTGCCCCGTAAACAGTTTCGCGTTCGTGAATTTTATGTGTTTTTCAGCTTAGCGTGACCAGACCACCAATATATTAATGGCCTGCAATGTTTCATTGACCGCTGAATGAAAGTAAACAGGTCAGATCAGCGTTTTTGGGCAGTCATATTCTTTGAGTTGGTACTTTGGTAGTTATTATATAGAATACCAGAAGGGCGGGTACTGAATTGAATATTTAACATTCAACTTCAAATACTTAATTCAGGATCAGTATTAAAAAACCCTAAACATTAGAATTTATTTATTTAAAATTACATGCACAAAGGTAAAGGATGTCGCAATGGTGGACTTAATGTAGGGCATTCTCTACATGGCGCATTGGTTTATTCGAGTATAGATTACAATAGAATTTGAACTTTGTCTCATACGGCAAACAGTTAAATGATCCAAAGAACAATGTTCAAAACGTCCCCACTCTTGTAGCACTTTAAAACCTATGTCAATCTAAGGGCCATAGTCATCTTATCATTTTATTGTATGACAGGGCAACTGAAATGTCTGTCCGAAAAAAGTTACAGCGGCATGAAAATACCGGAATCACTTACAATACTTACTCAATTATGTTGCCGTTTAATATTCTTTTTGGCATAATTAAATCCAAAAAATGACTACCTAGGCTAGCGGTCTCTGGGCACGCCGCAATCGCGGCGATAAGTCCCCTCTTTGAGGAGTGGCTTGAGAGACGCCACGGCGTTCTCACCTTCCGCCTGACTCAGGTGCTAACCGGACATGGCCGTTTCGGGCGGTACTTGTTTCGGATATAGCGGGAAGACATGCCCGGGTGTCGTCATTGTGAGGACCGCCTGGAGGACATGGTGAATCACACGGTCGAATTGTGCCCTGTTTGGGCGGAGCACCGCCGTGTCCTTGTGGAGGCAATCGGCGGCGGTGAACTCTCGCGCCCGGTTCTGGTTCAGACCATGGTGCGGAGCGACAGGGAATAGGATGCAGTCGCCTCCTTCCTGCGAAGCAGTCATGCTAGCAAAGGAACGCGCGAGGGAGAGGCAACTCTCGGGCATCGGGGATCGCGAGCTGATCTCCGGCCACCGTAGGCGCGGGCTTGCGGACGGCGAGCAGGGGTAACTCACCGTCCGGTAAGGACCAGGCCCGGGTCGACGGCGCGTTGTGTTCCACGCGCGCCTCTAAGAGCTGTCAGCAATAGTGACGGGGTCCCATAGGGCCAGTGCCTGCCGGGGATGCGGGAATGTTCTAACGAGGTACCGCGGCCCCGGAACTTAAGGACAGCTGAAGGAACAGGGTGGGTTTTTAGTCAGTAGAAGTCTGACACTCCCTTCCGCTCCACCCAGAGCGGGAGAAGTCATTCGATGATTTTCCCACACAGAAAAAGTGTGGGAAAATCATCGAATAGGGGTCTCGGATTCAATTCCCGGTTTGTGTAAAGTATAATTGAATTTTTCGATTTAAAAAAATCTTAGTAACAGCACGGAGTCTGGACTTGTGCCCGGTGTGTGGCAATTATATACTCTCTGGGCAATATATTCACCCTCTGACATTCGTTTGGTAATTTAGGAAATGGCACATTTAATGGGTCCCATGTAATAAGGGGTGAATCTATTGCCATACACCGAGCACTTCCAGAGCAATTCTAGACTCCGTGCTATTACCTACTAAGAATTTTGGAAAACCGGTAAAATCCAATAGTACTTTACCCCAACCGGGAATCGAATCCGAGACCCCTAACTCGGCAGTTGCGCTTCCGACCACTCGACCAAGAAAGCAGTAAGTATAATTATTGTAGTATATTATTTTGGCTTTGATCATGCCAAAAAAACAATAAACGGTAACATAATATTGTGACTGATTCCGCTATTTTCAGCTCGCTATAAATTTTTCGGACAGACATTTCACTTTCGCTGTCATACAATCTTACTAATATCTTACTTCTTACTAATCTTACTATCTTATCTTACTCTTACTAATATTATAAATGCGAAAGTTTGTGAGGATAGATGGATGTTTGTTACTCTTTTACGTAAAAACTACTGAACGGATCTGAATGAAATTTGGTAAGTAGATAGATGACATTCTGGAATAACACATAGGCTACTTTTTATCCTGAAATTCCCACGGGATCGGAATTTGCGCGGGAAAACCTTTCTACGCGTACGAGCTAGTAAAATGATAAGATGACTATGGCCCTTCGATTATAGGTTTTAAAGTGCTACAACGGTGGGGACGCATTGTTGTTTGATAATTGTCTCGGATTCAGAATTAAACTATACTTACATTATTTAATATGAAGTATTTCCTTGTCTTTCGGTTACGAAAAACTCCGACTAATACGGCTCTAATCTTAAATAATTCAGAAACTCTGCAAAGCGACTGCCTCCTCACATGTATGCTGCATTCAATCGTTCCGTAGAAGCTTTGTGTTGGTTCAAATAGAAATGGAACAAAGCTGAACACAAACACAACACAGCTACATAACTATGTACAGCCAAACAAGCTATTTGGTATACAGGCCATTTTTCTTTTGATCCAGTGCAAACTAAAAAAATAACAGAGCAGAGAGAACTTTAGGTATAGGTGTCCACACTAATGGAGCTATCATCTATATGTATACCTACTTACTTTGTAGTTACTTTAGTTTAATTCGGTAAGTGCTGATGATTGACATCATCTGATCATCAATTTGTTTAGTAACACCTTACGAGATTGGTTGTTGTGGTGTAATAGATACTGCACGTAAGTTCTGAACTTCGTTCCATACTCATAACACGTTATATAGGTACATAGTATTAGAAATGTGAATGTTTCTTTGTGTTTCAATGACCCAAAAATAGCTTAAGGTATTAGGACGCAACTTGGCACACATAATCATAGTTATTTATTAGCATATATAGCAATTTGAAAATATTTATTAACATGCCATATGTGGGTCCTAAAAGTCCACAAGATGAATAAAAAAAGTCGCATGTGTTCACTTGGGTGAATCAATTCCACGGTGAACAAAGAACACCGCGTATGTCGAATCATTTCACCTGGATTAGTTAGGTGAAATTGTAGCGAGGTGAAATGAGGACATCAAAAATCGTCTATGTTCACCTGGGTCATCTCCACTATATAAACTTTTGCCGTATCATACTTCTATGTCTAAGTAATGTTGCTTTTGCGTGCAACTTAGTTCGCGTAGGAGGCTTAATTGTACCACGTAAATCCCAATTCCGTGGGAATTCCAGGATAAAAAGTAGCCTATATCTTATTCCAGGATGCCAACTATCTACATACCAAATTTCATTCAGATCCATTCAGTAGTTTTTGCGTGAAAGAGTAACAAACATCAATACATCTATACATCCATCCCTAAAAAGTTTCGCATTTATAATATTAAAAACTAAAGAAGATAAGAAGTAAAATAGATAGTTGCAAATTAGCTGCATGCTTACCAAATCGCTTGTTCCTCTATACTTTTTTACTTACGTGAATTCTCGACAGTGTGTGTGCGGGGCCCACAACAGAAGTGCCACGGCGAACCACCATACTCTCTGGGGACAAGTAGCAACTTTATTAACTAGAATATTAAACTATGACTGAAGTGAGTCGTGACTAGGGCGTCCAATCCCGGAATACCGAGATCTCGGTATTGCGGGATCCCGCGTCATTTTCCAATACCGCGTGATGCGGGATTACAGGCGCGGGATCCGCGGGATTTGCGGGACTGAAAAAAAGCACACATACGACCTCTCGCGAGCGCGATCGCTCGGTGACTGGCGGCCGGCAGTGTTGCAAACAACGCGGGGGCCGATGTCGCCCGTTTTTCACAGCTTATGTAGCCTAATATAGCCGAATTTCAGTTAGTGGTAGCCTAAGTATGTAGCCTAAAATATCAGTAAAGTTTTTTATTCAGTATTTGTTACTGTTTTTTGTGAAGATAAATGGTGTAATTTGATTGATCTCATACTAATAGTAATACGTAAATAAATGTGGAGTTAGTTGATTAATTAATTGTTTTTTTGTGATAAATAAACGGTGTAATTTGATTGATCTCATACTAGTAGTAATACTGGAATAAATGTGGAGTTAGTAGATTAATTCATTATTTTTTTTTGTGACAAATAAACGGTGTAATTTGATTGATCTCATACTAATAGTAATACGTAAATAAACGTGGAGTTAGTTGATTAATTCATTGTTTTATTTGCCTTATATAAATGTGAATATTTTCAATATGCGAGATCCCGCAAATACCGAGATCCAGCGGGATTGAAAATTCATAGTCCCGCAAATACCGAGATTGAATTCAGGCTGCGGGATTAGACCCTAGTCGTGACTGCATGAGCCATGAGCTCACTCCAAGCGGAGCTTTATTCAAACATCGTTTTGATCTGACAACTCCTTGATTTATGGTATCTAATGGTGAGTGAACCGTAGGTGTATTTTAATTGCAGAATTATCTATTCTGAAACTTTTTAATCTCATCCTATTTATATTTTTATTTATGCGCGTACATGGTGAATTAAAAAGATATAAAAAATAAAATGGTGGTAAAAAGAATATGATGGTAAGAATTTCGCTGGGTCAGCTTGCTAATGTTAAGTATAAATAGTCTAAATTCGTTTGTTAAGAGGTAGGTCCTAACCTTCGAAGAAAAACTAATCCTTTGAAGTAATTATCAGTTAACAAAAAATCTTACACTAATAGAAAACTATAGAAATAGAGCTTTTGTGGGACTCGGGAAAAACCTAGTATAAGATATTCTTTTTTTTACAGGGCGGCGTCCCTTAAAATGACGATAAAATATTTTTTTTTTGAAAACGAGGATTTGAATAGAGTTGCGAACAGTATTCTTTATTGTACGCTTAAACAGTCACAAAAAACACAAGATTTTTTATTTTATTTATTAATTTTAAGAGGGTTTTGATTTGTCAGATTTCAAGAAATTTTAATTTCAAGGGCGCATTTTGAGCTAAACCTTTCACACAACAAGTCGATGGATTAACAGAAAATAAAAAGGTATATTTTTATTTATTTTATTTTACAGAAAGCTATCACATAAGACAACTATATTTAGAAGAAAAAAAAACAAAACAACAAACCGGGAGTGTCGGCAGAAGTGAAAACTTGAATATTAACGTTGTGCATTTTTGATATTTTGGGATGGTTAGGGAATAATTTTGCACGAATTGCTTTAATTATCAGTATAAAAGTACTATCATTTAGGTGGTAGAATACAATATTTATTTATTGCGCTATCGTACACAAACATGACAATTTATATTACATTAAAAAGTTTATCTCTTAGACTCTCCGTCCATCTTACGAATTTTCGATCAGGTCATGTGTCCTGACGCGAGTTTAACATTTTTTACCCATTACAAAAAAAGTGCACAACGCCACTAAAGAAGTTTTCAACTCTCCGTCCGTCTTACGAATTTTCGATCAGGTCACGTGTCCTGACGCGAGTTTAACATTTTTTACCCATTACAAAAAAAATGCACTACACCGCTAAAGAAGTTTTCACTTCAAAAAAATAACAATAATATAATTAAGTCCACCTAGGCGATTTCGGCCACGGCACACCGACAATCGAACTAATAAATTACCGAACTAATGACTAATCGCTGTAGGGTTTTTCGCAACAGGATTTTTCGCACTAACGTTACAACGCACCAATAACGCATCGATGGAATAAAACATCGTTCAACTGAATTATCGGCACACCGTGTTCGATATAATAAAAATCGAATCATCAACTTTCGAAATCAAGTATAGGTGCACTGTCTGACCCGGTATAAGTGCACTGTCTGACCCGGTATAGGTGCACTGTCTGATCCTTTACTCTCATTTTCCGATGGGACGGCAATCCGACGCGACCGGAGATAGATCAGGTGCAGGACAGGCACGGGTTTATCACACCACCAACTTATCACACCACAAACTCCAGGCTACAAGAGAAAAACCTAATAGCACTTTTTGCCTGACCCAGGAATCGAACCCGAGCCCTCCGGGTCAGCAGTCGCGCTTGCGACCACTAGGCCACCGAGGCAGTTAAAAAAAAAACATAAGTGGATAGGGAAAATAGCCCCAAATTGCGTTGACATCAAACAAAAAACATTAAAAATATCACTAAAATTATGAACCCCACCCATTAGGTACACTATTGCCGTGAACCCATTCCAGACAAGCATATTTAGCTCAGTTGGAGGTGTTGACAAGATTGCTATTAATGTGAATTCTACCCAAATTGATAGTTCTTTTTTTAAAGTATGATATATCGTATTTATAGGTAAGTACATACTTGTTATCTTAGAAAAAAGTTTTAGCTAATTTATGGGAAACGGATTAAAGAGTAACAGACTTTTTCAAAGATTAAATAAGCGTGCGCTCTTAAGTGGCAAGCATTGATCTAGTTAGTACTTAAATAAATCTAAAACAAGATCGTTAGGCCGCCTGAGTGCATTAGATGACATTATCGGAGCACATAAATTGCACTATAGACAGTACAATTGCACCGACCTTACGTTAAGATAGACAGACTTATAACTTTAAAGACGGGTATCTCTTTAGGTATATTATGGAGCATTGATATTGATATAAATAAATGAATAGAATATAATAGAATTTTGAGGCCATTGTTAGCCGGTGATCCCCAAACTAGGCTATTTGTATCTTGGGGATCTAAGTTGTGGTAGACAATGTTGTGGGTGCAATAACAAAGATGTTCTGAAAATCTGATCTGGAAATACACCATGCCATTAAGTGCAAGAGTCTAGAGAAGTTCTTGCGTTCTATGTTCAAAATCAGATATTTGCTTACATAGAGAAAGAGATTACAAAAACAATACTAAATGTAAAAGGGATGAATATTCGGCTATATCTTGTTGTATTAGGTATCAATTTGTAATTCCATAAACCACGGAGACGGCCTAGTGCATTTCTATACGTTGCGTAGGTACGAGTAGATATTCTTCATTAAAAATGAGCCCTCGCTAAGGAGCTTATCTAGTTTAACTGATCGCTTTTTACACAGAAATCATTATTTTATCTATGGCTTTTTAAGAGTCGACGATTTTAACTCCGCACTAATGCAATGTGACCGTGTATAATTTCTTCCTTCCGTCTTAAGGTAAATATTTGGTTTTCTGTGAGAATGATTATTGTTGAAAAAAGAAAGTGCTATCAGGCTCGCGTTTTATCACCATGTCACCTGATGGTAAGCGATGATGTGGTCGAAGATAAAGCACGCTTACTTAGAAGTAACCTATTCACTAGCGACTTAAAGACTCCCAGGTCATAGCTGTCAGGCAACAGACTCTAGCAGAGAATTCCACTGCTTAGCTGTACGTAAAGTATTTCCAAAACGTTTTATGCGTATGGGCATACGCACAAAACGTTTTGGAAATACTTTCCACCGTGTAACGTTAGCGCATCGCCGCGCCGTAGATATCTAGTAGAGATTACACAACTTACATATTCCACGGTCACGGCGCGGCGCGGCGTGTCATGTCATTTGTGCCTACACGTCTGATTACACGGCTATAAATTCTGCCCTACGTTATAACCGTGTCGCAGTGTGAAATATGATTTACTAGGGAATAATTGAGCGTGAGGTCACGATAATGTGACCCTTTAGCGATGACGTCATACTAACTCGCCCACTGCCGTGGAAGCAGCGTATTTACTTAGTTTAATAAACTTAATCTAGGAGTTGCTGGCTTGATATGTAAGTACCAATCTTTTCTTTTTATCTGGAGGTGGTCTTCGCTCTGGGTGGAGCACAGGGGTCTATTCAGACTAACTGACTAAACCACCCTATGTTCCCTCGCACTCTCGGGCCAAAGGCTACCGGGAGCACTTAAATATTTTTATAGGCTCTTGTTAATAGGCGTGCGTTTAACCACCAGCTCACCTGATGGTAAACGATGATGTGGTCGAAGATACGCTTCCCTAAAAGTAACCATTCATTCTTAACTTAAAGACTCCCACGTTATAGAACTATCGAGAACTACAGACTCCGGCAAGGAATTCCACTCCTTAGGTGTACACACAGCGTAGAAACTATTTCGTATATGTCCAAATATTCTTCAACAGAGCCCCAGAAGCATGATTAGCACTCTGGCGTCGAACGGGGCACCATCTGCAGGCCGCGAAAGCGCTCGAAAAGGTAGGTACCTACTCTATCTAAAGAAATGGAAGAGATGGTATATGCATACGGTTGCCATTCGTCGACTGTCACCGTTATTAGGTCTTGTGTCCCGACAAAGCACTATGACGTCCCGTTTCATCGCGCGGTCACGGGAATTCGAATACGCGCTCCGAATTAGTTGGCCGCGCGCTTGCGACGACTTCGCGACTTCGGCGCTGGAGAAGGCAGGCAGTGATCAGGGTATCATAAACAATTTCAACTAATTATGTCTCCCTTCTTCTTTTTTTCCAGAGTAGGAATATCATCAAATAACTCCTCGCGCTCTGGGTGGAGCGGAAGGGAGTGTCAGACTTCTACTGACTAAATACCCACCCTGCTCCTTCAGTTGCTTTTGTGTTCCGGGGCCGCGGTATCTTAATAGAACATTCCCGCAACCCCAAAAAGCCCGCGCCAACGGTGGCTGGAAATCGGCTTGCGATCCCCGGCTGTCCGACTGTCTAGCACTGGTCTCATACAGTAGATTTTTTTTTGTTAAATAAAATATTCATACTTAATTTTTTTTTCTCGTTGCGTCCCGACACAAGCCTTGGCAAATATGGCAACCCTATATTATATATGCATGATGGTACACAGGCAATTAACCTAGGTATTTTGATGCTGCAAACATGGTTTTACATTAGATATTGCTTTCACTTTTATCCGAAAAATAAACCCTAATTTAATCGAAATAAAAATATAATCGAAATTTTACTACAAAGTTACTTGTAACTTTGTAGTAAAATTTCGATTATATTTTTCAAATTTGGGTCAGTTTCACTCAAATGTTTATTTTAATATTTAAGTTTTATAAGTTGGCCGATGATTAGTAATATGTATTACCTACATAGATAAGCGTAATTAGTGATTATAGTAAGTATTCTTTTAACATCGTAATTATACATATTACTTAGCAATGTGGGTAGAATTCACATTACTAGGTAGGAGTCTTGTTAAAGCCTCCAACTAAGCTAAATATGCTTGGGTCTGGAGTGGGTTCGAACCCGCGATCTCTCGATCACAAGACCGACACCTTGGTCAGGCTATTGCATGCTATTACTTTGTTGGTAGGTAATCGGTATTAAGTAAATGTATATCGGAATCGAAACATAATTTCACACAAGCTGTCATAATTTTAAAAGACTTCCAACCATTGAAGTAACTACAAAAAAGACCACCCTCTTTACCTGTATGGGGATTAATAAAATAGTCATGAGAAATTAAGAATCGGAACGGCTCTTTGGTTTATTACGGAACAATAAAATAAAGTTAATAGAGTGCATATTCTTTATTATTCCGGATGAGCCCGCTCTCGATTACGCCAAGATGGAACGAACGAGCCCAGAAGATGCCTGTTCCGAGTTTCACACCTTGACTGTGCGCTCAATAAATGTGGAAATAAGCGATATCAACCAAGTGTTTACCCTCCACACCACCGGTAGTGAAAGGGTGATGGAGGGATCAGGTCGTGGAGCTCCTGCTCACACTTTACGAAGCAAAATCTGTAGAAGACCGACAGGCAAGCAAGGCTTCGCCGCGCTCTGTCCACTCTTGACCTCGATCTCGCTTGATGGTAAGCGATAGATGAGGTCTACTATGGAACGAGCGAGCCCAGAAGATGCCTGTTCATTCTTGCTTTAAAGGCTTAAAGGTCATAACTGACAGGGAAGACGGAAGCCGGCAGAGCTCCACAACTTGGCTGTACGTACAATAAATGTGGAAGAAAAGTGCTTGGTGCGGATGGTATCCAGCAGTACGTCTTGTAGACCAGTAGTGGTGCTCACTCTCCTAAGTACAATCTGTAGAAAACGATAGGTAAGCAACGTTATGCCGATGAGCCAGGCTGGGAAACTTGCCCAGCACCGTCGCCTTGCCTATGACCGTTGTAGCTCTACGCTCAATCGTGTCCAGTGGAGCAAGTTGGTATTTCGCAGAGCCATCCTACAAATGACTGCAATACTTCATACAGGAACGGAGCTGTTCTTTATACAATTTCAGCACTTATCCAGGTGTGAAGTATCGCTTCGCCCTGTGTAGGACTCCCAGCTTTTTTGCTCCAGCCTAGTTTGAGGCGTCCCTAGATGTTTTAAACGGCTGACTCAATTAATGATTGTAGCCGTTTATTCCTTCTGTGAGGCTCCTTTCAATTCGGTCGATCATTTAGACTGGGTTTAAAAGCACTTGATCGGCTTGAATATTCTTGCCTGTCTCTACGTCACTGTAAGAGCTATTTTCATATTAAAATGATGGCACGGGGTTAATCTGGTACAAGAATGTTTGAATTAATTAATCCCAGGACCCGAATGACAAGAAGACCACTTATAACCACAATACTTACAAAACTACCTAGGTAGGTAAAAGAACATCCAGTTTCAGTAAACTACCCACTTAAGTAGCGGAAGGACTTTGAAATGTGAAATCAATCCGAGTTCCCAGCTGTTAAATATGCCGTGTAATGTTTGATGCAGAAGGTGGCACTTATTTTAGGACAAACTTAGATTTGATGTCATCAGCTGCGTTAGACTGAAAAGCTAGATTTAGGAACTGTTTAGTAATAGTCCCTCTGATCGATTTCGGGTACAGCCGCCAATCTCAGCGAGATTTAGCCAATGGCGCAATATTATAGTGCACTAGGATTTGCGCAGATACAGATGCATTCTCTCTTTCTTTACTCTCATGGTCCGACCGCAGGAGCGCTTAATCTCTCACCGGTCGGACTATACTTAACGTGCTTTTCGAGGAACCAGGGTATCACAACTCCAACTTCCAAACTACGGTCTGCTACTAAGAAATTTGTAATACAAAACCAAATAGCATTTTTTGCCCAACTGATTTTCGGAATCGAATTCGTGATCATGCTAGCAGTCGCGCTTACAACCACTAGACCAACGCGGCAGTTATACTGTTGAGTATATAATATGCAGAATAATACTCTTAAACCTGACCAGGCACTTCTGTAACTGTAAAGGTGTGAATTTGTTCATTCACTTTCTAGCGGTTTCAAGAGACAACGAGGCGATATGTTAAACTGTTACCTCACCGTAAGGCTGCGTTTCCACCAGAGATGTGCGAGGATGCGTAGCGAGGGATGTGTTTGTAAAGAACCAATAGAATCGCTTCATTTACCTCGCCTCGGTCAGCACATCTCTGGTGGAAACGGCTCAGCGGAGCTAGATTTTTGCGCATACAAAACAAGCGAGGGATGTGTGCGAGGGATGTGTGCGAGGAATGTGTGTTGAGAAGGATGTGTTGCGAGGTTTGTGCATCCTCGCACCACACATTAATGCGCATATTCACAGCTCTGCTACACATCCTCGTAGGCACATTTTCATCGCACAGCTTTGGTGGAAACCACCACACATTTTCACAGCACAGCTAGACATCCTCGCACGACACATTTCCATCGCACATCTCTGGTGGAAACGCAGCCTCAAACTGCTCAGCTGAGTACTATTTATGTTGGTGGGCTGTGTCGCAACTGATGTCAAAGGAAAAATATCGTTTGGGAACGTTGGTGCTGATATTGGCAAAATTTAACTAACATGAACCACAACGAAAATACGCTAGGTAAATATATTTAGCGACCTACTACTACTAACTGCAACTACATACATTTTGCATAAAGAACGGAAAATAGGTTCGTTTAGATCCTAATTACAAGTGTATAATATAGAATTAGCATCGTAGTTAATGGTGTATAAAATTAAATGAAATGTAATATTAAATGAACAGTGTATGTATTACCCTATTAATTAACTAAAGTAATTAGATAATCCCTACTTCCTTCCCTGTGTGTCTGTTTGCTACTGTCATTTCTAAACCACTAACCGATGAAACATCTAAACCAATTACTGATTTTGATGGAATTTGGTAGAGATAAATTAGACCTTAGCAAACCGGGGTTGGGGGAATATTATAACGAGATACTTTAGCCTCTGAACGCAAGGGCAACTCCCATTTGCCCCACTCTCAGCGGAAGGAGTCATTGGATGATTGTCTTAACCAGAAAAATAAAAGACCGTAGAAAAGGGGAAATACGATAATTGGCTACTTACTTTTTATTTCGATGAAATATAAAATTCTTTCCGTGATGAAGGCGCGGGCAAAAGCTACATAGTTATATTTATGTAATTAATGTAACCTTTGCAGGTTTGAATTCCATTCACCCTGACAGGATCCGAGAACCCTGAGATGGGCTGCCAACTACTATGATACTGATGGCAAGGTATACAAACGTCCATGCCCATATTATAGCTATAGCTTATTAACTTGTCGAGCGTTTTTAGTAAACACAATTTCACACCATATCTGCATAGTATAAGCCAGCTTATTTACAATAAAATCACTGCACACGATGTTAAAAATAAATCCTGTACTTTGTATTTTGTAAGTATGTATACAAGCAACTCCTGAATGAATGCATACGGCGCTAATAAGTTCCGGTACTGACCTGTCGAGCCGATGAGATTTAACAGCGAGTGCATAAGGACTTACTCAACTCTACACTGAGGTTATTATCTTCTTTAAGTACTTACTTACTCAATATTAAGTAAGCATGTCTAATTAAGAGCAAGGATGAAATGGTAATAAATAGAAACAAAGCTATAGGTACTCATTTCATACATATACATAAGTCTAGATCCATTGAACATTGAATTCTTTGAAGAAGGTGATGGGACCCGCATGATCTCATAAGGGTAACAGTGTGAGGAAATTACAGGCAGCTGCAGAATACCGTGTCGTTTTTGGGGTGCAAGAAAGGAGCCTCCGAAAACTATAATACTATCTGTTACGTACAGCGGCGTACCCTGGGCAATCGATCTCTTTCGATTGGCTACCTTTCACCACGATGGCAATGAGTTATTCTTTAAAATTCTGTCATTAAGAAGAAGACCGTGAGGCTTAAGTTACCATCCGTCTGAAAGATCTCTCTTTTTATTCTCAAGGTGGAAATTCTAATGGATATCCTCCGAAGGGCTGGCGAAGGAGTCTGTCAGACTAATTACTACAACCATCCTGTGTTCCTTAGCATGGCAAGCGGCCCCCGACTGGTGCCGGCACACCTTAGAAGATCCCGCCTTGTAGGTCTGAAAACTCTGAAAGACCTTTACGCCAACTGCGGCCCTGCGGGGCGGAGCAGAGAATAGCCATGAGCATTTATTTATGCAGGATTATAAATGAAATGGTCTGAATACTTTATACCTTGGCTCGACCTATTTTGTGTGAATCTTGGTAATAGGCAGCGGTCACGAAGTCTTCTGCTCAAGTGTTCAGCGTCTTGACGCGGTCGCTGACCGTCATAAACTTAATTAAATTTGATCTCACCTTTGCTACACTATGTGAAGCATTTTATACCCACCATAAACTTAATTTACTTTTTGACATTCTAATATGTGAAGGCATTTACAATTGCAATGATTGCGTAGCTAATAGAAATACTTTGGTTAACGAGCAATAAATATTTAACAGTTGAAGCTGAGTTAATGGTAATTTTGATACTTGTTATTGTGTGCAATGATCTTTATGTTACATCTTGCATAAAACAGGTAGGTATCTAGGAAATTTACTTGAGATGAAATTAAGGAATGAAAGCCGTGAGCGCGACTGAATTTCGCATCGTATGTGGACAAAATCTGCAAACTCTTCTGAAACTCACCTTCAGATCGTGACACGAGAATGTATTTAAGGAACTACTGTGCAATAATATTTCTACCTAGACCAAGCGTTTTGACTACTGGGTGGATGATTTTGGTTTTGATTCTTAGATAGCAAAAGTGTTTTTTATTGTTTGTATTGTTGTTGTTGTTTATTTACTGTGCCCGACAGGGTCCATGATGATCATAATTTTATAAAACTACCACCTAAGTTTACACTGTGGAATTTAATAAATGATTGAGTATTGTTTTTTCCATCCATCAAGACTATATCAGTGGCTGCCCTAAGTCAGGATTTGTAGCCAATTGAAAGTGATGAGCTCGCTTCGTGTTACATGTGAACGTGACTTAAACATTAATCTTCTATTTTCTTTTTCAGTTTTGGACGAAGTTTAATATGATTAGAATACTTGATTGGAACTGAATTTACTTAGCGATTTGATAATTAGTGAGAGTAGTAGAAATACACGCAACAAAAAGATAGCCAGTTTATCATGACCTGGTGATGATTACGTTAGTAAAAACTTAAAACTATAAATTTCGGCAATAAATAATACTATTTTTATTATGCCTCTTTGAAAGAAAAATAAATCTCTCAATAAATCAGTGACATGGTGGATTTAAGGATTCTCCGTTACATTCAGTGACTTTACACAAAGAGAAATTCTATCAGTGTTACCACTGATAGAATTTCTTTTTGTGCAGATTGACAAAACGCCGAAAATGTACGGAATTGACATGATGATGCTACCGAAATATTGCGTGATTATTAAATTTATTTATTTATTTTTTGTGATTATCGACTAAGGCGAGGTGCACCTAAAGTCACTTTGAAAGCAATAACTTTCGTTCATACATAAGCACGGGCGCTTTAAGAGTTAAGCTATTAAATTAACGAGAAGAATGGGCGGAAATGAATTCCTAAGCACGTGGGCACGCAGTACATGTTACACTAACGAGACCACTTTTCCAGACGAAAGCTGATTTTTTTAACTACCTATGCTTAAAAAATAACATGTCCATAAGATGTTTATTGGAGACTATAAATTAATGAATGAGAATAAAGTACAAGCACCTAATTGCGATTCTGATTAACAACGTTATCACATTAGGAATAAATGACTTTCTGCTCAACTGGTAGATTAGCAAAATCGTAAAAAAATGCTCTACAAGATATAGGCAGTTAAGTCGTTAGATAAAATATCTACGTACATTCTCACATGAAAACATTATTTAACAAGTTAATAAGTAATAGATACCGCGTTACGACTCTAGCGATAAATCGACGCAGTCAACACATTCATTCAACACTAACTAGTTATCTACCAGCAAATAGGTATTGTTTAGCATTAACTTGACCCAATAAGGGTACAAACTACAAATTGCTGTATCTGCCTATTAAGTACATTTCAATGAATACATTCGAGAGGTGGACTCAATTTGAACCTGCTGTGGGCATAAAGATTAGGGACAATCACTAGTCTTCGATTGGACGATCCATTAATCAAAACCTTTGATTCTATGCCCTCAACTCGTAATGGGGGCTCTAATAGTTTTGGTCATAAATGTTCAATTATGTCAGTGCATTTAGCATGTCGTAACAGGTCAATAAAATAATAATTTTTCATAGTTGTAGTGCAGTTTGATGGCACGAAGTATTGGGGGAGCTATGAGGCAATTGTTGGACGTAACCAGTGAAAGTTATGGATAGCCATCGATTTTGATTATTGATTAAATAGATTTGACATGGAGATGAATGAAAACTGTGATATAAGAATTGATTGACTTGTGTGTGGTAAGTGAAACTACGACGTATCGCCTTTTCTTCTGCGTAGGTATGTCTTAGTAAGTCTGACAATCGCAAAACAAATATCTAAATGAGATAATTATCTTACTTACATAATGACGATGATGATTCATCTAAACTAGACAAATGCTGTCATAGATAGATATAGGAATTTACAATTTAGTCTGATAGGTGAATATGCTCCGCCTTTAACTTTGTAGATACACCTTTCACGAAAATTATGCGGACGGAGGAGAAATCTTGAAAATTTTCTACATGTTTACAATATGGAGGAGTATAGAAATCAAATCTTTCTATAGTAACATCTTTTGCTTAAAACTTCAATGAATTATGGTCGATTTTTGACCATTTATCTGTATCATTGTATGATCATATCTAGTATATGTATAGTCCTTAATATGCACGCAGCACGAGCAAGATGAATTCAAGATGTAGGTCCCATACTTAATCGCATCTCAAATATGCAAGTATGTACCTTAGCAATTAACCACCACAGTTAGATGTAAACACGCTACACGTTGAAGATCAGCCGGTTTGCAGTTTATTACTCATAATTGCATCGTATTTAATAGCTAATCCTCTATCTTCAAACTTTTCTCCCTTACGGTATGGACAGAGTTTCATGTTGTTAGAATACTTGATTGAAACTCGTTTTACTTAACCACTTATTAATTAGTGTCTAGGCAGATAAATACATGGATGAGTGAAGTGGTCATATACTTAGATAATGTGTAATTCGACAATATTGTTTTTCTCTTTAAAAGAAAAATCTCCAACCAAAAGTCTCCAGTGTCATATAGTGGTTTGCAACAGTCTCAGTTACAGATGTGGACCTACAACAGCACCCTGAGGTACACCAAAACTTAATTATGATGTCAATCTGTTGATTGTTTTTCTATCTAGTATACTACTTTCTATTACTCATACCGCATACGGCCGTTCATGCCACAAAAACGGATACTTCTCGTTATCCTAGAAAAATCTGAAAACTATAAATATTTAATTTTTTTTAGGACGCATACATTCTTATTTGTAACGAAAAATACCGGCCTCCTGGTACGGAACTCTAGATGGGCGAATCCGATTCGCACTTGTCTAGTTTTTTTTACAATATGTAATTACATTATACAAGCGGACCCGGCAGACTTCGTTCTGCTTGAAAAACCAATATAAAAAAATATATTTTCGTTTGTTTTTAAATTGTGTTATATTTACTATACAACGTGTAACGGAAATCGTTCCATTCAAGTGGTTAATCTGGATGGAAATAAATGGGTGGCTTGTCTGGCCAATTGGCAATTAATGCCGGGGTTTCTCAGAGGTCGACAATCGACAATCGAACAAAGGTGTTCTGAAGTTACGCTCGTACAAACATATCGACGAAACATTTTTTTAAAGATTTTGCATTTCAATGAAGATGAAAAAAAATTGGCCAAATGCGAGTCAGACTCGCCCATGAAGGGTTCCGTAGTAACTATAATAAATATAATTTAATATACTTATTTGAAAAAAAAAAAAAAGAAACTTACTAGTTTATTTACAATTTATACAACTACGCCAAATAACTTTGCTTTTCATAGTGTTTGTATGAATTACAAAGTTATATTTGCAGTTTTAGAAAATATGCTGTATCTCAAAAACTGCAGACCCCATCTCGTTCAAACCAATTTTGGTTGAAAGATTACGTTAAGATCTATAGCATAGATTTTTTTTAGATTTCTATAATTATAGAAGTTAGAGGGGGACACACACATTTTACCAGTTTAGAAGCGTATATCTTTTAAACGATTAATTTTATGAAAAAGTGGTTTTAGAAACCTCAATGTCATTTTTGAAGACCTGTCTATAGATACCACACACGCATAGGTTTCATGAAAAAATATATTTTCAGTTTCAGTTCCATGTATGGGGAGTCTCCCTATATTTTAAATATTTAAATTTTTTCTTAAAATCGGAAAGCGGTTTACAGCACATCTACCTACCAAGTTTCACATGAGTCCTAATAGTTTCGAAATAAAATGGCTGTAACATATGGACGGATGGACAGACAGACGGACAGACATGTCGAAACTATAAGGGTTCCGTTTTTTGCCATTTGGCTACGGAACCCTAAAAACGAAGGATTATTTGACCCTGTGGTCCATGAGTTGGATCTAGCGAAAGATATGTTATGAAGTGATCCTAAGAGACAAGATAAATCCCAAAGCTTAGAGGTTTAATCGAGATTCTAGACTAAACAAAACCAGTAGGTAACCTATAGGTTTTACTACATAGGTAATCTTATTTTAGAGTAAACATGTCACAAAGCGAAAGGAGTCTAAGCTCTGAAACGGCGTGTGAGACCTTGGCCGGGATCCAGGCGACTTCGGCAAGTCATGCAGACGGACAAAGCTTTCAACGAACTATATAATTACCCACCAGCATAGCCCAAACAGCTGACACGCCAAATATCACGGGCGCCCGCGCCGGGGTTTTGTAGGATATTTACTAGACTACAAAAACTGCAAACAAGACAGTTTTAGTTTGGATGAAGCTCACTTCTGATACTCAAAATGTCTATTCACTAAAAGTAAAGCTTTTAAGCTCTAAGACAGGAATACCTACTACAGATAGCGTTAGAAAAATAAGTAAAGAGTCTGAACTACACAGAATATCAATATCTCTATTATTTCTAATTTAGGTATCTTCCCGTCATATTTAAGTATAACCTGTACGTATACAGGGTGGCGATTAGGTTATCACATTAAATTGTACAGCAGGTATTACAAGTTGTTATCAGTCCGTTAAAATAATAAAATAATACTTTTTACTAAAATAAAGAAAATGCACTTTTCAAACATAATAAATGGCGTTATTGGTAAAAATAAATAATCCTTTATAATATTAGTTTACTGACCTGTAAAAGCGGCAACGCCGCAGCGCCGCCGGTCCCGACGGAGCACGCGCACCGGTTGATTGATCAGCTGATTACGTTTATGCAATAAATGATGTTGTGAAACATTAAAATGAAAAAAATAGGTCCCACGGCTATAATATTGTTTATTATTAAATTATTTTAATTGTATATGATAAAATACCTAATATAGAGTACGTGGTTTCAATTGATGTGATAACCTAATCACGACGCTGTATAGGTACATGTATAAAAAATTCTAACGTAAGAAAAAGAAATAAAAAGTTGTACATGTATAAAAAATTCTAACGTAAGAAAAAGAAATAAAAAGTTCTAAACAAACAAGACTGCAAGCAATACAGTTGGTAGCATCATCAATCTGTGAAAATAAATAACTGCATCAGACTGCTTGTTTTACTATGTTACTTTGTGTTCCTTAAACTAGCTGCGCCCGCGACTGGTCGCGGTGGGTCGATTTTTTACCTACTCGGTTTTCCCGCGTAAATCTCGGGATAAAAAGCCTATCCCTATAGCCCAATAAAATCGGTTCAGCCGTTACCGAGATTAGCCCAAACAAACTGAAATAAAGTCATAAAAAATAACAAACTGTAAAAAAGTTGATTTGCGTCTTAGTAACTATCGTTTACGTCACTTTTTACGTCGAAAACACAGTTATTTGGAAATTACAGACAGAGACTTCAATTTTATTGAAATGGTATAGAATGTATGACTTTCAGTAGTAAGTACTATTGTACTTATAGGTACCTAATCCTATCATCTCAGTCACCTTTCCAGACATAACACTCAAACACTAGATATCAAGTGTTGAACTCTATACGCGTGACAGTAAACTTGTCTGTAGAGTCTAGTATATGCGTAGTGAACCCTAACTAATGTGTTACACATTCGCGGCGCATCTTACTAACTGTAACACCTCCTATTGCTATATTTAACAAAGGTGATTAGCAGCCCGTTCCAGAAGCCGTTGTTTTGGAAAAGTACTCACGTCCGTTTATTGTATTGCCTAAACTGTATTATCTGTCATTGATATTTTTGGTGAACATTAGTTGATAGTGCCATTTTTAAGTAAATATTTAGTCACATCTTTGAAACAAGATTCGACTATATGTAGGTACTTAAGGTAGAGCACAATCCTATACACTTTTTAGGGTTCCGTAGCCGAATGGCAAAAGCGGAACCCTTATAGTTTCGATATGTCTGTCCGTCTGTCTGTCTGTCTGTCTGTCTGTTTGTTTGTCCGTCCGTCCGTATGTCATAGCCATTTTATTCTAAAATTACTAAGACTATACATGTGAAACTTAGTAGATAGATGTATTCTGTGAACCGCTTTCCGATTTTAAGAAAAAATATTTAAAATAAAGGGGGGTACCCATACATGGAACTAGAACTGAAAATATTTTTTTTCATCAAACCTATGCGTGTGTGGTATCTATAGACAGGTCTTTAAAAATGATATAAGGATTTATAAAACTACTTTTTCATAAAGTCAATCGTTTAAAAGATATACGCTTCCAAAGTGGTAAAATGTGTGTGCCCCCCCTCTAACTTCTATAATAATGGAGTGAAAAATAAAAAAAATATATGTTTGTAGATCTTAATGTAAACTTTCAACCAAAATTGGTTTGAATGAAATCGGGTCAGCAGTTTTTGAGATACAGCATATTTTCTAAAACCGCAAATATAAGTTTGTAATTCATACAAACACTATGAAAAACAAAGTTATTTAGCGTAGTTGTAAAATCTATACTTATAATAAATCTGTAGAGAGGTCAATTCTGTACATGAAATATATTTACAAAATAACTATCAGGGGGTGATTAGGGATCGATACTGATGCCAAAAATGCAATCAGTAAAATTTTTGTCTGTCTGTCTGTCTGTATAACCGTTATAGAAACAAAAACTACTCAATGGATTTTAACGAAACTTGGTACAATTATTTTTCATACTCCTGAGCTGGTTATAGTATACTTTTCATCACGCTACAATCAATAGGAGCAGAGCAGTGAACGGAAATGTTGGGAAAACGGGAGAAGTTACTCCATTTTTTAAGCTTCCGTCGCGTGTGCAACCTTAATGGTTAAAGCTACACAGAAATCATTTATGACGGAAATGTTCTCCTTAAAATTATATAAAAAATATCCCACGACAGCATATATCTATCTTTTACGTTGACTCACAATAACACGTGTAACTCCCGATAGCGTTAGCAGTTCGAAGCTTTCTGATTATTATTCTGCTCCGAAATTTAAAACCACCACAACTTTGCAATGGAACTCGGCTAAAAGTAACCCAGTTGCAACAAAATATAATCGAGGCTCAAATTTTAACAGGTTGCGGTGCAGGAGAAACCATCTTTATTCCCAGAATTCCCATAATACCAAATAATTTTCCATTCCAATTTAAAAGAACGCAATTCCCAGTATCGGTGTGTTATGCAATAACAATTAATAAGGCTCAAGGGCAGACTTTTCGTGTTGCTGGAGTAGATCTCGGTGTCAGTTGTTTCTCGCATGGTCAGTTGTACGTCGCTCTTTCCCGGGTTCTAGAAATCTTTATGTTCACGTGCCGGACGGGTCAACTTTCAACATAGTTTACCCGGAAGCTTTGCGCTGAAGTATTTTCGTTCTATAGGTACTTAAGCCTCATGTAAACGTGATCTAAACAATATTACCAATACATTAACTTAATAACACACAAGGAGTTACACGCTGACGGAGTCGCGGGCACAGCTATTAACAATAATATTGTGCGATTCGGTATTGCGATATTTTTCAACAGTATTATAGATTGACATATTATATTTCCCTACTAAATTACGAAAGTTAATCTGTCTGTTACATCAAAATCACTGAACCGTGAGGAAGGACATAGGCTACTTTTTTTACGAAAAACGACGGAAACATGGACGAAGTCGCGGGTAACAGCTATCTATACTAATAATATAAGGCTGAAGAGTTTGTTTGTTTGTTTGAATGCGATAATCTCAGGAACTACTGATTCGAATTGAAAAATTAATTTTTAATTAAATAGTCAATTTATAGAGAAAGGCTATAGGCTATATATCATTACGCTAAGGCCAATAGGAGCGGAGCGCCAATGAAGAATGCTTCAAAATCGGGGTTAAATTTAACGTTAGCCCAAAGTAACTATTCCACGCGGACGAAGTCGCGGGCAAAAGCTAGTTGTAAATAAGCTAGTTTTAAGAAATTTTTAAGGTTTTATATTCGTCAAATAAATATACATATTATATTATGTTATTATAGTTACTACGGAACCCTTCATGGGAGAGTCTGACTCGCACTTGGCCAATTTTTGTATTATAGATACAAAATTTTATTTAAAGAAACTCAACTAGCGCAGATTGCGCACTTAGATACTTTAACTTTTGGTCATATTTATTGCAATTATCGCCGCAGTCCAGTCCCTTAAAGTATTGTTTAAACATAAATTACCATATTTGGTCCAATTATCGTAGCCGCAAAACAAACCAAGTGTTCGTTAAATATGCGCGTGCGCAAAACGTGGTTGTGAAGGTGCGAAAAGCACGCGTTAATGCAACACCTTAGGGCAATAAACTTTCATATTGATGGCTACTGGGCAATAATGTCACTAGTGGTTTGTGGAAACAATATAACGCACGCCTTCCTGATATTACTAAATTTATGTTATTACTCGTAATCTTATGTTATGAACACCTCTTTTATTATTTTTCTAGTAATTAAAGATTGATAAAAGAGTCTTTGCTCTAATAATGTATGACTCAATTCCATTGACCCGAATGTCAGTTTCTGATTAATTTAACATAACAATCCCGTATTACCTATTTGCATGATATTGATTATTTGCATTTGTATGTCCTTTAATGGTAATTTCAGAGTTCTTACTATCAGTGTAAAGAGAAAACTAATTAATAACAAATATTGTGACCCGCATTTGTAGCAAAGATCAAAGATCATTATTTTACGTCCAGGTGAAGTTCCTATTGAACTTCCTTGCGTAACGTTACTTCCTCAGCAAATACTTGGTTTCTGTATAATTAAGGATGATACCTTTAATAACTAAATAATTCAAACAGATTATAACTGTTCTGAATAAGATTTGATACATTCAATCTACCGATAAGTTTACCGGATATCTTGAATAAACCCCGCGATGTAGGAAGTCCAAAAAATATTCCCAAGAAATAATGTTGTTAATTAACCGATGCCTATGAAAGATTATCCGTTCTGTGACATTTTATTAAAGCATCTCATTAAAATGGTAATCACATACGACACGTTCGAGTAAGCGCTTATTATAATCTCATCTTAGCCTAAAAGACAACACTAAATAAAATAATAAAATTAAACTTACCGGGTCGGATATCGCCATGTCGCCCTTTTAATTCTAAATTAAACTAGGAAGCACCCTTTGTTCGTTTTAGTGTAGCACTGTACGTGCGCGGCGATGATTCTAAATTAGCTTATAGAGCGCGAGCCTGCGTCCGCGAGCGCTGTCTGCTGCGAACTGACGATGAACTTTATAGAGCTTGCGCCGGCGCCGGTGCAGGCCCGCCAGTACCCAATGCGCCTGCTTATAATCACTTATTGATGTATTATTTCGATCAACATTCCAAGGGTTGAGAGCTTGTATTTTCGGCCACTATCGGTCAATCAATATTTACTCCTACAATTAATCTCCTTTTAAACGATGAACTGTTCGCAACTACAGCCCCATTAAAGGTAAACAATATTTTGTTGTTCATGAAAATTACTTGTGGTGATGAGACCATCACAAACACCCATTTTAATAAGCTAGGACGATGCTCTTTTAATTCCGGTTAAGTCAACATATGACAAGTGTTGGCGCTAGGCGCTATGTTTGAAGTACGCGCTTATGTTTCTTTAACCTTAATAGATGATACAGATTTATTAGCTCGCAAAATACCGATATAATGTTCATGTTTTACGTAAAGATGTCAAATATAACGTTAAAAACAAACAGTAGTCACAAACAGTAGTGAAGTCATTTCAAGGAAATTATAGCGCATCTGAGAAATTAAGAACTGATAACGATGTGTCAATACATACGATAAAAAGGTCGCAAGATCAAATCAAACATGCAAGGCCGCTTCCCACATAGATTTTATTGAACTTTTTTTGCATTTCTGTGTACAATTCTCTTATGTCTACTGACGCAACCGGCCGTCCTGAACGTTTTACCACACTCTTGACAACTGAACGGTCTTTCGTCCGTATGAGTTCGATGATGAACTCTTAATATGTCTAACGTGTTAAATCTTTTGCCACATGTCTCGCATCCATATTTCCTCTCGTTAGCATGGTAGACAAAATGTCTTCTATACTGAGCCAATATATGAAAAGTTTTTCCACAAACTTCACAAGTCTTCCTCGGCGTGGGATCGTGGACTGCTTTATGTATAATCAAACCACTTTTGAATTTGAATTTTTTGTCACACACATCACACGAATAAAGTTTATCTGTAGAGTGCGTATCGAGGTGGCTGACAAGGTTTCTCGTATGTTTTCCGCAAACTTCGCAAATTTTCCAGTAGTCGTATCTTAGTTTTCGGAGCTTTTTCTTCTTTCTTATAATTCTCTCTTTCTTTACTTTGGGTTTAGCATCGATTTCTTGATTCCTTTCGAGTGGTTCCACTTCTTGTTCAAAGGTGGCTTCTATATCGACTGCGTCATGTTCATCGCTATTGTCTTCCTTAGTGATGTCGACTGGCGTTTCATTTACATCTTGTTTATCTATAACTTCGACTTTGATCTGTTGCGGTGAGCAACGGAACATTTTATCGACGTCTTGACATTTCCGTCTGAATTTGTAAGCATTTTCTAGTTCTTGTAGGCAGTCCATACATATGTGTGATGGCAAAGTGTCCGTTTTGTCCACCTAAGACAAATATGTTAAGTAAGTAGAAATCTACATTATTTCTGCAAAACTAAAATTAATTGTAATTTTACAATATCTTACCTCAACACCGCCTATAAGTTTCAGTTTGTAAGCCACATCAAAACCATCGTCATCTTTTTGCGCGAATATATCCACACAAGCTGCTAGAATAGAACATGATCTACATCTATCAGACCCTTCTTCAAACTTAGGTTTGACTTGGAGTTCCAATCTTTGTTTAAGGTCATATAACTTCATATCGTCTTCGAAATCGTCATCGTTTGTGACGTCGGCATAATCGTTTGTCTCTGATGTATCTTTTATTTTTTGTTTTTTGATCGCGTTCTTTTCTTGAACTTCAGAGAAACGGCTCATAGCCTCAAAATAAGGCCATTGCTCGTTTAGAATACCTTTGTTGGCGAATTTTGTTTTCCACTACAAAGAAAATAATAATTGTTTATTTTTTCTTAATTGCTTTACTTATTAAAGCCATAAGGATGAACAAAAAACTTTTACCCTAAAAGTTTTTAAAAGATGAACCCAGATTTCTTGCAAGTCCAACAAACTGTGATCCAGTGGAATTGCGATACTTCTTAGCATCTTTTCGACCTCGCTAAAAAGCAATTATATTTCTTTTTTATTAATGATAATTAGCACCACACGGACAATTTATTGATCTTGTGATACATACCGCCATCCATGCAGTGGATCCTTAAATGTTTTGAATGTGTGCTCTAGGTCGGTTCGGGTTCTGATCAAATTGAAAACCCATTCTTCTTGCCCTGTACAATATTTAATTAATCATTATGGACCAGCAATGACAACATGAATAAAAGCATAAGTTACTAATTGATTTATGTTATTAATTAATACGCTATGAACTCATGCTGCCTATAGAAAACATCTGAGTTCATGACGTATATTATAGGCTACTTGCAATTGAACTGACGTTTGATGATAATCAAGAAAGACCATGAGTGATATCAGACATTCGGAATTATTTCTTCAATGTGAAGTCAAACAAAACGAAAACACGAATGAACTATTATTAAACGATAATTAATTAGATGATTTTCATTGTTAAGATCTGTTTGATGTTTTTATGTTACACATATTAAACGTAGATCCAACAGGACAGGACATAGAGTTATTGATACTTACAATCAACGAGAGGGTTCAGGCTGAGATTAGATGATTCACCCAAGTACAGTTCGAATAAATTGTGGTACACCCAAGTTTTATTGTTTGTTGCTTTCGCTTTCTGATACTCCTAGAGAAACAAAACAATTTTTACATTTATAAAATAAAAAAATAAAAATAAGACAGACAAGACTGTAAAAATGGCACTTAACTTTGGATCGAAAATAAGCTTGTTTACTCCCGTCTTTGTTTTTATTTATTTATTTAGAACGATCTTTTGACCTCAATTTCGCCTGCTGGTAAGCAAACGATGAGGCTACAATGTTACGCCTTTACGAGCGAGCCCAGAAGGCACCTGTTCACTCTTGCTTTTAAAGCTATCGGATCAAATGTGGTAGGGAACACAGAAGTCGGTAGAGTTTCACACCTTAGCCGTGCGCACAATAAAGGTGGAGGAAAAGCGCTTATAACAATTGCTGTACTATAGTCCGTATGGCCATATTTTCGCTTGGGTAGCGGCACAATAGATATAGGTAATACTTACTGAAAACGTCGCCGCCCATTTCCTTCCCAGTTCTCTCGATGTCAACGTTTTAGGAAATCCGTATTCTTCTATCATGATCTTTAGCATCTCACTATTTAAAGTAAGAAATACATTAATTTACACAATGTCTATTAGTGTCAAAATAGGTTTTATAATATATTTAAATCTGGGACTGTATTAGTAACTAGATATTATCTCTTTAACGTAAAAATATAACTACAAAATATAACTGCTTTCAAACCAACAAATGTGCTACAAAATGCAGTGCACATTGTAGGTACTTTAGTATCAATCTTTAAATGTTGGATATGAGTGTATGGAAATCCTTCTTTTCGGTCAGCAGTGTAAGTAAAAAGTAGAGACATATGAAGGATGTGTATAAAGTGATATAAATACAAAGCAGGGGACGATTAAGATGACTATAATGAATTAAATGAAGTCAGTAATAAGAAAAGGTGTCATGCTGACCTAAAATAAACTGTAATACCTAAGGATAAGAGAATGATGGCGGGAGATAGTATTAGAAGGAGTATCTTACTTCCACGCCCATTTCTTTTGTCTAAACAACCAGTCATGCTGCAGCCTTATCTGAATGAAAGTTTCTGTGATATCTTTAGACCCTGAAATAAAAACAATCTTTTATAGAGATATCTACCTAAGATAATTTAATAAATACATTTAATTTTATCTGTGTCATTGATTTGGGTTTTTTTTTGGAAAATATGTATCTTTAGGTAAAGGGATCCGTGGATGTTGGTTTTGATAAGAAAAAGATGATCTAGCGCTCTCATGTCATATGGCGCAATTTGAAAAACATTTCCCATATTCCACATTTGTTTATTTATGTTATGAGTTCATGTACCCAATTACAATAGAATTGGTTAAGTAGGTTCGAAAGAAATTGGTTGTAACAGACAGATAAGTGATTCTATAAGGGTTCCGATTTTATATTCGGTAAGTTTTTAAGTAGGGCTGTTAAATCCTATGCACATACATAGGGGAGACCGGGGCTACAATTAACAGAGGTAAGTATTAACAAGCAAATTTCTCTATAACTATACACACTACACCTCCAGTGCGTGTCTCAATTTGACAACTCGATCGCGCCGCATGCCACAGCCATCGGTTAGTTGCGCTCCGCGCGTCATGTGAGTGAGCTGTGTGCCGGTCGAAATTTTTAAGCAGGTAACGATCTTTTTATAGTTCACGATTTTTTGATTTGTACAATAATTATAAAATGTTATGATTATGTTTTTTGTTTCCCTAAAAGCATTTTTTATACTTAACAATTCTAAGTTTCTTATTTGCCATTACTATTGACCAATATTTTATTATGTTATTTAATACTTAAAGTGTACCTTTGGGGCTATAATTAACACATGGGAGGGGCTAGAATTAACTTGTTAATACCTACCATTTGAAACGTTAAGTAAAGTAATAACCAGTTGAAACTATAAGTAAAGTAGTAACCAGTTGAAACCATAAGACCTCTACCAAAATCTCCACCACGAATTAGGTCAAATAGGAAACGCGCTAAGAAGTCTGCTATTCTTACCGATACCTCGGAAAAAAATGCTCTAGAAGAAGAACATAATATTAGAGAAATGAAAAAGAGGAAAATCACATCAAAACACGAAAATAAAGAAAACAATACAGATAAGGGAAAAGGTAAAGTAAAAGCTAAAGGAAATATAAATAAAGACGAAAAAGTAGCAAAAGAGAAGAAAAGGATATCAAATGAAAGCAATAGCTCTAACGATGATGATGACTACTTTTGTAACATTTGCGGTGCCTCCTATAATGAAGATACATCAGGTGGTGAATGGATCGAATGTATCTCTTGCAAGGACTGGGCGCAAGCAGGATGTATCAAAGGTGATATCACAGCATTCTGTTGTTTCAATTGTAATTCAGATGATGAATACTAATAGATACTCTTTCAGTTCGTAGGTATTTAAAATAGTTCCTAATCCTTGATATTTTTTGTTGATTTTGTATTAAACTACATTTTATATATGTTGTTTAAGTCTAAAGACGATAATAATTACGTTTAAGATGTTTATTAAAGACTCATTACCCAGCTTTGAAGATAAAAAATGTGCCATTTTCTACCTCATCGTATGATGTTGTTTAAGTAATATGTCTAATTAAATTTAAATATAAAAATATGTCCTGTTTAAGACTGATAAATAGTTATTTTAGAGAGATTTTACTTTGTTTCGTTGAAATATTTAAACGTATTTTGAGATTTCGTTTATGTTCAGATATTTTGTGATTTTGTTATTATGAGTTTATAAGAATACGAGTTCCATGCAAGGCTGTATTAATTACACTTTTAATTAATAAAAACATATGTCCCAAATATATTTATTTTTCTATATATTAGTCAGCTTAACCTATGTTAATTTTTACCCCTTCTGTTAATACTTGCCCCATACCTATTAAATCTAGCCCCAAACCTGAGGTAACAATTAACAACCACCATTTTTGGGAAAAAGCGTTCTATCTACGGCATCGTTACTATTACGTTTGTTTTGAGATAATTACGTAATACCTGAATGATTTAAGCATCATGCATCTCAAAAATCAAGTCTAAATGTTGAATTATTTCATAGCTACAACTAAAAATATGTTTTTTGTTAATTGTGGCCCCGGTCTCCCCTATATGAGGATGTCCAAGCAAAAAGGGTCCAGTAGTGGGGTATTGAGTTAAGATTACATTCGGTATCTAGAATACTCAATTGACAGTAAGGATTGAAAAAATAATTAAAAAAAATGGCCAAGTGCGAGTCGGAATCGCCCATGAAGGGTTCCCTAGTAACTATAATAAATATAATATACTTAATATATTTATATGAAAAAAAAACCTTACAAATTTCTTAAACCTAGCTTATTTACAATTTTTACAACTACGCCAAATAACTTTGTTTTTCATAGTATTTGTATGAATTACAAAGTTATATTTGCGGTTTTAGAAAATATACTGTATCTCAAAAACTGCTGACTCGATCTCGTTCAAACTAATTTTGGTTGAAAGTTTACATTAAGATCTACAACATATGTTTTTTTTAGATTTTTCACTTCATTATTATAGAAGTTAGAGGGGGGGACACACATTTTACCACTTTGGAAGCGTATATCTTTTAAACGATTAACTTCATGAAAAAGTCATTTTAGAAACCTTAATGTCATTTTTAAAGACCTGTCTATAGATACCACACACGTATAGGTTTTATGAAAGAAAATATTTTCAGTTTCAGTTCCATGTATGGGGAGCCCCCTTTAATTTAAATATTTTTTAAATTTTCTCTTAAAATCGGAAAGCGGTTCACAGAATACATCTATCTACGAAGTTTTACATGTATAGTCCTAATAGTTTCGGAATAAAATGGCTGTGACATACGGACGGACGGACAGACAGACAGACGGACAGACATGTCGAAACTATAAGGGTTCCGTTTTTTGCCATTCGGCTACGGAACCCTAAAAAGAGATTGACAGGGTATGAACCAAATGCTGCCCAGAAATGGAATAGCGTGCTCTTGGCATCACGTGAGAACAAGTAGTTTTTATTTGTCACTATATTACATTCTTGAGAAGTTTACGCTCAAAAAATATTTCGTTTCACATGTAATAATGCCTTATCGCTTAAATTTAGCACACCAAGATCGAAAACCATTTTTATTATAATTTATTCTATCTTACTTTGTCGTGTCGGGCGTACAAAACTCTTACTTCACGGTCTTGTTTGTTTGCATTAACGTATTATACGTTAATCTCTGTCTCAAAGCTAGACACTGGCGATATAGCTACATGCGCACGCGCCGCTGGATTTCACGCCTCGACCCTTGCCAGAGCCAGCCGGCGACGCTGAGCCAGTAGCCTTAAATTCCCCTAATAATGATGATCTGATCTAGCCTGTCCCTAACCGCCCTCCCTCTGTGACTATTGGTTTGCATAATTCTCCGCTCGATGCTCGCTCGTGACGGTCCTGCTGTTCTGCATTCCACGATCGCTCCGTGTTTGTGTCATCGTTTCGTCCCATTCGTCGTGACATCATTTGTAGTCGCTGACTACATCACTCGATCCAGAACTGCCTTTTAAAAGGCAGTGAAGGATATTCTATTTCTTTACGAGTGCTTTAAAAAACGTTTTTCCCATTTAGGCAAAAACCACAATTTTGTGGTCTTTGTTGTAAAATCTCACACTTGCACCGTCTTGGTTTGATTACCGCGACAACGCGATGTTGACCCAGCCGCTGAACAGCCTTCTGGGTAATGCAGTTCATGTCCATAGACGTCGAGTGCTAAGTTTTAGCCTTGAGGATTTCCTAGTCAAACCTAGTTTTTTCCACAGCAACTCACCTAGTGTCAGTCGGGTGTGTCTACCCCTTCGCACTGGACCCAATAGGGCCCGTTTCGCACAATAAGACTGGTGACCAACCGGGACCCCGTAGAACAGGCTTAACTACGAAAAAGCTTTCCCTAACATGGCCTCTACTTAACCCTTGCCAGCGCTGATGGGTGATGGCGGTACCCTAATTTATTAAAAGAAGGAACTACACTGCAGATGAGAGAGGCGGTGGGTTGGCTTAGAGGGATCTAAGCCAACCGACCGCCTCTCTCATCGCGGCAGTGTGTCCATTTGCTATCCAACAATATAACAGGCACTATAATGATATGTCGTCATTCTATATGCCATCTAGTAATGTGCAATTTTTAAGAATACACGTAAAGAGTAGACACTCATAACATATATTAATTGGTGCAGTGCAGACAATCGTGATCGTGAACTAGAGTGCATAAAAAACGATTGCTTCTCATGTTTCAGGGCACATTGTGTTTAATTAATTTAATTAGTACTTTTGTTGATTAATAAGTGCATTTCACACTAATAAATAGTTCTCAAAAAAAGCTTTTGTCTCATGACTCCTAGGATAGATTTTGATTTTTGATCTCCTTCTGCGAAGCAGTCATGCTTTCGAAGGAGGAGGCGGGCCGCGTGAGGGAGAGGATGGCGTCCTCCCTCCAGCCCAGCCGCAGTGGTAGACGCCCACGGCGTCGGACGTCGGCCGACGATCTCCGGCCACCGTAGGCGCGGGCATGCGGACAGCGAGTAAAGGGCAACTCGCTGTCCGACCATGGACCATGCCCGGGTCGACGGCGCGTCGTGTTCAACGCGCGCCTCAAAGAGCGTCAGCAACATGACGAGGCCCCCTCTGCAGAGGGCCGAAGCCCGCCGGGGTCGTGGGACTCATCCCGTTACCGTGGCCCCGGTATGTAAAGGGTTATTGAAGGAACACCGTGGATTTTAGTCAGTAAAAGTCTGACAGTCCCTCCCACCCTGCCCGGAGTGGGAGGACTTATTTGATAATTTTACCACGTTAAAAAAAAAAAAAAAAAGATAGATTTTGATGCGCTTTTTTTATTGACTAGTGTTAGCCTAAGGAACATTATGCACTATATTTTTATTCTGGGCACCACTTGGTCCAATTCATGGGAAACAAAGACTGTCCTTTACGCATATTTTTTTATCAGATATTTCTAGTTGCAATTCTGAAAAAGCTTGATTTGAAAAAAAGGAATTTTCAAAGTTTATGTGATAAAAAAAAACACACACTTCTACTTGTTACATAGCTTTTTATGTAGATTGAGATACTCTCCATGAAATCATCTTATAATTATACTTGTAACACCATTATTTAAATACTTATGTATATACATAAAAAAACTTTTAAAAAGCCCAGAAAAGAAGTGAGTAAATAAGACAGTGATTAGCAATAAAAATCCAAAACTAAATATTCTTGCTATATTTAGGAACTAACAAAATAAGAAGATATGATTTTTTTATTATTAAATTACATAACCAACAGACAAAATTATTTTACATATTTGAGAATCTAAGTTACGTTTTGTACAAAAAAAAACATAAAAATTACGCAAAAAGATTATGTACCTATTACAGTTGAAATTCCTTGATTCCAGAACTAGTTGTAAACTATGTGACAGGAGCCAGAATAAAATATAATTATATATTTATTTAAACTTTATGTGTACAATAGTGGTACATGGGCGGACTTAATGCAACAAGGCATTCTCTACCAGTCAACCTTTGGGTTAAAAAGACCACAATGTGGTAGGTGTACAAGTAAAACAAATGTCATTATCGAAAGAATATATATATATATATATATATTAATATATAATAATAATATATTATATAATAGTAATAGAATACATATTGTATATGCTTTATATGTGCTTTATAATAATCTTTCTGACTAAGAGAACTCACAATAATTATTATTATTGCGAGAACCAAACTAAGAATGACAGGCTTTTAAGTAGTGGTTTCTCATTTTACGCTTAAAAGAGAATTTAGACTCGGCCTTCTTGATATCAAGGGGTATAGTCCATCCAACAAAGAGATTGTAGAGTGCGTGAGCAAGGCCCTAAGCAATTACTTCAGAAAATTGTTGCTTAGAGAGTTAACATACTAAAAGTCCTGACATCTAGGGGGTGAGTCGGGGTGAGGGGAGGGGGTTAAAGTTCCCATTTTTCAGTTTTTCGCTAATATCTTTTAAACGGTGCGTCATGGAGATAAGAAGTCTTCTACGCAATGAAAGCTTATAAAATTATGTACAACTTTTATCTTATACACTTTTTCACATTCCTACCTATTTTCGAACTACACATCCCGGAAATGTGAAAATTGAAAAAAAAAAACACTACTTGAATTGAACACTACCTTTTGTATACTACTTCCTTCACGTTATTTGGGGATAAAAAGTATCTTATATCTTAAATCAACTCCTACTATATCAATTTACTAAATTTTATCCAAATCTGGACAGCCGTTGGGATATCAAAACTTTTATCTACACTTTTCTCATACACTTTTTCCAAATTTTCATCAGTGTTCGAGTATCGTGCTCCGAAGAAAGTGTAAATGGAGTTCATTTAGTGTGATGTGACAAGCATTACCGAATGTTAAATATGAGCTAGTATATAAATTAGGTTTTTATTGATAACATAAGCTGGGAGTACCTCCAAGCGGTGAAGGCGGTAACTGTTTGAGATCTCGTTTTCTACCAGTGGTAATGGAGCAGAAGCGGGTCGTCACTTTTCATTCCATATTTCCTGTCGTAGTAATATCATCTATCATCAATAATCATCCATGCCTTCGGGCTTACGTTATTGTTGTCGTTTATTATTTCAACCTCTTTGGCACGGTAGCCTACCCGGTAACGCAGGGGAGCAGCCAGAACAGTTATTTGCTTTGTAATCGTCATTAGTTACGCAATTGGATTATCCATCATGAGTGCTAATAATAATAAGTGTCCTGTGTGTGATAAGGACATCGTTAAAGGGAGTAAGGATGTTTCTGAGGTGAAACAAAAAGGAATACTCGGCCTTATCAAAGCTAGTAAAGATCGGATCGATGATAAGCACCAAATTTTCCGCGCCTTGACATCCGTTTTAATTCAAACTAATTGTCGTAAAAACTACACTCGAGCCGATACAATTAAAAAAGATGTAAGTGTTGCATCTACATAGAAGAGGCAGGCCCGTCTCAGCTCGGGTCTTCAGCTCCCTAATTCGACTTCATCACTAATTGTTTATTATGCGCACATAATGTACACACAAAAACAGTTGCACTGTCCACCCAAGAGATGCAGCAACATGGATTTGAGCATAACCTTTTCCTTCATTCATTTACAAGTTGTGACACAACATCTGCAACTTTCAGAAGAAGCAAAGTGGGTTTCTTAAAACTATACTTGAAGTCAGATATTATCAAGGAAGCGGCTGCGATCTTTTACAAGCCCACCTCCACGCACAGTGAGGTTGAAGAGGCTGGGAAGATGTGCTTCCTCAAATGGTATGGCGCACCAGCAAGACTGACCTCCCTCAATGAGTACCAATACCGGTCATTCGTGAGATCAGTGGCAAATATTAAGCCTGATTTCAGCTCCCTCCCACCAACTGAAAACGCAGCTAAACAGCATTCGCGGCGCTGTGGCTCGGAAATGAGCTGCCTCCTTATGAGTGGGGATGGAAACATGAAGGGGACAGCCTGGTGCCAATAACAACCGAAGATTCGCCAGCACCAGAGATACTACTAAAAACAATATTTTGCCGCTGCACGAAGGATTGTGGTAGTAGAAAATGAGGATGTCGGAAAGCAATGTTGAACTGTTCCGCGGCGTGCCTCCACTGCCAAGGGAATTGCCTCAACGGCGTGTCTGTTGACGTTGACGATGATGAAGACGACGTAGAGCCTCTTCAGCAAGTACCATCTACTGAGGATGAGGGAGCCTTGGAAAAAGAACCATTGTCAGGACCCTCACAGCCTAAACGAATTAAAAGATAATATGTATCAAAGATACAAGTTTTCATTACTCAACGGCTGAACCGATTTGGATGAAATTCGTTATGATTAAAGATTTGGATTTTTAGGCTACTTTTATCCCGAAATAACGCAAACAAAGTAGCAGGCAACAGGTAGAGATTCATAAAAGTAGTTTTTAAGAAAAATTTCAGAATGTATATGTAAAAAATGGGTAGTAATTCGAAAAAGTGTATAAGACTAAAGTTGTAGGAAATTTTATAAGCTTTCATTGCGCAGAAAACTTATTTTTTCTAAAACATACCGTTTTAAAGATATTAGCAAAAAACTAAAAAAAATGAACTTTTATCCCCTCCCCCCACTCCGCCTCACCCCCTAGACTAACTAAAAAAATGAACTTTTATCCCCTCCCCCCACTCCGCCTCACCCCATAGACGTCAGGATTTTTAGTATGTTTATTCCCTAAGTACCCTGAACAATTTTCTGAAGAAATCACTTAGGGCCTAACTCACGCACTCTACAACTCCTTATGGGTGATTTATTGGGTGAACTAGTAGCATGTTCCAGAGTTTAATGGTAGAAATAGCATAAGAATTAGCCATAAACCCGGTTCGGTGAGAAGGAATGTGAAGAAGTAAGTTTTTGGATGCGCGAAGGTTAAGGCTATAAGAACTGCCTAGCACTTTAAAATTTTGTTTTAAGTAATCAGGAGCACAAGGATCGTTCAAAATAGTGAAGTGCATGTAGAGAGATCTGAGGGATCTCCTTTGACGGATAGGCAACTATTTAAGCTGAGAACGGAAGGAAGAAATGTGATCATATTTACGAAGATCAAAAATGAAACGGATACAGTTGTTAAGAAGTCGATCCAGTTTGTTAAGAAGTTCTTGGGATAGATCAGAGTAGCAAACATCAGCATAATCAATAACAGGAAGCACAAGCGATTATACCAAAGTGGTTTTATTGCTAGAAGGAAGAAAATGCTTGAATCTATAGAGAGATCGCAGTGTGAATGTTACTCTCTGGCTAACCTGTGCAATCTGTTTATCCCAACTTAACTTGTCGTCAATGAATAAGCCTAGGTCTTTAACGTGTGGCGAGAGTGGAATGACGGTATGGTTGAAGCTAAGCGGGAGTAATTGGCTAGTGTCCAATTTTCGTAGCGCATGTGAGCTGCCGATCAGGATAGCCTGGCATTTACTGACATTGACCATAACTCCAAATCTGCTTGACCAATCGCTGATAGCTAATAGATCAGCATTCAGCAATGAGATACAGTTGTCCAAGTTGTCAATGTCAATCGTAAGAGCATTTGAGGATAGTGGTAATAGAGTTTTTGAAAAGAGATGATAAGGCCGCTATCCCACTGGCGTTTTACAAGCGTTGGCGTCTCTCGAACGTCTGCGCAACGTCGACGCTGCGCAGACGCGACGTTGACGTCGCGTCGTCGCGTTGCAAGCATTAACGTCCGCTGAACGCGACGTTAACGTTAACGTCGCGTTCAGCGGATTGTAAAACGCCAGTGGGATAGCGGCCTAAGAGTGGAGAGAGTATACCGCCTTGTGGAACGCCAGTTTTCAGGGCGCACCACTCAGAAAAACTCTGATCAGCACGAACCGCTTGCTGGTGACCACGAAGATATGATGAGAACCAATCCCGTGCCAATGGAGACATCCCAATTATATACATATTTTATTTTTATTTAAATAGAATACGGGGTTTTGGAACATATTTTATTCTAAAAATATTTATACCACTGGTACCATTTTCCTAAACTTTTCTCTTAAAGTTCTGGTTCTTAAAAACATCGTATAAAGTCGATATATGACATTGAGCATTAATAATCAATTAAAATCGCGAAATGCAATTTTTTCACCCAATTTTACAAAACTTCTTATATCTCGGAAAATAAATGCCGAGAACTGGACCTCTTTTGCTTGGACGCCCACATATAATATATGTATATATAAATAAGGAGAAAATGTGTTAGGTAACTTTAGCGCTTCTATAAAGAAATCAATAGGTAATATTTTTTTAACAAGTAGTGAATTTTTTATATTTGTAAAATAGATTAGAACTGAGTGCGACGATTCATCATTAATAAAAAAAACAAGTTTGAACTTACAATGAAACTCATTTTCATTTTCTTCGTCATTCTTGTTAATATTCTTTTTGCCGTGCTTAGAGAATCTGGAAGACCCTCTTATTCTGTAGGTGCAAGGTGCCTGAGCGTCTAGGGAGGCTAAATTATCAGGTTCAAACTTTTGGTTATAGCACAACATAGCATCGTATAGCGGCCACTCGCTTTGCTCTGAGCCCTTCTTTATTTTCATACGATGTTTTCTCTGTAACAAGTTAAACATATTGTAAGTACTACTATAATAAATATCTTCTATGATAAATACATTTAGAGACTGTCAATGTGCCGAATTTATAGTTCACCTAAAAAATAATCAACTGTATCCAAAACAAGACAGCAAAAATTACAAAAATGTACCACACAAGTCATTTTTCAAGTAGTCTGCAATGGTTAATAGCATTTATTACCAATCTCAGATTTGATGATGATTCCATATGCCGAGATTGGTTGAGATGCTAAACTTAATAATTGAAAGAAGTGTAGATAGTATGTAGTTTCAATTTGTGTTTTTTTCCGTAGCGAAAATCATAAAATCTCTTCTGCCGCTCTGGGTGAAATGTAAGCGAGTGGCAGACTTCTACTGACTAAAAACCCGCCGTTTTCTCAGTTGCCCTCGCGCTCCGGGACCGCAGTATCTCCTTAGAACATTACCGCAACCTTAGCAGGCAATAGCGGCCTTTACACGCTCACTCTACCGCGCGTGATACAACAATCGCGCGCGAAAGAGTGCGCGTATAAAGGATGTGGGAAAGGGAAAGACCACGCGCCGCGCTCATCAGTCATGCGCGCAATCGCGTTTCCTTAGCTTGCCTTTACTTTATAATTCTTTCGCGCATGATTAAGATGGCAGAACGTATGGTATCACGTAGGTATGGCACGTGAAGTAAAGAGTTAATTTCAGTGTTTAAGGGCCTATACTACCTCAGCGCTTCTCAATCTTTATCTCGCTCGCACACTACTGGCCGCGGTCACGCGAGCAAGCGAGACAGGGTGGCAGGGATAAGACTCCAAGACACCGATAATTTAGTTTATTTCTTTTTACGATGAAAAAAAACGGTAATTTAAAAAAAGTAAATAACATAAGACCTGCTTTATAGTTAGTTCAATTAATATACAGTTTCATCATCTATTTTGAAGTTATTTTTGAATACCAGCGGCTTATTGTTCGGTTTGGAGGTAATTTTGGATTTTTTTTCAATTCAGAAAATTTTATGGTATCGTGTTTCCGTCAAACATAGTACCTTTAATCCTCAACTTTACGATATATTTATTTCAAAATTATTGCTGCGGTATTTTTGACATAACGAAGGATCAAGCTATTTGAGGTAGTATAGGCCCTTAAGCCTTTTCCTTGCCTCTGGAAAATTAGGTCCGAGGAATATAAAAACAAAAATCTTTAAGACGAATCTTATAAAAAGTAATTGACTTTTGTAAAGGAAAAGGTTTTCTTGACACCAATCGTAATTTTGTGGTTAAGAAATTACAAAGTTTAAGGGGCTCGTTCCGAAAGGAGGATTCATGAAATCGTCCGGATAGTTTTCTCGTAATTCTTCAATCAAGGCATATTATGACAATATTACTGTCTATATTTTTTAACCCATACTGAACGTTTCTTCTTTTTGAGTTGAATTATAATTCAAGATATCTTCTATCTGGGGGCACGGCAGTGCCCCTGCCAAGTCGAGCGCAAAGCAAACACTGCCGTACCATCCTTTTCTGGAACCATTTCGGCGTATTTTCAGGCCCCTATTTGGGGACCTCTGGATAGATTTAGAACGCTGAAATTATCATTATCTAGTAAGCTATCAGCATACACTTAAACCACAAAATTTCATGTTTTTAGCTTGTTTATTTCCTAAGTTATGCAAAAGCAAAGTTGTACTATTTCGACATATATATATATATACTCACTGATCATCAAAATAGAACTAGTACTTCCCATAAACCTAGAGAGCTGAAATTTTGCATAGAGGTAGGGTTTAGTGCTTATATGAAGGGAAAACTATCAAAACTAGGATCATGGAAGATCTGGAGTACCTTATGACCCTGAGGAGAAACCGTAACAGACCAGCCAAGCTATTGAAATTATCGACATGCTATGTTCACAAAGTTTATTGAGCGTGGTTAGCCCTTTCTTTTGAAATTAAAAAAATTGAAGGTCTGAAGTATCTGATGAAGAACCCTAAGAGCTCAGCTGAACTATGGGAGATATGGAAATGCGCTTTGACAAAAGTTATTCAGTGTGACGAGCCCTTTCTACTGATGTGTATAAAAAATCGAAGGTCTGAGGTATCTGATGAAGAACCCTAAGAGCTCAGCTGAACTATGGGAGATATGGAAATGCGCCTTGACAAAAGTTATTCAGAGTGACGAGTGCCTTCTATTGATATGTATAAAAAATTGAAGGTCTGAAGTATCTGATGAAGAACCCTTAGAGCTCAGCTGTGTGGGGTACGGATACCTATGATTGTATATTATACAATCATAAGGTGGTCATTCCAAAGGCGCTTAGACAACAAGTCCTGCATGAATTGCACGAAGGACATCTAGGGATTGTTAAAATGAAAAATATATCTAGAACCTATGTTTACTGGCCACAATTGGATAATGATATTGAAATGTTGTGTCGGGCATGCAGTGCATGCTTACAACAGCGGGATGCGCCGGCGCGTGCGCATTTGCATCCGTGGGCTTTTCCTACTCGACCTTGGCAACGTTTAAATATTGATTTTGCCATATTTCAGGGTAAATATTATTTAGTAACGGTAGATGCATATAGTAAATGGATAGAAGTTCAAAAAATGTCAGGAGCCAATGCGAACTCCACGATAAATAAGTTAAGGGAACTATTTGCGTGGTTTGGCATTCCTTCACACATAATTAGTGATGGTGGACGTCCATTTAACTCGTTAGATATTACTAATTACTTACCTAACTAAAAACGTAATTAATCACACAATTACCAGCCCATATCGATCAGCCGGCAACGGAGCGGCTGAAAATGCTGTTAAATTAGCCAAAAGAGCAATGAAGAAGGCAATACACGAAGGCAAAGATGTAGAAACTGCCATCGCGAAATTTTTATTTCAGTATCGCAATTGTGAGCACGCCACTACCGGAGTGGTACCGGCGGTAGCGATGTTCGGTAGGAGGTTGCGAGGTCGGTTAGACAATATAAAACCTTCCACTGAGCGTGCAGCCGAATCGTCTGCATATAGAGCGGGGCGCGCGCGACCCGGCGCTGGCGCGGGACTACCGTGTTCGCGCGGACAAGTGGCCAACCGCTACCGTGCTGTCGCGAGCTGATCCACTCACTTACAAAGTACGCATTGCCGATGGGCACGAGCATAAGCGTCACATCGATCAGTTAGTGCCTCTAAAGAAGCGTTATTCTAGACATTCTATAACTAGTACCTCTGATGAGCCTGTAAATGAGATTGATACTTCTGATTCCAGTCGTCATAATCAATGTGAGAACACGTCATCATCATGTGTTGCCGAAATAGAACAGGTTCAAAAAGAACGTGACGTTGATACGATTGTCAGTTCCAAAAATATGACAGCAGAACCACCCCCGAGTTCTAATGAACAAAATGTTAGACTGAGGCGTCAATGCCTATTCCAAGGCAAATACGCAAAATGAATGTTGTTCTTGTGTTAAAATTAAGTTCATTGTTACATTAGTTATATAAATACCTACGTCTTTGTAAAGAAAAGAGATCAATTAAGTAACCATAACGTAATTTGCTCGAATTTAATTTACTGTTTATCACAACGCCTAACACGTGTTGAGTGACTAATTACAAAGTACGAAACTAAGAGTACTTAAAATAAGATTGTATAAGTTAAGTTACTTTTAATCTACTGTATCTAATGTTTTAACGGGGGACGTGTGGGGTACTTTGATAAATATATACTAAAATGTGGGTGACCGAATAAAATCAGTTGTCACTTGGAATCGTAGTTTTATTAGTCGCTTCCCGCTACATTATTTAATAAATACAACTAGCTGAACTATGGGAGATATGGAAATGCGCCTTGACAAAAGTTATTCAATGCGACGAGCCCCTTCTTATAAATGAACTAGCTTCTGCCTGCGACTTCGTCCGCGTAGAAGGTGAAAATATTTCACGAGATCCCGTCCTCAACTTGCTTGACAAAGATTATAATAGCTCGGCTAATATATAAATGAATATGGGCAATACGAAAGCTTATAGCCAATTTACAAGAATCGGATACGGAAAAAAAGAAAAAAAAGATTACTAATAAAAAAAAAAACGACACCAAAAAAGAAAAAAAAAAAACAATTCTAATAAGAAAACCTAAAATAATGAAAGGTAATGAAACTTTTACTAGTTAATACATCGAAGTCAACGGCCAAGTCACATAAATTATAACTATATTAACAAAGAAATCGCAGTAAAGATCTGTAGCATACCAGCACACCCTTCACTTTGATAACCAATCGCTCATACAATGCACAAAGGAATATTATTCTAAGTGCTATAAATTAAATATAATATCAACAGTTATATGAGACGCGGGCGGAGGGCCGTGCTCCCACACAGTGACCACTGTTTAACTAATGTAAACACTACAATTATATATACACAATTCTATTTTAATAAAGAACATTCATTCCACATTCATTACTGCGACTTCACGCCTTGTCATTGCTCTCCCTAACTTATTCTCCAAAGTGCTGTCTCAAGTAAATCTCCGCTACCTTAAATATAATCTCTTAAAATAGTGCTCAACCATAGCACTAAAGTAGTGCTACGACCCTAGCGCTAAAGTGGTGACCCCTAACCGAACACATCTGACGCGGAGAAACACATGAAGCGGAGAAAACCCGAACCAGACACATCCGAAGCGGAGGAAACCTCGAACCAGGCATACCTGAGGTCAGTAAATCAATCAGCACTAAGACACTCGAAGAACCCGCACTACTCGCCGACAAAATGATGGAGCAGACAACATCAACAGAAGTCGCACCCGTACACTCATTCGCAGCACCTACATCAGCACCGCAGTCCGATACGCAGTATCTCATCAGTGAAGTAAGAAAACTCTCGTTAGAAATAGCCGATCTCAAAGCTAGACCGCCTTATGATCACAATGATCACAACTATCGCCGCCACCGCTACCCATCTCACCACCGTAGCGCATCACGATCGCGAAGCCGAGAAACATCACAACACTGCTATTATCACCGACGTTTCAAGGAACAAGCTAGTCAGTGCACATCGCCCTGCTCTTTCAACAAAAAAAACTCGGAAAACTAGACCGAACGTTGGCAGAGGCGGACACCGGCGTTCAAGAAAATTCACACCGCCTATACATCACACTTTTGACAGGCCCGTTGGTATAGTGGTCAGTGGTCCTGACTGCTATGCGCAAGGTCGTGGGTTCGATTCCCACCTAGGACAAATGTTTGTGTGATGAGCACGGTCATTTGTACTTTGTCTGGGTGTAATTTATCTATAATATGTATGTATTTAGAAATATATATGTATGTTTATCAGTTGTCTAGTATCCATATCACAAGCTCTGCTTAGTTTGGGACTAGATGGCGTTGTGTGAAAAGTTGTGGAATATTATCACCGACAAAAACACGAAATTATCTTTCTTGGTCGACACGGGAGCAAACATATCCGTGCTACCGAGAAGAAAGGGTCAAGTCGCAACGCCGCTACCATTTCAACTTTACGCTGCGAACAACACAAAGATAGCTACGTATGGCGAAAAAACCTTAACACTCAACTTCAACCTACGTCGCCCGTACAAATGGAAGTTCATAATAGCAGATGTTTCGAAACCAATACTCGGAGCCGATCTTCTCAAGTACCATCAACTTATCGTCGACTTGAAAAACCGCAGGCTTATCGACGGCATCACGAGCTTAAAGGTCAATGTCCCGGTACGTGTATCAGATGTTCCTACCGTACGCAGTATTGACATGTCGAAGTCATACCACGACATCCTAGCTCAATATCCGGAAATAACGCGACTAACATCAATGCAATTGAACTGCAACATCAATGTGCAACATTGTATTGAAACTCGCGGACCACCGGTACACTGCCGCGCCCGTCCTATTCCACCGCATCGCTTCGAGATTGTAAAGAAGGAATTCGAAAACATCATCGAACAAGGTCTATGCAGACCTAGCAAGAGTCCATGGGCATCACCTCTTCATATCGTGCCTAAAAAGAATGGCGATATCAGAGTTTGTGGTGACTATCGCCGACTCAACTCTATCACCGTACCAGACAGATATCCCGTGCCACGCATCAAAGATTTTACGCATCATCTATCTGGTAAGACTATCTTCTCTACGATAGATCTCAACCGTGCTTACCAAGAACTGAATGTCCGAGAAGAAGACATAGAAAAAACCGCAATCATCACACCGATGGGACTATATGAATTCCCACGTATGTGCCCTGGTTTAAAGAACGCGGGACAAACATTTCAACGATATATTCATGAAGTACTACGAGGATTAGATTTTGTTTTCCCATTCATCGACGATCTACTTCTAGCGTCGGAAAATGAAACCCAACACCGAGAACACCTGCATATTGTACTCAAGAGACTCGAACAAAATGGCATCACTATTAACCCTGCCAAATGTAACTTAGGCCAATCAGAAGTTCAGTTCCTTGGTTACACAGTATCAGCACAAGGTATCAAACCTCCAAAACATAAAGTCGAAGCTATTACTAACTATCCCAAACCGACTACCATTGAAGAGCTGAGAAGATTTCTTGGTATGATAAACTTCTATCGCGATCATATACCAAACGCTTCATCTCAACAAGCACCATTGAACGCATACCTACACAATGTCAAGAAGAAAGATAAAACACAAATCACGTGGACCGATGAAGCAACGCAAGCTTTCGAGCAGTGTAAAGCCAGCATAATAAAGGCAGCTTTACTCGCTCATCCATCTCACCACGCAACAATCGCTTTATTCTGCGACGCATCCGACACATCAGCTGGAGCCGTACTTCAACAGTACATACACGAAACATGGCAACCGCTCGGATATTTTTCGAAGAAATTCATCGACGCGCAAAAGAAGTACTCTACATTCGATCGTGAACTACTTGCAATCTACATGGCAGTCAAACACTTCCGCAAGATATTTGAAGGACGAAATCTCATAATATTTACCGATCACAAACCGCTGACATACGTAATGTCAAAGACTCCTTCAAACTCAGAAACCAACAGGCGAACAAGGCAACTTTTGTTTATCAGCGAATTTACGACCGACATTCGACACGTAAGCGGTAAACGAAACGTCGTCGCCGACACACTTAGCCGCATAGAAACAATCTCATGCCCACCTACAATCAATTATACCGACATAGCCAGAGCGCAAGAAAAGGATACCAACATCGAACAATTATTATCACAAGACAACATTCGTCTCAAGAAAATATTTATACCCAACAGCAACATCCAGTTATACTGCGAAACATCTACTGCTTACGTACGACCGTACATACCAGAACATTATAGAAGACAAGTATTTAACAGCGTGCACAATATCAGTCACCCTGGTACACGCACGACTCGCAAACTTATCACACAAAAATATTTCTGGCCATCAATGAACGCAGACATCAGCTGTTGGACTCGTACGTGCATACCTTGTCAGAAAAGCAAAGTTCAAAGACATACACACTCAAACATCGCATCGTTCCCGCCAACCGAACGTTTTCAACATTTACACGTTGACATCGTAGGACCTCTACCTACGACATCTCAAGGACATCGATACTTAGTTACAATGATCGACCGATTAACTAAGTGGCCCGAAGCAATTCCTACTGACGAAATATCAGCTGATCGCATAGCCCAAATCGTTTACCAACACTGGATCACAAGATTTGGATGTCCGACTACACTAACAAGCGACCAAGGCCGCCAATTCGAAAGTCAACTTTTCCAAAACCTGATGAAGCTATTGGGAATAAAGAAAACTCGCACAACAGCTTATCACCCACAGAGCAACGGCATAATCGAGAGATGGCATCGCACCCTCAAGACCGCGTTACGCGCGACATTTATAAACACAAGTTCCTGGATAGACGAGCTCCCAACAATCCTAATGGGTCTACGAGCCTCTTTAAACACCGACTCCGGAGTAAGCGCAGCCGAACTTACATACGGATACAACTTACGCTTACCTGGCGAATTTTTCACAGAAAATACCTGTACACCTACTATGGATTATACCTACGTTGAGAAACTACGTGATATAATTCAAGTAAACAAGCCGCAAGCCGTTACCAAACACCACAGCAACAAAAAATCCGTATTCATTCATCAAGACCTTTTGAAGTGCACCCACGTGTTTATCAAAACCGACGCAGTCAAGAAACCACTTCAAACACCATACGAAGGACCCTACCGAGTGATAAGCCGCACAGAAAAAGTTTACACAGTACAGTTACCCGATCGGCAAGCAAACATTTCGATAGATCGATTGCAACCTGCATACGTTATCTCAGAAGAAACTTTACCATCTACCACACCAGTTACAGTCAGCGATACCAAGAAAACAGAAGTACCAAGAGCAAGCCTGACGTCACATCCCGCTGAAAACAAGCAGACACGTTCAGGACGTATCATCAAACTGCCGGTACGCTTCGCTTGAAGGGGAGTCCTGTAGCATACCAGCACACCCTTCACTTTGATAACCAATCGCTCATACAATGCACAAAGGAATATTATTCTAAGTGCTATAAATTAAATATAATATCAAGTTATATGAGACGCGGGCGGAGGGCCGTGCTCCCACACAGTGACCACTGTTTAACTAATGTAAACACTACAATTATATATACACAATTCTATTTTAATAAAGAACATTCATTCCACATTCATTACTGCGACTTCACGCCTTGTCATTGCTCTCCCTAACTTATTCTCCAAAGTGCTGTCTAAAGTAAATCTCCGCTACCTTAAATATAATCTCTTAAAATAGTGCTCAACCATAGCACTAAAGTAGTGCTACGACCCTAGCGCTAAAGATCCTTAGACTTGACTTCGCTTTGCTTAGAGATTTCATTAGTTTTTATAGAGAAACAAGCAGCTTAGGCGAGATTTGGCTAGTTTTTTACAGGATGTTTTTGGTGGGATCCATTTTACACCGCTACACCCGCGTTATTCTGTTAGGCTCAATTTACACCGCCGCGGATCGCTCATTCGCACGTGATTATCTTTGTAAAATTTGTTACGCTACCCGTTCTTTCGCGCGCGATTACTCGTGTTTGTATACTTTAGCGGAATGAGCGGCCGTGTAAAGGCTAATCGCACGGGATAAATCGCGCGAAACTGGCGCGTGTTGGAGAGTGTGTGCAGTTCATACAGTTTTAGGCTCAATTTACACCGCCGCAGAATGGAATGGAAGCGACTTTTTGCATCGAAATTGTACATAGCATAATGAACTTTATGTCAATTGTATAACATAGGTACAAACTAAATAGGAGCCAAAAAAGGGAACCCTCGCGCATTTTCGAGAATTCCCCTAGCTACTGTCGGCGCCGTCTGTGGAATCCGCAGGAAATGGCGCGAGCGGGGAGTCGGTTGGGTCAGTCACAGCAGTGCGGTGCCAATTTAAAAGATCTAGACAGAACGTCTCTCATGGCGCAGTCGCGCGAATTCGCTGGAATGCGCAAGAACACTCGAGCATTCCAGCGAATTTGCGCGCCTTCTCGCGTTGAGGCGAAATTGACGATTGACATTCCGCGGCGGTGTAAATTGAGCCTAACAGAATAACGCGGGGTTGCGGTGTAAAATGTATATAAGATATCGTGTGGCGCAAGATATCATGTTCACTAGTATAATTCAACTCAAAAAGAAGAAGAAACGTTCAGTATGGGTTAAAAATATAGACAGCAATATTGTCATATTGGTGTCAAGAAAACCTTTTTCTTTACAAAAGTCAATTACATTTTTATAAGCTTCGTCTTAAGATTTTTGTTTTTATATTCCTCGGACTTAATTTTCCAGAGGCAAGGAAAAGCCTTAAACAGTGTAATTAACTCTTTACTTCATGTACCATACATATATGATACCATACGTTCCGCCATCTTAATCATGCGTGAAAGAATTATAAAGTAAAGGCAAGCTAAGGAAACGCGATTGCGCGCATGATTGATGAGCGCGGCGCGTGGTCTTTCCCTTTCCCACATCCTTTATACGCGCGCTCTTTCGCGCGCGATTGTTGTATTACGCGCGATAGAGTGAGCGTGTAAAGGCCGCTAATGGCTTTATCAGGCCCAATTTTACAATTTGGTCTGTTCTTACGTACATTGCACTTACATTAAAAGTAGTTCTGATATGGTGCCACAATCCTTTCATATCTTGAACACAGCAATCTAAGGGCAGGTCCTGACACCTCATAGCTCTTTCTACTGTCCTGTAAAATACATACAATCAATAAGAAATTAAGGACATTAAGATTTCCAAATTATCTCATCCAAAAGAAATCAGTCATCATTATCCATGTATGCGATTTAACCGGTACAATATTATGATTTTCAAGCCAATCCACTCTAAAGCCCAATATTTACCTGGCAATATTATTGACGTGATAGTTTGTAAGGCGGGATGTATGGATAGATGATTGTTACTCTTTAATGCAATAACTACTGAACAGATTTAGATGAAAGTTTACAGTAATATAGCTTATACATCAGAATAACATATAGGCTACAATTTATAAAGATTTTGTGTAATTTAGCCTTTTTATGTGAATGAAACTGCGGGCAGAAGATAGTTATTAATATGTGTAGCACATTTAAATGGTGTGAACTACAAAATATTATGTAAGTGTGTTACCTCCACATGGTCAGAGGATCAAGCTTCATTTCCTTGGCTTCTGTCACACAGATAATTAATTTTAGACGCCATTCATCATTCCCTGCAAGCAAACAATTATAATTAGTTATACTTTGCCTGCTTGTTCACAGCAAACGACTTTAAAAATTTGGGGTTAATATATTCAGAATGGATTAGAGAAAAGTGTAGTATGACTATATGTAATAAATATAATTAGTGTATACCAGTCCCACAACTAGGACACAGTACTCCTCTTTATGAAGAATGGGCTATAATGCACCACATGGGACCCCTATGGGTAGGTTGATATTTTATGTCTTTGGATTTTCGGTTCATTTCGGTCATGTGGGTTTCGTTATGTTGGTTTCCTTCACTGTTTTGAGTGCAATGGTAGTGATAAAAATTACACAAAGATATGTGCCTGATTAGGTTTGAACCTATAAACTATGACTTATTAATTATGCTTGTAATAACAGAACTCCACAGGTCTATTATGCTTTTGCAGTTGAATGAGATGATATAAGTTGTTTCTTTTTTTAATAACATTTTTTTTATTATCAATAATAGGCTCGCATTTGACCACCATCTCATTTATTATTATTAAGGAAACATAAAACAACTCCTTATTCATTTTAGAGTTAAAGTTTTTCAAGTGAATATATTGTTTCAGTTCATTTAAAAATATATAAACGTTTACATACCTACTTTAAAGTTGTACCAAATTTCCTCATTACCAAGCTGTACAAATATTTAAGACTGCCAGCGTAAATGAAAATTTTGTATTTTAAAATCAATCATTTTCAAGGCAAAGAATTTCTGTTATATAGAATACTTGTACACAATAGATGAACTTTAATTCTCTATTTAAAAATAACTATTCTATTGTCTAGTCATATTGAACGCAAATTTAATCATCATGATTGTATTGTTCATTTAATTTTTGTTAGATTTACTTAAGAGTCCCTAACAATTTTACTGCCAAAAAAGAGAAATTACCTACTTTTCTAGAACAAATATCTCAATAACGGCATAAAATATAATTTTTCTTTTAAAACAGCGTTAAACATTGTATATTTATCTAGTATGTGGTCAAATTATAATTTAAATATCTACTCAAAATAAATTAAAAAAAATAAAATACAAACACGTGTTTTTACGAAATCACGTAATACCAGGTTTTACAACTGTTTTTTTAGCTTAATGGGGGTGAATAACAATCTAAAAAAAAATCCTGACCATTGGGCATATAGTGCACTAGTAAGTTAACAAATTATTTTTTGAAAAATAATGGGGCGATGTACTTAAAAAAAAATTAGTAAACTCAGAAAAAACTCAATAAAATCCTTTGTAAAACCGTCACTTTTGAGTAAGAATCTGTTATTGAATAGAAAATTAAAAACTAATTCTGAATAATACAGGTATTTATCTACCAAATTATTATTTTTTATTTTAATTATAAGCTCACATTTTATTGTAATGTACTTAAAAAAAAATTAGTAAACTCAGAAAAAACTCAATAAAATCCTTTGTAAAACCGCCACTTTTGAGTAAGAATCTGTTATTGAATAGAAAATTAAAAACTAATTCTGAATAATACAGGTATTTATCTACCAAATTATTATTTTTTATTTTAATTATAAGCTCACATTTTATTGTAATAACATTTTCAAAGTATGCCTTATAAATCGATGCGCTTGTTCGATTTATTTTGAGTAGATTAATTTGACCACATATTAGATAAATATACAATGTTAAACGCTGTTTTAAAAGAAAAATGATATTTTATAACGTTATTGAGATATTTGTTCTACAAAAGTAGGTAATTTCTCTTTTTCGGCAGTAAAACTGTTAGGGACTCTTAATTGTAATTTATATGTATACTCTTATAAAATGTAATGTTATAATAACAAATGTATCAAACACAATGTAAATATAGTACTTTCATTTTCTTGGATTCTTATTAGAATGAATACTTACATGATTCATATTTGTCTAATATTTCTTTCTTCCCAAAATGTTTATCAAAAACTTTGAAATGCTTCCAGCTTTTATTGTTTGTTTTCTTAGCTATTTTGTACATCTGCAATTAGAAAACAAGTATACTACAGATCATTGAACCTTTTAGAAGAACTAAAAATTATTATATATTACAGCATGGTACAATATTTATAAAATTTCCATGATCAATATTAGAAAGAGATTCTGTTTTTTTCACTTCATGAATTTAGCTACATTACTTACATCATAAGTATAAGACCATTTCTTTCTGACATGGTCAATGGTCATTTCATTTGGAAATCCATTTTCCAATAGCAATTTGTGAAACTCGCTGAAATAACAATTGTTTTGTAGATAAAAGTTGCTGATTCATTTTCAAATTAAATCATTTAAATATTTGTAAAACAAGTGTATGTTCCAGGAAATAATGATTAGGTCAAAATGACTCTTCTATTGTTTTAATGTAAATTTAATATGTAGAGCACCTTTTCGTTGTTGCAGTAAGGGAGATGTCGTAAATAATTACCGAAACATAGAATTCAGTCATTCAGAAACAATATCAGTAATTTCTTGATATTTAGTTTACTTAGAAACTAGCTGGAATCTAATGGTAGTAGTTGGCTGCCCAGCCTTGATCACATATATGACTACGATAATATACTTCAAGAAAAAAATCACTTTTGATTAAACTCTAGTGTTATAATAACATTCTCTACCAAGAGAAAGAACTGTAAAAGATTATACAAAAACTTACGCCCACGGTTGCTTTTTACTTTTAAATAGCCAGTCATTTTGAAAACGAAGTTGAAACAATCTCTTGTTTAGTTCAGACGTCCCTAAAACATACAAAATACACAAAATATATTGAATCTTTGGGTAAATAATGGGAATCGCCTGTTTTCGACATGTTCAACACTTGGCTTAACTACTCACAAACGAAAGGTTTATCCTCCATAATTAGAATTCAGATTTGTTTATTTATTTATTCTGATATAACAATGGCAAATAATTGAGAGATATTTTTATAATTGATGATATATTTATTTCTCAAAACTCAAATAATGACAAGTTGGCGAATTGTTTTGTTATTTTCGCAGTTTGACAATTATTTGTAATAGGCAACATTAGTGTAAGTCGACTAAACATTAATGACTACGACTGAAGGACTTGAAGATGGTTATGAATTTAAAAAAAATCGACTAAACAGGAAAATTTTAGAAAACCGTAATATACATGCTGCTTGACATTAGTTTGGCTGTGCCATAAGTTCACAACACTAGAATATTATTTTGGTTCTGCGATTCGTCCCACAATTTTCACGTGGTTTTACAAATTTCGGCATGTTTTACACATTGTTCTTGTATTTTTGAATTAAATTGGCGACAATGCATCGTCTTGCGTCTGCCAGGAATATATATCAGAGCTCCTTTCAAGGAGTCTCGTTGCCTGCAAACAATTCACTTATAACTGCGCCAAATGCAGAAATAAAATGCTCGTTTTGCCGAAAGATTTTATTAGGACGTCTCGGTGCAGGTAATTTTATTCTTAACTGTATAGAATAGTCCAATTTGGCACCCATTTATAACATAAAATATATACATACCGCTTTTAAACATAGGTTATTGAGTTGCATAACATTTCCAATAAGTGTTATGTTTTTTTAGTGAACTTGTATATTGCAAGACACCAATCTACAAAAACAGCGAATCTACTCAGTTCGCTGCGGAAAAAGTCAAAACATAAGAGCTATAAGAAATATGGAGAATTACTTGAAGGTAAGTGTTTGTTTACATTAACATCACTGACCTAACTTAGTAAACAAACGGTAGTCTAAATAATATTTTTATAATTTTTAGTTGGAGACCAAGCTATGACTGAAACTAAAGTGTCCATTAGCAAATTACGAGCTGTGCATCTCTCAAAGTTGGCTTCTAGTCCTGTCTCCCTGGGCCAGTTACATCAACTCACTACCAAGCCTGCAAAGAACTTCCAAGTAGCTGAAGTAGATCCTGAGTTACTACAAACAGTCAGAGACAAAATACTAAAGAAAAAATCTTCAAAAAATACTTCTAAGGCACTCACTGGGAAGTCAAATCTGTCAGAAATAATATTAGAAGATGATAAATGTGCTCTAATTTACACAAGCCAGCTATCAAATTTAGAAGACAAGTTTAAGACTAAACAATACATAGATATGATAAAAGAAAGTTATTACAATTTCCAAAAAGCTACACTATATGATCAGAAGTTGCGAGACTTGAGGTATGCAATAAATGAGGGTGTAAATCAGGAATTTAACCTGAATGAGACAAGTGCTAGCAAAACTGACCTTATGTCTGACAACCTAATTAATCCCTTGCCTAAGGGAGCACACGCTGTGTTCAAGGAATTGTTTATAGATAATCAGTTAGATAGCTATGATCAAGAACTAATGAGCCATATCACTAACATGCAGTAAGTATATTTTAACTTATCTATGAGATTTAAAATAACAAAAAAATCTGTTTCTTTAGTTTGTAAACCATATTCTTAAAATATTTTACTAGTTTCTGCCTGTTACATTGTCCGCTTGGGAGTTGGGAGAATTCTGGGTTAATAATAAGCCTGTGTTATTCCAGGATATCAACAATATATTTACCAAATTTCTCATTCAGATCTGTTAAGTAGTTTTTGCTTGATAGAGTTAAAACATATGTATGTATGTTTGTTTGTTACTCTTTCAAGCAAAAAATCCTCACAAACTTTCCCATTTATAAAATTAGTAAGATTTATAATAGAATAAGCTAATCTCTTTGTATTTTGTAATTTCAGGACACAAGGACTAGCACACCCAGCCATAGAGGACATTTATGATGACCCAGCGCTGCACAATGAATTTGATTTAGATCATGTGGAAGCCACACCTGCCAATACTTTGAAAATTAAACAAGCGTAAGTTTTCATCTAATATTATAAATTAATAAAGAGAAAATTATTTCTAAATATTATAAAACAAAGTCCCCCGCCGCGTCTGTCAGTACTGGACAGATTTTCTTACAGGTTTCACCAACAGAGTGATTCCTGAGGAAGATTTTGGTGTATAATAAGTTAAGATTATGTGTAAGTTGGATGAAACATGATGATATTAGTTCAACACGGGTTACTAGTGACGAATAAGATATTTCTTTTTTAAAGTTGGCTAATCCAAAACTTATCGCTTATCATTAGGTTATAGTTGTCAAGCGCTAGCCTATCATGAATAAAAGCACTAGATGTCTTGCGAGGGCAGTATAATAATGATTTCACATTTCTGTTGGGGCTGCAGGGATTTTGCAGTGCTTCAGCTATCTTAGCTGAAGCTTAGCTGAAGCACACGTTCACACGATTATACGAAACAAGACCACATCATTATGGAACAGAATATGAGGCAGCTCTAATAGCATTTTTTTTTAATCTATCCAAATTCATCATCTCTAACAGCATTGAATAATACAATTGGTTTTTCTACACAGGAAAAAAGCACTTCGCGAAAAGAATAGAGCGAAACGCGACAAGCGCAGAGCCAAGCAAGAATTGAGCATGAAGCACGACATTCGCGACATTGAGCGGCGCGGCAAGCAGGAGTCTTTGCACCGAAATCTCACAGCCCACCTACAACTGCTGTGCTCACTTAACATGATAGAAGAGGTGATATTTATCTAAGTCATAGAATTTTGAAGCGTCAATAGGCTGAGATGTCCGCCTTGTGATCGAGAAGTCGCGGGTTCGAACCCCACCCATTACACTTTTGCCGTGAACCCACTCCAGAAACAAGCATATTTGGCTAAATATGCTTGTTTCTGGAGTGGGTTCACGGTTCTACCCGCATTGCTAGTTCTCTTTAAAAAAGGCTACAATTTAAATGCATACAAATAATTACCCAATTGAAATGAAACTTACCAATTTTATTGCAACATACTGAAAGAGAATATTGGGCACCCCAACTCTGACAGGTGAGGTTCGAATCTGTTGTTAATTTTGATCCTCTATACCGAAATCATAGACGCGTGAAATATCCATTCTGGCTGATGTTTCGAATTTATTGGCAGTAAAATACGTGCATCACTGTCCTACTGCAAGACATAAGTCTGTTCTGATATGTATATTGTTCTTATAATTATGTTCCTATGTGTATATCCTTTTCATAGAGAGCAGCAGTGGGAATGTAATAGGCTGAGTTATTATTATTATTATATGTATAGTGCATATAGGGAAGATGCCTAAGATGCCTTTTTTGTCCACCAAATCTATACCTACTAATATTATACAAAAGTAACTCTGTCTATCCGTGTGTCTTCAAGTTATCTCTTCACATCTTAACAGGGGAATATAGTTCATATGAAATATGGCACACAGGTAGACCATATCCTGGAATTGGTCAGAGGATTCCCTGCGTTACAAAATGCAGTAGGCAAAAGTGAAAAGAGAAGAAAAGTTTACCAGCAAGCACATAATAAACTTTCGAGGTTCTTGAATGAAGAAAAAAACTAAAATACCACCATGTAGTCTTAGTAATTAAATTCTTATTGTGGCAGAGCATGTTCTAAAAATACATCTATTTTCTTTTACAAAGTTTATGTTGTACTTGTATTGTTGTTTGTGGTCATTAGTATTGAGTTTCTGTGTCAATTAGCATACAAATAAAGTGTACGCGTGATGGTAGAATGTAGGTCATGTCTCCTTGTCTAATTGACATACTTGTTCAGAATGTCTGAAGCTAAAGTTTAAAAGATGAGTGTGAATTGGAAATAAATAGGAAGTAGGTAAATACATAATACAAAAACTCACGAATACGCAGAATTCGAGGGAGTGGCAATGGAATCCTAAGGATTATTGGAGATAGACCAGAGTCGGCAGTAGTGGGGAGCCTAATCAGGCTTCATGTGACCTGATGACATTATAATTTAATATACTTTTTAGAAATTCGTTTTAAATTTTTTGCCATTAATTTCAATTTAATTTAATTTCAAATTTATTTTAATTTATTAAGTTCTGGATAGTCTGGATGAAGTACTAAAAGTTAATTTGTTACTAACAAAATATGGAAATCTGAAAGAAACGATTGTTTTTTAATTATCTGACAGGCTAAAGAATATTATTATGTATATTAAATCGAGTAAATATTAATACAATGTTTATTTTGTGGATACCGTAAAGTGGGGCTATTTGGTATGCTTTTTATGAAAAATTATGTTGTACACAAAAACTACTTAGGTTATGAGCTTAGACAATTTTTTTTACGATTAACCTTGTCAATACCTTCTCGAAAAATATGGTTGTATTTATGTATTGAACATAGATACAGCGATTTTTTTTTTCAAAAGTGCTATTCCAAATATCGCCGGTTTGGGGCTTTTTGTAATCGACATATTCTAACTTTGTTTTTCATCTATCTATGGAGCTGTATCAATTTAAACAGGTCTTGCAATATTTGGACCAACAGAAGGATAAACAGCCTTTCATTATATCATAGGTTTGTGGTTTAATTTTAAATAAAAAGCCAAATATTTAGCATCGTAACATTTATTATGAAAAAAGCGATTCGCCACTTAGGGGCTATTTGGAATCTATAGTACTCGTATACTAACAATTGTTTATGAATTAAGGCTATATTTGGAACATTTAAGGGGAAGGTAAAAATATACTTAAACATTGTGATCTTTATAAAACGTGAAATAGGTAGGTACCTACCTACCTAAGTAAGTAGGTTTTTGAATGGTTTTCCACTCTTTCCGGGTACTTTGTGCCTCTTTTATAAATATAGTTTTTACAACCTGGATCATCTGTAAGATTGGTCTCGTCATAGTTAATAATACAGTCTGGAGTGACACCATTGACAGACTTCACATAATTGGCGAAAAAACTATCAATTACATCACTTGTAATTTTGGCTCGATCAGTAGAAATATTAGACGCTTTACGATTTGAAATTGCTGATTTATGTCTTATCAAAAAATTGCGTGCCCAATCAGTCCCTGGTAAGTTATTTTTAAACCCATATATATTTTTGCCTATTTTGTTCAAATATTTTTGAGCTAATACTCGAAGATCCATAAAGTCGAAGGGAAATCCCCATTCAGTTAAAATTAATATGTTTCGTATAAAAGAATTCTCCTCTTCGAGAGTAAACAATGTTGGATGTCCAGCTTTATCTTGCGTGCAATTTAAGTTTCTATATTTCCTACATAGCGTGCTCTTAGGTATGTCATAAGTATTGGCAGCATCAGTTAGCTTAAGTTTTCCAGACTTAACAGCCTCTATGGCGTTTTCCAAATTTTCCTTTGATTAACTCTGATACGGTGCAAAAGTTTTACAATTTCTGGAATTAGTGTACTTTCTTTGGTAAGTACGCACCATATTAACGGAACTGTAATATAAAATAAAAAAGATTTGAGAAGCTTCCCCTTAAATTTATACATAATACGCATTTGGGGCTATTTGAGACGGTGATCTTAAACTTAGTTAAACAAAAACACACAAACCAGGGGTTATTTGGAACAGGATTCCAAATAGCCTCAAATTCGTGCCAAAAAGCCCCATTCTCAAAAACACAAAAAATATGGCGTCTAGAACAAGCTACAATACAATTGAAAACACCAATGAAATCCCAAGAAAACATATGTCTAGATGAATAAACTCATTTTCCACTTACCTTTAAAATGTTGGTGTATCAACTGGAAGTTAAACATGTACAATTTCACTCGATTAAACAAGTATTTTTCAAAAAAAGAATTGACGGCTTGTTTACACTTTCTTAACCTCCAAATTTCGCCGGTAACACTGACATTAGTTGTACTATTGCCATTTTGTAAAAAAAAGATTCTACTGTTACTAGAAGAAAAAATATATTCAATCAAATCTTTTATTACTAAAATTCTGAATAGCCCCTGGAGTCTCAAAAAGCCCCAATTTACGGTAATCAATTAATATATAATCGCGCTTCTCACAACTCACGCGTTTTCAAATCTTGTAACCTAAATTTTATGCGAAATCTCTGTTATCTTATCGCGGAAGTCAGCGACCGCGACAGGCGCTAAAGAATATAAGCTAATTTGAGAATATAATCCAGAGAATTTTGTATGTCATATACACAACATGTGTATGAAACACTTGCATTTTGCCCGATATTTCGTCCGCGTGGATTTCGAAACATTTTATAGCCTCACAAGTAATGCACCTTACTACCAATAAAACATTTTTAGAATTGGATTTTTAGTTCCGGAGATTACCCCCCTACATCATATAACATCAATCCCTGTCATTATGAAATGAATGTTTTAACACACGAAATTTAAGTTTTCTCCGAAAGAGAAGATGCACTGATAAAGTTTGCTACACATTGCAGTACAGATGACAATCTCAGTGAACGCGATATTGAGCCAATCCATACCTACTAATATTATAAATGCGAAAGTAACTTTGTCCGTCTGTCTGTCTGTCTCTCTGTTACCTTTTCACGCCTAAACCGCTGAACCGATTTAGATGAATTTTGGCATGGATAGTTTAGGACCCTGGGAAGGACATATGATAGTTTTTATCCCGATATAAGGTTCCCGTGGAATAGTTTTCGAATTGCACGCGGACGCAGCCGCTGGCAAAAGCTAAATTAAATTAGATTTTTAAAGTTGGTATGGGAATAGTTTAGGACCCTGGGAGGGAATCAATAATGTCCCCGCCCTCCCGACACACATAATACCTTTAGACCGCTGAACCGATTTAGATGAAACTAGTACTCACGCGGGGCTTCGCTCCCGTGGATTCTATCACGGTAAAACATAACTCTCCTTTTTTGCAGTCGCGTAAAAAGCCTATAACCTTCCTCAAGCTTCAAGCTACTTCCATACCAAATTGCATCCAAATCCACCCAGTACTTTCGAAGATTAGGGCGTTCAAGCAAACAAACAAACAAACTTTTCCGCTTTATAATATTACTAGTACTCACGCGGGGCTTCGCTCCCGTGGATTCTATCACGGTAAAAACATAACTCTCCTTTTTTGCAGTCGGGTAAAAAGTAGCCTATAACCTTCCTCAAGCTTCAAGCTACTTCCATACCAAATTTCATCAAAATCCACCCAGTACTTTCGAAGATTAGCGCGTTCAAGCAAACAAACAAACAAACAAACAAACAAACAAACAAACAAACTTTTCGGTATGGAGATAGTTTTAGACCCTGGAAAAGACAGGATAGTTTTAATCTCGGAAAACATCCCTTAAGGATGTAAAAGGGGTATTGGAACTTTGTATTCCCCCCTCCCAATTCATTCAAATCGCGTTTTCAAGAACCACTCGAAACATTTTTTTTAAACTACACAACTACATGTAGGCTATAAAAATCTTTGTACTGGGATCAAACCCATGTCATGCACCAGTCAACCGTTACGCTAACCTTGTCTTTTAAATTTTAACCAATCTGGTTAATATACGAATGATTTCTATTTTTTTTTAAGTATGTAGGTACTTACTTACATTTTATCTACATTTTTATATCTAGGTATTAGTCTATAGCATACTTGCAGATTAATAGTAGACACACTGACACATACTTAAGTAGGTATCTCAGAGACATAAATATATAGGTAAATTATCAAGTTTTACGTACGTAAAGGACCTACTTAAAGCGCGGCCGGCCGCCTGCCGCCATATGCCACTCACACAAGATAATTTAATTAACCACGTTTATTCAGATTTGAAAACAAATATGAGGGATAGAGAATGACTGCGTGAAAGAGCTATTTTGGCACCGAATAACGAAATTGTAGGGCAGATTAACGAAAAGAATATGTCTCATGTGGATGGTGTGGTGATGTTGTAGAGCAAGTGACGTCGTACCCTGTAGAGTTTCTGAACTCTCTGGAATTATCAGGGGTACCATCAAATAAGTTGGGGCTTAAACTTGGTGTCCCAGTCCTGTTGATGCGTAATCTGGACGCACCAAGGCTAATTAAGTAATTACACACCTTGGACGCAATGTTGTGCAAGCAATATTTATGACAGGAAAATTCGGGCAAGGAGGTATTATATGAAATATTGGTGGTTTCAGGCACATCAAGTGTTACAGTATTATCGGCAGAGAGGCTCAAGGATGGCCAGTCATCCTAAAGTCAGTGACGTCAGAGTGTACAATACGCTTTTACATGGATATGCGCATGCTGTAAGTATCACTGAATACTCTATCGGTATTCTGTGTTTTTGTAATTGTCTAGTAATCTAGTCTGATATCTAAAACTTTTTGGATCATTTCTTATGTTCTATGTTTTATGTGTCTAAAAGTTACTTTCACTGGATAGCTAGAGTTATTCATTTAAACAGCGTACTTATACAATGAAAATTTCCTGATCAAATAAAGCTTTCTGAAACAATAGAGAGTTTCACCGATGCCTTTGATAGAGCCTCTGATGGACTCATTGCGTACTATATCAAGTCTGGTCACTCCCGCTGCCCATCGCAACATGAGATGGCTAAAAATTATAATTATTTGTACAGGGAATGTGGAACTATACAAAACAACTGCTTATGAATATGTCTGAAGACGGAGTTGAAGTAAACCCGCAGACGTTCGCCGCAGTCTTCGAGTGCATTGAGAGAAGTAATGTAGAAAATAAGATGGAATTATTTAAGTATTATCAAGTGCAGATGCAGAAAAAGGTACGTATTATATCGAAAAGTAAAGAAAAAAATTGGCCAAGTGCGAGTCAGACTCGCCCATGAAGGGTTCCGTAGTAACTATAATAATATAATATGTATATATATATTTGAAAAAAAAAAACCTTGCAAATTTCTTAAAACTAGCTTATTTACATTTTCTACAACTACGCTAAATAACTTTGCTTTTCATAGTGTTTGTATGAATTACAAAATTATATTTGCGGTTTTAGAAAGAAGATCTACAGACATATATTTTTTTTAGAAACAATCTAAAATTTTGCGTTTAAAGAAGTTTGAGTTGCCATGTGTTTATTAAGTAAAAAAAAAATAACTTTGCGATTGTAATGAATTCTTAATTATTTTTTCTAGAATATCACACTAAACGACTTGCTAGACAAAACAAAATTCCTATATGACCAACGCGAAATGGTTCTGCAAGCGATCCATAGGATACAGCCTGACTTCCAACCTCAATACACCCCACCCGTCTTAGACTACAACTGCCGCCTACTGGATAATATCTCGCTTGACCACCCAGAGAATAGACAAGGACTCTTGACATCTCCGGCCGAAGGTCTATTGTCTTTGGAGGAGATAATACAGAAAGGCAAAGAACAGTTGCAAATAGAAATTAAAGGGGACGTTGAAATACAGAATATTTCCGTTAAAGATGAGCAGTCGGAATCTGTGAAGTTTTGTGTGAGTATTTTGTTTGAAGATATTTAAGACTTAATTTTTTTCTGGGTATTCCCGCCAGTTTCAGTTTTCAACGGAGGCGATAATTATGTCGCTAAAGATAAGTTTGCTTACCCTTCTAGCTGTGCAACCTTATCTTTAGTTCGTCCAGGTTTCCATATTAACATTTTCGATATGTGAGAAGTCAAACTTTTGGTCTCCCTTTAGTCTGTTACGAAAAAAATACTGCAACAAGGGTTTAATTACGGCAACAATTTGTAACAGTGCCAACTTATTTTGTGGTAATTGTATAGTCCTGGTTTTATTGTATGTATGTATTGCTGCCGGGGTTGCGGCAATGTTCTATCGAGTTACTGCAGTCCGAAAACATAAGGGCAACTGAAAGAGGGTGGGTTTTTAGTCAGAGACATTCCCTTCCGCTGCAACCAGAGTGTGAGAAGTCATTTGATGATTTTAACACTCCCAAAAGGCGAAATTGTACTTATAAGATACCCACGGACGCTGGTAATAGTTGTTTTTCTTGTTTATACAGAGGAAGAAGCTATCAGAAACGGAGGCAGAATGGAGGGACGTGATCCGCGAGTCGTTCGTGCGGCACCTCGGCACTCTCAAGTCGCAAAGCTGCGCCTCGCATTCCGCCATCACCCTGTACCCTTATCTAACTGTCTTAGAAGTAAGTCTAATATTCGATCATCCACATTTTACGTACCTACTCTTACTTTTATTATAAATACGAATGTTTGTTAGGATGGATGGATGTATGTTTCTTACTCTTTCACGCAAAAACTACTGAACGGATCTGAATGATACGCGATTTATGTCGCGGGCAGAATCTAGAAGATCTAGTGTTTTTATGAGGCAGTTGTCCCTAGCGGTTAATGCCTACCAGCTCTATACTTATCTCACTATCTCTTGAACCAAGCGCATCGCGCATTTTACTGCGCTCTCACACCTATTAATGCTCTAAAATGGGAAAACTGTAAATAATCAATAAGTTTAAAACAGTAATGGATACAGAATGGAATCAGGCGTTACTTTGCCGGAATCCATAACGAAATAATTATTAATTATTATTGCCGGAATTACTACCAAAAATCTGAAATATTGTTATGCACATGCAGAAAGTGATGCAATGGAACATGCAAGCACCGTATTAACTAAAAAAAAAAACTACATTCGTCACTTGTTCTGCCTCCCACGTAACAACCTCGAGACATGTTGACTCTCCGACCGCTGCGAATAATTCGCATTCATAATAATTCAGTTGTAAAAGTTCTCCCATCCCCTCAATAGCCAGTGAGTTAAAGTGTTTTTTTATTACAGGTAGATCAGTTTGTAGAACTAATAATGAGCGAACTAAGCAAACTAGTAGACGGCAGTGAAACATACAGTCCTACGCTCAAACTGTTACAGAGGGATCTTGGAACTCAAGTATATCAGAAGTAAGTTATATTCACATTTTATTTATATTTTGGACTCTATGTCAAAGGCGAGGCGTTCACAATCGTACTGTGCTTTAGTTTAGAAAACAAGAGTTTATGGAATGTTATAATGATGAGCAATTATCGCAACGGCTTATCTGCCTATCTATATAGATCAATATGCAACTTGTTTATTTTTCTGCATCAAGCTGTATTTTAGAAGTTTTTTAAAAACCTAGTAACATTTATTTCTTGTACTAGGTACCAAATTGAACAATTTCGTCGTAACGGCACTTTGAAAAAGATAGAGCAAGTGTACGAAAAGTACTGTCAGTGGTATGTCAACCGGCAGTCAGTCGACGGCACAGGATTGCCGTACAACGGACGACAGGCGTGGCAGGCGCTAGTGCACATGCACAGAGACGGAGCTAGCTTGGTAAGTAGCTGTGAGAGAAGTACTGTGAGTGGACGTCAAGCGGCAGTCAGTCAACGGCACAGGATTGCCGTACAACAGACGGCAGGCGTGGCAGGCGCTGATGCACATGCACAGAGACGGAGCTAGCTTGGTAAGTAGCTGTGAGAGAAGTACTGTGAGTGGACGTCAAGCGGCAGTCAGTCAACGGCACAGGATTGCCGTACAACAGACGGCAGGCGTGGCAGGCGCTGATGCACATGCACAGAGACGGAGCTAGCTTGGTAAGTAGCTGTGAGAGAAGTACTGTGAGTGAACTTCAAGCGGCAGTCAGTCAACGGCACAAGATTGCCGTACAACAGACGGCAGGCGTGGCAGGCGCTGATGCACATGCACAGAGACGGAGCTAGCTTGGTAAGTAGCTGTGAGAGAAGTACTGTGAGTGGACGTCAAGCGGCAGTCAGTCAACGGCACAGGATTGCCGTACAACAGACGGCAGGCGTGGCAGGCGCTGATGCACATGCACAGAGACGGAGCTAGCTTGGTAAGTAGCTGTGAGAGAAGTACTGTGAGTGGACGTCAAGCGGCAGTCAGTCAACGGCACAGGATTGCCGTACAACAGACGGCAGGCGTGGCAGGCGAAGATGCACATGCACAGAGACGGAGCTAGCTTGGTAAGTAGCTGTGAGAGAAGTACTGTGAGTGGACGTCAAGCGGCAGTCAGTCGACGGCACAGGATTGCCGTACAACAGACGGCAGGCGTGGCAGGCGCTGATGCACACGCACAGAGACGGAGCTAGCTTGGTAAGTAGCTGTGATAGAAGTATTGTGAGTGGACGTCAAGCGGCAGTCAGTCGACGGCACAGGATTGCCGTACAACAGACGGCAGGCGTGGCAGGCGCTGATGCACATGCACAGAGACGGAGCTAGCTTGGTAAGTAGCTGTGAGAGAAGTACTGTGAGTGGACCTCAAGCGGCAGTCAGTCAACGGCACAGGATTGCCGTACAACAGACGGCAGGCGTGGCAGGCGCTGATGCACATGCACAGAGACGGAGCTAGCTTGGTAAGTAGCTGTGAGAGAAGTACTGTGAGTGGACGTCAAGCGGCAGTCAGTCGACGGCACAGGATTGCCGTACAACAGACGGCAGGCGTGGCAGGCGCTGATGCACATGCACAAAGACGGAGCTAGCTTAGTAAGTAGCTGTGAGAGAAGTATTGTGAGTGGACGTCAAGCGGCAGTCAGTCGACGGCACAGGATTGCCGTACAACAGACGGCAGGCGTGGCAGGCGAAGATGCACATGCACAGAGACGGAGCTAGCTTGGTAAGTAGCTGTGAGAGAAGTACTGTGAGTGGACGTCAAGCGGCAGTCAGTCGACGGCACAGGATTGCCGTACAACAGACGGCAGGCGTGGCAGGCGCTGATGCACACGCACAGAGACGGAGCTAGCTTGGTAAGTAGCTGTGATAGAAGTATTGTGAGTGGACGTCAAGCGGCAGTCAGTCGACGGCACAGGATTGCCGTACAACAGACGGCAGGCGTGGCAGGCGCTGATGCACATGCACAAAGACGGAGCTAGCTTAGTAAGTAGCTGTGAGAGAAGTATTGTGAGTGGACGTCAAGCGGCAGTCAGTCGACGGCACAGGATTGCCGTACAACAGACGGCAGGCGTGGCAGGCGAAGATGCACATGCACAGAGACGGAGCTAGCTTGGTAAGTAGCTGTGAGAGAAGTACTGTGAGTGGACGTCAAGCGGCAGTCAGTCGACGGCACAGGATTGCCGTACAACAGACGGCAGGCGTGGCAGGCGCTGATGCACACGCACAGAGACGGAGCTAGCTTGGTAAGTAGCTGTGATAGAAGTATTGTGAGTGGACGTCAAGCGGCAGTCAGTCGACGGCACAGGATTGCCGTACAACAGACGGCAGGCGTGGCAGGCGCTGATGCACATGCACAGAGACGGAGCTAGCTTGGTAAGTAGCTGTGAGAGAAGTACTGTGAGTGGACCTCAAGCGGCAGTCAGTCAACGGCACAGGATTGCCGTACAACAGACGGCAGGCGTGGCAGGCGCTGATGCACATGCACAGAGACGGAGCTAGCTTGGTAAGTAGCTGTGAGAGAAGTACTGTGAGTGGACCTCAAGCGGCAGTCAGTCAACGGCACAGGATTGCCGTACAACAGACGGCAGGCGTGGCAGGCGCTGATGCACATGCACAGAGACGGAGCTAGCTTGGTAAGTAGCTGTGAGAGAAGTACTGTGAGTGGACGTCAAGCGGCAGTCAGTCGACGGCACAGGATTGCCGTACAACGGGCGGCAGGCGTGGCAGGCGCTGGTGCACATGACCCGGACATGTTAATGTATGAACCAAGGCAAGTTAATAATTTTCTGCATTTACTGCGAACTGCAGCGATCTGGCATTTATTTTCATCACGTTGACTGTCATATTACATTTTTATGAGTTCGCTATTATTTTTGTTCAGGATATCGAGGAGACGCCGTGGCCAATGGAAATGCGCCAGAACGTGGGCAAGTTTCTCTATAACATTATAATTAACGATGTGAAGATTGACGTCAACATGTTCAAGAAAAAAGCTGCTAAAGAGTAAGTTGTAGATGTATCATTTTGTATTTATTTAATCTAGTGGTCGCCCAACTGTAAGAATTCGTCCATAATGTAAATGCTTTCGAATGCATTACCTTATCTGTTATATGGTAATGCATTCGAAAGCTTTTATTAGCTGCTCTCCTTCTCGTTATTAACTTTGATTATTCCAACATATTCCTCCATCTGCGTAATATTCGTAAAAAGTGGTACGGTCGGCCAAGAAAGTGGTGTACCAGTTTTGATTTAGTTTCCCGGTCATCGAAAATTACAACAAGGTTCGTTATAAAAAGATATTACTGAAAGAGACAACATTATCATGACGTAAACCTATGTATTTAGTATTCATACGTCATATGTCACATATAAGTACATGACATTTTAACCTTTAGTATAAATGAAAAGGACATTAGTTTCTACAAAGCAATTGAAATGTTTCCAAACAAAAGTAATAAAAACTATTTAGACAACCGAATTCCATTTGAAAAAGAAAACTGACAATTGACATTTTGTCAAATATATGCAAAAAATCGATATATTTTCCGTGTTATTTTTCAATCAACTGCATTAAAATCATCTCAATGCCTGCCAACTTGACCATTGCCGAAAGAGCACAAATAATTGCCCAATTTAATGAGGGAAGCAGTATCAGTGCGATATCCCGGAATTTGAATATATCGAGGCGTTCTGTCCGCTTTTGGATTCGTCGTGAAGGAGAGGAGGGAAGTTTGTTGGATCACAGAAGAAGTGGTCGCCGGCCTGCACTCTCCAATAACGATAGAGAATTCATGAGACGGGAATATGAAATCAATGGTTTTAAGCCCACAAAACATTTTGCGGAGATGTTCGATGTGAGTGCCCAAACAATAAGGAATCATCTACATTACATGGGGTTGCACCACAGGCATTACGCCAAGAAAATATATTTGACGGATGCTCACAGACTTGCTCGTCTGAACTTCGCCAGAGAGCACTTAGAGTTTGATTGGTCTAATACAGTGTTTTGTGATGAAAAAACGTTTAAATCCAGTCAGCATGGACGTCTTCACCTTTGGCGATATAATTCAACACGGTATAAAGATGATCATGTAATCCCAAATAGAGAATCAGGTCGAATTTCCGTAAATATTTGGGGCTGGATGAGTACGGATGGTGTAGGAGAATTGTGTTCTCTACCTCCTCGAGCGACGGCTGTAAATTATATCGACGTGCTTCAGAATGCAATGCTACCGACAGTCCGTAATGTTTACCCGGAGAACGAAGTGCCACAATTTGATTTTGTTCAAGATAATTGTTCAATTCATAATGCGAGGATCGTAAGAGCCTGATTTCGTTCACACACTGACGTAAGGGTAATTCAGTGGCCCTCAAGATCGCCGGACCTCAACCCGATAAAAAATCTTTGGGGCCTTATGGTCCAACGATGGTCGCATCAAAATGAAAGAACCAAACAAGCTCTTATTAGTCACGGTAATTATATCTGGGAGGAAATGCGGGGAACCGATATTTGCTCACGGCTTGTTGGTTCAATGAGGTCTCGTCTTTTAGAGGTTATAGAGGCCAACGGCGGTTACACCCGTTTCTAATTTTTAAAAATTTTCAATATCTTCTAAATATTACTATATATGCTATGTTTTTGTTTGTTATAAGTATTTTAAAATTGATTGTAGAAATTTAATAAAAGGATAAATCTATTTTTAGCTTGTTTTTTATTGATATTGTAATTACAAGTTTACAGAAATTGTAGGTTTGTGGACTCGCCTTGTGCCTTTACAATTTTATGTAACTTGTTGATTACAATTCTGAATTTGTAGATACAATTTTGTCATCAAAATCTACAGCCCCCCGCCGTTGATTTTACGACGTCATTGGTTCCATCAAGTTCAAACTAAGAACAGCTGTCACGTTACAAACAGTAATAGTCGTTATCAATAATCAGATAAAGACAGCAATAGAAGTTGTCAGATCGATCTGCAAGCGAAACTAATCTTTATCACCTATGAATCTGCAAGCGATATTCAACCTTAGGGTGGTACACCACTTTCTTGGCCGACTGTACAAAGCTTGTATTTATGTAGATATAATTAAACATTCTGGTTACACAAAATAGATGGGCCATTTGTCAGGCACTGGCCTGGAACAAAAACATCAATTTAATTGTACTAACAATAGGTCTGAGACAAATAAATAAAATATATAATTATTATGTTTAATGTTCATTTTATTAATATCATCACATTAGTCCAACCATATTAATTGATAAAGTCTTGACTTCTGTTGATCAAATGAAATCAAAAAAATAAAATTATCATTTTTTTTAATACTATGACCCATAGTAGGCGCTTGATGGCTTGATGGATTTTATTTTACTGTTATGGTGTACAATAAAGAATATATCTATCTATCTATCTATCTATCTCTATTCGGGTCGATCTTAACGTGATAACTTTTAAATGAGTCGTCCAAATAACTTAGTATAATACAAGTTCATCCAAATTAAATACTGAAAGCGATAAACGTATCAAAGGAGGGGTTTCGATAAGGTCCTTTACCGGCCCCCCTAAATTTTTTATTATTTTAATATTGTGTTTATAGGACTACACTTAAAATTTACAAATATATATAGCATCAGCCAATATTCGCTATATTTATGTGTTTAAGGTAAATGTTTGATTACCAGTTGATGAGAACAAAATGACAAAATATACTAATTAATATTATAATTATCGGTTTTATTTTGAGAAATCAAACTTAAACAAGGTGCAAAAAACATTAATATTAATATATTAATGTTTTTTGCACATTGTTTAAGTTTGATTTCGTAATCGTAGAGTCCTCCGCTTCTTGATCTGACCATTCAACTGCAGCATCTTCAATACAATCTTCGTAGTGAGAAGAATACTTTATTTGTTGAAGCTTTAAATGCCTGTAATAGCTAAAGAACCACAATACTGAAGCTACGTGAGCACAACGTCCAACAACACGTGCTCCAACCTTGCACTGGCAATACCAAGATGTAACTCCAGTAGGATGATATTGTATCTGTAGGGTGAATCCCTAGCATAAATGGATGTCAAATGACAATGTAAATGAATGCAAATGTCAGTGAGTGAACAACGGGATGAGACGAAAATAAAAATGCAAGTAGTCCGACCCAAACCACGTCTAATTGAACACTAATAGTTAAAAGTAACATTATTTAAAAGATGCATAGAATAATGTAAAAGTGTTAATGCACTGTCAAATGTAGGTCGCGTTCAAAGTGCACATGCGCGAGCCTACTAGCTAACTTAAAACAATCCAATATTTTGAAATAAATGCAATATTTTGAAAATTCATGTACGTGCACCGTACATATTGCCACAACTAAGGATAAAACAAACCGTCAACCAAATGTAAACATGTAAATAAAAACAACCTTAAAGTAAGAAAAAATTAACAAACAATGTAAAAGGAATATGTATATCACTAATGTAAGAAACGATTAAAATCAAATCAAAATATATTACGAAAACTGCAACGTAAATTCTATAAATAGAATGTCACCATAATTATATATTATGACAATTATCACTGTGTTTTTCAGTGTCAAATTTCACTTCACTTAACGTAGGGTTGGCACTCGACACTTTATGCACTTTAGCTTCCCGTTTTTCAATCTTGCGATCACCCAGCTCGATGTCGTGTTGTCCTTCTTCTTCTCTTATGCTTCTTGCGTGTTGCAAGCCCTCCCCCTGTCTTAGGGTTAATATCTTTCGCCATAGGTACAACGTTGTTACTAGCAGTGCAAGGCTAATCGCAACGATCACATATATTGCTGTGTAGTGGTGGAAATCATGGGAGGATAACGTTTCTAGGTTCGATTGTTCTTTAAGGGAGCGTAATTGGTTGTTAATCTTCTTGAATGCTTCTTCGTGTGTTTCAAGGTGAAGTGTTGAGTTACGGATCGAGGTGTTGATAATACTGTTGATCGGTGAGATCGTGGGTATGGTCATGGCATAAGGTTCATTGACTATGATATTACTTTTGTATTCCATATATGCATGCAGTGTAAATGAGTCGCCTTGCAAGGTGCATCCTTGTTTGAGCGTAATCAAACCCGAGTGACGTAACGTCTCCGATGACATTTGTGTGCCACACGCTAATTGTAGTTCGCACGTGCCACAACAATAATAAAACCAGGTGTTTTGTTTATGTAATTTAACCCATTTGTCGGCGCATACTTTTATTTCCGTATGACAATAAGTGCTGTGTTCTTCGTTGTCTCGAATCAGCTGTACATCGCAAATAGATTTGTGCCGATTTCCAGTGTTGTATATAGGTTGGTTTATTTTGCACATTAGAGTTTGGTCATGTAATTTTTGGCAAGTTTGAATATCATATTGTTCTAGAGGTATAAATAAATAGTGGTTGGCGTTAAATGCTATTAATGCAGAGTTGGGGATCACGTACATTACCCGATTACTATCAATACGTTGAGGTATGCTTATTAGTTGATTTAGCTCATATAGAGTATCACTTAATATCGGTACTTTTATTTCCATCAATAGGTAATGTTTTGTAATGCGTGCATGTATCCTGAATAGTCTGTAGATATCTCTGACGTCATTTTGGACATCAGGAAGCGTAACATCGCGAGGTAGTAGCCGAGCTACTCTGTCTAATTCACTTTGCATTTGGGTTGGTGATAGTAAATGTACGTCCATATGCCCCTGATACATATTTGTCAGTGTGTTGATGAGAGATTGTTGAATATCTTTTAAATTTTGCGCCATTTTTTCTGCAGCTATGGCCGATGTTATAATGTAAAATGCATTTGTAGTCTCAAGTTTCTCTAGGAGCGTCTTATTTTCCAGTGCAGAGAGGTGATCATTTATCAAGGTTAATTGCTTTACCATTGTCGCTTCGTTGCGTTGTACAATGTTGTTTTCGGTTTCCAGAATACTTGTTTGGTTTTTTAGCAATTGTAATAGATGGTTTTCATTATGATGAATTTTGTCAATATCCTGTTCGTATTGTTCTGCAAAATGCTGATCTAATAGTCCAAATAACGAGTTGGCAACGTATCCTACTCCGTCGATCAATCCTCTTTTGAATCGGTGTTGTATTATCTGTTGAGACTTCAGGAGTTCATTGTAATAATTTAATTCATTTGTGCTTTGTTCTAGTTGGTTAATTATTACATGAAATTGCATTAGCCACTCTTCGCACCGAGCTTGCTTAATGTGAGATACGAATATTTGCAGAGTATCCACATTACGCCAATAGTTTGTCATATTGTAATAAAATACCAATTTCCATTCATCTCTAATTTCCTGTAAGTCTGCAATCTTGTCAAAATAAATTGTTTGATTTTTTGTCAATGGAGTAAGCTTCATATTTTGCTGGACAGTGGGTGTAATCAGTGTCATAACCAACATCAATGTGTAGCATAGCAAGCTGTTCCAGGTCAATCTTTTAGATCTATTTAGTTTATTTTTGTCAGTGTCAATGCAGTTTGGTTTCTCGGCCTCAACTAAGGGTACCAATTTTGTAATAGGACGTTTTGTTTCGCCTTTCGCAGTTTGCAATGTGACGACTCTAGTGTGGCCGTCCTTCCCAGGGTGTAGCTCCACTACGCGACCTAATGCCCATTTTCCTGCAGGAAGCCTTTCATCCTTAATGGATACGATGTCATTTTTCTGTGGATCAGTCTTCTGTCGTTTCCACTTTAATTTTGCTTGTAGTTCTTCAGAAGTTAAATATGTTGTCAAATTCGAGCCAAAGTTCGAACAGCTGTTGCTTATAAAGCGTTTGATCCAGGCTATTACCCTTGTAATATGAGTCAAATCGCTGTGTCTGTCTAATAGTTCAATTACAATCGAAGATGGTTCATATTTCACAACATTCGTTTGCATATATTTTTGTTTTGATTCGCAGGTTGTTGGCGTAATTACAATTTTGTCCGAGTTTTCTTCACTGTAGTTTTTGATCCACTGGGGTCCTTGCCACCATAGTGGATGTTGCATTAACTCGGAACAACTGATACCGCGTGATGCACAGTCCGCAGCATTTTCTTCAGACTTCACGTATCTCCAATGTTGTTTTGGAATGACGTCATGCACTTGCTGGACTCTGTTGCTGACAAATGATTTCCATTTTGTGACGTCTCCATGTAGCCAACCTAGTACAATCATAGAGTCCGTCCAGGCGTATGTATAATTGTGTACTGTGTCCCATTTAAAGGCTTGTAAGACCCTTTTCATGAGCCGTGACAGTAGTAATGCTCCGCAAAGTTCAAGCCGCGGAAGTGTTAGTTTTTTGTTAATCGGCGCTAACCTTGACTTTGCTACAATAAGTCTTGTCACGGGCTCGTTTCTGTCATTTAACGTCACCCGATATATAGCGCAAGCGTAAGCCTTTTCTGACGCATCGCAAAACCCATGGATTTGAAAAGGTTTTGTGGTATCTCCCAGCCACCTCGGTATTTCATATTTGCTGATGTTATGTAAATTGCTAGTAAACTGCTGCCATTCTTCTTGCATACTGTTAGGTAAAATTTCATCCCAATCACACTTTGATAACCAGACGCTTTGGAACAGCAGTTTTGCTTTCACTGTCAATGGTGTCAACCAACCCAGTGGGTCGAATATTTTCGAGATCTCAGATAGCAACTTCCTCTTTGTTAGTTGATATTTAGTGTCAGATTGTATTTTGTTTGTGAATGTAAATGTGTCAGTTGTAGGATTCCACTGGACTCCCAGAGCTTTTGTAATTCCATCGTTCGTGAAGTGCATTGTCATTTGGTTCCGATCTAGTGAAGATACGTTCTCAATCAATGTAGGGTTGTTGCTTGACCACTTCCTTAATGTAAGACCAGCTCCTCCCAGCATGTTGATAAGTTGATTTTGGATTTCTTGTGCTTGTTCGATGGAGTTATTGCCACTTAATACGTCATCAACGTACATCTCATTAGAGATGATGCCAGCTGCTAAAGGATATTTCTCTTGTTCGTCATTTGCTAGCTGTTTTAATGTTCTAAGAGCCAGAAATGGTGCTGCCTTAGTACCATACGTCACTGTGCATAACTGGTATTCTTTTAACGGATCTTGATTGGATTCTCTCCAAACAATCTTTTGCAGGTGTTGATCTTCTTCATGCACTAAGATCATGCGATACATCTTCTCGCAATCAGCAGTAAACACGTACTTATATAACCGCCATCCCAGAAGTAATGTCAATAGATCTTGATGAAGCTTAGGACCGCACTCCATCAAGTCGTTCAGGCTGTAGCCTGTGTCAGTTTTCTGGGACGCGTTAAAAACTACCCTTAACTTAGTTGTCAATGATTCCTGTTTAAGGACTCCATGGTGAGGTAAATAGCATGCCGGATTATAGCCGGGTATGCTCTCCTTCATGTGTCCCATTTGCAGGTACTCTTGCATGAATTTTGTGTAACTGTCAGATAATTTGTCATCCTTGCCTAATTTTCTTTCTAACTGCATGAACTGTGCTACTGCGCGTGGCTTTGATTTGCCTAGCCGCTGATGGAAATTAGGCTTCATTGGCAAACGAACTGCATATCTGCCATTACTCAATCGCTTAGTTGTTGCAGTGAAGAACTCCTCACAATATCGCTCCTCTGACGTCATAGTATTGCATGAATCGCCACTGATGTCTTCTACTTCCCAGTATCTTGTCAAATCATTAATTTCATTTACTACGACGTTGCAATTAAATGTTTTAGTCACGTTGCCTGACAATATCCATCCCAAACGTGTTTGTTGTGCCATGGGTTCGTTAACCTCCCCTTTGACCAACCCATTCATGAGTATTTCCGAAAACACGTGTGCATCCAAAAGTATGTCAATGGGCCTGGATATGTTGTATTCCGGGTCAGCCAATGTGATGCCTGCGACATGAGCCCAAGGTTTCCTTGCAAATGTAATATTAGGCAAGTTGTTTACTACTCGGGTCATGATCAAGGCTTCTGTTGTAAACCGGAAGTCATTTTGTAGGGACTTGCAGGATAGAAGAATTTTTCCTTTGCTCCTATTGGACAGAGTACCTATTCCACTTATGTTCGCGCTCAGTTGTTGACGCTGTATGCCCAGTCTTTGAGCTGCATTCTCCGTGATCAATGTTATTTGTGATCCTTGATCAACTAGGGCTCTTAAAGTGATGTAATCGCCTCTAGCTGTTTCTACTTGTAATAGTGCTGTAGCTAACAAGATTTCATCGTCATTATTTGATGCAAAGTTATTCTGTACGTTTTTATTTGACCTAGTTGAAGTTGACGGCAATGGTTTTGGTGCTGTTTGTGTTACTGAGGGCGTTTGCGCTGACGCCGCTATATCGTTGTGCAACAGTGTGTTGTGTTGTTCGTTGCAATCTTTGCATCTTTTTTGTGACGCACAATAGCCTTTAGTATGCACAAATAGACAATTTTTGCATATGTTATTTTGCTCAATAAATGATATTTTTTCCGAGCTACGCATGTCACTGAATTTAGCACATTGAAATAATGCATGGTTGGTATTGCATACTGGACAAATAATTTTGCTGTATTGCCCAGCATTTGTCGCATGGAAGTTTCGAGAATAATGCAATGAACTTTTACTAGGTTGCGAGTTGGCAGGATTATAATTTTTGTGGAACGGATGGGGTGTCTTTGACAGTGGTTTAGATGTAGGTTTATTCCCGTTTTCTGGTTTTTTCCTATGCAATGGTTCTAATGCCATAAATTTGTTTTCGACAAAGTCCATAAAATGATTAAATGTTGGTATTTCTCGCGGATCCGACCGGGACTGCATGTATTCGGAATACGTCTCGGGGTCTAATTTTTCGCATAAGACGTAAACTAGAACCGGATCCCACGAGCTTGTGTCAACGCCCAAGTTATGTATCGCGTTTATGGTCTCGTTGCTAGTATCATACAACCGCTTGAGGTCGGATGCAGATTGCTTTTGCAAGTTAGGTTGACGCATAAATGCCTGGAAGTTCTTGGTAAAGAGGAGAAACTTGTTGTTGTATCTATGATTCAGTATTTCCCAACACGTGTCGTAATTCTCGGGTGCTATGTGTAGATGCTGTACGAGCTTTTCCGCTTCGCCGCGAAGTCTACCCTTGAGATGCTGCATTTTTTGTGTTTTTGTGATAGTTGGGTTCTTATGGATCGCTTCTACGTACAGATCCATAAAAGTGGGCCATAAGGTATAATTACCGTTAAAAATGGGTATGTCAATCTTCGGCAACGTTTGTTGTTGATGGAGGGAAGAGTTTAATTTTGTATTTAACGCCCGTTTCATTTTCACAAATGAGTGTTCATAGCAACCAAATTCTTCATAATACTCATGTGATCTCCCCTCTAGTATGCCGTCAATTTGTAAATGCACCTTGTCAATTGCTGTCCACCGGAACTCTACCGTCTTCAGCAAATCCTCAATCTCCCATTTTTCTTCCACGTCGTCTAGGTTTCGATCCACTAGCCTAGTGAATGCACGGAAGTTAGCTTGTTGCAACTGCTGTAACTCGAGTAGCTTGTCCTCTGCTCCGATGGATGACTCGAACATGGTCTTGTCAAACTCTACGTTTACCTTACTATGGCCGGCGTTGGAGGGCCCGGCAACAGTCTTCTTCTCGAACGCTGCAATCTCCTGACGTGCTCCGTGATACCAACTCCTAATGACCTCGTAAATGTTACCGGTGAAATACTGATGGTCTTTGTTTTCTACTGCGCTCAGCTGGCGATTATTCTCTTCACATTCCGCCCATAGCAAATCTACTCGCTCTAGCCTGTCACGAAGGTAATCGGTGGTCTTCCTGCTCGACGAATCCTTCTTAAAATTAGAGTGGATCTTCCTCACCTCTTCAAGGATCTCAGCTTGACGCACGATTAAACCTTCCATCGTAAATCCGTAAGATAAAAAATGAACGATCTTACTTGAAATCAGCGACTCCCTGTACGCAAACGCAGTGCAGTGACGCTCTGGACCCTGGCTCGCTGCTGTCTCCCCGGATGCTCCTGTACGGCAACACACGTGGCACACACGACACAGATCCCGCGCGACGAATATAGACCGATGTATCGGACTGTACGGTACTTGCAATAGTTACGAAAACTATAATCGAAGGACCAAAAAAAATTATGTAGGGTGAATCCCTAGCATAAATGGATGTCAAATGACAATGTAAATGAATGCAAATGTCAGTGAGTGAACAACGGGATGAGACGAAAATAAAAATGCAAGTAGTCCGACCCAAACCACGTCTAATTGAACACCAATAGTTAAAAGTAACATTATTTAAAAGATGCATAGAATAATGTAAAAGTGTTAATGCACTGTCAAATGTAGGTCGCGTTCAAAGTGCACATGCGCGAGCCTACTAGCTAACTTAAAACAATCCAATATTTTGAAATAAATGCAATATTTTGAAAATTCATGTACGTGCACCGTACAGTATCCATAGGTTGTAGATTTTTGATAAGGTATGACGGCTTTGTATTAGAATCCTTATGATATCAGGATATTCTTTGTGAAAAAATAACTTATATAGTCCTTGATTATCAACATGCTCAGTAGCGTAATAAGAAAATCGAAGGCTAAGATGAAATTTTGGAAAGAAAATATATTAAAATCAGCCAATCAGTACATTATAACTATTATCCTAAATGCAATTTGTTTATTTTATACCATGAGCGCAGTGTAGTAACACGACAATTTTTATATATGCAATAGCTTACGTATTTGTGCACCACATATATGAAAATCGCTTTGTTAATTGTTCTATATACAATAACTAGATAAATATTGCAAAAACTACAGAAATGACGTATTTTTGTAAAACAAGCCAAGTTAAGCGGTTCCTTTCATAAATGTCCTATCAAGTTACACAAAAAGTATATGTATTTTTAAAAGCCTTATATTATGCACATTATAAAAAAAATGATCTAGATTATAAACTTTAAAAAATATGATTCACGGGGGCCATTAAAGGGCCTTAACGAAACCCCTCCTTTGCATTGTACCAAAGTATCAGATTTAAATGTGTTTATGGATCACTATTTTAGATATATATGGGTTCCACATAAACGGTTATGGATTTAGGTTTAGGTCATGATTAGGATATGCTGTCGTGGACTTCTATTTTGGACTATTTAAGACATTAGGGTTGTTTCTGACGAAACATTATCTTCGTGTAATTCGAACGGTTTAGGCAGCAGAAGATAGCTCTCAGAGAGCAGGATTTTTCCGACTTATCCCATTAGTGTTGTTCCCATGTGCTATTTTTTAAAAATTAGGGATGATGACGCTCCTGACCCCGATTACCCGTAATGGCAAACGTTATCACTACATAGTATAAAACAAAGTCGCTTCCCTGTCTGTCTGTCCCTATATATGCTTAGATCTTAAAAACTCCGCAACGGATTTTAATGCGGGTTAATAGATAGAGTGATTCCTGAGGAAGGTTTTAGTGAATAATAAGTTAAGGTTTTGTGTAGATTGAATGAAATACGACGATATTACTTCAACGTGTCAGAAAAAATTAAGCCTATCGGGAGCTTTAATCGAAAACGCTGCCAAAACCTTTAGAGTTATAAAAATACAATGTATAGTGGGATTGTTTCTCTTTTATAGATCTACAAAAAAGTCCGCGATGTCATATGTCTATCTCCCAAAAATAACCCACAATAACCATTTTTTCTTTTACAAATAACATTAAAATGATGGGTTATTTACGAATCTTTTTTACTGAAACTGTACTGTTAACAGTATTATTTTTATAAGCAAATTTAAACTTTATTACCCGAGCGAAGCCGGGCCGGGTCGCTAGTTCTGATATATAAGCTATATTACTGTCGAGTATCATCAAATCCGTTCAGCAGTTTTGGCGTAAAAGAGTAAGAAACATCAACATCTATCCTCAGAAACATTCGCATTCATGGTATTAGTAAGAAGTTGTTATTCCCTGTTTTTCGCTGGGGTTTCATAAATAATTGCTTCTGCTCTGGTGGGGCGGAAGGACGTATAAGACTCCTACTGACTAAAAACCCATCCTGTTCCTTCCTTTCTTGTTGTTCCGAGGCCGCGGTATCCAGTTAGAATGTTCTCGCAACCCTGGCAGGCATTATTAGCCTTTTGGGCACCGTTATTATTATCCTTTTGGGCATCGTCATTGCCGTTTCCTACTCTTTGAGGTGTCCGTGGATCTCGACGCGCCCTCGACTCTGGCTTGGTTCTTACCGGACGGTGAGTTACCGTGTACGTGTGAGTAGTAAACTGCTCTCCTTCCGCAAGCCCGCGCCTACCGTGGTCGGACATCGGCTCGGGCGTTAGGAAGAGAGTTGTCTCTCTCTCTCGTCCCGCTTGCACCATCGCTAGAATGACTACTAGGCAAAAGGAAGCGACTGCAATTCAATCCCCCTTGCTCCGCACCACGGTCTGGACAAGAACCGAGCGCGAGAGGAAAGAAGATACGACGGTGCTCCACCGTGTCTTTCGGGTGGTTCTCCTGCCAAATCCGAGACAGGTACCTCCCGAAACAGCCATGTTCGGTGAGTATTTGCGTCACGCGGAAGTTGAGAACTTATTGCCACGTTTGCGGCTTCCCCAAATTTGTATTTGCTAGGTTAGTGTTACTCATAGTTCGCATGACGTTTCAGGAAGAAGCTACCCGCGTTGTACAAAGTGCACCGGCCGTGGGGCCACATGGTGCGGCTGGAGCTGAAGCCGCACCCGGTGCTGGTGCGCATGTGGTGCGGCGCGGCGGCGCGCGACCTGCGCATGCGCGCCGCGCTCACGCCCACGCACGCGCCGCCCGCGCCCTGGCCCGCCACGCAACGCGGCGCCTACCTCGTCACTCCCACGCCGCTAGTCAGGTATGTGTGCCGCGCTCACGCCCACGCACGCGCCGCCCGCGCCCTGGCCCGCCACGCAACGCGGCGCCTACCTCGTCACTCCCACGCCGCTAGTCAGGTATGTGTGCCGCGCTCACGCCCACGCACGCGCCGCCCGCGCCCTGGCCCGCCACGCAACGCGGCGCCTACCTCGTCACTCCCACGCCGCTAGTCAGGTATGTGTGCCGCGCTCACGCCCACGCACGCGCCGCCCGCGCCCTGGCCCGCCACGCAACGCGGCGCCTACCTCGTCACTCCCACGCCGCTAGTCAGGTATGTGTGCCGCGCTCACGCCCACGCACGCGCCGCCCGCGCCCTGGCCCGCCACGCAGCGCGGCGCCTACCTCGTCACACCCACGCCGCTAGTCAGGTATGTGTGCCGCGCTCACGCCCACGCACGCGCCGCCCGCGCCCTGGCCCGCCACGCAACGCGGCGCCTACCTCGTCACTCCCACGCCGCTAGTCAGGTATGTGTGCCGCGCTCACGCCCACGCACGCGCCGCCCGCGCCCTGGCCCGCCACGCAACGCGGCGCCTACCTCGTCACTCCCACGCCGCTAGTCAGGTATGTGTGCCGCGCTCACGCCCACGCACGCGCCGCCCGCGCCCTGGCCCGCCACGCAACGCGGCGCCTACCTCGTCACTCCCACGCCGCTAGTCAGGTATGTGTGCCGCGCTCACGCCCACGCACGCGCCGCCCGCGCCCTGGCCCGCCACGCAACGCGGCGCCTACCTCGTCACTCCCACGCCGCTAGTCAGGTATGTGTGCCGCGCTCACGCCCACGCACGCGCCGCCCGCGCCCTGGCCCGCCACGCAACGCGGCGCCTACCTCGTCACTCCCACGCCGCTAGTCAGGTATGTGTGCCGCGCTCACGCCCACGCACGCGCCGCCCGCGCCCTGGCCCGCCACGCAACGCGGCGCCTACCTCGTCACTCCCACGCCGCTAGTCAGGTATGTGTGCCGCGCTCACGCCCACGCACGCGCCGCCCGCGCCCTGGCCCGCCACGCAGCGCGGCGCCTACCTCGTCACACCCACGCCGCTAGTCAGGTATGTGTGCCGCGCTCACGCCCACGCACGCGCCGCCCGCGCCCTGGCCCGCCACGCAACGCGGCGCCTACCTCGTCACTCCCACGCCGCTAGTCAGGTATGTGTGCCGCGCTCACGCCCACGCACGCGCCGCCCGCGCCCTGGCCCGCCACGCAACGCGGCGCCTACCTCGTCACTCCCACGCCGCTAGTCAGGTATGTGTGCCGCGCTCACGCCCACGCACGCGCCGCCCGCGCCCTGGCCCGCCACGCAACGCGGCGCCTACCTCGTCACTCCCACGCCGCTAGTCAGGTATGTGTGCCGCGCTCACGCCCACGCACGCGCCGCCCGCGCCCTGGCCCGCCACGCAACGCGGCGCCTACCTCGTCACTCCCACGCCGCTAGTCAGGTATGTGTGCCGCGCTCACGCCCACGCACGCGCCGCCCGCGCCCTGGCCCGCCACGCAGCGCGGCGCCTACCTCGTCACACCCACGCCGCTAGTCAGGTATGTGTGCCGCGCTCACGCCCACGCACGCGCCGCCCGCGCCCTGGCCCGCCACGCAGCGCGGCGCCTACCTCGTCACTCCCACGCACGCGCCGCCCGCGCCCTGGCCCGCCACGCAGCGCGGCGCCTACCTCGTCACTCCCACGCCGCTAGTCAGGTATGTGTGCCGCGCTCACGACCACGCACGCGCCGCCCGCGCCCTGGCCCGCCACGCAGCGCGGCGCCTCCCTCGTCACTCCCACGCCGCTAGTCAGGTATGTGTGCCGCGCTCACGCCCACGCACGCGCCGCCCGCGCCCTGGCCCGCCACGCAACGCGGCGCCTACCTCGTCACTCCCACGCCGCTAGTCAGGTATGTGTGCCGCGCTCACGCCCACGCACGCGCCGCCCGCGCCCTGGCCCGCCACGCAGCGCGGCGCCTACCTCGTCACTCCCACGCCGCTAGTCAGGTATGTGTGCCGCGCTCACGCCTACGCACGCGCCGCCCGCGCCCTGGCCCGCCACGCAGCGCGGCGCCTACCTCGTCACTCCCACGCCGCTAGTCAGGTATGTGTGCCGCGCTCACGCCCACGCACGCGCCGCCCGCGCCCTGGCCCGCCACGCAGTGCGGCGCCTACCTCGTCACACCCATGCCGCTAGTCAGGTATGTGTGCCGCGCTCATGCCCACGCACGCGCCGCCCGCGCCCTGGCCCGCCACGCAGTGCGGCGCCTACCTCGTCACACCCATGCCGCTAGTCAGGTATGTGTGCCGCGCTCACGCCCACGCACGCGCCGCCCGCGCCCTGGCCCGCCACGCAGCGCGGCGCCTACCTCGTCACTCCCACGCCGCTAGTCAGGTATGTGTGCCGCGCTCACGCCCACGCACGCGCCGCCCGCGCCCTGGCCCGCCACGCAGCGCGGCGCCTACCTCGTCACACCCACGCCGCTAGTCAGGTATGTGTGCCGCGCTCACGCCCACGCACGCGCCGCCTGCGCCCTGGCCCGCCACGCAGCGCGGCGCCTACCTCGTCACTCCCACGCCGCTAGTCAGGTATGTGTGCCGCGCTCACGCCCATGCACGCGCCGCCCGCGCCCTGGCCCGCCACGCAGCGCGGCGCCTACCTCGTCACTCCCACGCCGCTAGTCAGGTATGTGTGCCGCGCTCACGCCCACGCACGCGCCGCCCGCGCCCTGGCCCGCCACGCAGCGCGGCGCCTCCCTCGTCACTCCCACGCCGCTAGTTAGGTATGTGTGCCGCGCTCACGCCCACGCACGCGCCGCTTATCCCTGGCCCGCCACGCAGCGCGGCGCCTACCTCGTCACTCCCACGCCGCTAGTCAGGTATGTGTGCCGCGCTCACGCCCACGCACGCGCCGCCCGCGCCCTGGCCCGCCACGCAGCGCGGCGCCTACCTCGTCACTCCCACGCCGCTAGTCAGGTATGTGTGCCGCGCTCACGCCCACGCACGCGCCGCCCGCGCCCTGGCCCGCCACGCAGCGCGGCGCCTCCCTCGTCACTCCCACGCCGCTAGTCAGGTATGTGTGTCGCGCTCACGCCCACGCACGCGCCGCCCGTGCCCTGGCCCGCCACGCAGCGCGGCGCCTACCTCGTCACTCCCACGCCGCTAGTCAGGTATGTGTGCCGCGCTCACGCCCACGCACGCGCCGCCCGCGCACTGGCCCGCCACGCAGCGCGGCGCCTCCCTCGTCACTCCCACGCCGCTAGTCAGGTATGTGTGCCGCGCTCACGCCCACGCACGCGCCGCCCCCGCTCTGGCCCGCCACGCAGCGCGGCGCCTACCTCGTCACTCCCACGCCGCTAGTCAGGTATGTGTGCCGCGCTCACGCCCACGCACGCGCCGCCCGCGCCCTGGCCCGCCACGCAGCGCGGCGCCTACCTCGTCACTCCCATGCCGCTAGTCAGGTATGTGTGCCGCGCTCACGCCCACGCACGCGCCGCCCGCGCCCTGGCCCGCCACGCAGCGCGGCGCCTACCTCGTCACTCCCACGCCGCTAGTCAGGTATGTGTGCCGCGCTCACGCCCACGCACGCGCCGCCCGCGCCCTGGCCCGCCACGCAGCGCGGCGCCTCCCTCGTCACTCCCACGCCGCTAGTTAGGTATGTGTGCCGCGCTCACGCCCACGCACGCGCCGCTTAGCCCTGGCCCGCCACGCAGCGCGGCGCCTACCTCGTCACTCCCACGCCGCTAGTCAGGTATGTGTGCCGCGCTCACGCCCACGCACGCGCCGCCCGCGCCCTGGCCCGCCACGCAGCGCGGCGCCTACCTCGTCACTCCCACGCCGCTAGTCAGGTATGTGTGCCGCGCTCACGCCCACGCACGCGCCGCCCGCGCCCTGGCCCGCCACGCAGCGCGGCGCCTCCCTCGTCACTCCCACGCCGCTAGTCAGGTATGTGTGCCGCGCTCACGCCCACGCACGCGCCGCCCGTGCCCTGGCCCGCCACGCAGCGCGGCGCCTACCTCGTCACTCCCACGCCGCTAGTCAGGTATGTGTGCCGCGCTCACGCCCACGCACGCGCCGCCCGCGCACTGGCCCGCCACGCAGCGCGGCGCCTCCCTCGTCACTCCCACGCCGCTAGTCAGGTATGTGTGCCGCGCTCACGCCCACGCACGCGCCGCCCGCGCTCTGGCCCGCCACGCAGCGCGGCGCCTACCTCGTCACTCCCACGCCGCTAGTCAGGTATGTGTGCCGCGCTCACGCCCACGCACGCGCCGCCCGCGCCCTGGCCCGCCACGCAGCGCGGCGCCTACCTCGTCACTCCCACGCCGCTAGTCAGGTATGTGTGCCGCGCTCACGCCCACGCACGCGCCGCCCGCGCCCTGGCCCGCCACGCAGCGCGGCGCCTACCTCGTCACTCCCACGCCGCTAGTCAGGTATGTGTGCCGCGCTCACGCCCACGCACGCGCCGCCCGCGCCCTGGCCCGCCACGCAGCGCGGCGCCTACCTCGTCACTCCCACGCCGCTAGTCAGGTATGTGTGCCGCGCTCACGCCCACGCACGCGCTTCCCGCGCCCTGGCCCGCCACGCAGCGCGTAAAAATAAAATCTAAAAAACCAGACTGCTCCACTGAAATGCAAGAAACAAGCACATTTTTATTTTAAAAAGTGACATGCAGGCGGGACCCAACTGAACATAATATAGTTTTAATTATAAAAAGTGGGATGGGTACCGTATTTACATCTTTTTAGTATTTAATTCCTTTTTAAAACGTTATATTTCCTAAACGGTTGCTTAAAATTAAAAATGATGAAAGAAAGCTCAAATTCATTTTTAAAGATCTATTTAATGATACCCCACTTGACTTGATAGTTTGTTGATTTTACATTTTTTATTTTTGACAATATGGCGTCTGGTTGTAGTTGTTTTTTTTTTAATGTATCCAGTGACGCTCGCGCTATCAAGACAAATTCAACGACGTATCATTTATCAAAATCCGTTCACTGGTTTGATACATACATACATACGCGCTAAAAACATAACCCTCCTCCTTGCTTCACTGCAGTCTGGTAAAAAGCGCCAAAAATTAGATATTATTTTCAAACAAACTGTCTTACAAATCAGAGTAAAACGCACCATTCTTTGTTTTTTTTTTATTGATAATAGGCTCACGTTTGACCACCATCTCACCTTTGTAAATAAATTTGACTGATCTTCGATAAAGCGGCAATGTTGCGCACGGGCCGTGGCGCGGCGCATGTTATCTCGTGTCGAGGCGGGCGTGAGTGACGCGGGCGGCGCTCGGGGCCACCGCTCGCGCTACCTTTTATGTTAGGAGTCAGAGCGGCAACAACGTATCGTAGATTATACTCAGTGTTCAGGAACTACAATAGGCCAGCGCAACGATAACTGGGTGTCCGAAACTTGTCCACGGTACGTGGAGCTTAACGTTGCTTACAATAATCAAAAGTACACAATAATAAACAAAAGGCTCTTCGGCCTACAAACCATACAATATATTCAAATAAATAATCGGTACCACTAACCTTCTGTGCTGGGTTCGCCAACTTCGACCTTCCTAGGTCACGCCCAAGTTTAGTATGTATGTAATATGAGGTGAGTAATTGAAAGTGTGATGTAAGTCAAGTGTTCTGAACGTTCACAAGGCGTCAGTCTCCAGATGGCGCGGTTCAGATAGCATCACAGCCCAAACTCACACCGGATTGAAGCTATTTATCACTACTTTTTCCAACAAACGCGCGTGCCACGCGGGTGACAACCAACCGGCGAGGAATCCCAAAATATCCCGGGGTTTTCGTCAAATGGGGATTACAACTTCAAACAATAGTTAACTCGCGACCCAATTATCGGTTTCAACAGGCGATTCCAAACGATATTTTACCAATTATAATTAACTCAACAGGGTCCCATGACCGACATTTTCAACAACCAACCAAAGTCTATCTGTCAAGGTGAAAAAGTTATGTCAAGACCACAGATAATTGATGTTGCCAGCCAAAAGGTGCGTTCTGTTTCACGTCGGACCGAACATCTACCCCCCCCGGACGGGCCTACCCGTCCGCTAATCAATTGGAAGTCTTGACAAGGTTGCAAATTTAACACAGCTTCAATGCGGCCAAATACCGTAGCTAGTTCCTCAAAGGTGAGAACGGTGTCTCCCAACAATTTCCGCCAGCGTCCCTTTGCCGCTTTCACCGCGGCCCCAAAAATACCCCCCCCCCAATGGGGGGCAGGCTGGCGGGTCAACCTGGCTCTCATTAGGAAGGCGTGTACCTCCTTCAAATAGTTACTTGTACCCTTGTAATTCGTACCGCAATCAGAACTAATCAAAGGTAACCCACGGCGAGACACAAATCTTTCCAAGTCGCCTCAAAGGCCTCTGTCGAGAGGGAGGTTACCAGCTCCAAGTGTGCTGCCTTGGTTGACAGGCATCCAAAAACACACAATAAGCCTTAACAATCTTACTATTACGAAGGGTGGACGTCTTCAACAAAGGGGGACCAACAAGTCCGTTACGACGCCAGCAAAGGGCCTCGCCTCATTGACGCGATCAGCCGACAAAATCCAAATTTCTCGCTGCAGAATGGCCAACAGCGCATTGCAACCGGCATGCGAGTTCTTAGTGTGACGATCAGTCACCAACAATTGAACCAAGTTCAGTTATAACAAGGGCAGGAGCACCAATTTTAGGGTAAGGACAACTCACAAGGGTGATTTCAAACCAGGTCCTTCCCTCAACAGTGGTGACAGCCGTTTCGCCAATTCCCCAAATCTTGCCTGAAAGGTCATTCACCTTCAGGCCAACCTGTCCCGCTAACCAAGACGACAAAAGGCAACCCTGGACTCCCGTGTCCAAAATGGCACAGACCACAATCGAGTCACCCAAGGGTCCCCAGACCTTGACCGAGGCCGTTGGCAACAAAACCGTCTTGATCGGGGGGGTCCTTTAGCGGGGCAGGCGTCAATTTCTTAGCGATGCCTGGGCGGCGACCGATCGCCGCATCCAGGCTGCCTTCGTTCACGACGAGGCCAACAATCAAAATATTCGTCCGCGCGGTGTCCCGAGCCGCTCGCCATCACTGGAGGGGCATATCCCACCGAATGCCCGAATGGCGGAGGGCGCGACTCCAACCGGGGACGTTCCGCCAAAGGAGGGAAAAGGCAGCGGCGCCGACCCGGCCACTGCTGCCTAGCAGCCAATGCGCGTTCTCCCTGACGAGGGGAGACCAAATGGCGCTCGCGGGGCTCCCGTTCAACTTGCGCGGGGGGTGGAGTGCGGCGTACAGAATTGCGGGCCTCAGCCCGGTGCTCGTCTCCGGGGTACCCCTCCCTGCGCGAACCCCCCTCAGAAGCTGGTCTGCTGGAGCGGTTCGCGTTGGCGCACAAAATCTCCAAGTGGGATCCCTTACAAATTCTACACGGGCGGGGGTCGGGGCAGTCCCGATGAAAGTGGGCCCCCAAGCACGAGAAGCACAAACGGCGTGCGTTGACAATGCGGCGGCGGGCACTTACGTGCAAATTCAAAAAGGCCGGGCAACGCGCCATGACATGCCCCGTTGCCTTACAAAAGTCACAATGATGAGGACTCCGGGCACTAGCAAAACGGGGGGCGGGGCGAACAACAACAGGCCCCCTAGCCCGAGGACTCCGGGCGCCAGTAAAACGGGGGGCGGGGCGATCATCAACAGGCCCCCTAGCCCGAGGACTCCGGGCACCAGCAAAACGGGGGGTGGGGGGAACATCAACAGGCCCCCGAGCCCTAGGACTCCGGGCGCCAGCAAAACGGGGGGCGGGGCGATCATCAACAGGCCCCCTAGCCCGAGGACTCCGGGCGCCAACAAGACGGGGGGCGGGGTAACATCAACAGGCCCCCGAGCCCTAGTCCGTCCCTGGTCTCTGGGCTGAGAAGGTAGTGGGGGTGACCCCGTGGCGCCACGAGTGGTATCCGAAAACCGACACTCGTCTTCCAAAAATTTGAGGAGGTCGTCAAAGGGGGGAAGATGGGTGGCACTATCCCCACCATACTTCTGCTCAAAACGCGACCTCAGCTCTGCGGGGAGCAACTGCAGCACTATGTGCACCAACAAGTAGGACCAATGTTCTACCGGTAACTCCAGGCGTCTCAAAGCGTTGGTCACTGAGACCAACGGGTTCAGCAAGTCGGTGCGCAACGTCGACGTGCTGGCAATGGCCGGTAGTCCCAAAATCTGGTCGATGTGCACATCAGCCAGGCAGCGCTTGTTCTGATACCGTCGGGAGAGAAGCTCCAGAGCGGTCGGGTAAGAGGAATCCGTCACCGGCAAGTGCTGCACCAAGGCTCTGGCTTCGCCCTCCAGGACAGACAATAAATAGGCCAGCTTCTGGGCAGGTCCGAGGTCTGAGCGTGCATCGACAAGACTCAAAGAGATTTAGGAAGCCCAGCCAGTGGTCCAAGCGACCGTCAAAATGTGGCAGCTCCAGGGTGGGCAGCCTACTCAATAGTCCAGGGCCTGCAACAACGGGGGTCTGCGGCTTGGCCGCATCAGGCACCCGACTCTTCAAAATTTCCCGCGCTCGTAGACATATTTATTTATTTATTAAAACTTTATGCAACACAAAATGTACAAAGGCGGACTTAATGCCATAGGCATTCTCTACCAGTCAACTATGGGTGGTGAAGAGACAACATGGCAGGTGCATAAAAAAAAATAAACTAAGTAGATAATATTTTCAACGTAAAAGTTTTATTACAAGTGTATATATACATATACTTCTAACTAAAATAAACTTACATACATATTTATCATAATACATACCAAAAATATATTATATATATATAATAATAAAACGTTATAGAAAGTGGGTTCTGAAAACTCTGCTTCCACTATTTTTTATATGACATCCCCCAGGTGGACAATCTGGTCATAGTCACCCAAAATCTTATCGCGGGCTGTCTGATCCATCACCCCCAAATCCACGTCCATGATGTACTCGTTGAAGCGTGTGAGCGCAGCATCAGCTGACTTGATCCTCTCAATCACTTGCCCATACCGAGCAAGGGTGAGCTCTTCCAATTCTACACGCTCAGCCGTTGCAGCTGCCGATGTGAACCATCTCAACTGTGAGGTCAATCCGGCAGCAGCCTCCCTGACTGCCCTTAATGAGGCCATTGCAACAATCAAATATTAATACAACAGGCTAAAATTAACTAAACAAACAACAATGACTTGTTAGCCGACCAAATAATTTCACCAAAATAACAACTTAAATTCAATTATTTCAAGTCCAAATCCGACCCTGTACTTATTCCAAGTATGAATCTAGCTTGCTAAGGATGGCTAGTTACAAAATAAATAACAATTGAATGTATAATACAATGCTGGATCAACCTCAAATAAATATCAATAAACACAACAATTGACTGTATAATATTGAGCCGGAGAATCTCTAACAACAATCCAATAAACAAATAAATGCAATAAGTCAATGCACACCATTCAATTCTTGTTATGTTAACAAATGTGTGATTATTATTTAGATAACCTTTTAAATTCAGATCAATGACATTCAATTATTAATTGCAACAAATATACCAAATTATGTACCAAATACAACTAATAATTCCTAATTTCACAAATAAATCTTACTTGTCAATTCAATACCAAGGGGCTAGCACTACAAATTACAGTACAAACTACAAGTACTATTTGAGCCCGGCTGACAAAGCAATATATTCAAACTTATCAAGTTATAAGTTATGTTAAGTAATTAAACTAAAGTTATTTTCAAAACTTCCAATTAAACCAGTGGATCTTATATTATAAGAGCCACGCCTGCTACCAAAATGAATCAGTGGATCTTATAAGAGCCACGCCTGCTACCAAAATGACCAGGAACTACAATAGGCCAGCGCAACGATAACTGGGTGTCCGAAACTTGTCCACGGTACGTGGAGCTTAACGTTGCTTACAATAATCAAAAGTACACAATAATAAACAAAAGGCTCTTCGGCCTACAAACCATACAATATATTCAAATAAATAATCGGTACCACTAACCTTCTGTGCTGGGTTCGCCAACTTCGACCTTCCTAGGTCACGCCCAAGTTTAGTATGTATGTAATATGAGGTGAGTAATTGAAAGTGTGATGTAAGTCAAGTGTTCTGAACGTTCACAAGGCGTCAGTCTCCAGATGGCGCGGTTCAGATAGCATCACAGCCCAAACTCACACCGGATTGAAGCTATTTATCACTACTTTTTCCAACAAACGCGCGTGCCACGCGGGTGACAACCAACCGGCGAGGAATCCCAAAATATCCCGGGGTTTTCGTCAAATGGGGATTACAACTTCAAACAATAGTTAACTCGCGACCCAATTATCGGTTTCAACAGGCGATTCCAAACGATATTTTACCAATTATAATTAACTCAACAGGGTCCCATGACCGACATTTTCAACAACCAACCAAAGTCTATCTGTCAAGGTGAAAAAGTTATGTCAAGACCACAGATAATTGATGTTGCCGGCCAAAAGGTGCGTTCTGTTTCATGTCGGACCGAACACTCAGATTTATCATTTTAAGGTGCATGAACTATGCGTATAGACATAATCGGCTTTTAGGAAAGATACAGCGTGTTCAAAGGGAGCAGAACTTAAAAAAATAATTGCGACTAAACTACTGCTCCTATTTAATTGATTTTTGGTAGTGAGCTTGAAAATGGTACCTGGTATAGTCAGTTTAAAAGAAAAAAAATATATTTTCCTCATAGATTCCTCATCTCTACTGAGGAATCGCACTCGGATACAGATACCTTCTGTTCGTTACAATATTTGCAACCGAACAGCTCAGCACTTTTGTTTGCGTGCATTTCCATAAATGCATGTATCGCAACTATTACCAGTTAGTACATGTTCGACTACCAATCGCGTAACTCAAACCAAACTGGATCAAACCACCCTAGTGCTAATTTAGCTTAGATTTACCATTTAATAATTATCACCAATATTCAATATATCCTTTAAACCATATCATTTCATATCATTAAACCAGTCTAATATAACACCAAATCAACCAAATATCAACCAACTCAGAAGTTAATGCTAAACAAAACAGGCGTTAAATTCTACACCTTCTCTTTGCCGTATCACAAATAAAACATCTAAGGGGTTAAGTCCGCTGAACATGGCTCCGGGCCGAACCTTTCAGTTCAGTGGTTTCCAAATAAATTGCCGGAGGCACTGCACTGTAATGTCTGGCCGAGTGCCGTTTTGTTGGAACCATGTCACTCTGCAATGTGCTAGAGGCATCTCATGGATTATTTCCTGCGTACCCTCAGGAAGTGGTTCTAATTTGTGCCATTGAATTGTTACGAGAGAAAAATGCATCCGTTACGACCCATAAAATCACCGACAATGAATCTTAGTGCCTCGTCTGCTCCAATGCAAACCAAAATATCTTCTTCCACGCATGTTCTCTTTGTTTGTGGTCGGCTATACTCGTTTTATGGTGGCAAGACATTGTCTTGGGTTGTCTGTGCTTTCAGCTGAGCTCGTTCCTTACCCTTGGGGTTAACCAAGTTATCTGCATTTGTAATAGAATAACCCAATAGCACTTTTTGCCTGACCCAGGAAATGAATCCAAGGCTTCTTGCTTAGCAGTCGCGCTTGTGACCACTAGACTAGGGAGGTAGATACAATGTTATTCAAGTACTTGTCTTCCACTTTTCCAGAATGCCGTTCTACGTGATGAGTCAATGGAAGAGGCTGGAGTCTGCGCCGGCAGAGAGCCTGTACCCCGTGCTGGACAGCCTCAACCAGCTGGGCGAGGTGCCCTGGGTCATTAACAAGCCTATACTTGATCTGCAGATACAGATATTTAGGTAAGAAACTACAGCCGGGGTTGCGGGAATGTCCTAACGAGATACCGCGGCCGCGGAACTTAAGGGCAGCTGAAGGAACAGTGTGGGTTTTTAGACAGTAAAACCCAGAGCGGAAGAAGAGATTCGATGATTTTCCCAACAGGAAAAAAGGTAATAAACTACTGGAAGTGATGTTCACCACTTTTTAGACACTGTATGTTAATGTTATAGTACCATGAATTGCTTATTAATTAAACAAAAATGTAGCAATCATCATTGAAAATTTCACTGGCATATTTTTGAAAAACATTATCTGTTGTTTAAATGAAGCTCAGAAGTTCAAAATGGCTGGCGATGTCAACCTTATTACTAATTATAGTTCTAGACCTAATAACTTGATGTTTAATTCGAAGCGTCAATAGACTAATGGCTAAGGTGTCGGACTTGTGATCGAGGTCGCGGGATCGAATCCCACCCATTACACCATTGCCGTGAACCCACTCCAGACATTAGATAGATAGATAGATAGATATACTCTTTATTGTACACCATAACAGAATTAAATAAGGACTTAAGAACTACAAAGGGTAACACTTATAAAAATTAAATTATGGAAAAACAATAAACTAGCGCCATCTACCGATGGTAACGATAGGTAGTAGCCGCACAAGAGATAGTAACTCTTGGAAGATGTCATAGATGGCGTGGTGTATATGTATATCCAGTATTAGTAAATCAGTATTTGAGTAAATGAATATATTTACTCTTACTTTATTTAGCATTTTTAGATTAGTTGGAGGGGATAACAAGATTGCTAGTAATGTGAATTCTACCCACATTGCTAGTTCTCTTTATTAAAAAAAACTTGATTGAGGACAGGACGTCCTGCATGCCTTGCCCATTTCTCGCTGCAGGAATTGATGGACGCTTCCGACGACGGTGCCAATCTCGTTGCCCAGTTCTGGGTCGAGTCCATTTAGATTGTCATCGACACGTTCACAGCCACATGAGCTTGCACGGTCAGACTTTTTACCAAGTTGACTACAAAAAGTGCAAAAGCTACAAATTAATAAAAAAATAATATTAATAAAATTCTTTATTGCAAAATTAATCAGGTACATATTACAATTGAAATTCCCTGGCTCCTGAACTAGTCGTAAACCTAAATTCATCAATATCTCTTAGTCTTTTTCCAACTATATTGGGTCGGCTTCCAGTCTAACCGGATGGAGCTGAGTATTAGTGTTTTACACGGAGCGACTGCCTATCTGACCTCCACAACCCAGTAACTGGGTAACACGATACCCCTCCGCTAGACCAGTGACAGATTTACTGGCTTCTGACTACCCGTAACGACTGTCAAAGATGTCCAAATGATAGCCGGGACCAATGGCTTAACGTGTTTTCCGAAGCACGGGGTTGTCATACCGCCAACTTCCAAACTCTGGTTACTGAGAAATTCCTTACAGAAAAACACAATTGCACTTTTTGCCCGACCGGAAAAAAAAAGTTTAACGTAACATTTTGGCTTACAGGGACGGTGGTAACAAGAAGTTAGACATCGCACCTCCGTCCTCCAAATTAGACACGTCTCAGTTCGGAAGCGGCGCCGACGCAGCCGCCACCTTCAAACGACGCGTCGCCATCAACCGCGCTCGCGCAGAGATGCACTCTCTATGGTGCGATGCGCTTTACAAATTGTCGCTGGCTAACCATTATCGGTAAGTCAATTTAACCGTGGCCAGATTTATTGGATGCAGCTTATTATAGTGCCTAGAAACACTGCCTGACTAAGCTCTACAACCAACAACAACAACAACTATTGTTAGACATCCGAGTCACTGAATACCGATTCCCGTATTGTCTAGCATACTTCTACAAATAACAACCGGATTTAACGACCATGAGGTTTTTGCATTCATGAAAAAGTTTAGGTATTTATTTATTTATTATTACATACATACAACTATCTTTACAGGAGTTCCCAATTTGATAGTGTAGGAATGACAAACATATTTTTTACAATTCCATTTCATCGTGTTAATCAAGTCTACAAAAATACAATCATGGAAATAAACAATCAGAATTAAGAAATTATTAATGGACAAAAAAACCAACAAAACAAAAAACCAATGAAGCATAATCAATAAAACATAATCAATGAAAAAAATAATCAATTCAACACAAAAAAAATAATCATTAAAAAAAACCAATTTGTCATAACACAACATGTATAATCACGATTCCCAGCCGTTTGTATGCCTTTTTACAAATATTGACTACATGCTCCCGAAATCTCAGCTGCGTATCCATACGGACGCCAAAGTCTCGTACTGCTTCCTCTCTCTTTAAAGGCCCGTCGTCCAGCCTGTAGGTGTAATGAAGCGGTGTTCTTGCACGACTGAATGTCAGAATGGAACATTTTGCAACATTAATTCTAGCTTGTTGTTCCTACTCCACTCAACTACGCGATCAATGTCCAGCTGAAGGCGGTGACAGTCTTCCTCGTCTTCGATGGCCAGGAGCAACTTGAGGTCGTCCGCAAACAGCAAACACTTGGCGTCTCGAACTACGTCAGGCAGGTCATTTATCAATATGATAAATTTTAATGGCCCTACATTGCTGCCTTGACTCACCCCAGACCTTGTGAAATAAGGCTCAGATCGACAACCACAGTACTCCACGTATTGTTTCCTGTCCCTCATGTAGCTTGCAAAGAATTAGAGCAATTTTGGAGTGCAGCCAACCCTCGCCAACTTCGATAGTAAGACATCATTATACACTAGGTCAAATGCTTTCTTAAAATCAAAGTAGGCGGCGTCCACATCCACTCCCGCGTCGATATGAGGAACCAGTTACGTCATGGCGTTGAAGAGGTTGCTGGTTGTACTACGCGCAGGTCGAAAACCATTTTGTGAGTCTGACAGTTGCGACACCACCTGCTCCTGGACATCACGCTGAATAGCTGATTCAAAGACCTTCGAAGGTGTCGACAGAATCGCTACTGGTCTAAAAGACTCAACTGCTGTTCCTTCACCTCCTTTCGGAATTGGAATCACGCGGGTGACCTTCCAACGTTCCGGAAAATAGGAAGAGTCTAGGCACCGGTTAAAAATGTAAACGACTTAGGATCCTTTGCTAAATTTGTTTGTACTCTATCCAGATGTTTAACGTATTCCCTGGCAATGCTTTCTTTAATTCGGGCCCTACATTTAGAAAAAACATCATAATCCAGCCTTGATCTAGACGATTTATACCGCTTGTGGAGTTTCGCCTTTAATTGTGTATCAGAAATAATTTTTTTAGTATACCACTCTGGATAGGAATATCTACGCATGTACGTGCTTTTAGGCCGTTTCTTAGGTACACAACTATCTAAAATACTATATAAGATATTGTAAAAAATATTTAAAGCTTTATCCGGTTCCTGTATAGAATACATCGGACTCCAATCGGCGGATGCTAAGGAGGAGTATAGCAAGACAATCTGGAGATATGGCCTCGGAGGCCGGTGGTGAAGCGCGTCTCTCGCGAGCGTTGAGTTGCAGGGTTATCGCGAGCGGCGGGTGGTACGCGTCCACGGGCACTAGAGCTTCGTCCGCCTCGCACACTTTCACGTTCTCACACAAACATAACGAGCACAACACTAAATCCAATCGTCTCCCACTGCAGTTTGGTACTTTGTTCATCTGGGCGAATTCGCAAAAAGACACAAAAAATTCAAAATAATGTTTAATGTTATCGTGACTTGAGTTTAAATTAAAATCACCCAATACAATTACAGTCTTATATTTAACACTCAATTGTTCGATTATTCTAAAAACTATCATATACTCATAGTCATTTGTTTTGGGTGGTATGTAAACAATACAACACAAAAATAATAACCTACAATTAACATGCACGGTCGCACTAACGAGTTCAAATGAGCAGTTAACTATGTTGACGTCACTGGGTGTATTCACTCGTCGAAGCTCAAGACCGTGTGTGGCCACGTTAAACGCGCCGCCTTGCTTGTGCCCGTCCGCTCTGTCACATCGTACACTTTGGTAGCCCGGTGGTACGATCTCCGCATCCTTTATTGAATCGTTACATCCTCTTTCCGTTACTGCAAATATGTCGGCATGGAACGATTCTATATTGTTACAAAAAGTGCTCAACTTTGTACGAATTCCCCTTGCATTTTGGTAATAAAAACGAAGTTGATTGTGTTACTCTTGGATTGGCTTGCTAGTTGATTTGCGAAACCAAATCCGTTCACAAAATTCAGCATTGACTGGCCACATCTCTGGTTGACACAACTTTTCATATACTGACTCTGGTACAGTGATGATAAAAGACGCATAATCTCTCTCGGTTTTATGTTTGATTTTGTCAACCTTGACACTTACTTCTGAGGCGCATACCCCTTTCACATGTGACATAAGTTTTTCCACAGTAGTGTCTACCGACATTCTCCAAACGTGAAGATGCTCCTTTTTTTCTGTAGCTTGTATTTCTACTAAGTCAGAATTTCTTCCCCGCTGAACCATTTTATATTTATGGTTCCTTTATTTCTACGCACCGTTGTCCACCCATTATTATCGTTATTGTCTTCTTTTCTATTTAAATCAACCGGTAGCATCGTTTGAGTTGAATTAACCGGTTGAGAAATAGTTAGAGTTTCTGCAACTGATACGGGCACTGATGCTGTTTTTGGAGCCTCACTAGTTTCGATTACAACGCGGATAGGAGTAGTATTTTGTTGCTTTACTTTATAATCACTACGGGCCACAATAGCAAATGAAGTTGGAACAGGGGGTTGTTTAGTCACCTAAGCACCAGATTTGGAGCAGTTTGATGCACCCTTCATACCTGGCTGGTTGCTATCAAACAATTTCTGTTGAGGTACAGTCACGGACTATAATTGATAAGCCACTTTCAAGATTTCCAATTTTGCAGTTTTATACATTCACGAGATTACACGATTAAACACGAACTCAAACCGAATGCTCGGAAACAAAATGACAAAATACTAATAATCGGAAATAGTCTTATCCATAGAGGTTGAAAAATGACTTTATAAGTTGTCAATGATAAATCCATACAACGATGCTTACGTGTATCCCATCTATTTGATACTGACCTCCTTTGAAATAGTCCTCATTAAATACTCTTTATTTCTGAAATCCTATCCAAAGACAGAGTGACAGTTGAAATATCGATGTCAGAAAAGATTTGGAGACGAAAATTTCGAATTTTGGTGAATCGTAGCCGTAGTTATTAACGCGAAAATGCCAGCTGCAATTTCTGAAGAAATTCGCTATAGAATCATAACAATGCATCAGCAGGGTCTGAGCATTCGTGCAATTTCGAGAGATCTGCACTTGACGGTGAGCTTATTCACTCATTCTATATGTCTTTGAATTTTTTTAAAAAGGTAATTATCTAAGTCCATTAACTTGAAAGTTGTTATTTTTTAGCGAAACACCGTTTCTTTGTGGGTAAGACGATACGCCGAAGAAGGACATATAAATGATCGTCGCCGAAACAACCATCGCCCTTATGCATTAAGCGAAGCTCAGAGAACTGAAATGCTCCGAGAATATGAAGTTGATGGATTTATACCAACGCAGCGTTACGCGGAACGTTTTGATGTAAATCCCAGAACCATCCGAAGGCATCTTCACTCAATGAATTTGCATCATAGGATTCCTGCCTACAAAGTCGATATGACAGACGCTCATAAAACCGCACGTGTAAATTTTGCACACCGATTTTTAAATTTCAATTGGTCATCAACTATTTTTTGTGATGAGAAGTCATTCCAATCAAGCGATCATGGCCGCTTACACCTATGGCGATAACAGTTCACGGTATGATGCAGATAACGTCATACCAAATAGGGAATCAGGAAGGATAACTGTTAATATGTGGGGTTGGATGAGCTCCGAAGGTGTAGGCGAGCTTGTTCAACTACCACCTCGTGCAAATGCCGTGAACTATATAAGGATTTTGGAAGATTTTATGCTTCCGTCTGTAAGGATTGTGTATCCACAGCACGAAATGGAAAATATTAATTTTGTTCACGATAATTCTGCCATACATCGAGCAAGGACTGTCAGGACCTGGTTTGAAGCACATCCAGACATAACGGTGATTCCATGGCCAGCTAAATTCCCGGACCTGAATCCCATAGAAAATCTGTGGGGTTTAATGGTGCAGCGATGGGATCACCGTAATGAACGAGGAAAGAAAGATCTGGCTCAACATTGTCAAGAAGTATGGGAGAACATGCGAGGGACTGATATTTGCACTCGTCTGGTTAGCTCCATGCAATCACGATTGCAAGCTGTAATAGACAGCCAGGGAGCATTTACAAGATATTAAGACAGTCCAACAGTTTTGATTCTTATTATACAAAATAAAATAATTATTCAAATAATATAGTGTTTTTTTTGCTTAGCACATTTTATGACATTTATAATAGCTAAAACGTAAACTCTTTAGCAGAAATAGCAAATAAAACTTCTTGCAAAATGGCGGCAGTTAGGTGTTATCTATGTTTAATACATGATCATAATTATCGTGAACGTCATCTTGGACGCTACGCGTTCGGATAAAATCGTGGTTTCGAGTTTTTCCGATGTCTAAATTATACCAACTATAATTTCTCCGTACACCAACGTTACTATGGCTACGCTAAAACAATTGTCGCTAGGTTACGGTTTATACACCTGCAATTCGTCGACTTTAGGTAGTCACTCTGTTCTGTGTACGAATATAACCGATTAAACCCGATTTGCATTATACGGCTAAAATACGAATGGTGGCAAGTGGCTCATCATTTATAGTCCGTGACTGTACATTTTCATGAACTACCTTCATCTTTTCCTTTAATTCTCCCAATTCTGCTTTCGTAGAATAACATACTTCTTGAAGATTTTTCAATAACTTGGTTTGCATGTCAAAACGTTGAAGGACTTCCAGTCGAAACCGTTTAAACTCTGACAGCAAAACGCTAACGTGATCGCACTTGACGATCGATACATCAGCAGCGGATTTCAAACGGCTACCTCTTTAGCTGTTGACGTAAGTGCTGGTCTCATCTGATTCCACCTGAAAAGTGCTTCGGACGGGTTTATCCGGGTCATTCGTTTGGGTATTGAACAAACGCACTCAGGACAAATCCATTCAAGTTTTCGTTCCTTGGAGAAAGAATGGAACTCGTCTTCCGCAAAACCCAGACACTTGATGTCGTACACTTTCACGCATTGTTTTTAGAGCACTTCATGAATAATCCATCTGGCACTAAATTACCGCAAGCTCGACAATCCATAGACATTTTTTTAAATATTTCTGAGTACTTCTACGAAGAACGCAAAAAACACGTCCGCACGATATGACGAAAGACGGACGGGTGGGGTATAATGCTACGTATTAGTTTTCAGTCATCAGTATTTTCCGCTTTCAGTCATCAGTATTTTCCGCTTTCAGTCTAATCGGGTGCAGCTTATTAACAGTATTGTATATGGAGCTACTGCCTGTCTGAGGTTGCCTGTGAGAGGTTACGATACGTCTTGTATCAGACTAGTATCAGAAAATCAGGCAGACAGCGTGGAAGCCATCACAGCCGTGGGCTTGGATATAGAAAAAAGAATGAAAAGTATTAATAGCCGCAAATAAACGACATGCATACAAAACCAAAACTCACGATAGTTCCATAAAAATATTATTTGTAATAGAAACTCAAACTAGGTTAGTAAGGATAAAGATTTCGAAATTAATATTTGAAAGAAGGAAAAAGGAAGGAACAAAAACACAAATCAAGAAAATGCAAGTGCATTTCACTATAATATGGATCACTGGAATGGAGCCTTGAAACAGCATAAATTTTATAAGATTTTCTTTAATGATTGATAGGCTCTCGGCCCGTTTCTCTATAGACTCAAGCGCGTCCAATTAGTATTGGGCAGATCAGTTCTAAAAGGATTATTGGTCATCTTTGATGAGAGCAATACTCTCGATACAGATTGCGCAGCTGTTCCGGTGTGAAGTACTGATCCAAAAGACGGTGGTCAAACTCTAGCCTCTAGCTTTTGTTATCTGTTTGTGCCAACGAATTAGGAATGATATGGAAACATAACTCTCTAACGAAGCCCGCTAAAACATGGTTACAAACTCATACCACTAAACTGATAATACGAATGCAACACGCGCACAAACAAAACAAAATACTTTGCTAAAATTATTTTCTGCGCATGGATCCGTCAATTCATTCATTCGGGGCGCTATTTTATTTAGTAAGATAATGTTAGAGTGAATCTGAAATATCGAATCAAGCGAGTGCGATTGAGATGGATTGTTTTGTGACATCGAGCGGCGAGGATGGTGTTATGCAGTATGCAGTAGGAGTCAGTCATTTATTATGAACTCAAATATTATAAATTAATATTAAACCTCTTTACATTAAGTTTACAAAAAGTGTAAAGCTTCATGAAAGGGAATGCCCGTCGGAAAAAAATCCCGAAATGAACAAGAAGTGAAATGTACACCAAATGTTACTACAAATCGTAGGTAACCCATTACAATTTCAATGATTATCAAAAAAACTAGGTAGAAGTCAGTTACAAACCTTTTTCTGAAATATTGGTCGTTAACCATAGTCGTTGCTATACCATAAAAAAGCAATCCGTACGTAACTCAATTTGCAAGCGCTATTGTAGAATCAAGTAAACAAACAATCGAAAATGCAGTAATGTCAAACTGTCAGTCTGTCAGTAGGTAAGGCAAAGGAGATGTGATTCATACAGCCTACGATACGTTTTCTATTAAAAAAATATTTGATTTTAATTAATATTGACATGCATATATTATTTTTTTAGATTTATGGTATTACTGTGCACTAAATCTGCAAACTAATTCGTTAGAAATTATTTTACGATTCCTGTTTGGCTGAATGCCACTTACTAGTGTCAAATAAACACTGACCTCCAATAAAAATAAGAATGAATTAAACGGATATCAGGTTAATTATTTTTATATCCTACTTAAACAAATCTGAAAACTATTTCATTATACATATTTTATGTGAAAAAGAATTAAGGACTATTCGCAGTTTCTGTCCATTTCAAGCATTTGGACAACACCCTTTGGAAACAACTAAGTTATTTTATTACTTATCTGATACCTATTTTAAATGGAAATCATTATTTCCTCAGGATCTACCGATTTTCATATTTATTAATTTCTTAAAGTACATAAATAAGGTAAGAACTCATTAACTAACCCCCCATCAGAAGAGCGTTAGGCTTATAAGCTCTGAAACTAGATTTATATTTATATATATATTTATATATAATGTGTGAGTTTAGTAAATTTAATATACAAGGTGGTTTGTAAAAAGTACGAGCCAAAATTTAAGGGTACTCGAGGTACTCAAAACAAAACTTTATTGTTTAGTAAAATGGACAGAAATATATCCTAAATATGGGCTCGCTCTATTTATCAGCTCATATACGGAGTGCCGATTTAATGACCTACATTGTTTCAACGTGGTGTAATACCTACTAATAACATATAACACATAAGATGTGATTTAAAATTTGTATTCTTAAGCAATCCTTAAATTAAGTTATTAGGATTTACCAGAATGTTTCACGAAATGCTGTGCAACAGTACTAACCGTACAAATAGGTAGGTAGCTGACTTTTTTAGCATACGATAGCCAGTGCGTGACGAATATATGTCTTCGTTACCAAAATGTATGGAGCAAACCCTACTGGCATTAGTTGGTAACCAGTCATCCTCTCTTTTTTCTAAGCGGACTGCTGCAATCCACTGTAGTCGTCGAATCTCTTTTTTGGGGAAACTAAAATAAAAAACACACAGGCAAACCAATTCATCCAATTTATAAAACTCTGTACTTAATATAAAATATATAATAGTTAGGTATTAAAAACTGGCTGGCTACCTGTTGCATAATACTGACAACTCGTGGTTGTCTATACGAAAATAAAACACGAAATTATTTTACTTACGAGTGATAAGCTATCCCAGTTAGTTTTTTACTTCCTTCTTTCCGTCTTTTACACCACCTTACTACGCAGGAGGTCATTTTTATCCCTCAGAAACGAGCTTTTTCTTGGATTTTTCACTAATCAACACGATTCTGGCGTCTGTCACTGAGCGCACGTCAGACTGAGAGGCGCTTTGATTGTATTTTTTTTTCCCCGCCTACTTGATTGTGTTTTGCGTGGAACCATTTTTGAGCGGAGTTCGTGTTCTATATCATTCCTAATTCGTTGGTTTGTGCCTAGGGAGTCTATCTTCTGGCTGCCACACAACCTGGACTTCCGCGGCCGTGTGTACGCCTGCGGGCCTCACGTGTCGGCCCTGGGCGCCGACGCTCAGCGAGCCCTGCTGATGTTCGCGAGCCGCCAGCCCTTAGGCCCTCGGGGACTCCGCTGGCTCAAACTGCACGCTATCAATCTCACAGGCACCATGAAGAAAAGCACGATAGACGAGAGGTAACATAATATTTAATCCTTTAAAAAAGAACTAGCAATGTGGGTAGAATACTCATTACTAACCCCTCCAATTAAGCTGAATATGCTTGTGTCTGGACTGGGTTCAATTAGTTCAATTCAAACATTCACGAAAATAAGCAGCTTGATGCTTAAAAAACCCAAAGAGTCTTGAGCGAGCACTGTTAACGAGAAGTAACATTCTGGATAAGTAGCTTTATCTATACTTATAATAAATCTGTAGAGAGGTCAATTCTGTACATGAAATATATTTCCAAAATAACTATCACGGGGTGATTAGGGATCGATACTGATGCCAAAAATGCAATCAGTTAAATTTCTGTCCGTCTGTCTTTCTGTTTCTCTGTCTGTCTGTATAACCGTTATAGAAACAAAAACTACTCGACGGATTTTAACGAAACTTGGTACAATTATTTTTCATACTCCTGAGCTGGTTATAGTATACTTTTCATCACGCTACAATCAATAGGAGCAGAGCAGTGAAGGGAGATGTTGGGAAAACGGGAGAAGTTACTCCATTTTTTAAGCTTCCGTCGCGTGTGCAACCTTAATGGTTAAAGCTACACAGAAATCATTTCATGACGGAAATGTTCTCCTTAAAATTATATGAAAAATATCCCACGACAGCATATGTCTATCTTTTATGGTTGACTCACAATAACACGTGTAACTCCCGATAGCTTAGCAGTTCGAAACTTTCTAATTATAATATTTGTCTACTCTTACGTTTATAACACTCCCAGTCACCCCTAATTGAAAAAGTTAACATTATTAACTATTCCATAAAAAAGAATCATATAAATCGGTATAGAAACACCAAAGTTATACATGAAATACGCTAATAATAAGCCATCGCGCGTGAATACTGAATCATGCTATAAGGATTATTTTTGAGAATCGGTCGCCGCGCTCGACGCGTCTCGCGGCCGAAGGTATAAAATTTCGTTCTATAGGTACTTAAGCCTCATGTGAACGTGATCTAAACAATATTACCAATACATTAACTTACGCTGACGGAGTCGCGGGCACAGCTATTAACAATAATATTGTGCGGTTCCGTATTGCGATATTTTTCAACAGTATTATACACTGGTCAGCAAATAAACCGAGCCACCCGCTACCTAGGCACTCTAATTCGATTTTCTCAAAAACTAAAAAACCTACAATTATCAAAGTTGTACCTACAGAAAGTGCGTTTCATGGTGATTAAAATGAAAGGAAACTCATTGGGTTTAATCAATATTTCAGTGTTTATTAAGGATTTTACAAAGAAGAGTCGTTTTCCAGTCGTGACAATCGTTAGTAATGATAAAGTGAAAAAAAAATTAAAGCCAAAAACAAAGATAAAATCAAAATAAGTTTTTGATCAATATTCCGTATTCCCTCCCCTTGCTCGGATAACTGCCAGCATCCTTGTATTTATCGACCTTACGAGCCTGACGATAAAATCTTGAGGAATTGTATTCCACTCCTCTTCATTTGCGATTCGCAGCTCTGGAAGCCTTGTTGGAGCAGGTACCCGGGCTCGAACCCGACGTTTCAGCTCATCCCATAAATGTTCCATCGGATTCAAGTCCGGGCTTCGAGCTGGCCAGTCCATCGTACGAATGCTGACGTCGCGTAGATACTGGGTCACCACATGAGCAACATGAGGCCGTGCATTATCATGCATCAATTGCATATCCTGTCCGATATATCCTGCGTAAGCTACCACATGGTCTGCGAGGATTTCAGTAATGTAGCGATGAGAAGTCAGTCCACGTGTACGGCCCGTCGGTTCGATGAAAACTAACGCTGTATGTGCTGTTAACGAGATGCCGCCCCAGACCATTACAGATCCTCCTCCATAAGCAACAGTTTCCTCGATGCAACACTGAGAATAACGTTCTCCAGGGCGACGATATACTCTCTGACGTCGATCACTTCCATGTAGACTCACCCTGGTCTCATCAGTGAAGAGTACATTACTGCACTGCTCTAATGTCCAATCCCTATGCTCTCGAGCAAATTCAAGTCGTGCTCGACGGTGTGCTACCGTTAATGCTGGGCCTGTTGCAGCTCTTTTTGGGGTCAGGTTCTGTTCAGCAAGTCTCCTTCTGACGGTATCTGAACTTATGACCACTTGGCGTTCGTCACGCAGACTTTATTGGACTTGAACTGCGTTGAGGTGGCGATTTCGCAGAACAGTAAGGTGGATATAACGATCATCTGCTGCTGATGTAGCCCTAGGTCTGCCCGTACCTGGACGGCGATCGAATGCTCCAGTCTGTAGGTATCGTCTGTAAACTCGTTGCACCGAAGATCTGCTGATTCGAAACCTTCGAGCGACTTCACTTTGCGCAATGCCTGCTTGAAGCAATGTTACAGCTTGAGCTGCTTCCTGAGGTGTTGTATCCATTATTAATCGAAAAAAGCAAAAACACACGCGTCTGAGCAAACGATGGACAAAAACTAAAGAAATGATAAGAAATATCCGACTACCCTCATTGTAGAGAAAAGGAACGCTAATTTCAAACTCTGGTGAAAACAGAGCAAATCGTTAGCATTGTGTTTGTTGCTTGATTACAATGTGAGTTGACGGTACTTTCGAATTAATTTGTAGTCATTTTAATCACCATGAAACGCACTTTTTGTAGGTATAACTTTGATAGTTGTAAGTTTTATACTTTTTGAGAAAATCGAATCAGAGTTCCTAGGTAGCGGGTGGCTCGGTTTATTTGCTGACCAGTGTAGATTGACATATTATATTTCCCTACTAAATTACGAAAGTTAATCTGTCTGTTACATCAAAATCACTGAACCGTGAGGAAGTACATAGGCTACTTTTTTACGAAAAACGACGGAAACGCGGACGAAGTCGCGGGCAACAGCTATCTATACTAATAATATAAGGCTGAAGAGTTTGTTTGTTTGTTTGGATGAAGTCGCGGGCAAAAGCTAGTTTTTACCCGACTACGGCAAAGCCAAAGGAGGGTTATGATTTTGACAGGCTATGTATGTATGTATGTATGTGTGTATGTTCATCTGTTCCCTCATAGCTCCAAAGCTGCTTATCGGAACTCGACAAATGAGGTATCGTTAGAACCGTCTTGACCGTCCGCTGAACATAGGCTACGTGACGTGTCACAAAACCCAATGCGGCGCCCTCTAGGGCCCAAAAAGTGTTGTGTTAAAAAATAAAAATAAGATAAACACATCGTGTTTTATATCATTTGAAAGGGCGTGACATGCACATTTCAAAAACATTGCTTAAATTAAACATGGCGCCCTCTAGCGGTCAAAAAGTCATGTGTAAAAATAAAAGTAAGTTAGATAATTATACCGTGTTTGGTATCATTTGAAAGGGCTTCACTTGAACTTATAAAAAATAAAGTAAATAGTATAGAAGCACAGTGATTTAACACCAAAATAGTTTAAATAATAAAAAGTAAAAAAACTTAAACCCGACTACGACAAAAAAATCAATGCTAAAAAGGATGAAACAAGATTTTCAAGATGCTGAAATAAACAAGGTTACTGGAAAAACAAGAACAGAACAAAAATAAAAGCCGTAGTCACACGTTATATAGGATATCAACCGTAACAAAACAATTAATAACGTGACGTGTGGCTACGGCTTTTATTTTTGTTCTGTTCTTGTTTTTCCAGTAACCTTGTTTATTTCAGCATCCTGAAAATCTTGTTTCATCCTTTTTAGCATTGATTTTTTTGTCGTAGTCGGGTTTTAGTTTTTTTACTTTTTAATATTAAATAAACCTGTTCATCTAACCATAAAACCTTGAGCACCGTTAACAAGATGTACCATTCTGGATAAGTAGCTTGATTCTCAATTAAGCCTATTCATCTAAGTATATACATATAACTCAAAGGTGACTGACTGACTAACATAGTGATCTATCAACGCACAGCCCAAACCACTAGACGGATCGGGCTGAAATTTGGCATGCAGGTAGATGTTATGACGTAGGCATCCGCTAAGAAAGGATTTTGCGAAATTCCCACGGGATCGGGATTTACACGGGAAAAACTTCCCACGCGAATGAAGTCGCGAGCAACTGCTAGTCAACCCATACAATCTTAAGCACTGTTAACGAGAACTAACATTCTGGATAAGTAGCTTGATTCTCAAATAAGCCTATTCATCAACCCATAAAATCTTAAGCACCGCTAACGAGAAATAACATTCTGGATAAGTAGCTAGATTCTCAAAGAAGCCTATGTATCAACCCATAAAATCTTAAGAACCGCTAATGAGAAGTAACATTGTGGATAAGTAGTTTGATTTTTAAAACAAGCCTATTCATCAAACCAAGAAAGCTTAAGCACCTTTAGCGAGAAGTAGCATACTGGAAGTGGATAAGTAGCTTGACTTTTGAAATAAGCCTTTTCATCATCCCATAAAACCTTGAGCACCGTTAACGACAAGAAACTTTCTGGATAACAAGCTTGATTGTCAAATAAGCCTATTCATCATCAACCCATAAAATCCTAAGCACTGTTAACGAGAAGTAACATTCTGGATAAGTAGCTTGATTCTTAAATAAGCCCGTTCATCAACCCATAATATCTTGTGCACCGTAAACGAAAAGTAACATTCTGGGTAATTAGCTTGTTTCTTAAAATAAACCTATTCAACAAACCAAAAAAGTTGGGCTGTGAAGAAGATGAATGAAAACTGATTGCAGAAAGTAAACATCTAATCCACCACGCTGGCCCAGTGCGTGTTGGTGAATGTGTGATGAATCAATTTGTGAGTAATGGTAATGATATAAATTACAAGTCCGTAACCACTGCGCTTCAAAAAATAATTGATTTTTAGACACGTTTTTATTAGGTCGACCTGTATGTAACTAACTATGTAATGAAATCTAAGGTAACTAATTTAACCATCTTCCAAGACTCGTAGCGTAATGAAAATTGGCAGCTGTATGTAGTTTTGATGACAATATAATAATATGGTACTGTCGAACTGATCTGATGATGGAGCCGGAAGATATGAACTGGAACTTCATGATGGAAAATCGTATCATAGCTGTTTTGGATTTCTTGGAAAAGTCTTGTAATGAACTTTGACCAGGATTACGTTTCAAGGTCTGATGATGAAGCCGGAAGATAGGCACTGGCATTCCATGATGGAATATCGTATCATAGTCGTGTTTGCACTTGTGAGAAAAACCACGTAATGGACTTTGAACACGATCAGGTTTCAAGATAGAGCAACACAAAGAAAACGGAGACTACAAAAAAAAAGGATAAGCGCGAACAATTTTTTTTGTTTTTACGTGCATTTATAAAAGCGTGCTTTTCTAGTGATTTTTAAATTATCAATTTTTATTTTATTATTATGGCGAATTAATAACGGCAGTTAAGTTATGATTTGATAGCGCATCCAGTCTTTCAGAAAGCTAGAATAACTAACAGATATTTTTTCTCACAGACTAGCGTACGCAGACAATATAATGGACAAGATCTTGGACTCAGCCGACCGGCCTTTAGAAGGAGAGCGTTGGTGGGCAGAGTCCGAAGAGCCCTGGCAGACCCTCGCGTGCTGTATGGAGATAGCCAACGCACTGCGCTCGCCTAACCATGAAGGTACGGTTTCTTTTATATTGTTGACTAGCTTTTGCCCGCGACTTCGTCCGCGTAGAAGTCGAAAATATTCCACGGGATCCCGTCCCCGACTTGCTTGACAAAGATTATAATAGTTTGGCTAATATGCATGATAGTTATAAAGATAATTTATAGCCTATAGCACACAGAAATAATGCAGCTACATGTAAGCGAAAGAATTTTCAAAATTGGTTCGGTTGTTTCAGAGATTTCCCCCTACATACAAACTTACAATTTACAAACTTACAAATTTTACCTCTTTATAATATTAAGTATAGATAGGCTTGCGTTTGACCACCATTTCACTTGATGTTAAGAGATGATGTGGTCGAAGACGCTTGCCCACAAATAACCTATTCACTCTTGCCTTAAAGACTCCCAGGTTATAACTATCAAGAAACACACACTAAGGCAGGGAATTCAGGTTTCATTGTGGAACTTCGTTCCATATAGTACACAGTACTCTCTCTACCCGTGTATTTATTTTCTCCTGTGTCAATCCATCCAAAGGTTGTCTGTAAAAGGCCGCTTTTAGCGTTAAGATGGTTATAGGATATAAGATCGAATAGCGTTTAGGGTTCCGTAGCCGAATGGCAAAAAACGGAACTCTTATAGTTTCGATATGTCTGTCCGTCTGTCTGTCTGTCTGTCTGTCTGTCTGTCTGTCCGTCCGTATGTCACACCTATTTTATTCCGAAACTATTAAGACCATACATGTGAAACTTAGTAGGTATTCTGTGAACCGCTTTCCGATTTTAAGAAAAAAATTAATAAATATTTAAAATAAAGGGGGCTCCCCATACATGGAACTAGAACTGAAAACATTTTTTTTCATGAAACCTATGCGTGTGTGGTATCTACAGACAGGTCTTTAAAAATGATATAAGGGTTTCTAAAACCACTTTTTCATAAAGTCAATCATTTAAAAGATATAAGCTTCCAAAGTGGTAAAATGTGTGTCCCCCCTCTAACTTCTATAATAATGGAGTGAAAAATCTCAAAAAAATATATGTCTGTAGATCTTAATGTAAACTTTCAACCAAAATTGGTTTGAACGAAATCGGGTCAGCAGTTTTTGAGATACAGCATATTTTCTAAAACCGCAAATATAACTTTGTAATTCATACAAACACTATGAAAAACAAAGTTATTTAGCGTAGTTGTAAAAATGTAAATAAGCTAGTTTTAAGAAATTTTTAAGGTTTTTTTTATTCGTCAAATAATATTATATTATTATATTTACTACGGAACCCTTCATGGGCGAGTTTGACTCGCACTTGGCCAATTTTTAATTGTTAAGTCTTGATTTAATTTCTGTTATGATGTATACAATAAATCTATGTATCTTTCCTCCTCATATGGGTACAGATCTCGTTTTCTCTAATAGTTAATTATTTACTACTTACTATCTGAGCTGGTGACTTTCGTGCAGACATATTTTTTTATTCCATATCTTTGTAACCTTTTAAACTTTCCATGGACATACACAAATATTTTAAAACTATAATCGGTCCAGCCGTTCTCCAGTTTAGCGAGACTCACGAACACTTGTATACATAGATTCTAATTTTGAATTTCTAGTTACGTATCTTCATTTTGTCCGATATACATATCTTATAGTCTAAGTGGGATGGACTACCCACAAAAAAAAAACTCCAAAGAATGTTTAATGGCACGGTAACGATTTTTCTTAAACTGAAAATGAGAGTTGCACGAATACCGAGTGACAAAGATGTAGTATATTGTCAGACTTAAAAATGTACAAAGTGTTTCAAAACTTTTGTTGTGTTTCTTATGCATTTTGTGGCATTTTGGTTCAATCATAGATTTGATGCTACATAATGACCTCACTATCTGACTGTTTAACATTAAATAACTACACTTTAGTCCTTCTTCAACTAGGAGCTCTTGATTAACCACTAGAGCCCCGCTGGCACACGATAATAGCCCGCCCGCGGTGCTTGACGGATGGTTGACGTAATAATGGCGGTCCTTGAGAGGTTAAATAATAACAGCCACATGGGTCGATTTTCAAGGTTAAGCAACGCACAGGGCCAGGTCACACGATGCGTTGCGGCGCCGCACTGCAAAGATTTCACCGTATCGGCGAGCACACGAGCGGTGCGGCGCCGCAACGTTGTTATGTCGCAGCGGCGCCGCTGGCACCCCAGCAGCGTTGGACAGTCTTAATAAAAATGGATCGTGCATACAACTGAGCGGTGTCACTCCGGCGTCGCAACGCGTTCACCCCTTCCCGCCTCGTCTCGGTGGTTGCAAGTCCGGTGCGGCGCCGCAGCGCGTCGTGTGACCTGGCCCTTACCGAGTGCGGTACCTCTGAATGGGTGATCATTTTAACATATTTTATCTAGATTTCTCCGTGGGTCGGAAAGCACGTTAAGCCGTTAGTCCCGGCTGTCATTTGGATATCTTTGACAGTCATTACGGATAGTCAGACCCAGACAATTTGACACCGGTCTTACCAAGGGGAATCAGGTCGTCGTCGATGTTTGGTATTACGTAATTAAATAACCACATTTGCTTCCTTCTACAGAATACATGTGCGGTTTTCCAGTCCACCAAGACGGTTCATGTAACGGTCTGCAGCACTATGCAGCGCTCGGAGGTGATGCGGCCGGCGCTGCAGCGGTTAATTTAGCGCCGCTTGATAGACCGCAGGACGTGTACAGCGCTGTAGTGGCTATGGTACGTATTGTGTAGCACGTAGAGCTCACTATAGCATGAACAGGACGGCTCATGCAACTCCAGTGCTTAACTTAGCGCCGCTTGATAGACCGCAGGACGTGTACAGCGCTGTAGTGGCTATGGTACGTATTGTGTAGCACGTAGAGCTCACTATAGCATGAACAGGACGGCTCATGCAACTCCAGTGCTTAACTTAGCGCCGCTTGATAGACCGCAGGACGTGTACAGCGCTGTAGTGGCAATGGTACGTATTGTGTAGCACATAGAGCTCACTATAGCATGAACAGGACGGCTCATGCAACTGCAGTGCTTAACTTAGCGCCGCTTGATAGATCGCAGGACGTGTACAGCGCTGTAGTGGCTATGGTACGTATTGTGTAGCACGTAGAGCTCACTATAGCATGAACAGGACGGCTCATACAACTGCAGTGCTTAACTTAGCGCCGCTTGATAGATCGCAGGACGTGTACAGCGCTGTAGTGGCTATGGTACGTATTGTGTAGCACGTAGAGCTCACTATAGCATGAACAGGACGGCTCATGCAACTGCAGTGCTTAACTTAGCGCCGCTTGATAGACCGCAGGACGTGTACAGCGCTGTAGTGGCTATGGTACGTATTGTGTAGCACGTAGAGCTCACTATAGCATGAACAGGACGGCTCATGCAACTGCAGTGCTTAACTTAGCGCCGCTTGATAGATCGCAGGACGTGTACAGCGCTGTAGTGGCTATGGTACGTATTGTGTAGCACGTAGAGCTCACTATAGCATGAACAGGACTGCTCATACAACTGCAGTGCTTAACTTAGCGCCGCTTGATAGATCGCAGGACGTGTACAGCGCTGTAGTGGCAATGGTACGTATTGTGTAGCACATAGAGCTCACTATAGCATGAACAGGACGGCTCATGCAACTGCAGTGCTTAACTTAGCGCCGCTTGATAGACCGCAGGACGTGTACAGCGCTGTAGTGGCTATGGTACGTATTGTGTAGCACGTAGAGCTCACTATAGCATGAACAGGACGGCTCATGCAACTGCAGTGCTTAACTTAGCGCCGCTTGATAGATCGCAGGACGTGTACAGCGCTGTAGTGGCTATGGTACGTATTGTGTAGCACGTAGAGCTCACTATAGCATGAACAGGACGGCTCATGCAACTGCAGTGCTTAACTTAGTGCCGCTTGATAGATCGCAGGACGTGTACAGCGCTGTAGTGGCAATGGTACGTATTGTGTAGCACATAGAGCTCACTATAGCATGAACAGGACGGCTCATGCAACTGCAGTGCTTAACTTAGCGCCGCTTGATAGATCGCAGGACGTGTACAGCGCTGTAGTGGCTATGGTACGTATTGTGTAGCACGTTGAGCTCACTATAGCATGAACAGGACGGCTCATACAACTGCAGTGCTTAACTTAGCGCCGCTTGATAGATCGCAGGACGTGTACAGCGCTGTAGTGGCAATGGTACGTATTGTGTAGCACATAGAGCTCACTATAGCATGAACAGGACGGCTCATGCAACTGCAGTGCTTAACTTAGCGCCGCTTGATAGACCGCAGGACGTGTACAGCGCTGTAGTGGCTATGGTACGTATTGTGTAGCACATAAGCTCACTATAGCTTGAACAGGACGGCTCATGTAACTGCAGTGCTTAACTTAGCGCCGCTTGATAGACCGCAGGACGTGTACAGCGCTGTAGTGGCTATGGTACGTATTGTGTAGCACGTAGAGCTCACTATAGCATGAACAGGACGGCTCATGCAACTGCAGTGCTTAACTTAGCGCCGCTTGATAGATCGCAGGACGTGTACAGCGCTGTAGTGGCTATGGTACGTATTGTGTAGCACGTAGAGCTCACTATAGCATGAACAGGACGGCTCATACAACTGCAGTGCTTAACTTAGCGCCGCTTGATAGATCGCAGGACGTGTACAGCGCTGTAGTGGCAATGGTACGTATTGTGTAGCACATAGAGCTCACTATAGCATGAACAGGACGGCTCATGCAACTGCAGTGCTTAACTTAGCGCCGCTTGATAGACCGCAGGACGTGTACAGCGCTGTAGTGGCTATGGTACGTATTGTGTAGCACATAAGCTCACTATAGCTTGAACAGGACGGCTCATGCAACTGCAGTGCTTAACTTAGTGCCGCTTGATAGATCGCAGGACGTGTACAGCGCTGTAGTGGCAATGGTACGTATTGTGTAGCACATAGAGCTCACTATAGCATGAACAGGACGGCTCATGCAACTGCAGTGCTTAACTTAGCGCCGCTTGATAGATCGCAGGACGTGTACAGCGCTGTAGTGGCTATGGTACGTATTGTGTAGCACGTAGAGCTCACTATAGCATGAACAGGACGGCTCATACAACTGCAGTGCTTAACTTAGCGCCGCTTGATAGATCGCAGGACGTGTACAGCGCTGTAGTGGCTATGGTACGTATTGTGTAGCACGTAGAGCTCACTATAGCATGAACAGGACGGCTCATGCAACTGCAGTGCTTAACTTAGCGCCGCTTGATAGACCGCAGGACGTGTACAGCGCTGTAGTGGCTATGGTACGTATTGTGTAGCACGTAGAGCTCACTATAGCATGAACAGGACGGCTCATGCAACTGCAGTGCTTAACTTAGCGCCGCTTGATAGATCGCAGGACGTGTACAGCGCTGTAGTGGCTATGGTACGTATTGTGTAGCACGTAGAGCTCACTATAGCATGAACAGGACTGCTCATACAACTGCAGTGCTTAACTTAGCGCCGCTTGATAGATCGCAGGACGTGTACAGCGCTGTAGTGGCAATGGTACGTATTGTGTAGCACATAGAGCTCACTATAGCATGAACAGGACGGCTCATGCAACTGCAGTGCTTAACTTAGCGCCGCTTGATAGACCGCAGGACGTGTACAGCGCTGTAGTGGCTATGGTACGTATTGTGTAGCACGTAGAGCTCACTATAGCATGAACAGGACGGCTCATGCAACTGCAGTGCTTAACTTAGCGCCGCTTGATAGATCGCAGGACGTGTACAGCGCTGTAGTGGCTATGGTACGTATTGTGTAGCACGTAGAGCTCACTATAGCATGAACAGGACGGCTCATGCAACTGCAGTGCTTAACTTAGTGCCGCTTGATAGATCGCAGGACGTGTACAGCGCTGTAGTGGCAATGGTACGTATTGTGTAGCACATAGAGCTCACTATAGCATGAACAGGACGGCTCATGCAACTGCAGTGCTTAACTTAGCGCCGCTTGATAGATCGCAGGACGTGTACAGCGCTGTAGTGGCTATGGTACGTATTGTGTAGCACGTTGAGCTCACTATAGCATGAACAGGACGGCTCATACAACTGCAGTGCTTAACTTAGCGCCGCTTGATAGATCGCAGGACGTGTACAGCGCTGTAGTGGCAATGGTACGTATTGTGTAGCACATAGAGCTCACTATAGCATGAACAGGACGGCTCATGCAACTGCAGTGCTTAACTTAGCGCCGCTTGATAGACCGCAGGACGTGTACAGCGCTGTAGTGGCTATGGTACGTATTGTGTAGCACATAAGCTCACTATAGCTTGAACAGGACGGCTCATGTAACTGCAGTGCTTAACTTAGCGCCGCTTGATAGACCGCAGGACGTGTACAGCGCTGTAGTGGCTATGGTACGTATTGTGTAGCACGTAGAGCTCACTATAGCATGAACAGGACGGCTCATGCAACTGCAGTGCTTAACTTAGCGCCGCTTGATAGATCGCAGGACGTGTACAGCGCTGTAGTGGCTATGGTACGTATTGTGTAGCACGTAGAGCTCACTATAGCATGAACAGGACGGCTCATACAACTGCAGTGCTTAACTTAGCGCCGCTTGATAGATCGCAGGACGTGTACAGCGCTGTAGTGGCAATGGTACGTATTGTGTAGCACATAGAGCTCACTATAGCATGAACAGGACGGCTCATGCAACTGCAGTGCTTAACTTAGCGCCGCTTGATAGACCGCAGGACGTGTACAGCGCTGTAGTGGCTATGGTACGTATTGTGTAGCACATAAGCTCACTATAGCTTGAACAGGACGGCTCATGCAACTGCAGTGCTTAACTTAGTGCCGCTTGATAGATCGCAGGACGTGTACAGCGCTGTAGTGGCAATGGTACGTATTGTGTAGCACATAGAGCTCACTATAGCATGAACAGGACGGCTCATGCAACTGCAGTGCTTAACTTAGCGCCGCTTGATAGATCGCAGGACGTGTACAGCGCTGTAGTGGCTATGGTACGTATTGTGTAGCACGTAGAGCTCACTATAGCATGAACAGGACGGCTCATACAACTGCAGTGCTTAACTTAGCGCCGCTTGATAGATCGCAGGACGTGTACAGCGCTGTAGTGGCAATGGTACGTATTGTGTAGCACATAGAGCTCACTATAGCATGAACAGGACGGCTCATGCAACTGCAGTGCTTAACTTAGCGCCGCTTGATAGACCGCAGGACGTGTACAGCGCTGTAGTGGCTATGGTACGTATTGTGTAGCACATAAGCTCACTATAGCTTGAACAGGACGGCTCATGTAACTGCAGTGCTTAACTTAGCGCCGCTTGATAGACCGCAGGACGTGTACAGCGCTGTAGTGGCTATGGTACGTATTGTGTAGCACATAGAGCTCACTATAGCATGAACAGGACGGCTCATGTAACTGCAGTGTTTAACTTAGCGCCGGTTGGTAGACCGCAGGACGTGTACAGCGCTGTAGTGGCTATGGTACGTATTGTGTAGCACATAGAGCTCACTATAGCATGAACAGGACGGCTCATGTAAGTGCAGTGTTTAACTTAGCGCCGCTCGATAGACCGCAGGACGTGTACAGCGCTGTAGTGGCTATGGTACGTATTGTGTAGCACATAGAGCTCACTATAGCATGAACAGGACGGCTCATGTAACTGCAGTGTTTAACTTAGCGCCGCTTGGTAGACCGCAGGACGTGTACAGCGCTGTAGTGGCTATGGTACGTATTGTGTAGCACATAGAGCTCACTATAGCATGAACAGGACGGCTCATGTAAGTGCAGTGTTTAACTTAGCGCCGCTCGATAGACCGCAGGACGTGTACAGCGCTGTAGTGGCTATGGTACGTATTGTGTAGCACATAGAGCTCACTATAGCTTGAACAGGACGGCTCATTTAACTGCAGTACTTAACTTAGCGCCGCTTGATAGACCGCAGGATGTGTACAGCGCTGTAGTGGCTATGGTACGTATTGTGTAGCACATAGAGCTTACTATAGCATGAACAGGACGGCTCATGTAACTGCAGTGTTTAACTTAGCGCCGCTTGATAGACCGCAGGACGTGTACAGCGCTGTAGTGGCTATGGTACGTATTGTGTAGCACATAGAGCTCACTATAGCATGAACTTGACGGCTCATGTAAGTGCAGTGCTTAACTTAGCGCCGCTTGATAGACCGCAGGACGTGTACAGCGCTGTAGTCGCTATGGTACGTATTGTGTAGCACATAGAGCTCACTATAGCGTGCACAAGACGGCGCATGTAATTACAGTGTTTAACCTAGCGCCGCTTGATAGACCGCAGGACGTGTACAATCTCCAGCACGTAAATTGGCAAGGTTTTGGCGTAGCAGGAGTAAGTTCGCGCATCGTGCACTTAGTGGAACAAAAATGTAGTCACTTTTATTGCTTGTCATTATTCTATGGCTATTGCCATCATTTACTTTTAATCATGTCTGTTTAGTAGTAAGTTAATAGTATAATAAACAGGAATTTGTGAGTTTATTAGGTGTTATAAATAAAATAAATGCATTGACAGTAAAAAAAAATTAAGAAAATTTTATTAAAAATTATGTGCTCTTGTCGTCACAGTCAGTTTACGGTCTCTTTTTCAGTTTGAGCTTCTTTTTATATGAAACAGTACACATCGCATACCTCCATTTTTCTGGAAAGTCTGCGGAAAACGGTAAATAATAATAACTCGTAGCAAAGACTGAACAAAAGCAAAAGTAATACTTTCGTGTATGAAAGTGTAATCGGGAGCGAACAGGGTGACGGACCGGCGTCCCGCGTCCCGCTGGACAACCAACGACACCTAAAAAACGACTTCTGCGCATCTAACGACTCTTGCCAAGTTACGTGCCAGACATTATACAGCGCTGTAGTGGCTATGGTACGTATTGTGTAGCACATAGAGCTCACTATAGCGTGCATCAGACACCTCATGTAACTGCAGCGGTTAACTTAGCGCCGCTTGATATAACAATGTGGGCTTATTTTCTTTGAAGTTAGAATAATTTAATCGTGAAATGAAACACAGACATTGCTAGAATGGAACGTAAGATAAACGAATAAGAGGGAGTAGCGAGATGAAAGAAATGGCGGAGGATTGAATAGTAACGACGACGTTAGGAAGAAATTATTTTGTACTAAGTGTTATTATAACAAGCCAAAATAAAACGTGTTTCTCTCATCTCGCCTATCTCTGATCAATGTAAATGCACTGTCACCTAAAATAGGCTTCCCTATACTATAGGTGACTCTATAAGTCGCGGTTAGCCTGGCATACAATTAATGATTATCATCAGGTTGTATTCTATTGCATGAAAATATTGAATAGAGGGACAAATACAAAATAAATAACCCAAAATATATATGTATCATTAAATTAATTATGTACCAAATGTGTGTGTGTGTGCATAGATGGTGAAAGGAGTGTGCGTACTTTGAATTGTAACTGTCTCACAAAAAAAATTCAACCGTAAAATATCGTCTATGTTTTCAATATAAAAACTAATTTTTAGCGTCGGATTTTGCAATGTAACCCCTAAATGGATCCCCTAATGGATGGAAGACCTAAAATAAAATGTATTCGCTACAGGTAGAAGAGATGCGAATCCGTGACGCGGCAGCCGGAGTTCCCGCCGCCATCATCCTAGAGAACTTCGTACGAAGGAAGGTTATCAAACAAACAGTCATGACCACTGTGTATGGAGTCACTAAGTTTGGCGCCAGACTGCAGATAGCCAAACAATTGAAAGGTAAAATATCGTCTTAGACTAGATATCTATATCTATATACATAATAATAAAAGAGTAAAAAAAGTGTGTCTGTACATTAAAATTTTATACAAAATAATAATTGAGGTGGGTTAAGAAATGGTAACACGGATTTTTTTAAAATTATTCTAAGTTAATAAGATTACTTAACATGAAATGCTATAGTTGATTTGTGAAATATTAGCACTAAACTAGTTTAATTATACTTGTTATTGCTTATTCTCATTAACAGTATTTTATTGAGTATCTTAATGAAATCAAATCATATTTGGTAGAAAATTATTAGTAGTAGGTACTAAGAAACTACGTAACAACGCTAAGATAAAAAAATAATGGCAGTTGCCTTGGTACTTTTTGTACGGCCTTAATCATAATAAAAAAGGAAACTAAAATTTCAACTTACAACAAGTGAGCAGGCAAGCTTCACAGCCTAGCTCACCGGCGAAACGTTACTTGCCTGTCGGTCTTCTACAGATTGTAGATTCGGAGTGTGTGTGCAGGAGCTCTATCACCTAATCCCTCCATCTCCCTTTCACTACCGGTCTACCAGACTCACTGCAAGTTCCACACTTGGTCGATATACCGTCTTTTGCTAAGCGCTTCTCCTCTACCTACTTTTATTGTGCGCACAGCTTATGTGGATCTTTGTGCCGGTTTCTGTGTACCTCATACGACCCATCATGATCAGAATATCATTAAATAATAAATATTTCATGTGGGTACCAATTTGAGATGTTTACGAAAACAGCTGAACGTAACCCGAGAAGTCTCGAATGCAAGTTTTGGCGGGCCGAAATGTGCGGCCGATTTGTGGCCGGAAACTTCGGTCGGTCACTAATATTTTTAATAACTTGAACTTCGGTCCCTAACAGGACCTTTATTTTGAATAAAAAGGTTGCTATTCACAATCTATATTTAAATATGATTGTAATTTTCCTCTTTGTATCTGCCTCGTAAATCGCAAGCGCGAATGCTGAGCATAAGGTCTCGGGTTAATTTCCCGGGTCAGAGAAATAGTGCTATTAGGTTTTACTATTAGAAATTTCTCAGTAGTAGCCCGGAGTTTAGAAGTCGGCACTGGTCCTACGCGTAGTCTCTCTCCGTTCGTGTCGCCGTCTCATCGGACTAAGAGAGTAAAGGAACAGAGAATGCACCTCGACGGTTAAAAGGTAATAGGATATAAGCGACAAAAATCTAATTGTTCAGGAGAGCAGTTTAAAGTTTGATATTTTATAAAAATGGATATAATTTTCTACAAAACGCAGTTTTTGCTTGGGCATAAGTGATAAAAAAGTCATCACAGAGCAATGGGAGTTAGTGCATTCGAAAGAGCGGAAAATTTTAAGTAGAATGGAATTTTAAGTCAATTTCGACCAAAATGTCGCTTATGCCCAATTACCTTTTAACCGTCGACCTGTACTTGCGCTCATACTTGTGCACTATAATATCTCTGGCAAACATTCGTGAAATTTTTACTGAACAATATAAATAATACAATAATAAACCCAAAAACAGCCACCTTAATTTTTTTTTACCCTGAAAAATCCTTTATTTCAGCATGGGACATTAGGTTCCATCGGTCTTGAAACTTTAAAATGAGAGTAGTATAGAATAGAAACATACCCAAAATTATACTTTTGTGGGAAGATATGTACCATTAGTCTAATACCATATTGGGACATATACATACCTACAGTACCGAAAGGGAGCGTCAATAGGCAAATTGCTAAGGTGTCGGACTTGTGATCGTGGAGTTGCGGGTTCGAACCCCACCCATTACACTATGGGTTCACGGCAATAGTGTAAGGACTACAGACACAAGCATATTCAACGGTTGGAGGGGTTAACAAGATTGCTAGTAATATGAATTATACCCACATTGCTAGTTATCTTTTTAAAAAAAATCATCTTGTGTTCTTCAAGGCAGTTCTTAATTATCTCTTGAATCATGCAACTTACTAGCTTCTGCCCACGACTTCGTTCGTGTGGGAAGGTTTTTCCGCGTAAATCCCGCTCCCGTGGGAATTCCGCGATAAAAAATCTATGTGTTATTCCAGGATGTCAACTATCTACTTAGCAAATTTCATTCAGATCCGTTCAGTAGTTTTGGCGTGATTGAGTAACAAACATCGATCCATCCAAACGTTCGCATTTATAATATTCGGTACCTAAAAGGATCTTTATTCATAAATAAAGAGTTACTATGCACATTGTGTATTTGAATATTTTTGTAAACAGACATAGACGAGTTCCCCAAAGAGCACGTGTGGACGTGCTCGCAGTACCTCACCACTAAGACGTTTGACAGTCTGCGGGAGATGTTCACCTCCACCAAGCTCATACAGGACTGGTTCACCGACTGTGCCAAGTGAGTCTTACATGTTTATTTATTTCAGGCTACTAAAGCATACATACATAATAAGTTACTATAAACTAATATTAAGGTTTCGACAGTATTAAAGATCCCGACATATTCCGAGCTCTAGAAAACCACGAACTTAAAACTCAATACATAGATTTGCTTAGAAATATATACCACAACGGCTCTGCTAATAGAAAACTCAACGTTGTCGGACCTAGTTTTCAAATTCAAAGGGGTGTGAAACAAGGTGACCCGCTCTCTCCAAAACTGTTTACGCAGCACACTTGAAGAGAAATTTAAGACTGGCAGCCTCATGGAAGACCAAGGGCGTAGAAATGGGCAATAAGAGATTAACGAGTCTCAGATCAGATTTCTCTATGACAAACAACACTACACATAAGGTCGAGGTAGATGGGCAGGACATACACTATGTTGACGAGTACATCTACTTGGGCCAGTTGGTTTCTTTCGAAAACAAGCAGGAAAAGGAGATACGACAACGCCTGAAAAAGCTTCTGGTCCAAGAAAACGCTAATGAAGGGAGATCTGTCGATATCCCTGAAGCGCAAACTCATCGATATGTGTGTCATACCCATCCTTACCTGGTCGCTCACCGAGTCACAAAAGTTCCGCCTTGGAGTGTGCCAAAGAGCAATGGAGCGCAGCATTCTGGGTGTAAAAAGATCAGATAGAATACGGAATACCACGTTGCGCTTCATCACAGGTATAATCGACGCAGGTAAAAAGGCTGCCAGGCTCAAATGGGTCTGAGCGGGTCACGCAAACCGCATGCATGACAGTCACTGTGCAAAAATATCCACGCACTGAGTGTCTGAGAATGGATGGCGCCGCCGAAGTCGACCCAGGAAAACATGGCGAAATGACCTAGACGCACATTGCGTTGGTTGGTCTAAAGTGGCGCTCGAATAGAGAACCTGGGAAAATTTGGGGGAGGCCTTTGCCCAGCAGTGGGACATCAATGGCTAAATAAAAAAAACTAATACATATTTTTAAACTAATACATATAACATAAACACTATTTCACACGAATAGTCTGTATCTGCGTCGTGTGTCGCGCAATATCCGGTATCTGTCCACGGAATCGCCGGAACACAAAACCTTTCGGCAAAAATTCTTCCTTCATGAAGGTCAGCAGACGTTCAGTAGAAACCCTCACCACAAAAGAATTACGATTCGTATTGTGACGAGAATCCAATTTTCGACCCTCAGCGAAAACTTGGTCTTGATCCTGATGTGCTCTAGAATCTCCTCGGCTTTAGTGGAATAGATCAATCATATAATTACAATAGAAGTGGGCAAAGTGTATCATTTTTGCGATTGGAACATTTGCATCTCGATCACTGAAATGATCCGGAACACTGATATGACTCATTTGGATCATCGGCACAAAGGATAAAAAATACAGAATGTTACGTATCTATACATTACGTTGCGTCGCGGGCGTTTACTACTGAGTCATAGAAATGTTAAGTGGCAACAGTACTGAATCTTTTATGTGTACAAATTTATTGTAATAAGTTAATAAAATTGATCTTTATTCATACGAGATGTGAGTAAACAGTTAAATAACTTAGTGTGTCTCAGTCTCCCTCTCTCGCTCGCTCGCTGCTCAGTTGCCTCGCGAGCGTCGCGTCGCGTGGAATGAGCCAGAGCAAAGTAATGTTTCAGATCCAAATGATGCGTTTGAAACGATGTTACCGAACCAACCTTTTGAATCACTTCAATGATTCGGATCAGTGAGTCGATTCCGTAAAGTTACACGCCTAATAAAAATGGCCTAAGTTTGTCATAAAAGTGTTTTGGAGCCAATAGCTACAAACGACATTTTTCCACAAGGCTGGTGTCAGATTTGGGAAGAAACAACCAATCAATAATAACTTAATATTCATTCAAACACACCATCAAAATACACACAAAGATATTCATTGTGCAATGTACTATCGACCAATTTTTCGCATGCTCACCTTTAAGGCTATATTCGCATAGCACGGCTCACAACTCGATCGCCTAATGCATGTATTTTGACCAATAGGATGCACGAAGCGTATTTTAGTAGTGTTCGTAATAGTAAGTATTAATATAATGTTACACGCCCTGTACTCACAAAATGCATATTGTCTCTAATTGGGCGAAACCAGGAAGGGATGTGGTTTGTCACTAGCTGCGCTTCTGCAAAAATATTTTCATAAGTGAGCATGCGTATCTTTGGCCGTTAGTACATATCATTTCAAGTTCATGCAATAGCATTGCATGCAACTTAATAATAGACAATCACAGTATTTAATTTAGATTTCACTATACAAGAACAATGAAATTAGAAAATGTATTTTATTTAAATACGATTGAATTGAATAACATACGAAAAATAAAAACAGGCATATTAAAAGACACATTATTGAGATTTTATTTTTCATATTTATTAAGCTCTTTTAAACCGACGAAAAAACGGAGGAGGTTATCAATTCGACGCGTATATTTTTTTAAACTTAGCGATTTAGTAATAGAGAGAAATTACTTCATAAGTTTGCTATCCTATAACAAAGAAACACAAATAACTTTTCAACTTCAAATATCTCAATATACCGTAATATTTTCTTACTCTATATTGTATAGTTTTTCTTTGTAATGTGTAAAATAATGTGGTCGACCAGGTTGATATCAGCGGTTTGTGGCGAGAGTGTGGAGTGGGTGACTCCGCTTGGGCTGCCAGTAGTGCAGCCCTATTACCGGCGCGCCGGGCCCTCTTCAGGACAGTACCGACCTTCATTAGACCAGCACCAGTAAGTCTTCAAAATTCTTCTGTCTTTTGTGAAAAAGAAGAAAGTAGAAGAAATGATACTAAATTCGCAAATTGGTTATAGTAACACTTTTATACCCATATTTTATTAGTTTGAAGTTAAACTAGATAAAGCCGGTGTTTCCCAACTGAAAAAGTCGGTGTTTCCCTAAGAAGTAACACCGAAACGAACTCAGAGGTCAATTTGTCTTTTAAAGTCCATACAATTAGTACTGGTCAAACTATTGTAGGTATGCCTGTGGTGCAGTTTTGAGCACCCTTATTTATTTTATCGTAGCATTTCATTTCGTTTAACAGTGGAGTCTCGTAATACAGAGATTATTAGTCTAAAAGTAGGCCCCAATCACTATGTTATGTTGTAGAAAAACTGTTTTCTTTTTTCAAATATCTTTTTTATTGTCTTTGCTTCTTACTATGTCACATTTTCACTTTTCCCAAATCATTGATTGTTTTTTCTGATTGTCCACATGTGATTAAAAAAAATGCTATTAATATATAATTAAAGTATACTTAGAAAGTATTCATTCAACTCAGTCTTTTCAATATCTCGATAGACAAATATCCATACGTAGTTTCTTCAGAAAACTGTGCGGACAAAAGTTCCCACGTTATACTGCTACTGGTTGTATCGACGATCTGTATTATAAGACCCTCTGATTAAGAAGAAAAGAAAGATTGCGAATCCCGGTCGGCCGTAGCAAAGAGAATCTCTACAGATGGGGATTCACGGACGGTTCAAATCTCGAGTGTTTATGCGGCGTATCTCCACAGACAATGGACCACCTTCTATCTTGCTCCGCATGCCCTGTCACCTGTACACTTAACGATCTTATATCTGCATTACCGAGCCTAGTTTGCGTAGTTGATTTTTCGGCCAAACTTATACAATTTGTTTTTTTTTTATATCCCATAACTCTAGGGTTATATTCTATAAGTAAAAATAAAACGAAAGGCCTAGAATATGTGGTCCAATAATGTATAGTTTCGAAGATATCATCAATCATCAAAATACATATATAGACTCGATGCGTGTAGTTAGGTATTCAAGTGTCATCGATAAATACGACTAATTCCTTTTCATTAAAAAAAGTATTCATTAAAGTTACGAAAAAAAAAGAAACTCATATAAACATTGTCACTTATGGGTGTTTTACAATAATAATCATCACTTTGCCTAATTATGTTGTATGAAAAATTAAAACAAAAAAAAATAAAAATTGACAGTTGATTCTTTGATATGGTCCCGTTCATACCCTAGAGTTATGGGATATTAAAAAAAAACACCTTGTATGGAAAAGTTTGTCATCAACCCGCTAACGCTAATGAGAAGATGAAGAAATAGGTCGCAACTTGGTGGATGGCTAAACACTCTAGTATGAGCCTTTATATAAAATATTTATATTAGGGCCTTAGAACTAAAGGTATATTTACAATTATGTTTTACTTGAATTAAGTTATAAACCTGTGTCTCAGGTAACTTACTCTAGTGCTAACATAAATTTTATCTAAGATTTCTTAAACAAATACCTACCAGCGTATTTATTTTCTCCTGCTGTGTCAAATCCATCCAAAGGTTGTGTGTATAAGATCGCTTTTATAAGACTGCCTATTGTATAACCCTTTTTAGTTGCTAAGTTCTTATTTGATTCTGTTATGGTGTATAATAAAGAGCATATCTATCTATACCGAATGACATTTTTACCGTATTGAAAAAAATTGGTCATAATAGGCAAAAGAAGTAGAAGTCAGTGATGTGCCAATAAATACTACTCATTTTAACACTTTCGCTGCCCAGACCAAATAAAGGCAAAATATAATTTGCCTTACTTAGAAATGAATTCGTTATTCATGTTCTGGTCATGAACAAGTCATCAATAGGTACATGATTATAATGACGACTCGGAGACGGATTGTAGGCACACAAATGAATAACGCGTGCGGGACCCATACTGGGTGCCAGGCGCCTAAAATTAATCTTTTAATAATAGAACAATAAAAACAGAAATCTGAAAATAATAAATCGATAAAAAATATCAAAATTCAAACTATACGCACCCTACTTAATGCGCAGAATTTAACAAAGAATTTGTAGCACGATCCTATTCTTTGAAATCGGATGATAGTTACTATCGACCAATCTGCCGCATGCTCACCCTTAAGGCTATAATCGCATAGCACGGCTCATAACTCGATCGCCTATATGCATGTATTTTGACCAATAGGATGCACGAAGCGTATTTTAGTAGTGTTCGTAATAGTAAGTATTAATATAATATTACACGCCCTGTACTCACAAAATGCATATTGTCTCTAATTGGGCGAAACCAGGAAGGGATGTGGTTTGTCACTAGCTGCGCTTCCACAGAATTATTTTCTTAAGTGAGCATGCGTATCTTTGCCGATAGTACACATAGACAGACTCGCCGCATGTGCCGCCGGCCTCTTTGATATCCTTCCATAGGCGCCCGAGCCGCTCGCGCACCATATTATTTTTGAGACGGTAAAACATGTCATCCGGTATATCTGTCTATCTACTTTGTATATAACTGAGCTGAATTGAGTGTACCAACGAGCGTATATGTATCAGACGGCCGTGCACGATGAAGCAGCGCAACGCGTTCCCTCCGAACTTCATCCACTCGCTGGACTCGTCGCACATGATGCTGACGGGGCTGCACTGCGAGGCGCGCGGCGTGTGCTTCGTGTCCGTGCACGACTGCTTCTGGACGCACCCGCGCTCCGTCGACACCATGAACCAGGTACTACTACACTACCGTCTGTATACTGTGAGGCGCGCGGCGTGTGCTTCGTGTCCGTGCACGACTGCTTCTGGACGCACCCGCGCTCCGTCGACACCATGAACCAGGTACTACTACACTACCGTCTGTATACTGTGAGGCGCGCGGCGTGTGCTTCGTGTCCGTGCACGACTGCTTCTGGACGCACCCGCGCTCCGTCGACACCATGAACCAGGTACTACTACACTACCGTCTGTATACTGTGAGGCGCGCGGCGTGTGCTTCGTGTCCGTGCACGACTGCTTCTGGACGCACCCGCGCTCCGTCGACACCATGAACCAGGTACTACTACACTACCGTCTGTATACTGTGAGGCGCGCGGCGTGTGCTTCGTGTCCGTGCACGACTGCTTCTGGACGCACCCGCGCTCCGTCGACACCATGAACCAGGTACTACTACACTACCGTCTGTATACTGTGAGGCGCGCGGCGTGTGCTTCGTGTCCGTGCACGACTGCTTCTGGACGCACCCGCGCTCCGTCGACACCATGAACCAGGTACTACTACACTACCGTCTGTATACTGTGAGGCGCGCGGCGTGTGCTTCGTGTCCGTGCACGACTGCTTCTGGACGCACCCGCGCTCCGTCGACACCATGAACCAGGTACTACTACACTACCGTCTGTATACTGTGAGGCGCGCGGCGTGTGCTTCGTGTCCGTGCACGACTGCTTCTGGACGCACCCGCGCTCCGTCGACACCATGAACCAGGTACTACTACACTACCGTCTGTATACTGTGAGGCGCGCGGCGTGTGCTTCGTGTCCGTGCACGACTGCTTCTGGACGCACCCGCGCTCCGTCGACACCATGAACCAGGTACTACTACACTACCGTCTGTATACTGTGAGGCGCGCGGCGTGTGCTTCGTGTCCGTGCACGACTGCTTCTGGACGCACCCGCGCTCCGTCGACACCATGAACCAGGTACTACTACACTACCGTCTGTATACTGTGAGGCGCGCGGCGTGTGCTTCGTGTCCGTGCACGACTGCTTCTGGACGCACCCGCGCTCCGTCGACACCATGAACCAGGTACTACTACACTACCGTCTGTATACTGTGAGGCGCGCGGCGTGTGCTTCGTGTCCGTGCACGACTGCTTCTGGACGCACCCGCGCTCCGTCGACACCATGAACCAGGTACTACTACACTACCGTCTGTATACTGTGAGGCGCGCGGCGTGTGCTTCGTGTCCGTGCACGACTGCTTCTGGACGCACCCGCGCTCCGTCGACACCATGAACCAGGTACTACGTTACTGTGTGTATAATTAACCACGTCACGTGTCAAAGGGACAATCCCTGATCATTAATTTGAGTATGCCCTTTTCCCAATACTATCTGTAGGTCTATTGTTTACCATCACGCTGAATCTTAAATATCTGACTAATAAAGAATTATATACAACGTGTATCGTAATTAACGCACACCCTCAAACACCCCAATTAGAAAACTATGTTATTATCATAATACATACTCTGAATTTTTAGTTTTACTTGTTTAAACAGTTTTTTTTAATACTTTAACTTCCTTTAAATGAGTTTCATATGTATGTAAGTGTACTGAATGACGGAATTTATATAAATCTGCATTTAAAAAGTTACTACTTTAATTTACGGGCCATAGTTAGTTTGTTTTTACTAACAACGAAAGTGTAATTTGTAATTTACGAAGATTTTGTTGCTTTGGGGAAAAAAATTATCGATATTAAAAACGATAAAAATCGATTCAGTAAACGATTCTGAACAAACTAATTTCAGGATGTGCATTAATTATGTTACATGTTGTATATGAGTTGCGGATACCTGCCCGACACATATAATAACAATTCAAACGTCAATAGACCACTCCAGACACTTATTTAGCTTAGTTGGAGGGGTTAACAAGATTGAAAGTAATGTGAATTCATCATGATCAATCATCATAGTAAATTGAAGAAAATGATTCTCTCCAATTATTAAAAGTATTGCGAGAGGGACAATCCCTTAACATTTTTTTGAAGAGAACTAGTAATGTGGGTTGTATTACCTTTACTAGCAATCTTGTTAACCCCTCCAACTAAGCTGAATATGCTTGTGTCAGGATTGGGTTTACGGCATAGTGTAATGGGTGGGATTCGAACCCGCGACGTCTCAATCACCATGACGACACCTTAGGCTATGGACGATTCAAACTTTAGATCGCCTATCTACAAGGTTGCAGGAACGAGATACCGTAGCACTGGAACGTAATGGCAATTAAAGGCAAAGGGTGGGTTTTTAGTCAGTAGAAGTCTGACACTCCGTTCCGCTCCACCCAGACCGGGAGAAGTCATAACGCACCTCCGCTCAAATAGTGTCACAACTCAAAAAAATTGAAAATCTTTTTTATTGTACTATTGGTGTCAGAAAACTTAAAAATGTTATCTCAAATAATGTCATGTAAATAGTTTGATTATTTATCCCTAGATGACGCTAGTGACATTATATCGCTAAGTAAAAGAACTGTCTTACCAAACATAAACAGTGTCACGTCACTGCTTGTGCAAGGTGGTCGTGTGTCTGGATATTGTATAGAGTGTTGTTTGTCAATTTATGTTGGTACATGTGATGAGCCATTTGGAAATAATCTGTGTGTTTATTCAATAAAAGTGAACTGTGTCGACATATGACAGTTTATTGAATTAAGGTAAGTCAAAAACCACAATACTTATCGCAATTAAGTGATCTATATCCAGTTAAGACATTATATGTGAAAAAAGTTATTTTATTAACTTTAAATTTTATTTCGATAAAGCGTTATTTTTTATATTAAATTATTTTTTTTTTGTCCTTAGATGGTTGTATCTACAAATATATACTATGTCCAGATCAAGCAAAATATTGTCTTTATGCCTAGAGTCGAATGGGCAGCATGTTCCAGAAATAAATGAATCGACCTTTTTACCAGATGGTACTCAAAAAAAATAATTTAGAAGCAATGCCTGACAGCTTAAACAAAGGAAATGTTTATTTAAGTGAAATTTCCGAAAATGAGTCTTTTTTGCCACCTAAGCCGATGTTAGATCTAGAGCTAGAAAGTAATTCTAATGAAAATGAAGAATGTGTACAAGATTTGCCTGTGGAATATAATGTTAATAACAGCGAAACACGCATTCAAGATAGCTCTACTGAGGAGGAAAAAACATGATTCTTTAACTAAGTCATGTTTCTTCTAATTCACTCTCACGAAATAAGACATTAACTGTTCCTGATACAATGCCAGCTTATACTTCTAAAATAAAGATTAAGGAGAATAATTAATATTTAAAAAAACACTAGAAAAACACGCTTTTATAAATGCAAGTAAAAACAAAAAAATGTTAAGAAAACCGATAACCGATTTTCTTTAGCCTAATCGAGGTCAAAGTTCATTTCAAAACTTTTCTAAGAAATCCAAAACAGCTATGATACGATTTTCCATCATGAAGTTCCAGTTCATATCTTCCGGCTCCATCATCAGATCAGTTCAAAAGTACCATAATAATATGGTACTTTAATGTATTGTCATCAGAACTACATACAGCTGCCAATTTTCATTACGATACGACCCTTGGAAGATGGTTAAATTAGTTACCTTAGATTCCATTACATAGTTAGTTACATACAGACCGACCTAATAAAAGCGTGTTAAAAGACTGATTTAATGACTTTAGTACAAAATAATCACATTCCGTGTTTCTATGCTGACTTTTTCAAAAATTTGTAAATTAGATTTAAGTTAATTAATATGAATAAGAGTTTTAATATTAAACTTCTTTTTTGATTGATGTTAATTATTGCTAACAACTGTTGATTATTGCTAATAATATTATTTTTTCATTGATTATGTTTTAAGGAAGAAAGTTCAGTATTATGTTTGAGTTATAACGTTTATATTTCTGTTTTATTTCTTACTAAGATTTTTTTACACCTCTTTAATCAAACAAAATTTTGTAAATTATTCGTTTTTATGATCTATAAAGTGTCACAACTCAGAAAAATAAAAAAATTTTTTCGTCTTTTCATGATACTTACTACATCATTTTGTAGACCTTCAAAAACCATTTTAACTCACTTAAAAACATATTGCAGTAATTTTGTTAGTTTTTGAGTTGTGACCCGAAAAGTGAAAAATTAATATAGTATAAATTTCAAATGCTATTTACTCAACAGTTTGATTTTTTGACTTATGACACTATTTGAGCGGAGGTGCGATAAGATGATTTTCCCACACATATAAAGACATCTCCTGAATCATCTCCCAATTTTCTGACTTATTTCATACTACCAGCGAAAAATGTCTTAAAGTCTGTGTCACTCAGTAATAATGTAGCTTCGTATTGGAGAAAGAACTTCAAAATCGGCTCAGTAGATCCAGAAATTACTACAAATTCGTAAGAGGTAATCTTTATATAGATTGCCATAAGTCAGTTTTGACTAAGTTATGGCAACATGTAATAAAATGACGGTATCGTGAGATAAAATTCAAGGATGATAGAAGGTTTCTCTTGATTTAACTTCACTGGTTGATCAGGCATCGAAATTCATCAGAATTTTGAGTGTAATTATATAATATTAACTTTATGAATGAAGACGATATGAGAATAATATGAATGAAGCCGAAAGAAAACATAAGTAAAATAACATTTTCTTTGCTGCTTTCCAGATTTGCCGTGAGCAGTTTGTGGCCCTACATTCGCAGCCAATTTTAGAAGATTTATCAGAATTTCTAACAAAGCGATACAGTTATCACGAAAGGTGAGTTTTATCTACTTTTAAAAATTTATAAATTGTTCTTTTGTTAGATATTATTATGCATTTATAAGCATATCATATATTTATTAGCTCAAAACAATGCATTGAAGTACACGTTACGATACAGTTTCATATAAGAAGTACTATATCTACCAAGGTGTGGGTGAGCACTGCTCTTCTAGCAAGATATTCAACATTTATTTTTCTGTTATTTTAGTGAACTTGAGGACAGAAGCGTTGGCGCGGCTAACAAGAAACGGGTGAACCAACTACTACAAAAGGTGCCGAGCAAAGGAGATTTCGACCTAAACAGCGTACTCAGATCTGTTTACTTCTTCAGTTAGGTACCTAAAAGATGATTGTTATACACATTCATCATTAGTCGATACCCCCTTTGTTTTAATAATTAATGTCGAATGCAATTGACATTTAGTAATATATGCGGTTACTAACTTTAATAAACCTTACAAAATATTTAGAGTTCCCTACCTCATCAGTATCTATAGGTCTTATCTATAACGCAAGGAAACACTGTTACAGAACCCGGATTTAATCGTAAATATGAGGCATCGATTTTTAATTTAAAGCTCGTCTCTATAAAGCTTCTACTAATACGACGTATGTCTTTTTAACGCCTGGGTATCATAGTTATTAAAATCGTATAGAAATACTGATATTTGAATTGATTAAATAGTATTATGAATATACTTAATGTTGGATAAGACTTTCTTTTACTGTAAAGAGTTAGAATTGCTAGAGGCGGGAACATTTGATTGTTTGCCTTATTTACTTATGCGATAGCAGTCTACTCGAGTAAATAAATGGAATAATAATTGATTCAATATAGAACATTTTATATTGACTCAATTAGATTCAACTCATTGTTGAAAATAGCACTACACTGTATGAAAGTAAAAAAAGAATAACAGAAATTAAGAATTTCTGAATAAGTAGGAAAGGTTGAAACAGAAAGGACAAACTTGGTTTGTTTTACAAAATGTACGAGTTTTGTCTAAAAATGGCAACTCAAGTAATTCCAAAATGTTGTCATGATTGGCACTAGGGATAGACTGAAGTAAACTCGTGGTGGTTATTTGTATAAAGTAGGGCTACTAGTTACTACTGGTAATTACGCTAAGGAATTTTGTACATTCTTATTATTTTTCTTCTTCCATTGATTTATTGAGACTGTCTGTGTTTAGTTCGTTTTGTCTCAAATTTTTATAGTGTAGTTACAAATCTTGTTATTTGTACGAAAATCCAATCTTTTGACTCAACCATTTTAATACATTTATAAAAATGTTCAAACATATCAGACTTGTGGCTAGACACTGCCGAGTGCGAAAAAGAACTCAAACAAAATTGAAACTTAGGGACTTATGTATGTGTATTACGACTTTGGTCAATGAACTAGAATGAGATGAAACTCACTGCCGTGCCTTAGGAGTGAATCTAACTTGGTTTTGTAACGAGGTTTATTTTAAATTAAAATTTTAAATTCATTTTTTAATGCAAAATTTCTCGCTGCATTTTGCCTAAGTGAAAATGACGCCCGCGCAGTATGTAAGGCCGTTATTACGCCGAATGACTGCTGTTACAGATGACCCCGAGCTTTAAAAGTATTTTTAAAATAGTTTATTAAATATGTAATTATGCTGTATAGATATTTATATTTGTCCTGCCCTAGACCGGCCGTTCTGGTGACAAGAGACACTTATGTTCAGCAATATCTGGATTGCTGTAAAAGTATACTGAGAATTTATCAATGACTGCCGGATTTATTTCTGTGCGCCTTGGTGATTGTTGTGGGGGCAGGCCGCCACACTTTCTCTGCGAAAAATGCGTTAAAAATATGATTCACTGCCGTGACCATATAGAACTGTCAAACGTAATGAAAATAAACCTTATAGAATCTTATCGTAAAAACTACTTATGACTGCCGTATTAACTGCCATGCAAAATTGTAACTACTATTAAAGAACTAAACGTTTAATCCCATGCATACCTTTTACAAAAGAAAATACATGGAATTATGGATTGGATTTGCGTACAAATAAATGAATATAATATTAATTTAGTTGACTCTTGTAGAGTACAAAATTGCTGTGTTAGTCATTAATCATATTAATGAATTACAAATGTGTTTTTGGTTAAATTATAGGACACAACTTACTCGACCGTTCGTGCAATTTATATGTTAAAACTTAAAGTAAACCATAAGTAAAGAACCAAATATTGACGAAATTGGGAACGATTTTGTCCTGTTGTCTGTTGCGATGTGCAACATAAATACTGTGATTTGTTAGTAGTTGAACAATAAATTAAGCTGAATAATAAATAAATTTGTTTTATTAAATTGAAGTTACCTACACCTGCAATAGAAATTGAACCGTATTGGATTGAGTTAAAGTTTATTTTTGCCAGTGTCTTATTTTAAAGTAAATCAAAGGCTTCACAAGAAAAAACTCATAGGTAGTGTTTTATGATGTAATGGAGTCAAATTAAAACCTTTGAAATATAAATCTTCGTTTATTTTTAGTATAAAATTCACGTTACACGGTCACGTAATTACAACATGTCCCGCCCAACTACATCACGGTTCCAGGACATTGCAGGACTGAAGTTTCATCCTTACCATAATTTAAATACTACGTTCAAGCATTTTAAATTTTACGGTTTTTTATAACATTATGAGGTACAACAGTAAAAGTGAATATAAATAAACGTAAAAAATATTTTGGCTAGTGCGCAGTCTACCAAATTACTACATGCCTGCATTTTCCTACAAACAACTAAGAAAATACATTCTCAATGAAACCAAGTGCTTAAGTGGATAGTCTACGCTCGTTTCAAAACAATGTATTTTTATCCTAACCGTCAAATAATCTTTAAAATTTCAAGCATCGCCTTAACATATCAAGAACCAATGCTATCTACCTTAAACCAAATCTTAAATTTTATAATAAATCTCTAAAATGGGGCAAATTCGTTTATAACACAACATTGTAAAGAAGAGTTTATTTCGTTGGGTTTAGTCCAAAACTGGCAATTTTGTGCCTGTCTGTCAAACTCGCTCAAATGATTATAGTCTTTAAAGTTAAGGTATTAGAGGTTGTAATTAGTTGAGAGGTAATTTGACAGAGAGTGTGTTAGGCCCCGGGTTTAATGGCGATGTTTGTGGAACACGTGCACGCTAGTATGCGGCCGCGCGGATGGGTCTGCACATTCACTGGAACCGCTTGTGGTCGTTCGTTGACTGAGATCTGATGATCTGGAACAAAAGCACCACTAGATCATGCTAAAGCTCATAAATCAGAAGATATCCACACTTTCCATACTTCCATATGAATATTATGAATGCGAAAGTAACTCTGTCTGTCTGTCTGTTTGTTACCTTTTCACGCCTAAACCGCTGAACCGATTTAGATGAAATTTGGCATGGGAATAGTTTAGGACCCTGGGACGGTCATAGGATAGTTTTTTAGCCGGAATTCCCACGCGATTAAGATTTACGCAAGAGTAACCTCCCACGCGAACGAAGTCGCGGGCAAAAGCTAGTAATAAATATATCTTTTATTTCAAGCAACTAGACCCGTACAAAATAAAAAAAAAGTACAAAATATTATAAATGAACTAACACATATGCGTCTTGAAGGGCTATCAAATCTGCAGTCCGACACAAACATAACCGTTGAATATCAATATTACGTGAACGCTCGATATTCTTATAGTTAAATGATACAAACCTGTACGGTTTATTACGATGCATTTGTATTCTATGCCTATCTGTCTGTCACCTATCAGGGTTGCGGGAATATTCTAACGAGATAACGCGGATCTGGAACGCAAGGGTAACTGAACGAGGAGGGTGGGTTTTTGGTCAGTAGGAGTCTGACACTCCCTTCGGCTCCACCCACAATGGAAAAGTCATCTGATGATTTTCCCATCCAGAAAAAAATGGTCTGTCACCTATCTCTTGCTCATCAAGCTGTTATTTTAATAAATACAACACCAATCAGAATACCATATTTTGCCGCAGCTAAAACTATGGTAATTTCATAAACACCCCATACATAGCGTGTATAATCCTTGTAAGAATTGATATGTGGGTCAGCTTTAAATTTTTAGCGATCTAATGAAATAATGATGTTTATTTTGCAAATAGGTTATAAATAACACTTTCACACGTCTTTTTTTCGTAAATGTAAACTAGATGAGGCCAGTGTTTCCTAACTGACTACTCTGAGAAGAAACACTGAAACAAACTCAGAGGTCAACGTCTCTTAAAGTCCAGACAATCTGTAGTGATCCAAATCATATGAGAGCCATGTAGGTTAATGTCTGTGCCGCCCTTTAGAGGACAGAATCAAACAGATTTGAGCAGGCCCGTCCAAACAGTGCACGCATTTATCAAATATCATAATTTATCTGTTGTCAAAGTTCATAAATACAACTGAAAACAAGATTCAGAATTGTAATTAAAACTCAACATTTCCATCAAAACCAAATATGTTACTCACGAAGGAGTCAATGTGTCGACATCTAGATTCTGTAAGCAGAACCATTGCGAGTTGAGGTTCTCGTCGTTTTTGGCACAGTCCAAGGTCCCGTTGTACAAGAGCAGGTCGTCCATTAAAACCTGAGAGACATTGAAAGATTAGCTGCTTGATCAAAAAAGATAATAATTAAGATGTAAAATGAAGCATACTTACTCCGAACTCCTTGACCCCTCTCGTTGGAGTTTTCCCATAGTTCCAGATCTTTATGCCGTACACGGAGACTGGTACGTCGAATACAAAGTATACCCTGTAAAGTTTTAATAGGAATTTAACAACAAAATAAAGCGAGGGACTATAAACGCAATGTTATCCGTAGTCAAACATGTGAGTTACGATGACTCCTTATAAGCATTATAGATTCTCCGCTGTCATTTAATAAATCTCAAGTTTCAAAACAAGAGACAATGTCATTTAAATAAGAAATTCTAGGTAAAGGATAGGCACTCCCTGTGTGTCTTTTCCACCTTAGGAAGGTTTTCTGATATCAAACCAAGTTGGACCTGATAGGGCCATTGCCCGCTAAAGTTATGGAAAGGGTCTAACGTCCGCGGCTCCGTAACGTAAGGGACCATTTAAAGGAATAGGGAGGTTTTTTTAACAGTAGAAGTCTGTCACTCTCTTTTCCGCTCCACCCAGAGCGGAAGGATAAGAGAGAGAGATTCGGGACCCTATTGAACATAATATAAATTAAATTTTTTAAAATGGGATGGGTTACGCCTTCTTGTCACTTGTTTGAATGAAAATGTGCTTGTTTCTTGCGTTTCAGTTGAGCAGTCGGGTTTTTTAGTTTTCTTAAATAACTTTTTTTATTTAAGAATGGGAAACCATTCAATGACTGCCTCCCGATCTGGGCGAAGAGGGAGGATGTGTCAGACTTTTACTGACTGAAACCCATCCGTGTTCCATCAAGTGTCCTTCGTTTTTCGAGGCCGCGGTAACTCTTTCGAACAATTCCGCAACACCCCGAATGGCATCGGCCTCGACAATTTCGCTGACACTCTTTGAGGCGCGCGTGAATCACGACGCGCCGCCTACACAGGCCAGGTTTCTGTCGAGCGGCGAGTTAGGTAGATGAGACCTGCACACCCTATACTAAACTAATAGGACTTAAGGTCGGCTGAAGGAACAGGGTGGGTTTTTAGTCAGAAAAAGTCTGACACTCCACCCAGAGCGGGAGAATTAATTCGATGATTTTCCCACCCTAAACACAAAAAGGATTAGATAGTTTTGTCATAGAAAAAGGGAGGAGGAATAGATAGATAGAATACACGTTATTGTACACCAATAAATGAAACACTTAAATAACAATTTGGTTGTAATGGCGGTCTTATCGCTGAGAGCGATATCTTCCAGACAGCGTATAGTGAAGTGGTCGCAACGCACCTGTTGAGCGTGTGCGGCAGCACGGGCGCGAGCCACGAGTGCGAGGCGTCGCCGACGCGCGCGTTGTGTCCGTCGATGAGCTTGTCGGGCGTGCGCACGTCGGCGGCGCGCGCGTCCAGCACGTTCACGCTGGCCGGGTGCGCGCACACGTCTGAACGACAGGTAACAGGGGCTTTCAAAACCGGACCAGTACAAGTGAATCTACCTATAGTCCTCGGCACGTAAGTTGGCAAGGATTTGGCGTAGTGGGGGTAAGATCGCGCATCGTGCACTTAGTGGAACAAAAAATTGGTCACTTTTACTGCTTGCCATTATTATATGGTTATTGCCATCATTTATTTTTAATCATGTCTGTTCAGAAGAATGTTAAAGAAAGAAGAGGAATTCATTCGTTAATTCGGTATTATAAATAAAATAGATATAATACTTAAATACATTTAAAAGTGAAAAAAAATATGTATTTAAAAAAAAACATTAAAAATAATAGGTACTTATGTTCTTGTCATCACAATTTGTTAATAAAACTGCTACCCCTTTTATTCTTCTTTTTTCGGTATCCTAAAGACAGTGACGAATTCTGAATTTCAACCTTCCTTAACTATAATGTCTAATGTTTTAATAGTCTGCGTAAAACGGTATTTGGTCCTGACATTGTAATCAACGTAACAAAAACTAAATTTAAAACAACAACTCGTAACAAAAACCAAGGGTACAACTTTCGTGTACGCAAGTGTATTCGGGAGCAAATTAAACGAGAACTACTGACGCACCAATCACGCGCTCGGAGCGGCGCTTCGTCATACCCCGCGTCCCGCTGACAACCGCCGACACCTAAAAATCGACTTCTGCGCATCTAACGACTCTTGCCAAGTTACGACGTGCCGAGCAACTAATATTATAAAGAGGTATTTGTTTGTAAGTTTGTATGTAGGGGGGTAATCCCTAGAACTAACGATTGAATTCTAATATTTTTTTGGTGGTATTAAGGTGCATTATGTGGCTATAAATCACTTCGAAATCCAAGTGGACGAAATTACGGGCGAAGAGCTAGTTTAAAATAATTCTTCATTCGCTTTCATAATATCGACAGAAGTCTTATTCGTGAAACACTACTCTAAATCCCCAAGGTAATAGGAATTTAAAGTAAGTACCTACCATTAATAAAAGTAAAGCCTTATCGTTCACGAGAGTGAAAAAGTATAAAACAAGAAAATATTTTCATCTGATCCATTACGAACAAATTATTCAATTTTCATCGTCTATTAAATGAACAACTTACACTAAATATAATTTAAGTTTTTTTTTAATATTCATCGTGATATCAAAGAATAGTATTCTTGTATAAGTTGTATATCTACATCCTTTGTTGTTCACATTCTTAAAAGAAGTTAGTATGGATTACTTACAAACATTACAAATGGGAAACGATAATTAACAGGCTGTACTTAGGTATAATCAGACAAGTATTTCTAGATCTTTTCCAGAATCATATCTTACTAATATGTACCTATCGATCTTTTCCAGAATCATATCGAGTGATTGACCGCGATTGTTTACTAAAAAAACTAAAAACAGTAAACATTGGTAAAGGACCTGGCCCGGATGGCATCCCACCTGTCTTTATTTCTAATTGTGCCACAGCTCTAGTATCTCCTTTACTAATAATATACAATGCATCGCTGGCTTCTGGAACTTTTCCGTCAGAATGGAAAAAAGCCAAGGTAGTCCCGGTTAGTGTTACCCAAATGAGAGTCTCGCAAGAGTCTCAATTAAATTGATTCATTTGGTTGGCCTATGTCAATTCAAGCTCAAAATGTACCTACTCTGTTACATTGTTCTGAGATCTCAACTACCGTTTAATAAATAGCAATAGGATAATCGCTGATTGCAAGACTCTTGCGAGACTCTCGTTTGGGCAACACTAGTCCCGGTGCATAAGTCAGATAAAAAAGATACCGTAAGTAACTACAGGCCAATTTCAATTTTATCCACATTCGCAAAGATTTCTGAATCTATTATATGTCCAAACATTCAGCAACATTTAGGATTGTATCTTAATAACAATCAAAACGGTTTTGTGGCATCTAGATCTAAAGCCACAAATTTAGTGTCATTCACGGAGTCCCTGATAGGCTGTAGATGGAGGCAAACAATTTGACGTAGTATATACCGACTTTAATAAGGCATTTGACAAAATGCCCCATTCTATACTGATATATAAACTAGCAGCCTATGGTATAACAGGGCATTTATTAAGTTGATTCAAGTCTTATCTTGCTGAACGCGAATTCTTTGTCGTTGTAAACGGTTTTCGATCGGCTGCATACAGAATAACATTGGGTGCCCTTCAAGGAACTCACTTAGCTCCAATACTATTTATCATGTTCATTAATGACCTTCCCGAGTGTTTTCGTTTCTCCGAACCTTTTCTGTATGCTGATGACTTAAAATTTGCACGAGTAATAGAGTCAAAAAGAGACTGCGAACTTCTGCAGCACGATCTTAACCAAGTTATAAAATGGCCGCAGCGACTTAGTAGATGTACATCATGATAATATAAATAAATTCCTACGAGCTTTTGTAAATAATTTAATGGTGATTTAATTTTAAATTTTATACCTGTTTTCATTTCAATTTTTTCAAAGTTTTCAGTTTTATTTTTATTTTCTTATCAGATATAATCGTTATATATTTCTCATAATTCAATCAATCAATCGTCATTCAATCAATCATAATTTAATAAGTAATTTACATCCCAATGTGGTATACAGAATTGAATGATTTGAAAATTTTCTTTATTATTGCTTTTAATTATTATTCTTTGCATGTATAAATTCTAATTTCAATAAGTTAGAAATATGTTATGTAAGCCGTTTTTTGTGCATGTGGTGTTAACCTATAATTAATTGTTGCACTTGAATATGTTACTCTAGTTATTAAATCAGAAATGTATATAATGTAAACAATTGTTGGTTAACCTAAATAAATAAATATCTTACTAAAAGTTTGGATGATTGTGTTTCAAACAAGCCTTTTAGGATCTGAATGAAAATTTATACGCAAATATATTTTAGATATAGCAACTTTTTATCCTGGAAAGTGTTCAGTTTCCACGCCAACGAAGTCTGGGGCAGTATATGATAAGCTACCACTTACCACCGGAAAAAAAACTGGCTCAGAACAGCACGGGACAGGGAAAAATTGAAGAAATTGGAGGAGGCCTATGGCCTATGTCAAGGGATTTCTATAAAAATATCTAACGGAAAGATAATATTTAGAAGTTATAAGTAACGTTATTATTAAATAGGTACAGACGCCAGCACATCAAGCTACAACAACCTGTAAAATTTCTTTAATAGATTTACTAACTTTATTGTTAAAGAAATTAGGTTCAAGATTGATTGGGAAAATTTGACAGTTTCGGGTAGCTTCATGTGCTGGCGTCTGTACTTACTAAAATTACATATACTTAAAAAAATTACCATGTGAATGTTTTATAAGTTTTATAAAAATAAAAAGACTTTATTATTATTTATTATAAACTTCCACTTACTTGTCTCAGTGACGGGTATCAGATTCCCATGTGGATCATATAGCTCGACTCCCGTCAGTCCGACGTAGTAGGGATCTCCCCAGGTGGAGAATATGTTCAGCTGCAGCACGAAACCCGTCGGAGCGCCCATGTCCAGGTTAGCGCCGTACACTAAGCAGTCCAGACGGAAACTGTCTGACTCGTTTACCTCGTCCAACCTAGAAGAGGAATTGGATACTATGTGTTGGACTGTTCCAAACAGTTTTTTACATAACATTCCATGTGTTTTTTAATATGTAATTTAATGAAGCACGCTCATGTGCCTTTTCCTAACTATATACAGATAGACAGGCCTGTTGGTCTAGTGGTCAGTGGCCCTAACTGCTAAGCGCAAGGTCGTGGGTTTGATTCCCACCTAGGACAAATGTTTATGTGATGAGCTCGATCATTTATTCTTTGTCTGGGTGTAATTTAGCTCTGCTTAGTTTGGGACTAGATGGCGTTGTGTGAAAGTTGTGCAATGTTATTATTATTTCTTTATTTCCAATATATACATATAAATTACATTTTTAAATATTCTCTATAAAAAAAGCATTTAAAAAATAAAAAATAGTAGCCCACCGGTATCGGGAACAGGGTCCAAGCTACCGGCAATCAGGGCTCCATAGAAAGGAACCTCCTATGGAGAATAACCTTATTATTATTATTATATCGGGATCGGCTTCCAGTATAACCGGAAGCATCTGCGTAACAGTATTTTACATGGAGCGACTGTCTATCTGACCTCCATAACCCAGTAGCTGGGTAACACGACACCACTTGGTAAGACTGATGTCAGATCTGGCTTCTGACTACCCGTAACGACCGACAAACATGTCCTAAAGCTTTGGTTTCCTAGGAAAGCGGTGCCGTCATATAGCGGCCGTAATATTACGGACGCAAAAAGGCGGCCGTCTTTACGGTGACGACATGTGGAAAGTTCCACGGCCGTTTTAACACAGTCTGCTTCATCGCTATCAATGAAACGTTCACGAAACCATCTGTCACCGACAAGACGGCCGTCATGCAAATGGCGGCACCGCTTTTTGACGTTACGGTGTCAGTTACCGCTCTCTAGGAATGCGCGCCATTTTGTTTACATAGACAACGTTCTAGTGACATCATTCACCGCTGTATTACGGTCGCTATATGACGGCACCGCTATCCTAGGAAAACAAAGCTTTAACTGAGATGGGCTTAACGTCCTATCCGAGGCACAGAGGAATCTCGAGATCTTAATTCCAGGCAGTGCAAAATAATTTTCACGCAAGCTCCGCCCCCATCCACCCCGTAATAAATTTGAATATCGCGTGCGCTCTTTCACCATATTCGGGTTCGAAACTAAATGTCGTAAGTCCCAATTCTTATTTCGTTTATAACTAAAGTGATAATTGATCTAGAGGAAAAATGTCCTATATTTGGATAATAAACTATATTTTCTTACTGTCAATACTAATTTTAAATATAAAAGCCGAGTAATCTTGATTAAATTTTGAATAATCTTTAAAAAAGACATGATTTTCGATTAAATAATGAATCGAGCGAAAATGTTCCAGTTACCAAACTGGTCTAGACATGGAAAGAAAAAGATCCAATAAATCATATAGGTACTAAAGTTCCATTTTGATTGTATGCGTGATTGTTTCAGAATATTAATACAAAATTACATACAATTTAGGGAGCCTCCTCTTAAGATGGTCACCCATCAATGCTGCTGTTATTATTTAACCATGATCCTCATACTTTATGATGCACTTTTAATTTTCGCAAGTCAGGACTGACCACTGATTATCGAAAAAGCAAAATTAGATGCGGTTTTTTTTTCAGCACATAGAGATAGACAGCGAGGTGTAAGACTGCTCTTGTAACGCCACACGAGAGGCTGGTCCTAGTTTGTGACAAAACAGACGCTATTTATAATTGTATGACAAAACAGATTTTGTAATTGGTGTTTATTACAATTTAGAAAATTATAATAATATTCCACAACTTTCACACAACGCCATCCAGTCCCAAACTAAGCAGAGCTTGTGCTATGAGTACTAGACAACTGATAAACATACATATATTTCTAAATACATACATATCCTACTAATATTATAAATGCGAAAGTTTGTGAGGATGGATGGATGTTTGTTACTCTTTCACGCAAAAACTACTGAACGGATCTGAATGAAATTTGGTAAGTATATAGTTGGTAGCCTGGAATAACACATAGGCTACTTTTTATCCCGAAATTCCCACGGGATCGGGATTTGCGCGGGAAAACCTTCCCACGCGTACGAAGTCGCGGGTAGAAGCTAGTTATAGATAAATTACACCCAGACAAAGAACAAATGATCGTGCTCATCACACAAACATTTGTCCTGAGTGGGAATCGAACCCACGACCTTGAGCATAGCAGTCAGGGCCACTGACCACTAGACCAACAGGCCTGTCGTTTCGAATTACTGATAACCACGCAGTTCGTTACCTGTCATCGATTGAAAGCAAGTCTATCTGCTGGACATAATCATAGCAGGTGTCCCCGGGAGCCCGACGCAGTAGCAGAGGCCTGTAGTGGAGAGCCGCGCCGTCCAGAAAGATGCGCACGTGCTTCGCCCCGATGTACGATAGCTCCATATTCGCGTTGTAATTCCATAAACGTATACCTGGATGGAAAGTACGTTTAAAGGAAGATAGAGAACAACCCTGCAGGATTAGATTAGATGACGCATGAAACTCACTAAACGTTTTGGGAATACTTTTTAACGATATTTAATGTTCTTTGTGTAGACGTTAATTAGTCCTTAGTCAGAAGGTTCAGAATTTAGAAAATAAGTAGACACTTTAACAACAGATAAAAATATATTTTATATAACACTTAATTTAATACAATGACACGGTCTATGACGTGAGTGTATATTGTGGCCTATGGGTAGCGACTCAAATCAAAAGGAGCGGTTGGCCGTGAGAGCTCTGAAGGAGCTAACTCAGCAAAATACAATGTGTCGCCACACTTTCATTGTGAATACAGCTAAGGAGTGGAATTCCCTGCTGCAGGCTGTATGCTTAGGTACCATCAAGTGAAAAGGTGGTCAAAAGCGAGCCAATAATAAAAAATATGTTTTCAAGACTCAATCATCTTGTTATTATCTACTATTAAGTTATTAACGCCCTCCAAACGCTAGAAGAAAGATTTTTATGAACAGATTAAAATCATTTAACACGTTAAAGTAATAGTTGTGGATGAGAAAGAATCTAATGTAGGTAAGTACTGGAGTACAGAGAGATCCATCAATGAATTGAAAAGCAACCGCAAAGACTTTAGAGGTACCGGAGCCCCTCCTCTGTGTTGATGAAAATTACCGGTCTGGGTAAAAATCCAGGTCCAGGCGCCTTTAGAAGGGTTCCCTCCAAAAAACCAACAAGGCCATATAAAAATGATTCCGAGGTTACCAGAATGTTCTAATGATATACCGCGGCGACCGGAACGCAAGGGCAATACAGGGTGAGTTTTTAGTCTATATTAGTCTGACATTACCTTCCGCTCTACCCAGAGTTGAGCAGTCATTTAATGATAACCTGTCGAAAAAAAGGCCATATAATTCAACTTACTTGTAATCTCAGTCGGCTCCAACAACTCCATAACAATATGACAGAACTTGGTTCCAGTCGAGAAGTTTGTGCACCACATGTCTTCAAAGTCGGTTGTGATATTTCTGCCGCTGAACAAACCCTTACATTCTATGAGGCTGCTGTGTTCCGGAGCCTGGTCCTCAGTTATGAAGGCGGTGTAGGCATACGCACGATGGACTTTTACGGGATCATTATAGCAAAGGAGTTCTATACCTGTCAGGTGATATTCAAATAGGTAAGGTCTCATAACGAACATAATATGCATTATAGGCTAATAGCGTGTAATGCAAAACCTAACCTTAACCTAGGTAATGGTTTAATACAGAATCGTAGTTCCAATAACAAGTTAAATAAATTAAAAATATGTTTATGCAAACAATTATGACGACAAAAATCAACCCACCAGTTGACCCAGTGTAACTCTCACAATTTAGACGAATCTCGTTAGATCGTTAGACGCCTGTCAAGTTAAAATCCATCAAGCCATTTAGGCCAATAGCATATACACACATACATATACTCGAAAAACATAACTTTCCTTCGATGCAGTCGGGTAAAACTTAAATAATATTATTTAAGTTTTGTCTGGTCAGTCCGTAACATATGTTACGGACTGACCAGACAAAGCTTCTCTTTTCACAAAAAGTTTTAGGAATACTTTTATTGTGCGTACAGCTAAAGAGCGGAATTCCCTGCTACAGTCTGTGTTCCTGATAGCATAAACTGCGGGTCTTTAAATCAAGAGTGAATAGGTTACTTCTAGGTAAGCGTGCTTCCTTTTCGACCACATTTTCGCTTACCACCAGGAGAGATGGTGGCCAAACGCAATCCTATAAACAATAATAACAAAACACCTCTAGATTCTTACCCGTAAGGCCAATCAAATGCATCTGACCCCAATTAGACATGAGTGTCAGCTTGACTTTCTTCGCCACGTACTTCATCTCCTTCTCTTCTACATCCAAGGCTTCCAATAGCGCCGTAGGACTCATGTTATGGTTGCTATCGTTAGCGGTCGGAGGACGTTTGTCGCTTATGTTAGGGTACTCGCTCATGGGCTCATTGTCCTTGAGCAAAGTTTGGAAGTTCTTGTCGTTTTGCATTATAGACTCCAGGATTGTTGCGTCTTTTGTGAAGAGGATTGTCTGAAAATTCAGCCTAGATTATATATTTTCCTAGCTAAGTGTCATCATCCTCTGGTTATCCGTTTCCTAACTATGTTGGGATCGGTTTCTAGTCTAACCGGATGCAACTGAGTATAGCAATCTGGGGGCACGGCAGTGCCCCAGCCAAGTCGAGCAAAAAAGTGGCACGGCCGTACCATCCTTTTCTCGAAGCAGTTCAGGCCATTTTCGACCCCCTATAACTTCGTTGTGGATAAAACGAGAAGCCTGAATTAAATAAACAGGTATTGTATAAACACGGTATATTTCAAATTTCATTCAATTTGAACCAGAGGTTTAAGAATTTATAACGAGTCAAAGTTTCTTAATTTTGTCACTCACTGACTGACTGACCGATCATCAAAAGTCTAAGGCACTTCTAGCAGACATAGAAGCTTCAAACTTTCTTGACTTGGCAATCGCACTAAACAATCTTATTTATATATGTATTACTTGTGAGATATATTGTGTTTTCATGCGATGGCCGAGTCAATCTATTTATTTAAAACGCTAAAGATTTTTAATATTGACATGGTAACTATAAGATGTTGTTAGGTTAGATAATTACGTAACAACTTAAGACAGAAGGTCCCTTAAGTAGGGACTGAATAAATTAATAACCGACTTGGTATTACATGGATCTCACAACTTTTTACGGTAGAAGAATTGAGTTGCGAGACTTGGTTTTTTTTTTACAAGTATTGTTTTTTATGGGATAGTGTTTTACCTGGAGCTACTGCCTATCTATAGCAACGATACATCTTGGGAAGACTGGTATCAGTTTTTCTGGTATCTGACTACCACGTAACGACTCTCAAAGATGTACCTACAAATGACAGCTGGGACCAATGACTTCACGTGCCCATCCACGAACTGTCCTCAGTAAGGGTTGCTTAACCTTCAAGATCAACCCATACGGCTGTTATTAATCCTTACTAATATTATAAATGCGAAAGTAACTCTGTCTGTCTATGTGTTACGCAATCACGCCTAAACTACTGAACCGATTTTAATGAAATTCGGCACGGACATAGTCTAGAGTATGAGAAAGGATATAGGCTGCTTTTTAATGCGAAAAATGGGCTGTAAGGGGTTGAAATAGGGAATGAAAGTTTGTATGGAAATTACGTCATTTTTAAAGCTGGAAGCTTGAAACTTATTTTTTAGACTTTTGATTAGATATTAATAAATACTACATTCAAATTATGTATGAGTTTTATTTTCAAAATAGTTAACCTAAAAAATTAAAATTGCTAACGCGGACGAAGACGCGGGCACAGCTAGTTTATTATAGAGCCACGAGCTCCTCCATTTCCTTAGGTAAGTGTTTAAGCGGTTAAGACTGTTTCATCGTTTCTTAAAACATTTAGCGAGTCTTTTAAGAGAGTTTTTTAAAAAACTGCATCATCATCGGAAACCTTGACCTTCCGTTTACTGCCTTAAGTGTATAAAGATAATATAAAAATCTCTACACGCGTTTAATGACATCCCAACTGCAATCGATAGCCGCACCGGAACTTCCAAGAAATTAAATCGATTTACACCTGATGTGACAGTTCAAGAATTTAATAATAAGGTAGTAAAACAAGCACCTTATTGGTTAGTCGTATCATTTACGTAGGTAGGTTCGAATGATACTGAAGTTTGTAGCAGAATGTACTGGAATAATGGTGTTATCGACGCATTTAATATTTTAATTAACTCCCACCCCCGTGAGGAAGCGAAGCCACCCACGCCTATTTTCAATGCCGAGCTATAATCGCAGGAAAAGTTATATAAGTAACTATATATTATTTATGATGATGTGCACAATCTATCGTCTTTAAGTCCTGCAGTCCATCCAAAGGTTGTCTGTAAGAGTTTGCCCTGTGCGATAAAACCGTCCATTGTACACTAGCTTTATTATTTGTATCCTTATCTAGGTATATAGTAAGGTGTATGTACAAAAAAAGTATACAAAAAATAAATAAATAATATATGAATACTTTTAAGCAAGACTTATGTACAATTTGGTCTCAATCAAGGACCAAGGTCTGACAGTGGGTAGAACCAAGAGGTACCTATAGGGACCTAACATACTTACATCGCCAAATGAAGACATTGGTCCTTTCAGCTCCCCACTCGACCTCGCTATTTCTCCGTGGAATATTACTTGATCGTCCAGTTTAATTTGGACCAACCTAACACCACGGGCCGAATAAATGCGAGATTTGTTGTAATTCTGGAAATTAATAGAACATGATCATTTGTCATATTCTGCTCCAAGACACAAAGATAGAAAGTAACAATCCCAACAAACATTAGATAGGTCGCCACAACGTGCCGATTTTAACTAAGTTCTATACGCTGGTCGTCTATACGTCGGTATCACGTTGACACGACTGAGAAAAAACCCATTTCATATGAATGATTGTCGTAATAGAGTCGTGTAGCGGTCGTACAAATCACTATATTGTCGTGTAGTGGTCGTATAGATATCGTGAGATCCACCATTGGTCGAGTTATGATTATATAATGATGTTATTACAGCTGCTTTACGGCATTTTATCGAATAACCAGTGTTCATCACGACTTTTATATGAGATTTTGATTTAAAGTGAACTACAAACTTTAAAACCGGACAATTTGTACTTTGTTAGAATGTTTATCATTGATAGGCGAGTACAGCCATTTTATAATTCATTATTTCTTCCTCGAAACTCGTGTTCAAGTACATTAATCTGTTGGGAAATTAATGTTGTCGAGTAATATGCGCTAGTTTTTTCAATATAATGAAAGCGCCTCATAAATTCTTTAAATTAAGCAATATTTTGCACATATATTTTAACGAACGTATTACGTAGAACCTTTATACGACTTAGGGTTATTTTATTTATTTATTTTAATTTTTTATGTTATTTATTTATAGTTAATTAAAACAGTACAACACCAATTACATTAATTAACATAGATATAGAAATACATTTAAGAAAATAATAGTAATAATTGTGATTGAAATTATATAAGATAAAATTAAAATTAAAATGGAACAGTAGACACTCTTGCATACTTCTTCTCACAGAACACCAGACATGCACGCATAATTTTAACGCATAGTTTTTAACTCCATTCGTCAGCAAACACATCACATTCAGGGTTGTTAGTCAGGAGGGCATTGAGCATCCTTAGAGTGCGACATACTGGGGATTCAGCTCTGGTGACAGTTTTGGAAGTCGGTGGAGCAAACAAATTGTGCAAGCGGTTCTGACGGTGTCCGATGTACTTGTCAGGCACAAATAGTTGGCAGAAAAGGCCATGGAGCTCGATGCAGATGACACGTCCGCTCAGGGTCTTGCAGGCTACTGTGAGCTGATCAAAGCATCTCCACACCTCCAACGAATTAAAGCCTAGCATTCCTAAAAGGTAGTTGGTAGGGTACATGTAGGGAAAGAAGTGGTATAACCTTTTGAATAGGAACCTCAGGAAGGTTTTCTGAACCTTTTCATCATTATTAATGTTTTTTCTTATTCATCATTAATGTTTGAATTGCAGTGTAAGGATGCCAGACACAGGCGCTGCTTTCAAGTGTACTCCTTACCAAAGTGGTGTATAATAGCCTAATAACATTGGGATTGCGGAAATCCCGAGCATTTCTTAGTACAAAACCTAGGCGCCTAAAAGATTCTTTCGCAAGGGCAGAGACGTGATCTTTAAAAGTCAGGCATCGGTCAAAGGTCACACCTAAGTCCTTAAAAATAAATTAAAAATAAAATAAAAAAAATAATTAAATTCGTTATATATTCAAAATGGTAGGTATAATGGACAATAATAAGTTTTTAACCAAATCTGATTTTATCATATTTATACGTATGCGTTTGAGATGGCCATGGATTTCTACACAGTTTATACGCAGAGATCGTTGTTTCGGTCTATCAAGTAATGAAACCAAACCTATACATTTTATAGTGACTGAGAAATTATATTTAAAATTATGAATGATACACTTATGATTGTATTTTTTAAATAAATAAAACCTTTTTGCAAAAAATAAAACCGACTTCCATATCAAAACACTACAAAGCCAAAAATAATTTTAATTACGGTAGTCGGTGTTATTGGTTTTGTATTTTCTTTTTTATTCACACCACCTTCCGAAATTAAAATTATTTTTGGCTTTGTAGTGTTTTGATATGGAAGTCGGTTTTATTTTTTGCAAAAAAGTTTTTATTTTCGCGCTTTTTAGTGGGTCAGTGAATTTTCCAAATCGGTTCGTAAATGACGGAGTTATGCGCGAACAAAAAACGCAATGCAGAGTAAACGAAAAGATCATCAACGTAAATATTTTTTTTAGACTTTGTTGATTTTTCAGAAACGGCTTGTCCGATTTCGATAAAATTTTCATGGGACCATTTGGGAAGTATAACCTTTTCAAAAAAAAAAATTCAATTCGATTGGCAAGCGACGGAGCTATGCCCGAAAAAACATTTAAAAAAAAAAGAGAAAAAAACAAACAAACATCCGAAATGAGAACCTCCTCCTTTTTTAGAAGTCGGTTAAAAACCAACTACTCTATTTTTTTTATTTACACCTTCGACTGCTCTTTGAGCTTATTGCCATTCTGCACCGAACTCAACTCTTGAGTCCAAAATTAAATTTTGTGCGGAACCAACTCCATTTTCATTACAGTTGACTTGTCATGTAGAAATATTTGTTTTTATTATTACAGTCATTTAATAGTAGCATAACAGTCTTCAAATTGATTTAAAATCGTATAAGAGTGCAATTTATCACTCTTACACGATGGTCAGGTAAAAGTAAATCTCGCGACTCTTATATGTTTAATGTTGGTGTTAAAGTAATATAGACGTTACTAAGACGACAGCACTGGTTACACTACTGAAAGTTGTGTAATGGTCATATATAACAGTCATATAGAAGTTTATAAGATGTCTATATACAACTACAAGTTGTATAAAAATTAGACACTAAAATTACTTCAATACAATGTTTATAGGATTTTGAGTCGCATAACTTTTACTTATACGACTGAAATGTTTGTTGGGAATGTCTTTTATTATAAAGGTAAATTTATTATATATGATAGCAGTGGCGTGACTTTATCACGATAAAAACACAACCATCTTCTTTAGCAGTAGGTAAAAAAGCCTAAAACAGCTCCCTCCCGCTTCAAGCTACTTCATAACAAATTTCATTTAAATCCACCCAGTACTTTATAAGATTAGCGCCTTTAGATCAACAAATAAACTTTTCCGCTCAGCTTTCCTCATAATATCAGTATGATGGTACCTATTCCCATGCCTCGCCATTGAATTAATCTTGTGACATAAAAAAAACACCATAACACGGTCGCAAACGTTTATATCGACGGTTAAAAGGTAATAGGGTATAAGCGACAAAAATCAAATTGTTCAGGAGAGCAGTTTAAAGTTTGATATTTTAGAAAAATGGATATAATTTTCTACAAAACCCAGTTTTTGCTTGGCCATAAGTGACGCGTTAGCGGAGTTAGCGCATTCGAAAGAGTGGGAAATTTAAAGTAGAATGGCAATCATGAGTCAATTTCGACCAAAATGTCGCTTATGCCCAATTGCTGTCATGAAATCTCTTATATTTTCCTCACCCATATCCTCATGAGAGCTAGCTTGGCGCTCCCAGCCAGCAACACAGACAGGCCTATAGGGTTGCCTCGCGGCACTGGCACGGTCCAGGCATGCCTTTCATCACGAGTCCGTACAACCCCGTCTATGATGTTCTCAGCTCGCCCGTGCTTCGATTGGTCTCCTGTGTCAGAGTCCGTCCATACCTGATAGAATTGAAAATAGAATAAAATTGTTTCTGCGAAGCTCTTAGAACATGCGGTTGCTTGTACTGTCTAGGACTCTACAGAGCTAAACATGCACAAAACATCTTATTAGACATACCTTTTCTACTATAACAGCACTGCCATCCGAATCGAAGAGTTCGAGTCCGTTCAAACCAACCAAGTATTTGTCTCCCCAGTTGGAGAATATCTTCAGTTCCAACAGACGTCCCTCAGGCAGTTCAGGGATAATGAACTCGTTTTTGACTTTCTCCTTTTGGCCATACTTCGTCGGAAAAGAACTCAACGAAGACGGCTTCTTCGTAGAATTTTTGGAACCAGTCCTTTTGATAGAGTTGCTCTGTTGTAAATTAATGGAACTATCTTTTGGGACGAGCTTTTTACGAATTTTTAATTCTTGAGGTCCTAAAATTGGGAAATTCTAAATATCTGCATTTCATTAAGTTGTTACATTCATGAAAACAACATTTTCTACTTACGAGGACCTAGGATAACGTCGTGAAAGTCGTCGTCAGCTGTGTTGTTGATTCTTCTGTGTCGTGGTGTGACGTAGTGTGGCAGTAAGTCTGTTAGGAAGTCATTTGAGGATGCGTTTGAAGAGTCTCCCCAGTCTAATTTACCCCGTACATTGTAAACTCTTCTCCCGTTCTGGCTGTATGCTACAATAATTCAGTTTCAAAAACGTTATTTAAAATTGTGAAACTTAATTTATACCATCAACTCATAGACCGTCGGACGAACTATGCGTTGTAGCCCCCTCGTCTTACACAACCGCAAAACCTTCTATATATAAAGATTAATTGTTTACCGTTGGACTGGCGCATGGTACCAGCGGAGTGAGCGACTGCTCCCAATTGTGGTTTCATTAGAATATCCATAGTTGTGTCTAATGATGTCCTACGCGTAAGCCTGAGAAATAAACCATCAAACAAAATTGTCATGTTGATAAATCTTATCTGAAGTGTGCCTACATAAGTACCTCACCTTCGTGCTTCCAATTGAGAACTTTCAATTTTGTACTTTGTATCTTCCAAAATTGGAGACTCACTATTGCTGTTTCGAATATGCGTCTCTTTCATCTCCCTGTAATACACGAACTGTATAAGTAGGTGTTCATATGTATCGTTCATCTAAGTATTGGCTGGCCCATCCTTGACACGGAGGTAAAAGAGTGCATTGTACGAAGAATTTCCATATTGACGTCTTATGTTTATGTAGGTAAAGTAAACGAGTTCATTAATCATTCTGAGTGGTAGTGGGTAAGGTCGAACTTACTTGGTAAGGTTTTCAAGCCAGTATGGCATCCCATCCCTGTCCTTGTTTGCATAGTCAAATCCATTTTGTTGATGTGCCATCCTTGAGCCATGAGATTGTTGTTATCTTTGAAGAGAACGTAAAAATCTATTGAATCTTAAACACATTATTTTATTCACTCAATACTGTAAGTGGTATTGAATTAACTTGTAAATGCCTACAGGAACTCACTAAACAATGAACAAAAATGCTTTTTATAAATAAATATAATTGATAATTTAATCTTCATTCACACTTGCCTCTTTTGAAACATATTTTTGCCGCTGTTTGTTTGACCTTGGTTGCTATGGTTATAATCATAGAGTATACTACAAGCTAGAGATGGTTATTGGCATAGACATATATATAAAGAGTAGGTCTGTGGTTATTGGTGTCAATTCAAATAATAACGGGTCTTCCAATAGGCACGTCCGAACTTTGACAGTTAGTAGCGGCCATCTTGTTGAAGCTACATCTGTCAAATTGGTTGTCATTTATTCATTCTGTTTTGCCAAATCATCATGGATAGCTATAGCCATTGAGGTAATATATACTACGTAGTACATATTACCTCAATGGCTATAGCATTCAACAACACGTGCAAAGGATAAAATTGTTTTATCAAAATGAGTGTTCTGTTCGGGCAACGCACCGCGCGCTTCGCCCATTTTACGGTCGCCATAATCGTCCTACCGAGAGGACTATTCGTCGTGTGGTGGATAAATTTGAGTCCACTTGTTCGGTAAATGATCGACCAACACCCGTACGTCAACGAAACGCAAGGATTCTCCTGCACACTCGTGCAGGAGAATCCGAGGCAGTCGATTTCGCGTCGCTCACAACTTCGGCCTTTCACAGACCACAACATGCCGAATTTTGCGTCGTGACTTGGGCCTGCACCCGTATAAAATTCAACTCACCCAGGAATTGAAGGTAAACGACCATAGACAACGACGTGTGTTCGCTGAATGGGCACTGGAGCAGTTAGCATCTGACCGTAATTTTCACATAAAAATTATCATCAGCGATGAGGCCCATTTCTGGATGAATGGGTACGTAAACAAACAAAATTGTCGAATTTGGGACGATACCAATCCACATGAGATCCAAGAGCGTCCAATGCATCCCGAAAAAGTTACAGTTTGGTGTGGGTTTTGGGCTGGCGGCGTCATCAGGCCATATTTCTTTGAGAACAACGTTGGCCAGGCCATCACTGTCAACGGCGAGCGCTATAGGTCGATGATTACCAACTTTTTTGGCATGAACTGGAACATTTGAACACCAACGACATGTGGTTTCAACAAGACGGCGCTACGTGCCACACAGCTCATGCCACATTGAATATTCTGCATGAGAGATTTGAGGGCAATATCGGTATCGCACTAAGATATTCGGTTCAAACTGATACTGTGATTCGGGTGTTCGATGCGCACGGGAGTGATGTATATGCGAACGAGCGAAAGAGAGAGAGAGAAATACGTTAATGTGTAATACAAATTTTAAACAGGAGCATTGAGTTTAATACCGAATACATTATTTTCTAAACACTTGTAAACAGGAAATTTTAAACCCTAAGGTATTTTCAATAAAAATACTAGGTTAATTATTGAGTGCCATAATTATTATCAACACTACACAAAAATACATTCACTGAATTCGAGTATACAGTTACAAATAAAATATAATGATGTAAATATATCGAACAAAACCGAAACCTAAAAATCACAGTATTTTACGTAGCAATTTCGTTTCAGAGTTCCACAGATTCAGCCAATATATAGATATTGAAATATATAGATGCGATATCCGATATTCAAAACCGATACATAGGTACGATTTGGTACAGTAAAACCGATATTACCCATGCATGCCTATTGTAAACTGTATTTTCCTACTATACAATATACACACACTAAAAAACTGTTGGGAGAAGGTTGGCTATATTCACAGATCCATTCTGTCGCTTTCAACCGTAAGTTACCATTTCCAAACGAAACTTTTTATCTCAATGTCAACACGGAATGATGACATATTTGACAAAAGGTATGACATGACAGTGACACAAAGACCTTACAAAGTTACAATAAATGACAAATCAATGTGTTGTTCTTATTTCTTGTTGCGGTGGCAAATAACCTCAAATACTATTCTATTTATATCAAGTTTTCAGTGAAATACATCAATTCAGCAATTTAATTTGACATAAAACTATTTAACGTGTCTCGAATTATACCTTACCAGTAAAATGGCCGATCAGGATCAGAAAAAGTTAGAAGAAAGGACGGTAAAGGCGGAAAGGGAAGCGAAAGCAATAGAAGAAGAACTTGACAAGATTTCTAAAGGAGATCTTAGTTTCATCGGTGACCCTCGGCTAGAGAAACTCTCAACTGAAAACGAAAAGCTCAAACATCGCTTGGTTATTTTAGAAAATGCGATTAAGGCTGAATGCTCCGGTACCAAATCAGCAGCTGTCAAAAAAGAATCGAAGAAACGTCCCACGCTCATTACTGACGTCAATTCCATTGAAGGCAACATATGTATAGTGGATGAACTTAAAAATATATTTGAAGTTGCTATAGCATCTGCATATCCTGACCTGACGGATCCACCTGTCGTTATTACAGTATCTGGAAACAACCCAAAATTCGGAGATTATCAATGTAATTCAGCTATGGCCATCTCACAGATGCTCAAAGCTAAGAATGTTAAGACTAACCCTAGAGAAGTGGCTAACAACATCTTGAATAAAACTCCCACTTCACCATTTATAGAGAGAATGGAAGTAGCTGGTGCTGGGTATTTAAACATTTATATCAACAAGATGATGGCTGAACACATTCTAAACTGTATTCTTCGGTTTGGTGTAAAACCTCCACCAGTAAAAAAAGAAAAGATAGTCATTGATTTTTCGTCTCCTAACATTGCTAAGGAAATGCATGTGGGTCATTTAAGGTCTACAATCATAGGAGAAAGCATTGCTCGTATTCTAGAGTTTTTGGGTCATGATGTTTTAAGGATAAATCACTTAGGAGACTGGGGTACTCAATTTGGGATGTTGATTGCACATTTACAAGACAAATTTCCCAACTTTAAGACTGTCTCTCCACCAATCTCAGACCTGCAAGCATTCTACAAAGAGTCTAAGAAAAGGTTTGATGAAGAGGAGGAATTCAAAAAACGAGCTTATACATGTGTGGTTGAGTTGCAGTCTCACAAGCCTGATTACATTGCTGCCTGGAAACTGATCTGTGATGTGTCTCTACAAGAGTTCCAGAAGATATATGACCGTCTTGACATCACTATTATTAATCGAGGAGAGTCCTTCTATCAGGACAGAATGGATGTTGTGGTACAGGAGCTAAAAGATGCTGGGCTTTTAGAAGAAGATGAAGGCAGGCTGATTATGTGGGGTAACCCTGACAAGCATGATAGCATACCACTTACAATAGTGAAATCTGGTGGAGGTTACACTTATGACACATCAGATATGGCAACCATTAAACAAAGGGTGCAAGAAGAAAAGGGAGACAGGTTTATTTATGTCACAGATGCTGGCCAGGCCACACATTTTGCTATCATCGAAGCTTGTGCTCATAGGGCTGGTATTCTCAAAGACCATCAGAAACTAGAGCATGTAGGTTTCGGTGTAGTATTAGGGGAGGATAAGAAAAAATTCAAAACTAGGTCAGGTGACACTATAAAACTTATAGAATTACTTGATGAAGGGCTGAAGAGAGCCTTAGACAAACTCATTGAAAAAGGACGTGACAAAGTTTTGACTCCAGAAGAATTGAAGCAGGCTCAGGAAGCTATAGCCTATGGATGTGTGAAATATGCAGACCTCTCACATAACAGAATAAATGACTATGTATTCTCTTTTGATAAAATGCTAGATGACAAAGGTAACACTGCTGTCTACCTGTTGTATGCTTTGACTCGCATCCGGTCAATAGCCAGGACTGCTCAGATCTCTCAGGAACAACTAGCAGCTGAGATTGAGAAGTCAGGCTTCAAGTTTGGCCATGAAGCTGAATGGAAGCTAGGAAAAGTATTAATTCGGTTCCCAGAAATTATAATAAAAGTATCATCTGATCTCTACATTCACACCCTTTGTGAGTATTTATATGAAATTTGTTCAGCTTTCACCGAGTTCTATGACAAATGCTACTGTGTAGAAAAAGATAAGGAAGGTAAGATTGTCAAGATAATCTACGAAAGATTGATGCTTTGTGAAGCCACAGCCAGGGTCATGGAGAAATGTCTAGACATCTTAGGAATTAAAACAGTATCTAGAATGTAACTACTCAAAGTAGGTACTTAGTTATAGGCATATCACAATTTTAATTTATACCAGTAATTTTATTACACAATAATGCCTAAAGATTTGTACATTAAATAATAATACAAAAGTGTGTTTGTAAAATTATTATTTATTGAGTTCCCAAAAACCTCTACAAAACTATACCAGGGTCCAATATCAATGGTAACATTCATGTTCATAACATTATCTGTAAGAAAAATTAAAAGAAGTGTCACTGGAATTGATTTGACAGGCAAGTAACGAATAGGACATTCGGCGATGAAAAAATCGCATAAATTCGTAATTTAATCAATATTGTGAATTCAAGGAATGCATTCAGTTGTCCATTGGCTCGAGTATAAAGCCCGGAGGTTCTAAGCATATTATGTCCAACACATTACCTGCCTTGGTTATCTGATGTTTGTATTATCTTACCACCTATAACAATACACGTTACATACAACACATTAAATATCATACAGACAAGTTTTGACTTCACATGAGCGTCCACCGATACAATAAAAAACATGCTAATTTGAACCATATGTCACTAATGAAGAGTCCATATGAAATGTCCATAAAATGTCGCACAAGAATATTTTTTTTATTACAACACGATTCAAACTTCGTGACGACTCCACGCCCGTTCTCATATTCGTGACTCGATATTACGTGTGAATCAAACTAGATTGTTACGAGGGACACTCCTGCGTAGATATTTATAACAAAATGATTATTCCCATTAGTAATACATCAAAATCTAGTATGGTACACTGGCGACACGATTATTTCTGAATAAGTTAATATTATACGGGCACAATTTTCAACAATGAGAATAAAGACCAATCTACAGTATGTTTCGGAAGTATATGTCCATGGACTTCTGAAATATATCTATGCCTATAGCGGTTAATGAAAATTTAATATAAATACATATATTGCCTACAAAAGTTCTAAGGTCAACATATCTCATCTACAAAAAAAAAAACTAGTAAAAGATATATATTTTATTTGAGAATAAGTTGGCGGATTAAAAAAATAAAATATAATAAAAAAAGAAAGTCTGATTACTTTCAAAAGTATGGAATAAGTAAGGAATGTTAATTTGATTTAAAAGACCTACCAATAGCATCTCTGGAAGACTTGAGACACGCAGTCATTGCTTTAGCAACGCCAACATCTATAGCGACACTTTTCAGTCGCAATTAGATTATTTACAGCATGTATTTGGCTAGGTACAATCAAAGCGACGAGTGTTACAAACCGGTACTGTTGGCATAACACGACTTTACTATATTATAATGACTACAGAAAATTGTCTCCATCGTACGTATTTAATAATAGGACCCTAATAATATCCGAAACATTACAGTTAAACTCGATCCGACACTACCTTTCCCTACTTACAAATACTTTGCACTTTAGATGAATTCTCAACTATTTAACGTAAGAACTAGGTATCGTTACAATTTCTACCTGATACCGTAATCTAGAAGAAATACCATTTCCCTAATTTTAAAATAAAATTGATTTTATTTTAACTAATCGTAGTGAGATAATTATTTTTAAAATGAATTTTACAATTTTAGTTTTTGTGCAATCTTGTAATTTTTGCTTATTACCCTGTGATAACCTTGGCTAACCGGTTTTCATGTTTCTATTCTCAACCAACTCACTAAAATGTCATACGCCGCGCATCTATCGCAATTAGCCTAATTTTAACCGACACAGCGGTGGTCAGGTAGGTATGGATCTTCAACTACGCGACTGTATGTCCATTGCATAAAATTAATTTACATTTAACACAATTAAATGTTTTGTAGCAAATACAATGACTAGAATTATTACAAAATCAAAATATAGCACTTGATTCATGTGACACAAAAATCCTTCGGTAATCCATTAAAAGATAACTAGGTACGAATTAGCATATTTTATGATACAGTAATGCTATGTATCTAGAAGGAGCGTTTAGTAGTCGTAACAGGTCAAAGGTTTGTGGTATATATTCGATGCCAGTCCATTGTGTGAGCAACTGTCTAAGTATGAAGGGGCTGTCGCTCCAGTTGCAAACTGAGTCGATTGTTTGGTATCGTAACTCGAGCACAGTGAACAATGGCAGCGCGGGAACTACACCGGTGTCGTCTGCTCGCACCACTCTCATGCACACTCAAACTGTAACTACTACTACCAACGGTAGCTTCGATACAAATCGAGATTCTAGTGAGACGTTTGGAAGTCTGGCAAAATATTACCTAGTCACACGAACGATTGAGCAATCCTTAAAAAATCTAAATTGGGGACGTCTAAATAAATAATTTTTAAAATAAATAAATCTTGAAGATGTTAAAATTTAAAATCCTATTCCTAGACACGAGATGGTATATACACATTCAACTAGCTACACTATGACGTACTAATACTAAGGAAAAAGTCACATTGAGGTGTATAAAAGATTCGCTGAAAAAACTGGATTTCATATAAGTATAATAAGTTAATAGGTATATAAACGTTTCTAAAAACCCTCAATACGATTTTTTAAAATAGTTACTCTAAAAAGGGTTGGTTTGGTCTCGAGATTCTGAGATAAGACTACATAGACTACAACAATAGTACAAGTTTAACAATATGTTACAAAATATACACACATTTACCATCTTCTGTAGTAACGTTTGGCTGAACGTGGTTTATGATGTTAACTTCTAAAAAATAGTCGTAATATATAATAGTGATTGCGTTAGGAAACTGATCAGTGAGTGCACGCACCATACTGCACATCAATAAGCTACGATTACGCATAACACTGTACGTCTACATTCACAATACAAAAGACTGGCGCTTTTTTCTGATTTTCAACCCGCAATTTAGTTTGAATCTACCTACGGGTAGATTGAAGTCACACTAAACTGAAGTCCTAGTCAAGGTTATGTAGGTAGTTACTAATCGCTAATGATAGCTCCCTACACAACTTACACTAAAGGCTCAGAACACACCCTGGGAGGGCTCCACATAAAAGAGGCGATACATTATTTTAGGGATCAATCAAACAGATACAGGACAAACAATTTCTAAGTCTGGAATCTGCGAAGGCGCACCCAATTTAAATTGCTTTTTCCCTTTTCAAACTTTAATTGCTTTCTATTTCGAAGAAACCTAATCGGCATTTATGGCTTTCGTGGTAGGACATATACGATCATTCCGGAGATTTGTCTATAAATAATATACCAGAATGGAATAATCCAATGGCGTTAAATCTATTGAAAAGTTTTCAAAGTTTAGTACCGATGCCGTTTTAGTAAATGACTTACGGGCCGGCGGCGGAATGTTGGCTAAGAGTGTGGGCGGTGACTCGATAAACTTCCTTCAAATAATCGGTCAATTATTCGATTAAGAGCTCCGAACTAGTGCAGAGGCTATGCTACCAAAACAAACTACGTATAGATTAATTGAAGTTATGAAAACTGCACTCGGTGTTACTATTAGTTCGTAGCAATAAACTCTTTAATTATCAAAATTGTGAAATTAACCACGAAATATAAATATTTATATTTTTTACAAATTTTGTAACTCATTATTCAGAAATATCAAAAAGAGGCCTAAGAATACAAGTATCTCTAACATATCTACTATAGATGCTGCTCTATATGACCTTGATATGACAATATTGATTGCAGTATGGCGCGCAGAGGCCGGAAGCTCTCGTAACTGTATACCATGGGGCATTATATCCAATACCCGATACCCGAGCAATAAAGCACTCTCCGCTATACAGATAATACTCTCCTTGCATACGCAATTACCTTCAGGCAAAAATGGTTATCAGATCAGGAGACGTTTCGGAAACGAACGCGTAGGTACATAATGGTGCTCAGTAGGTGAAATAAATAATCTAAGAAACTAATGCTAGTGTTTCGCAATAACAACGTGAGTTAATCCAAACCCATGATGCCGTAAAACTTTCATCTTAATGACCTCAATTATAGCGACCACCCTACCGAAAAAATCAGATCCATCAGTTATTAGTTATTATATATCGCTTTGGTCGTCGGGGCCATACAGGTATACATTTACGATCAGTTCCGACTAACAGCATAAAACTTATGTACCTATATATTTTATTCCAAATCACTACACAAGAGATTCACACACACATTACGAAGACAAGTTAACAAAGCCGCAAAAATCGTAGCTGCATCACCGACGATCGTCCGACATCGGGCGATTGTCGGCTGAATTATTTAATCTGCGGCCTTGTTGTCGAGTTAGGATACAAAAATAGCTTTAGAGAGCTCTAATAATGGAGATTCAATAGGTTAAACGGGCAGTCTTCAGTGAGATTTAAGTTCTGGGAAGAGATGTCGTAGGATGGCCAGGTAGTGTACTGAGGCGGCCAGAGCGACGAATATGTGCCAGATGGCGTGCGCGAATGGTATGCGGCCGTCTGACTTGAAGAAGAACACGCCAGCTAGGTACAGCATGCCACCCAACTTGAGGTCGGACATCGCCGGGAACTGGTGCTGGAAAAAACAAAGGCTAGACGTTAACATGCTACTATGAGATAAACAAAACTATTCGGAGCAGAAACGAAATCGAAACTTTCAAGCGTAACTTAATTTTTTGTCACTCATCGCACACATCACAGAAAGCTTTTAGAGAATAATATAAATTAAATTCAGATGTCATTCGAGCATTTCGGATTTAGTTACAAGTCAACCAACAGTCTAACAAATAATCCTTAGCGTATTGATTTCTCTGATTATACGAAATTTCCGATTTCGTTTTCATTCTGCCCACACAAAATATCTATACTAACACAAATAGACTTATAAATTCTCTACATTACATGCAACTTACACAGCACACCAAAACAATGATACCAGAATAATAAAACCCAATAAAGTTATGATAGGTTAATAAAATTTAGCTACCCTTAGTCCTATATCAACAAAACACAAATTACTTAACTTCGTTTAATTAAAAGGACCCGGTTCAACAAGCGAAATTGCTCGAAATTGCCTTACAAAGCAAATACACATAAAAAGACTTAACTTCGACAATGCTGGCAATTTAGGTAACTTGATCAAAGGAGAAAAAATATTAATAGAATACAACGTTCTATTTTTAGAATAGAGCTAAAGTTTTGTCAGGTCTTTCAAGAAAATAGAAGACTTCCATTTATTTTATAATGTGTGCAATAAAATTTGTATTGTGCAATAAAGGAAACTTATTTACTCGACATATTTTATTGTTAGTGACCCCCCCAAAATTTCAGGCTGCAACCGTATCTGGTGTCATGTACGTATAGGCGTCATGCACCAATATCAGAGGTCAAAAATCAGCGCAAATACCATCAGCATCAATACCTTCTAAGCATGACGCATTTAATGTTTGTAAGTAGGTATGTCTTTGCTCAGTTAAAAGCATACGATTGGAAATGCCTATAGAATTTCTACAACTAAACTTTTAAAAATTGGATATTCTTTGCTGATAATATTTAATGTTGTCTAACTTGTCTATAGTTTCTTTAGTTGTTCACAAAGAACAAAATGTGAATATTGGCAAGTAACGAATGCGAGAATTGGGAATGCTTCACGAATACACGTGGATTAGAAGAGTGCCAACGTTTAGTGACGGTACTTAGAATTCTGTTTACATCGTGAATGAAATCGAGCGTGAACTACACATTTATAAACGTTTAAAAATAATTATGCTGTATCCAGGGGGAAATTGATCCGCAAATTCTTGTCGGCATGACTTACGGCCTTAGTATAAATGATGATTTTAGTATCGAGAGCAGCGCTACTGCACTCAAATGCCGAGCTCTAAAACGAGATACAGCATTAATGAAGTTTCAAAGTCGCCGTTGATATAAATAGGCTGTCTGGTGCAGCCCCTAAGGGCTCCGATCAAGATAGTAGTAGCTCGGATACACCTACAACAAATACTTTAGTTAAATCTAACTGTTAACCAACATTAGTTAACGTTATACCAAAAACGTTGATGTGTATGAGTATTATTGAAATTCGTTTTCCTCTGTAATAGATTAATTTAAAGTACTGCTGAAGTACCAGTAAAGGACGCTGAAAATGGATGGCAAACATTTTCGGTGAATAAACAATTCTCACCGCATAATGCATCTGCAGTTGACAATGAAAAATGTGAGGTGGGAAAATATTTGAGTTGAAACTATTGTTGCGGGAACATGTGTATAAACGAAATGAGGAACATGTAGCTATAAAAGTGAAGTAAAAGTTGATAAGAGACAGACTCAAGATAAAGTTGAATACTAGAAACACTGAAGTGATGGCTGACTGAATTCTTATTTAAAAAAATCTAATGTATTGAAGAACAAGCATGTGAAACGAGAAGTTCAGTGTCTTTCGACATTTTGTACTCAATGAATACCTAAGTAAGGTAGTTCCATTTTAGAATTAGGAAAAGCAGTTGTAGGTTAGTAGGCTAGTAAAGAGTAGCATGTTAAAGGTACTGCTGAGAATGTACAGTTTATTATAGGTTTTGTACTAAAACCCTATATTGCTTGAACTATAATTATAGTACCTATCACAAAATTTCACCAATCATCGCTTCCATTAAATATTTCATCCTCGGAAAAGTAATTATACTCGCTACATGATACTGCTCCACATAAAAGACCATTAATTTACAACACAATAACATCAATATTATGGTATCGATGAACCTTCATGTACAATAATGAACATCGACGATAAATTAATTTCATTTGATTATATCATTTTGTGACTTGATTCGCAAAATATTGGTGGTGGAGCTGTTTGTAAATGATATACCATAAAAGATACCCAATTAAATGTTCCTAATTTTTATATACTTTAGGCTGAACGTAATCGTAAAATGCATGTGGCGTTTAACGTAGGTAGGCATTGAAAGAGTATTATGTCTGTGAAACACGAAAGCTTTTATAAATCCACACATATTCAATAACACGCTACAAATATCCTCTTCTATACACTCTGGTATCACGATACACAAATAGTAATCTAATAATAACTAAAGTATATAAGCATTAGAAACTCGCTATAATGTTAACGTAACTAAAAACTAAATGTTTTAATAATACGTTTCTATTGCCTAATCAGGGCACTGAAACTTAAACGTATTGGGAAACGACCATTGTAGTAAATTCTAGTCTTGCATTATTGAGTAGCCTTCCAAGTAGGTTTTAAGTAACGTATTTGGAACAATATGCTGCTGATCAAATATACATGGCTACTTCTACGATCTACTTTTAAATCTTTTAGTAAGTACAAAAGCTTTCTGGTGTCAGTTGTTCGACATTCAGCCCCTGATATAATTAAAAGTCACCTGTTTATCTTATAGATGTAAAGAATATTTTTTATCTATTGCCCTGTGCTACAAAGAGAGCACTTTTGTCAGCGAACATAAGTTTTCTGCCGGGTGTAAGTGGTATCAGGGTGAAGGGGTCACGATAATAAAAACTTTTTTACAAAAAATTTAACCGACTTCAAAACTTACAAAAAAGACTTGTACTACAAAGAAAGAAATAACCTTAATTTTTTTTATTAGATGTCTAATTCCGTTAAAAATAAGGGCTCGGTATCTACTCACATGGCTGAAGTCGGTGTCAAGATAAATGAATAGGTTTCACATCGGGTGTGCCACAGAATGCGGCGTTCTTTGCCTATCAAAACTATTCATTGGCTTGGCACCAACTTCAGCCATGTGAGTAGATACTAAGCCCTTATTTTTAACGGAATTAGACATCCATAAAACTAAATTTAAGGTTATTTCTCTCTTTGTAGTGCAAGTCTTTTTTGTAAGTTTTGAATTTTACGTAAAAACAAAGTTTTTATTTTATGCGTTTAAGCGTATCATTGTTTGAGTTAGTTGAGATACGTACATACCGTTCGCACTTACTTTTTAAAAAGAAAGTTTGCTGTACACGTCTTTTTTACCCACTTAAACCATATTTCAGACGTGATTCAGGTCTGTGCCTCAGCTGTGGTGATATTAATAGGCTGATTGTGCTAAACAGTACATAGATGTACGAGGGCAGCAATTGCGGGAGATTTGCTGTTTTAAATTGAAGAGTTTCATCACTTCTCTCCGAAGGTCTTCATCAAAACCTGATGTGTTATATACTAAAACCTTCCTTGTAAAATATGCTTTCAAACGACGAAAACGCGATCAAAATCGGATCAGTAGTTTCTGAGAAAATCGCGGACACATACATACTGGTCGAATACAGAACTACTCCTTTTTTGAAGTCGGTTAAAAACAATATGGACCACCAAATTGTCTTATCGTTCGGAGTGGGTTTAGGGTTCTGAGGCGTTTGAAAATTATCTAGTGATAATATGCTATGCCCAGAAGAAATTATGCAGTTATTTTCAAAATACGTTGAATAGAAGTCAGTCAAGTGAATCAACGTATTGTTAAAATGACTGCATAATTTCGTTCGATCCTAAAACAGTTAAGAGGGTAGACCCATTCGTCTGCTCATAAACGTCCACCCGCAATTACTTCAGTTCATCCGTGATCATGGCGCTTGCAACAGTGCCGAAATATCGGAAACTCGAAACAATAAGTACACATGGTAAATTTCCCGTTTTAAGTTCTAATGATACTGTTAGTGACCATGTTAGCTTAAAAACTTATAGTTAAAACATTGTCAGTCAGTAAACATTTCTGTTATCTTAGCTCACAAGTTTATTTTGCCAACATTTTGTTTCATAAAAGGAAGTAACCTGCAGAAGCTAAATTAAACTGAACAGTTATTTCGTATAAAGTGGAAGTCGAGACATTCGCTGTAATGTGAACAATGTACACAATGTACATCGTAATATTGTAGAGCTCTATGTCTCCTCTGGGAATGCAACCGAGTATCGAGTTAACTACATTTCAATCTCTCGACCCGAGGCAGGTTCTAAATAGAATTTATGTAACATGGGACAGAGAGTCGTCGGTAGACTGTAGAGGGCAGGTCTTGACGTGAAAACACATTAAATTTAATTAGCGCAACGTACATAGATATTGCAGTACAAAGTCTCAATGAAAAATTTAAGTCCAAAGGGTATTCTAGAACTATTCACATTTGAAATTAATTTCAAATAAGATAAGTTATCGAATTTTGAAAATTACAAATTAGTTTTTCTTTAGCTTTCTGCTCTTGACGTAATTTACTAACTTACGTTGGATAATGCGCAGAATATCGTTTTCTTTCATACATCATAATGCACATATTCTTCATCTCTATTTTATTTCCTTTCTATCCATTTCATCCTCCATATAGTCTTCCTCTAATCTTGTAGCCATCCACATTTATAAATAAACTTTTCTTACATCTATCTTATATCTAGAATACGAGCTTAAAATGTTTTTTAGTCTCGACCGCCAACCTACCATGATCTATATTTTAAAAGCCTCGCCTACAAATACATAAAACAGAACTTTTAATGCCAGAATGATGCAGAAAGGCACTTCAGTAACTCATGAGAGACATGTTGATAGCTGAGCTGTGTTTCTGACTTTTCGCTACTGCAATGAAACATGAATGCTCCGATGGTATAATTTATGCCCACAAGTTAGATATTTGAACATAGATTACAATGCTTCTGTGGTAGGAGTAGAGATGAAATACATATGAATAAGAGGAAGTGATGCATAAACTGGTAATGGATTAAAATGATGAAGACGAAATAAAATAACGTCACGAACAGACGAACGAAGTGACGAAAGGCAGGAGAACTTGAAAATAAAGAACTAAACACCAATTAACTATAAGATACAGGGTTTCTATCATAATCCAAAGGATTTGCAAGTAAATTCCATATCCATTTGCGTTGGAGAAAAACTTCTACTCAACAATATAGAGTTTACAATGAATGTTGTTTAATTGACACATGAAAAGTGTTGGCATCGATTTTGTGTTATGTTACTTCCGTCTTGTTTGGATATAAAAATGTATTTTATTGCATTCATCAGCATTAATAATATGAATTCAGATTGTACCTATGAGAATACCAGTCATTTTTTGTGATTGCATTTGAGTATAAACAGAACAAACTGCATAAAATGGCCTTGATACTACTGAGTCCAAAGATGGAAAGGCTTAATTAGTAAAATTATCCTTTATTAAGCAGAATCACACTACGGTTTAATATTCCTGCTTAAAAATTCTCAGTAGATTAATTTATTTCTGTTTCGTCACTGTAGTGCATAAAATTGCAATTATTTTTGCAATCAAGTGTGGTATGTCGAAACTGTATAACGCTACATTTCACACGCTTTATTTGTGTAACATAGTTTTTATTTAACGCATCTAATGTCCTTGCAACTTTATAGGCCACCTGTGTACTATTGTTTATACGTAGCAACTGATTCTCTTTGATTTATTTACTCTGTATGGTTCGTGTATCTGTCGTTTGTAAAAACTCGGTGTTTGCGTGTCATGTCAGAGAGCTAAAACGGAAGACGTATAATTACAGATGGTAGTTATATAACTTGTAACTGGATAACTTATAATTATATGCACATAGCAAAATATATGCAAAGATGACACGCACTTACTGTAGTAGATACAGGCTCAAACTAAATTAGTTAGCGAAACCAACAAAATCAATATTTATAATTATAATGAAGTGAAAGACCGTTTGAGTACATTTGTGTGCATCAAATATTCAATAAGTGCAACAAAAAAAGATTAACTTTTATTTTAATGTAACTGCATCTGACCATGAGGTCAACACCACACACGACAATGTGTGACTTAATTGTTCTATTGTCTTTAGATAAATCTACCATTTGGAAGTCTGCAGTTTCGCTAGCTAATTGATTTCCATGATTTTTTCAAAACTTTTTTTCTACTTAATTATAAAGCCTTTTCAGTCCATAACATAACAAACTAAGTAACAAGCTGCATATCAATAAACAAATGATCACAAAGTTCAGCAAACTCAACCGAGTCACTGGTAATTAATCCGCTACTTAATAAATGCCAGTCAAGGCGAACCGCATGGGAAATATTTTACGCTCTAAAAGCGAAGTCTCCAATCTTGTAACATTTTGCAAAAGGCTGATTAAAACACTTCTCTATTGGAGTGCCTATCTAGTACTTTTTTTTCTGGGTGGGAAGATCATCGAATGACTTCTTCTGCTCTGGGTTAAGCGGAATGGTGTGTCAGACTTCTATTGACTAAAACCCACCCTGTTCCTTCGGCTGCCCTAAAGTTCCGGGGCCGCGGTATCTCGATAGAACTTTCCCGCAAACCCCGGCAGCATATCTAATACTTACATTACATATTCTGATAAACAAAAAGCTATAGTTAAGTTCATTGAGATCAAATCAACAACTACAACTTGTATACCATATTTTATGCAAATAAAATAATTATTATATCTTATGTTATCTTAATCATCTCAATAGCATCCTAATGAGGCGTATTATTATCTCAATTGCTGTAACATTCGATTAGAATGTTATGTCTATGGTTGCCACCTTTCTTTTTGCAGTTAAAGTACATTGGTTAAAATAGGTAAGAAAAAAAAGTACATGGCATCAAAATAAAGTACAGTTTATTTTCAAAGTTACTTTCCGCTGTCTGTCCCTATATAATTATGCTTAGATCTTTAAAACTACGCAACGAATTTTGATGCGGTTTTTTTAAATAGATAGAGTGATTCAAGAGGAAGGTTTACAATACATGCATAATATAGTAGAGAAACTGATAATTTTAGAAGTTTCTAATGTGATGTCTTAATAAACATTTTTTTTTTTGCGCTTACATTGCAAACGCTGGCTGAACCGTACGAGATAGATCAAAATAATGTACTACAGTACTGTACACCATAAAAATGTATTAAAATGGGCAATTATAAAGCGGTAATTGGAAAGCTATTTACACAAATACTGTATTAATCCTTATCATTTTAAATACGTTAGTTGGCTTGAGCATTTCATGAAGATTAATTTTTCCCTTTACACCATGCAAATTAAATGAATACCTTAGGAGATATAGCAAAATGAAAATAATGCGCAACGAAATTAATTTCGTGTCGCCGTGATTTAACCGGGCGCCTCGCTTCCGAGCCGAGGGATTCCGAAAGTTTATGTAGTATATCAATGTATGGTGGAATTGTGTATCTTATATATACCTAGAGAAAAGTCCGCAATGGCATATGTCTATATGTTAAAGATAACATCCTACCTATGTCCATTTTAATACTTTAAAAAATTGGCGATTATAAAGCGATAATGTAAACAAATACAAATACGGTATTAATCCTAATAATCTAAATTAATATTATGTATAACGAGGAAAGATGATTGATTTTTTGTTTGTTACGATTTAACTCAAAAACTACTCCACCAATTTTACCGAAAGCTACTAAACTCCTCGGAGTAACACAGGCTATTTTATATTTTCTGTAAAGAACCCGTGCGAAGCCAGGGTGGGTTGCTTGTTAAAATTTAATTGCCGAATGTATATATATGCACGTAAGCGCATTAGTTCAGAATAACTGCATTTATTTGACTAATTATTTTTTTGTTGTGTTCGTACTTGTCTGGATAGGGTTTGGAAAGAAAACTGTATGATACCGAAAGAAAAATTGCACCCGGGCGAAGCCGGGGTGGGCAGCCAGTTATGTTTAAAAACATATTTCTTATTACTTTTTCCAGTTTGTATCAATTTAATATCTCTACTCAACAACTGCACAGCATTTTTACAGTATATATTTAAATTAAAGTAAATAAGTAATTCATTAGGGTTCCGTAGTCAACAAGGAACCCTTATAGTTTCGCCATGTCCGTCTGTCTGTCCGTCTGTCCGCGGTTTAGCTCAAAAACTATTGGTACTAGAAAGTTGTACTTTGGCATGAGTATACACGTTAATGATGCCGAAAAAGTGGTAAAATAAAATTTTGAAAAAATAATTATTTGGGGTACCTCCCGTACATGTGGATGATAGTTTTGTTTTTCCGTTCATCCCATAGTGTGGGATATCGTTGGATAGGTCTTTCAAAAATATTAGGGGTTTGTTAAGACCATTTTTTGATTAAGTAAACCGTTCGTGAGTTATCAAGCTTTAAAGTACCAATTTTCGTTAGAGTCAAGTGTCCTCCCCCTCTATCAACTAAACGGTTGTAGTTAGAAATTCAAATGTCACGGCAGTAGTACGTATATATAACGAAATTTAAAGGAAAACTATCACACATAAGTGGGCTTTACAAGTTTACGAGTAATAGTCGACCAATTGTATTTGACTCGAAAATTTCGAACAACTCCATAGAAATGTCGATAGATGGCGCTAAGCGCCAGTTGTATCGTGCTAGTTTCTTGTGACGATTGAGTAGTGTAGCTCTGTGTCCGTATTTAAATTCAAAACACCGGCTATGACAAGTTTTATACAAATCTCTAAAAAAAATTAAAACTTTCCGTGCAAAATTGTCGGATCAGGTGAGGATATGTATAGGAAGTCAAATTAGTTAGGTAGTCATGTTTGGCTTTTAGTTAGAGCATGGTACAAAACGATCAGTCAGCGAATACGACACGCACTTGGCTGTTATAAAAACTACGGAACCCTACACTGCGCGTGGCCCGACACGCACTTGACAGGTTTTTTTTTATCAAATTAAGAGACGCTTTGTTTATTACGACTAAACTTTTCAAAATCCCAAAGAAAAAATAATGTTAAATAAAGTATTTTCGTGTACTTTATTGTAATAACGTACAATACTTTATTATAAAGTACGGGTGGCAACCCTAGTTATATCAGACAATACCGCATAATGTTAATTACAAAAAAAACCGCACGAAATGTCAACGGAACCTCATACGCTTGTAACTACGGCCGCCATGGAACGTTGGTATTTTGAGCTTGCCACTCAGGGGAACATTATAGACAAAATATGGGTTCAAACTACGTCATGCTGTTTGTGAATTCAAATCGATTTTAATTGCCGGAATGCCTGAACATGTAGACAACAGAATATTTAATTATTTTGGGAAAGAACCATTTACCTTCCCGATATTAAATCAGTTCATACAGAACTATCTTAACAAAAAAAAAAAATTATACTCGTCGAATTGATAACCTCCTCCTTTTTTTGTCGTCGGTTGAAAATAGAATTAACTTAATTGACTGAGAACGGCATGCGAGAACGAGCGAAGCGAACTCGGAAAATTTTGGCATCCGGCATCAATTAAATGATATTCGGCACCCATTTCCCATAAGCTCTACAATGGATTTCTCTTAAAAAAGAGATATTAAAGACAATATATGAAAGACTTAGAAATTTGTCAAAGCTCGTGGGCCAACACCACCCGCCTCTATTTTCGCGCGTATAGTTGAAACAAAAAAAAGTTCGTTCTAAAGATGTAAAGTCAACAAAATCTTATCTCAATAAGTTTCCAGGTCTTCTTTCTGTTGTGAATAATTAGAAATAGGTCGCCTAGAAATACTAACAACTGCTTGTCCCTAGTCCCGAACCCGTTTCTTTCAACAAGAGCTCTCTAATTTGACCTGTTAAATCACGTGTTGAATAGTTTTAGTGAACTAACGTCGTTTAACGTAGACGAACATAACATACATAGTATACATGTAGTCGAAGTCAAGGCTTTCGAGGTCAAGGTGGATACGTCTCTTATACCTACCTGTTTGTAATGCAAATAAAAAATGCCCATTCATATGTATTACCACATTGTTTTTTTTTTTCCGGTGAGAATATAAGATTAATCTTAGCATAAAACGCTTACTTGTTCAATTACTGATAAGGAAAAACCGGTCAAGTGCGTGTCGGGCCACGCGCAGTGTAGGGTTCCGTAGTTTTTATAACAGCCAAGTGCGTGTCGTATTCGCAGACTGATCGTTTCGTACCATGCTCTAACTAAAAGCCAAACATGACTACCTAACTAATTTGACTTCCTATACAAATCCTCACCTGATCCGACAATTTTGCACGGAAAGTTTTAATTTTTTTTTTAGAGATTTGTATAAAACTTGTCATAGCCGGTGTTTTGAATTTAAATACGGACACAGAGCTACACTACTCAATCGTCACAAGAAGCTAGCACGATACAACTGGCGCTTAGCGCCATCTATCGACATTTCTATAGAGTTGTTCGAAATTTTCGAGTCAAATACAATTGGTCGTCTATTACTCGTAAACTTGTAAAGCCCACTTATGTGTGATAGTTTTCCTTTAAATTTCGTTATATATAGGTACTACTGCCGTGACATTTGAATTTCTAACTACAACCGTTTAGTTGATAGATGGGGAGGACACTTGACTCTAACGAAAATTGGTACTTTAAAGCTTGATAAGTCACGAACGATTTACTTAATCAAAAAACGGTCTTAACAAACCCCTAATATTTTTGAAAGACCTATCCAACGATATGACACACTATGGGAAGAACGAAAAAAAAATTATCATCTCACTTTACATGTATAGGAGGTACCCTAAATAATTTTTTTTTTTCAAAATTTTATTTTACCACTTTTTTGGCGTCATTAACGTGTATACTCATGCCAAAGTACAACTTTCTAGTACCAATAGTTTTTGAGCTAAACCGCGGACAGACGGACAGACAGACGGACATGGCGAAACTATAAGGGTTCCTTGTTGACTACGGAACCCTAAAAATGTAAATATTGGTTTTTAATTGGCATTTCCAAATATGGTCAACCTAACATAGTCGTTTAATGAATGTAAGCAAAATTCTCAAATAACTAATTTTGTTCGACCTCGATCGTTTGCATTTTTTAATCGTCTGGGCGGCTCGTTCATTTTTAGAATACCTACTTTGTTTATTATGCAATCGTGGCTAATTAATATCTACGATGTTAAGCAACGCTAGCCGAGGTTGGTTACGGGATGGGCGACCGTTATTACATATGGAGTCTCCTCCGTGACTCGATGCTGGCTGTCATTTGAACATTTCTGTTAGGCGTTACGGATAGTCGGAAGCCAGAAAATCTGTCACCAGTCTCGCCAGAGTCGTATTACCCCGTTATTGGGTTGTGGATCTGACTTCCACAACCCAATAACGGTTATACGACTCTGGCAGTCGCTACAATAAGATTGTACTAAGCGAACCTGTTCGACTGGATGCCGAAGCCAACCTATTGAGGAAAGCATATGGATTGATTGGTTATGTATGATGCACGATTAAGTATGTATGTAGCAACTACTTATCACACGCGAACAGCAGTAAGTAGTTACAAAAGTAGTATGACACAGGCATAGCTTGGCACCACTGTGACTTGACACTATAGAGTTATGGACCACTCGGTTACGCAACTCCTTAGTTCGATCACTACATTCACTCTCCATTCACCAGGAGTACATAGGTACGGATTATTCATGCCTACGAGTATTTTACACATAACTGACAGTTACTTCTAGTTCGTGTTTCCCTGGTACTCGGAAACTGAATGTATGACAAGACAATTATATTTTGTAGTAATAACTCAGTAGCGTACTGCTACGTATATTACATATGAGAAATTTTTGAATATGAGGATTTTATTTTATTTCTACTTATGCGATTATAGCTGCTAATGCTGTTTTAATTAATATGTTTCAAACTAAAATAGTTTAACTTGAATGTTGATGGATAAAAGCCAAAGAAAATAAGAATGGATTGTATGAATGATATGAAAGAAAAAGTGAAGTGGAAATGCCGTGACGACCGATAGAGTAAAGGAAGCAAAAAACGTGTTGCGCCGACCCCGAGTAAATGGGACAAGAATATAGATGCTGGCGGGAAACATTCCGAATCATTCCCGTCGAATACTTCGGAAGTATTCTGAAATATTCCGAAACTTTGGGAATATTTCAACTGTCAAAAAAAAACAGGAAAATCGACCTTTGAAGTCTGTTAATATACCAAAACCTGATCCTAAGTAGGTAAGAACAAATACTTTTCTGAAAACCGCATCAAAACGTGTTTGCTTGCAAGGTTTGCCTTTATTTGCTTTTATTGACTGGGCTATTATACGCGTTAAGTAGGTAGGTAATGATTAATACCTACCTATGCGACTCGCGAATACTCGCGATGCGTACAGAGCTACATACAAACTAACCAAAAACATAGGTAACCCTTTTTCAAATAGCAAATCAAATATGCTTGGCCTGGTTTTTTTATTTCACAACTGACATTTAAGGCTATAATCGCATAGCACGACTTACAACTCGATCGCCTAATGCATGTATTTTGACCAATAGGATGCACGAAGCGTATTTTAGTAGTGTTCGTAATAGTAAGTATTAATCACAGAAATCAAAAATATAGTATATTTATATAAATATATTATTTATTTTATCTATGGTATTAATATAATGTTACAAGCCCTGTACTCACAAAATGCAATTATTTCTAATTGGGCAAAAACAGGAAGGGATGTGGTTTGTCACTAGCTGCGCTTCCGCAGAAATATTTTCTTAAGTGAGTATGCGTATCTTTGGCCGATAGTACCTACCTAAAAACAAAAGAATAAAAATCCTGTTAATCGCAGGCTAATAAATCTACCTATAAAAATATCAACATATACTTAATCAATCCCATTTATAATAAAATAAACATTTATATTTTACTCTCGTAGCGTACATACGTACTCTCGCAGTGAACAATAATTAACTCACCCACCACACAACAAGCAAACACATTTATTCCCATTGAATTATTCGGGAGAAATATTCGGAAACATTCGATTGCGGGGTACGAATCTTTCTCGCGCGGGTGAAAACTTCTCCGGGGAGCAGCATCTCCTCCCTCTTACCGCACCCCGCACCGCCATCGCCTGCACGCACGACTCGTGGCCGGTGGCAGTCGGGTGCGCGCGTCGCGGTGCCAGCGCGGCGGCAGCGGCCGGCGCACAGAGATCGACGATCGATGCAAAATACGATTTTTCAGCAAAAAAAGTTGAAATCTTAATAAATAATTAAAAGTTTCTTTAAATCAGAATGATTCAAAATGAATTTATCATTTTGAATAATTCCCATTTAAAGAAACTTTCCCCGAAGTATTCCGGAATTATTCGGAATTATTCAGTAGTTTTGCAACTATAGACAAGAACAGATACATAGATAGAAGAAGAACTTGCAATAATTGACTTAAAACTGCACGAAAATGGGTGAGGTACAGTATTGCAACAAGTACAGGTTTGAGACAAGACTGCATTACGGGTACTATTTAGAGGTTTGTTCTCTCTGAGTATTCAGTTTTCAGCACCGTAACATTTGATAGATTACAAGTATGGCCCATATTCATGCAGAGCCAACAATTTCTTCGAATAGACATTATATAATGTTTAGATCAGATGCGCAGTACAGATAACAGATCAGTTCAATGCTCCCATTCAGTTTCAACTCAGCATATAAACAACATACTATTTAAAACTGTAGTTACCTTGTGATATATCTTCTCTTCTACATTATAAAAAGGAAATATTCGTTTCGGTTTGGTTTGTTTGTAATGGATTAACTCAAAAACTACGGGACTAATTTTTTTTCACCAATATAGCTAAAGCTACATTATCAGCGAGTCACTTCATTTACTTTCGCTACTACTACCTACATTTCGCTGAAAAAACCTTTTCGTGCTAGCAGACGGCTCTGTTTATATCTATGTACTATGAAAATATTCTAGTTTCTAAAATTTATTTTCAAGTTTATTTTAGCAAAACGAGGAATTAATGAGAAAATCAACAATCCATGACTCTATCAGCCAATCTTATCAAACTTTTTACACAATTTTTAATTAAGTAGGTACGTATGCTGTGAACATTTTTAAACGCAACGGAAGCCAAAAGCTTTGCCAATGCCAAAAAAACTAAACGTATTGGAAAGTTAAGTTACAATATAATTTCTAAGTACCTACCTCAACATGAAAAGTTTTTACAAACGTAGTATGTATTTATTTGCACATTTTCGACTAAAGGTCGTCGTGGCGTTATATTTCAAAGCTAACGGCACACAAAGAGGTTTTGCATGTCACTCATACATTAAAACAGATAAGAGTTTCAAACAAAGGTGAAGACTTGACTGTTTGTTGAATACCTAGTACATTATAAGCGTGACTGGTGACCTAGCTCTGTGGGCGGTTGATAAGCCGTCGCCATGAACTTTATACCCAACACACTATAAAAGATACTTAGTGATTACGTAAAACCATTAGAAATATTGCAAAGTATCTACGTATGCGAACTGATATCGATGTTCGCGTCGCGTCGCGTCTTACGTCTCCCGTACAAAAAAGATGTTTTAGTGCAAGAAAGTTCTATGTATATACATAGATCTTTCTTGCACTAAAACATCTTTTTACGTACACATTAAGAGTCAATTTACACCTGCGTGCAGTTTGCAGTTATGGAGTCTTTTGTATACCTTTGCAGCCCAAGTAATAAGCCGAGTCATAAGCAGAGGTCGGAATTAGGTAGAGTTATTTATGGCATCGAAATGTTGATATTAATATGGATCTTCCCGGGATTTACAATAGACAATCCCGTGTGACCAACAATACTATGTGAATTTGGCAACGTCGCGCGTGCAGTGGTTTGAATTGTGTAAAAGTAAATAACTTTTTATTTAATAAATCACAGGATTTTTCTGCTCTTCAAAATTAATCCCGGGATATGGGGCATATGCACTTTATTCTTTCGTTGTATGAAATCAGGGTAAGTACATAAATACCTCTACCTAATTCCGACCTCTGGTCATAAGGCTTCAGCAATTTTTTTTTGTAAAGTTTTACTTTTAATCTGTTTAAGAATACTAGGTTACATGTTCCTAAAACAGGTGAACTAATATTTTTAACACTAACAAAGCTAAAAGAGGGTATTTGAGAAAAATGGGTATTTCAAAATGGCCCCTTATTTTTATAGATCATAGCGTTTGACCACCATCTCACCTGCTGGTAAGCGATGATGTGGTCGAAGATGATCTTTATATCTAACACACGCTTACCTGAAAGTAACCTATTCAATTTTGACCTAAAGACCCCCAGGTTATAGCTATCAGGAAACACAGACTTCGGCAATATGTCCAAAACAAAGGAATGACCTGATTTTCAGTTTTCAGTTAGACAAAAGCCGACGTAGTTGAGAATTAACTTTGTTTGGAATTTAAACCAACAGTACATACAAATCTTCATACCGGCATTCCTTTAAATTGGAATTTACTGAACTGAATTTAAAGTTTATATTTAAACTTCCAGGATAAATTATACTATTTTGCTTTCAGTATCACTCACAATTCTACGTAGCTATCCAATCCTTAACCCAACTTTCAAAAGAGATTAAGCTACTCTAATTCCATTTAGGAATAAATGGAAATGCGAAGCTAGGTGCCTGCAAAACTTTAATTTTAACTTTAGCTAACTCTGGACGTATCCTTACGCAGTTTACTTCTAAAAAGTTCCATAATAACCGAGCCACCTATTACCTATATAAGAAACATTAATCCAATCTACTTTATATACTTACCACAAATGAAAAATAAATATACAGTAAGTAATATTATTACATGGTGGTAAGCAAGCAAACGTACACGTGCAAAAAGCATAGAACTAAGAGCGCATAGAGAGAATACGTCTATAGGAATGCGTTCGGTGTAGATCAATATGAAACAATCACCTCAGTCTGCATTGAATGTAAAGGTTCTTGAAAAAGTCAAAGTTTGATCTTAAACGATGAAACATCACCTTTCGTGATTATCGAACGCATAAACGCATTCTATCTACGCGGACTCCAAGTCATAGTACAAAGCGTTCACAAACAGACAGGCTACACTCGCACGTGATATTTTCAGCACCACAACTGCACTTGACAGTTGATAAGTCACGTTCATTGCACAACAGTATACAGATAACTTACTGCAACCGATAAAAGATCGCGCGGCCACAGATCGAAAAATGACCCGAAAGTGATTAGGTATGCGGTGGATTAGCATTAGGGAAAACTTTGAATACCTAATTATTAATATGACAATTACGCAGATTTATCCTCAAAGCAGTAGCCGTGCCAAAAATATCGCGTTACTAATCCATGGACGTACATTAGACGTGACAATGATGGCCGCCGGACCTAGCCCCATGACCAGATAAAGAAGGAGCTCCAACATCTTGTATCTCTCGTGGAAGATCTGTTGGTACGTGATGCCGAGGACAGCCAGCAACCAGATGACCCACCGTAGCTCCCTCAGCATCCAGCAAGAGAGGGTCCCAACCGTCAGCCACGGGAAGTAGGAGCTCGCGATGAATATGTAAATCATTGCCCGGTCGCAACGGTGCAGGAAGTGTTTCATTTTACTGTGAAATTTAGTTCGCTTTTAGCACATACAGTTTAGTGGAGTTATATAAGCTGACTTGCGATTTATTGGCAATCATTCTAAGGGTCAGAGAAATGATTTAGTCTTCAAAACCGAAGTAAAATTGTCATTTCATTTTGATATTTCAGTGTTGGCCCTTTTGGAGATTTCATTCCTAGAATGACGCTGATAAACAAAAAGTCTGCCGGTATCTTACATTAGTAGTATAAGCTAGCTAGATTTGATATTACAACAAGCTTATTAATTAACAGTTTAGTGGATTAGTATGCCCGATATGAGAAGTGTTTGACATTCTTATTTCGCTAAAGTTGCAAACTGAGATCTTCCGGCGAATATTCCTTTGACTCAGTCAGTCAGTTAGAGTCAGCAATTCCGAATGGCTTGTATAATTTAAACTGCAGGGTTGGTCAAATACATTATTATTTGTGTATTTATTTTTATTGTAAAGTTCCAAGTTACCAAAAGCTACGCAAGCTACTCAAGGCTGATGCAAAGGCAAACTACTCGTTAATATGTCATTCTCATTCAAAGACAGTATACGTAGGGCCTAAGGTCCTCAGCCAAAAATAAGCCTACTCAACTCTTCAGACGAGAGTGCAAAAGCAAATCTTGACACAGTGAAACAATAGCATCCAAACGCTGGCAGAGCTTTAAAACCATTTCGCGTAAAGTCACAAGGACTGATGAAGGATGGCTTTTTAATTAGTGCAAGTAGTGTTAAGCTATTAGTTTTGGCAGAGCAGGTCTTTGGATGAAATCCGACCAAAATGAGCCAAGATAAATTGAGCACGTTTCCTTATATGGTCTTTAATCAAAATCTGGTAAAGTTTATTTATTTATTATTTATTATATACTTTATTGTACACCTTACAATATTACTATAGATACAAAAAAATTAAACTAGTGTACAATGGGCGGTCTTATCGCACAGGGCGATCTCTTACAGACAACCTTTGGATGGACAAACTTAAAGGAGACAGATTAAGGGCTGTCAGTGTACAAACATATAATTGAACATAATAATATAAAATACATACAATACCAAAATTATATATTATTATTATTATTATGTTAACTTTTACCAAATCCTCTCTGAACTACCACAAGAGTAAGTTTTTTTTTGTTAGCATAGTAACACATAAAAGCTTAGCACCCAGTATTGCGTTGTTAACGAAAGCTGTGCCTTAAAAAGTAAGTACTTTAATTTATTATGATGTTGGGATTTAAAAGATCGTTCAAGCTTGTTTTACTTTCAACACGCTAAGGTCAGTACGGCTTGAAAACTGTTGAAATCATAACAGAAACGAATGATTGGTATCAGGCAAAAATACTATATACCTACTTGTACCAAGGTGATAAATAGTACATAGGGCCCGGCAACCAACCTGCACACTTCCACAGCCAGCTTAACGTAAGCCTATTAGAAGACGTCAATAATACGGCAAAGTCAACCAACCAACCTAGTTACCCGGTGCTTGAAGACCCTAGTTAATACAAAGATTATTATGATCTCGCCCGATTGTTGAGTCCGAGGTATTTCATATTTGCAAAAATATAACATGCGTGGGAACTACTTTATATATCACGGACCAACATATTATAATTGCCATGTTTTATTACACGTAAGGCAAGAGAAAGAGATGGCGAGCCTATGACACGCATACCACTGGTCATACGGCGCAAAATAATTCGAGAACGCCAGTTTATGATATTTAAAATCTATGTATTTTAAAACAGCATAAATCACACCAGCTTTGTCTTTTATTAAAATGAATATACAACTGTAAACATGTGATGATTGATGTATCAATTACGGATTGAAAATTAAGAGTTAATAGCATCAAATTTGATATTTGTCTATTAAGTCACAAAATAAAGATTGATTGGTGGCATGGCATGACCATTTATTATGTTATTCTCTTAATATTGGATGGCGCGTTGATTCGCCATTCCTTTGTTTTTCTTGAGATGGAAATTCCACGACTTGTGGAAGAAAACGCGCTGTCACCTGTGCCTGGTAAGGCAATAAAGTTGAAGGACCTACTAGAGGGTACGAAGTGCTGAATAACGAGGAAACATGTACTGAGCAGTTCATAATATGGGGTCCCATCGGGACCAGTATACGAACAATCTAACAAACGATCAACTAGAATATTTAGAGGTGTTTGAAAATCGACATTGCCAACCATTGGTTTTATCTATTACTAAAACATTTGCTACTACAGTCAAATATCTCTTACCATACGCAGATACCGTCCTAGTTAAATATTTAAATGGCTGCATATTTAACAAAGGTCTATTGAGATGATTATGTAATCTATCTACTGTCTTCTTAACGTCCTACCAATCAACCGCTATTCGACTCACTCGGCGGAAGGACATCATCAATAAATATTTGAGATGCTACACAAGTTGAAAAAAACCTTTGGAAGCGTATTTAAGAGTCTGACCTTTTGACTTTCTGCCACTTTTATATTCTGGTATGCCAATAAATGATAAATAAGGTTCTGGATTATACACCCAGAGTTCTGTCTACATTATAGCTATTTATTTACTCTATAAGAAAATTACATTCTTTTTAAATTTGATCTGACATACGAATTTCTACATTGCTATATAATTATATATATTGAATATGATACATAATTTTGGAATTAACAAACAAAGTTTGTGGCACAGCATTAGTAAAAACTAACTCGCTTAGTAGTAAAGAGTGCGATTTCGATGTCGTAATTTATGTAGTTAATTACCTAGTAGGGACCAGTTGTGTTTGCAACTGACAATTTTTTTTGAATTATGTACTGTTTACATTTGCGTGGAAGAAGATATACGTCTAAATCATTATTTTATTGTTCTGCATGTCATCGACGTCCGTGCTACGGGGATCCAGAAGAATACCAGCGACAGGTATATTTGCCTGGAACATGCTGAGCTGGACTCCCATTTGGTGCAACTCGGAGACACACTACGCCGTTTTTCCTTTTTGTATTTTAAGTTGTTAATGTTTATTTAATTTATTAATTTGTAGTGCAGGTTTTTCTGTTCTTTTGTTCTCTTTAAGCGTAAAATAATCTGTTTCTGTGCTTTTGTGTATTCTGCTTTCAGTAGTACAATAAAATAATTATCTATCTATCTAAATAGTGACGAAACTTAGCCCATATTAGTAACACAGTAAACAAGACTCCTCTACAGCTGTTGGTTAAAGTAACTAACTCCCACAACCTCCTCAAGCGGGAAATCGCGAGCGGAAAATTTTAATCCAATTTAGGTACCTCATCCATCTTTGGCTATTCAACGCCCACAGAAAGGACTAAAGTGGCACCACTTCGGAATGGCCTAAACGGTCGACGTGGTCTTGTAACAAGCCACTTCCTGCGAACGGCCTTGCTACTAGTACAAGAAGCCTTAGACATTGTACAAGGACTGTTTAGTGTTACTATTTATATCTCACACCTTTCCTGAAACTACGTCGTTTACAGGCTATTTCTACAGTTTCTACTTTGTGAGGTGTGTTTTCCAATACATAAATGTGTTCTTAGTGTGGACAAGTTTATACTTTTACCTGCCGATGCCAAGGATTCTTAAAATTCTGTTTTGCAACCTGAAAATGAAAGAGGAGTCTCAGGATTGGGACAAAGAAGGAATACGTAAGAAAGTTAATAGAATCCGCGTTTTCAATAAGGGTAGGTACGTTTGTTTTAAGCACTGGAATGTTTAGATAAATGTATGGTCTATAGACACAAAATTGTTAGTTTTAAGGCTTGTGATAAAAATGCAGATGGGGGTTTTAGAGATGGAGGTTACAGTACTACTAAATATATGCTAAATATTAATTGAAATTGTAATGGAAAGCTATAAAAAGATAATCTTAATATCTATTCATAATATTTGTATCACTTCATAGAGCGCTAGAGGAAATAGGTATTGTTCCTGGCAAAATGTTTAAACCCTTTTTAATTGCACTTCGGAGGAGGTTTAATTACTATAAATTAACGGGTCTTCCAATAGGCACGTCCGAACTTTGACAGTTAGTAGCGGCCATCTTGTTGAAGCTACATCTGTCAAATTGGTTGTCATTTATTCATTCTGTTTTGCCAAATCATCATGGATAGCTATAGCATTCAACAACACGTGCAAATGATAAAATTGTTTTATCAAAATGAGTGTTCTGTTCGGGCAACGCACCGCGCGCTTCGCCCATTTTACGGTCGCCATAATCGTCCTACCGAGAGGACTATTCGTCGTGTGGTGAATAAATAAGAGTCCACTGGTTCGGTAAATGATCGACCAACACCCGTACGTCAACGAAACGCAAGGTCTGCCGAAAACATCGCCGCTGTCCGTGAGAGTGTGCAGGAGAATCCGAGGCAGTCGATTTCGCGTCACTCACAAGAACTCGGCCTTTCACAGACCACAACTTGGCGAATTTTGCGTCGTTACTTGGGCCTGCACCCGTATAAAATTCAACTCACCCAGGAATTGAAGGTAAACGACCATAGACAACGACGTGTGTTCGCTGAATGGGCACTGGAGCAGTTAGCAACTGATCGTAATTTTCACAAATCTTGTGACTTAACCCCGCTAGACTTTTTCTTGTGGGGTTTTCTTAAGTCGCAGGTCTATGCAAATAAACCACAAACCACAGCGGCCCTCAAAGCTAACATAACCTATGCCATAGGTCGAATTCAGCCCGATTTATGCGCAAAAGTCATGGAAAATTGGATATCTCGCATGCGCTCCACCCAGAGAAGCCGTGGCGGACACTTGAATGATGTCATATTCCACACATAATTGCATCACTACATCTTTCAAATAAATAAATAATTTCGATAATATCACACACACACTTTTGTTTTATTGAAATTTAAAGATAGGACACGCTTAATGAAAGACCCTGTATATAGTTTTGACAGATATGTAAAAGTTTGACGATTAATGTTAATAATACGAAACCTTTTAGATTTGTTTTTTCTCTTTTAATTGTCATGTGCATTGATATAGGAAAAGTACCTAGGTTTCCAAGTCAGTGGTCATGTGTGACTGTACATAAATAAATAAATAAACCTATGTGTCCGTAAAATTCGTAATATCTAAATAAATTAACTAATAATAAATTAATAGTTTAAAAAACACTAGAAAGACACGCTTTTATAAATGCACGTAAAAACAAAAATTTCTTTAGGTTTGTTGTAACCTTGAAACCTGGGCCCCAAGTCTGCTATTTTTATAAATTTGTCATTCCATCACGATCCCATTGTCATTTGGCTAATAGTTCGTAATCTACTAAATTCATAATGGTTGGTCAGTAGTCTCGTATTAGAATGACATTGCCGTATTGCCATTATTATAAAACCCGTTAATAGTAATGATTTTCGAAAAACTACCCCTAAATTTGAACATTTATTCATGCCAGATTTTATTTCTATTTAATTTTACATATTATTTCGTTCAATGAAGTGTCAGTGGTTGACCATTGGAAAGCCATTATATTAGTAGATTACCAAACTTGTCAAAATCAACAATTTTGAAATCAATGATAGACTATTTTGACACTATTGTAATAGCAGACTTGAGGCCCTGATCGTGTTCACAGCACATTACGTGGCCTTTCTCACAAGTGCAAACACGACTATGATACGATATTCTATCATGGATTTCCAGTGCCTATCTTCCGGCTTCATCATCAGACCTTGAAACCTAATCGTGGTCAAAGTTCATTACAAGACTTTTCTAAGAAAACCAAAACAGCTATGATACAATATTCCATCACAAGTTCCAGTTCATATCTTCCGGCTCCATCATCAGATCAGTTTGACAGTACCATATTATTGTATTGTCATCAGAACTACACACAGCTGCCAATTTTCATTACGCTACGACCCTTGGAAGATGGTTAAATTAGTTACGTTAGATTCGCTTACATAGTTAGTAACATACAGGTCGACCTAATAAAAGCGTGTTAAAAAGAGCCTCAATTATTCTAACCTGACTTACTTTTTCTTACGATTTATTGTACGATCTAAATTCTTAAGACAAAAATCATTCAGTGTCAACATTTAAATGTTTATTGTTTACGAAGTTCGACGACATATTGTATTACAATCGGAAGAAGCGATAAAAGTAGAATGTCAATGAAATTATTATTGAATTCATATCATTAGTCCCACCAGTTATTATGACCGTGTGCTCGACGACAAACGACTGACATCGTTCAATGAAATTACCCCGTAATTTATCATTCAATACGAATGCCTACCATTTGTATATATTTCGAAGGACATTATGTAATGTGTACATTGTTTATTTATTCAGCAATTTAAGTTCCGTTTCCAGTAGCAATTTAGTTGGAATATCAAGTATGTTTCTATCTGAAACTCTGAATCGATTTCTTTAGAACGTCTTGTTATTTCATATTTAAATCCAGCATCGGCAGAGTTCCAAAATTAGCCAGCCCTTTGTAAACAGACACTATAGATAGAGCACTACGTGAATATAAGTCCCGGTCTCTAATATCACTCTGAGCTGTATAGACTATACTGAGGATTAATCTCTTTGAGACGTCTCGAGGCAGCTGCACCCCTCTTGGTTCGTTGCGCGTCCTCTCTCGCTCACTGGCTGTAAAGGCAAAGGCCGTCTGCCTGATAGAAGTTATCATTTAATAGATTTAGGATAAATCCTTAAGATAGTATGCATACAAGTATTTGTATATTGTATGTTGCATTAAAATTGACGACACAGTTGAAACATACAGAGAAGTGGAGGAGTTGGCGAGAGAACTAGCGCTTGTTATAGTCGAGGAGCGAAAAGCTGTTATGTAAGAGCTTTTAATTTTCCTAGGTACGAGTATCTCTCAAACACTAGGTACTCTTACTCGTGAATTTGAGGTTTGATTACTGTTTCTGAATAATAGGTAAATCACTGTATACGTTACTTCTAGGCAAGCGTGCTTCATCATCGACCACATCATCGTTTACCATCAGGTGAGATGGTGGTCAAACGCGAGCCTATTATCAGTAAAAAATTGTTCAACAATATGTTAATTAGGAAAACAATATGTATATTAGGAAAATTTAAATATCTGTCTGTGATTATGTGATTTCATAATAACGTTGATTTCTCATGTACCTTCGTAGTTATTCAGACGATACTAAAAGATCTAATCTGTTTGTCCGGTCATCTCTAGAACGGCTGAACTGATTTTAATTGGATTGGACCCATAATAATGAAGGGATCATGATTTACACAGGACAAACCTATGCGAACGAAATCGCTGGCACAACTAGTACATAAAAAATTGGCCAAGTGCGAGTCAGACTCGCCCATGAAGGGTTCCGTAGTAACTATAATAATATAATATAATATGTATATTTCTTTGACGAATAAAAAAAACCTTAAAAATTTCTTAATACTATAGCTTATTTACATTTCTACAACTACGCTAAATAACTTTGTTTATCATGGTGTTTGTATGAATTACAAAGTTATATTTGCGGTTTTTAAGCGATTGACTTTATGAAAAAGTGGTTTTAGAAACCCTTATATCCTGTCCATAAATAGATACCTGTCTATAGATACCACACACGCATAGGTTTCATGAAAAAAATATATTTTCAGTTGTAGTTCCATGTATGGGGAGGGGACCCCCCTTTATTTTAAATATTTTTTTTCTTAAAATCGGAAAGCGGTTTACAAAATACATCTACCTACTAAGTTTCACATGTATAGTCTCTTAATAGTTTCGGAATAAAATGGCTGTGACATACGGACGGACGGACAGACAGACAGACAGACAGACATATCGAAACTATAAGGGTTCCGTTTTTTGCCATTCGGCTACGGAACCCTAAAAAGGAGAAAAAGAATGCATCTATTCCATAAAAGATAACCTTATTTCAAATTGATGGTAGTGTCTGTGTTCAATAAAATAGCCCCTCTGCGTCGTATCCCGAAGCGGTAATAAATAAATAATTCACTAAAACAGTTGGGTAAGGCGTGTGGACTGAAAGGCAAGCATTTTGTGATTATTGCAGCACGAACTACTTGTTAATGAAATAGCCTGTTGTTTTTGTTACTTACTAGGTAAATTATGCAAAAAAACTGCGTGTTTATTACGGGGTTCCTCTACCAATTACTTTGTTTGTTTGTTTTGTATATCAGATTCAGTTTCATTTGTGTTATGCTAAAGTAATTTTCAATTACAGCGTTTTAATAATTTTTTAAAATGTATTTTTAGCGTACTTGGTCCAAATAAATAATAATAAGTCTTCCCGACCGATTTCAGCCTTGGCGACCAATCTAAGCGGAGCACAAGCACGTGCGCATAATCCGATGGATCAGGCGCAGGATCAACGGCATATCTTGCTTTCCGAGGCACGTGGGCATCACAATGCCACCCAACTAGCACAAATGGGCTGCATTAGGGCTTTGGAGCGTATCCTAATATTACTTATGGTAATAGACGTAAGCGCTAGAGCGTCTACTACAGACTTAAAGCAGCCGCTTTAGCGCTATTTGGGCGCCATTTTATGCAGCCTAAAGTTCCATTTAACCTGCACAACGGTTGCATAAAGGTTCCTTAATAGCTATAACGATTTATTAACGCTATACTAAAGCTCTCATAGCGCTACTTTTGAATGATTTTGAACTACTTTGAACGAATGTATTGATTACAGTTCTTTATTGTATATCTTCAGTTGACATTATTTGTAATATTTTGGTAAAGTGTTTTCGTCGCCATCATGAAAATAAAACAAAAAGAAGTAAAAGTTTGTATTCTGTATTAGCAAGATATATAAAGATACTTAAAACGCTGTCCAGTTTGCTGTAGATATATAAGATAATTTTCGAGTAATTTTAACGCGCTTTTATGATATTTAAAAAATTAACAAAATGTATGTGATATTTTTTATTTGTTATACAGAATAAATTTTATTTCCGTATTTTTACGTGTCGATAACTTACTATTTGCAAGTGGCCGATTGTTTACCGGTACATTTAATGCACATTTAACTGAAAAACCAATGTATATCAACTCAATTTTGCAAGTGAATTATAAGTTTTCTTAACAAAACTTGGCGTCATTGTAATGTAGTCATAACCTGCAGTTTTAGCTCTAATAACTCCCTTTTGAGAATCAAAGCGCTAATTTTCACCCTTCTAACGCTTCCAGTGATTTTTGTTCTCCTAGTGCAACTCACAGCCACAAAAAGCTCCTATTTTCTTGTTTTTGAGGTTATAAGATGTAGTTACGTACTTATTCGTTTAGCATCCATTTTATTAAATGTTTTATAATAGTTACAAAAGCAGCTGTAAAATGGCGAATGGATTGAGCCTGCAAGGAATGACTATTGCTACTAAAGGCCTTAGTTACACTGATGATTTTTTGTAACTATAGTATGCATAAGAGTTTCTATTATTTCTATAATGAAACTTATAGTAGTATAATAGTGGTTACTATAACTATAACCTATAAAAGTTACAATAGAAACCACTGTACAGCTGTGAGTGGCAGAATGACCTTCGTAACTCTCATATAAAGGTGTAAGTGGTAAATAAGTTCTACCGTGGACTACTGTGAAGGCTAGGGTAGTATTTGATTCAGCTTATAGCACCTTAAGTAACTTTTATAGCTATAGACGTTTACGGATGCAGATATGCAACTTTGAACTGCTTTTTGAACCCTTAAACCGCTATTTTACAGCCAAAAGTAACAAAATAGGCTGCAGTTTCCACTAACGTGCTCGTTGGGCAACTTCCAAACTCCGGCTACTACTGAAAAGTTTGTAAAACCTAATAGGACATTTTGCCCGAACCGAGAATCGAACCCAAAGCCTACCTAATGGGTTCAATTCTAATCAGTTGCGCTTGCGACCTTTAGACCAGCGTGGCAGTTAATTTGTTAAAATTGTTCTTTTTTTAGCCAACTTTGCGTTCCACTTCTTATCAAAAGCCTCCCCTTTTTTCCTTCCAAAACTCTTTATCTTTTATTAGCAATTTCAGACCATTATTGCCTTACGAACATTATTAGCTCGTCAACCCATCTGCGCCGTGGTCGACCTCAATGGTGTTGAAGCGTCAAGTAGGTGACGATCTTTGCCCACGTCTAAATAACAATAATTTCAAATAATAATAATTATTTTATTTATCGTTTTTAAGTAGAATTTTGATTTTTCGTTTAGATCCTAAATGCGATATTAGGGATTTTTACATAAAAAATTTCCCTGTTCTGTACTAAAGAGCAGTTTGTAATAGGTTCCCAAAGTTTCCACTTTGTCGATACTCCTGGACTAAAGACGCCCAAGGGCCTCAACTATTACCTACCTACTCTGTAACTATTAGGGTCGAATTAATATTTGATTACCTATAGTTTAACTCTCATTACTGTTCCACCCTCGCTAAGCCATCGTCAATTCCAGTGAAATAATTTGAAAACGGTTTCAATATATCACCGAAAGAGTTTACAAAATAGGCCACCGTTTAAAAATGTACACGTCCGGCTATAGCCATAACCATGAAAAATTATACTATGTATCAGCCGATCATGCACATTTTGTGGGTGTATTCCCGTTGTCCCCGTAGTCCGTGTCCCCGTTAAAGGGGACAAAGGGAATTTAATAAAATAATTAAAATTACTTAACGGGGACAACGGACAGTTAAGATTTCACGTATCGTTGTCCCCTTTAAATTTTTATTTATTTACTAAATACCTTATTTATTTTGATTTAGTTTTAAATGAAAGGGTGGAATGAAACACAAAGTATTCAAATGTTATACTTACAAAAACATATCCCATTAATACAATGTGTCCCAGGGATAAGTGACCGCCCGCCGTTTTTAGAATATTTGTACAAAATTATTAATAATTACATTTATATTTGTGACTTAGCGGCTTTAGTTATTTTTTTATTTTTTTTTCTTTTTTTTGTAAAGAAGCGTGACGTGCTGCAGTTTTTTTACGATATTTCCTAAGTTTGTTCATCTTTTTCCATTATTTTTTTTTACTGACTAGCCGACGTCATAGTTTATCAGTTAAAATCATTAAACATAACTAAAATGTAGTAAAACATTTATTAAATAAAAAACAAAATTGAAATTCGAAGATACAAAACTCTTCTTTTCAGTTTTTTTCAAAATAAATCTAAAAAATGCCCCATAATATCACATTTTTATAATTTATTAATTAACTACATGATATTTCCTACAATAGCTCAGAACAATGTTTGCTACTAATTTCAAACATAAGCAAAAGTACAGACAGTTGAAATTTGACTCCCATACTCAGTAAAAAAGAGCTAAGTCTTCAAAGCTAACTAAAGCCGCTATTGACACTATTAGAAGTCTTAATATCCATTAGATACTTTTTTATTAGATGTAATAAAAAAAAAACAAAGTTGTAATCAAATTATTATTTATTAAAAAGAAACACATGATTAATTAATTACTAGTAATGCACGCCAGAGCTCTAAATGACATCCTCTGTGTCGTCCTTCTTATTTCGGAATGGTTTTCTGAAATCTCTGCCGCAGCTGCATTGATCCTTTCTTTTAATTGCTCTCTTGAAGTTATCGGCACAGCGTAAACTTTTTGTTTCATGTAGCCCCAATAATAATAATCCAGTGGCGTTAAGTCTGGAGATCTTGGGGGCCATGCCACTGGACCACCCCTGCCGATCCACCTTCGGTAGTTTTCGTTTAGGTACTGTCTAACCGATAGCGCGTAGTGTGCCGGGGCTCCGTCTAACTGGAAGTACATGTTTCGCCTTGTTAACAAAGGGACGTCTTCCAACAATAGAGGCAAATCGTTGCGCAAAAAATTTAGCATTACCTCCTGGGTAAGCCGATTTGGCAATTCGAAAGGACCAATAATTAAATCGTCAATAATTCCGGCCCACATGTTAATTGAAAATTCATGTTGAAATGTTGTTTCTCGAACAGCGTACGGATTTTCGGCAGCCCAAATGTGCAAGTTGCGATGATTAGTTATTCCAGCTCTAGTAAACGTTGCTTCGTCAGTCCATAAAATTTCTTTTAAGACGTTTGGATAAAGTCTGTGCTGTCGTAATATCCACGTACAAAACACCAACCTAGGCACATTGTCTTCATCTCTCAAATTTTGAGCGCGTCGATAGTGGTAAGGGTGGAGACCTTCTTTTTTCAACACACGCCAGACTCTCATTTTTGATATACCCAGCCTGATTGCTATTCGGCGAACGCTTAACGTTGGGTCAGCTGACACTAAACGTAGTATTTCTTCATCGGTGTCCTGAGGAATAGCTGGAGCAGGTTGTACAGGTTCTCGTCGTGTTGTAGGTAAACCCAGTTCAGTGATTTGGCGATGTACGGCAATAAATGAGCGATATCCAAGGACAACCCTATTAGGATATCGTCGTCTGTATTCCACTACGGCAGCTCTCGCGTTCCCATTACAAAATCCATACACAAAATGCATGTCAGCAATATGGGAAGGTTCCAAATTAGAAAGTCTAGACATTTTTAAGCCAAAGCCACGAAACTTCTCACAATGCTTTAAAACTTAAGAGATAACGAAATACGTAGCGTCACGAGCACAATGAACGATCAACTAAACAAAACAAACCAAAGCCGGAATTAAAAAAGGACGTGCACTCGGCGTGCTACACAATAAAGACCGGTTCTTTTTTTACCTGCGTTTTTTTTTTGTTTTGTAAGGAGTAAAGGTCTGATTCAAGAGTTTGTAGTTTGGTGCATGTTTGAAATAGTAACAAACATTGTTCTGAGCTATTGTAGCAAATATCATGTAGTTAATTAATAAATTTAAAAAATGTGATATTATGGGGGCATTTTTTAGATTTATTTTGAAAAAACTGAAAAGAAGAGTTTCTTTTTCTTCGAATTTTAATTTTGTTTTTTATTTAATAAATGTTTTACTACATTTTAGTTATGTTTAATGATTTTAACTGATAAACTATGACGTCGGCTAGTCAGTAAAAAAAAAAATAATGGAAAAAGATGAAAAAACTTAGGAAATATCGTAAAGAAACTGCAGCACGTCACGCGTCTTTACAAAAAAAGAAAAAAATCATAAAAAAAAAACTAAAGCCGCTAAGTCACAAATATAAATGTAATTATTAATAATTTTGTATAAATATTCAAAAAACGCCGGGCGGTCACTTATCCCTGGGACAGATTGTATACCTGTTTAACTATAACGTCACAGAATTAACATTGTATAAAAACAATTTAGATAATAAAAACAAAAATAGGATTGAACTTAAAGCTTAAAAGTAATGAAAATAAAAACAATTAAAATAAAATTGACTACAAACAGAACATTGATGTTATACTTATTAATAATATCACATTTATTTAGATTACAGAATTGGTAATAATCAACATCTTTATAAATATTATCATTTATTTCATTATTATTTTTAATATACTCGTTAATTATAAATACTTGTGTCGCAATCACATGTGTAGCTATTGTTTACATATTATGTGTTTTTTTTTATTTTATATGTAGTCCTTAGTTCCATTTCAATCATTACAATATTATCTCTATTAAGGCACTCTCACTTCTAATTTTAACTCAACGGCGACAACGGGCATAATTTGAAAAACATATATTACAAGAAATTAACGGGGACATCGTACGGGGACAACGGGAAGTAATTTTAATTATTTTATTAAATTCCCTTTGTCCCCTTTAACGGGGACACGGACTACGGGGACAACGGGAATACACCATTTTGTGATGCACATTTCATGACGACAAGGGACGGAGGCCGATATCTTGTCAATAAATGAGCATCACTAACGCCAACGGATTTTAGTGGAGACCAACGAATACGGCAAAACTAAAAGGGTTCTTTATTGTTTTACTATGGAATCTTAAAAATGTACGGGTAAAAATTACGGCTCCCAACGTAAAGGCAATGGTAAATAATCGAATATTTTTTCTAACATAGAATATACGTCGAAAGTATTGTCAATAAACTGTCGTCTAGATGGAGCAAAAGGTTAAAGCGTAATAACATCACACATTCATGAGCACAGAGGAATTGGCGAAACAGCGAACACTCGTCTTCATAGCATACGGGCTATTTTTTAATCTAGTCAGCTGTCAAGAGAACCAACACGGGTACGTGCAAAGTGGCAATAAATCTGCTGCACGTCTAGTGGAGACCGACATCCGTATACAAGAGGCGACTGTTCACTGGCGTGTTGGATAACACGTTTGTCATACGTGAGTGAGAAACTGCTTCTGGATATGCTTCGAAAATATTACAGTACCTAACATTGACACAGCGCTTCCGAAAGAGACAGCCACAAAAGATGATAACGCTCTACACTACTGACATTTCTCAAAACTTATAGTGCCAATTTTCTGCCAGGTACTGTCGAGCAGTGTAGGGATGACTTTGGTGACCGTAGACCACAGTTGGTAATATGATTGACGAGCCACAGATGGCGAGACTATGTGAATTGGCAAACTTCCCAGCATAGGCATCGTAAGCCATACTATGAATGCCGTATTTATAAATATTGTGGTTCCTGTATATCATTGTTCTTAAATATTTGACATGAACAAGTGGTGCCCCCTATAAGAGGATACTGAAGGTCCATCAGTAAATGACATCTGTTTGTTCCTCATTAGTAGTTCTAGATGATTGCTTGTTCATCATTTAATAAGTCACCTTTGATTCGGAGCAAAAACACCGAAGTCGACGACTGCTTTGTAGTCTTGAAGAGTTGTTTATCATTTACAGAAGGGCAAAGGTCCCTAGCTAATGCTTATCACCCTTTGACTTACGGATCAATTCATTGAATTTATTCAATTGATTTGGATAACGAGATCGTCGTCTTAGTATAAAAATAAACTCTTGGGAGATGGTGTTTTGTACAAATATTATCGATGGCTGCTAATTTATTTAATCGCTCCAAAAGAGTTATCTTCGGAATTCAAGATAATCATTATCATGTAGCTTTACGAAGTATTTCTTACAATTTTAAATCAGAAAAGTACATTGAAGATTAAAAAAAAAACCGAATTCAATAGTTAAAAAACCAATATCTACGGGAAAAAAACGTCTCTAAATGAGCCCACCACAGAGAATGAACACACCAATTAAGCTTTTTTTTTTGCATTTCAGCTGTCTTTCCGGATAACAGCTGAAAATGTTCCTCCTCTCAGTTCTTTTAAGGATAAAACAAGGCACTAACAATGCCACAAACAGTAATGACGCTATTCAAAACTCGTTGGAAATTTCAAAAGCCTTCACCAAAATGTGGCACTGACTTATTAAAGGCTAATTAAGTTAATTGGTTCACAAAGGTTTTATTCCAGAGATTTCAATGTGTAAATAACGCTGTTTGTGTGATTACTGTCAGGAGAGATTTAACTACGAACGTTAAAGCATTACTTGCATTCCGACGTGACCTTGACCTAATTAATGAGCGCATCCATCCCTACCCGATACGGTTGGGTAATTTATGGCTCAATAAATAGGAAATTTGTACAGGCCGTATTAAGCTTTATCGGAACTAGGGCGAGTCTGTTCGGAATACACGTGGTTTCGCCACAAATCTCGATATTCGAAACATCGGGAATTGATTCATCAGATACATAGGTACATTTACCCGGTACAAGTCGCAAAGGATGTGTAGTTTCAAGTATTTTTAACCGACTTCTAAAAAAGGAGGAGGTTCTCAATTCGGATGTTTGTATTTTTTTTTATGATTGTCCGCGCATAACTCCGTCGCTTGCCAACCGATTTGAAAAATTCTTATCTTGTTAGAAAGGGTATACTTCCCAAATGGTCCCATGAAAATTTTATCGAAATCGGACGAGCCGTTTCTGAAAAATCAACAAAAGTCTCAAAAAATTTTTTACGTTGATGATCTTTTCGTATACTCTGCATTGCGTTTTTTGTTCGCGCATAACTCCGTCATATACGATTCGTATATGACGGAGTTATGCGCGAACAAAAATCGGTTCGTATAATACGAACCGATTTGGAAAATTCACTGACCCACTAAAAAGCACGAAAATAAAAACTTTTTTGCAAAAAATAAAACCGACTTCCATATCAAAACACTACAAAGCCAAAAATAATTTTAATTTCGGAAGGCGGTGTGAAAAAAAAAAGAAAATACAAAACCAATAACACCGACTACCGAAATTAAAATTATTTTTGGCTTTGTAGTGTTTTGATATGGAAGTCGGTTTTATTTTTTGCAAAAAAGTTTTATCTTCTCATTATTCAATTTAAGTCATATTCTGCCTCATTATTAGCATTTAATTATCACGCGCGTCAGAGTTTATGTATTCTGTCCAGTTTTCAATTAGAAGCCGGGGTTATTAGTTATTTATCTAGTATCCCTACCTCAGTACTCCTTAATTTGGGCGTACTTGACCTTAAATTCTTGCCATGATATATTAAGATACATACATATGAAGGCTACCGTACTGCGATAATATTAAGACAAGATAAAACGTACATCATCTAAATATGTATGTGTTTTTCCTGTCTTATTATACCCCCGTAACATTCAGGATGGAAAAAATACGTACGTTTCATTGCTTTTAATCGAGGCCAGCCCCCACATTACCACATAAAATATGGGGTGGAATGCAAAGATATGTAAAGAGGCCAAAAGCTGTTGCTTTGCGCTAACCAGCTGTTGTTTTTCTGGAAAAAACTTCGACGCAACGACCAAAGTTTGTGCAAGACTGCCAACTTTGGAAATTACTTTCAATACAAGTGATTGTGAAGTATCGCTCTGGCCATTTCAGCCAAGAAATGTAACAATTCGACTTCGCATTCGGATTTAAGACTTCGAAGGATTTATAGAAAAACAAGCAACTATTCTAAATATCGCGTCAGTTCATTTAATGAGTTGCAAAGCACTTTCGATCAAGTTAATTTGCCGTTACCGAGATGCCATGATGAAATTGGATTCTGTATCGTTACTGTTTTCTGCCTGAAAATTCTTTTCGCAACTTTATATTACAAATTGTAGTATCTACCGCATATACGTGTATATGTGAAGCTTCTGAACACGGATATTTAATATTATGTAGACATAATCTTTTCATCTCCGTATTGAGTTGGTTTGCAACTTTAGTGTTAATAACAAGGGCATAGGGAAGATAATATCTATCCTTTCTAGGCAATACTTGCGCAGAAAATAATTAATTTGTAACAGAAACGCTTACGAAGGACATACCCTAAACACCAAACCGACGACTCTGGGCAATCACCGTACCTTCGCCACTAATTTCGTGCTAAAAGACTAAGTGATAAGAAGCATGCAAGCACAAAATACTGTTTCAATCTCAACTTACGTATCAGACCTGCAGCAGCACACGGAGTGGAAGGTGGTGGATACCGCGAACAGAAGACATAAGGCTAGTCCATAAACCACGGCAGCGATCGCTTGCGGTGCGTTTACGGACCGGGTGAGGAGTTCCCGCGCGCCCAGTGACGCCGGCGCAACGCACAGCGCGTGCGTGCAAACGTTCGCTACATTCTCAACCTGGGGACAAACGAAAGCTTATTAAGTACTAACTTCTACCAATACCTCCGAGCTCCTAAGGAAAAGTACCGCCTATCCTATGGCCTAGTCTAGGACATCTCATCAGTCTACTCGTGTGTTTCATGCTTTTGCCGCTTGATTCATAATCATTCAAAGTTCTGTATTTTACAAAAACTCACATGATTAACAAGAGCTATGGACTCTTTCACTGCTGGGCGATGGCCAATCACCTACTTAGTACTTTAACCAGTACCTTTATAAATTATAGCCTATACGTTGTTCAGAAGTATAAAGAGTAACAAACATCCATCCATCCCTCCATCCTCACGTACATTCCTGTTTATTTATAAGCTACTTCTTATGACGTAGAAGAAGAATTAGTGGTGGTCTTCAGCAAAAATGTTACTATAGCACTAAGGCGAAGTGAAAATGGAATGAGCTTACAATTCATGAAATCAAGATTGAATGGCAGTTCACTTCAGATGATAATCGAATAGACTGTGGAGCTTATTAAAGATGTTTTTACAGTATTTGAAACGGTTCCCTTCAAGGATTGAGATATACTACTGGGCAGCAGGACCCTATTAAGCACATGTTAGGTACAGGTACCCTAGTCAAATCCTTCTTGGTGGCTTGACAAAACTAAACAAATTGCCGCGTGACATATACGTGTGGTGTTTCTGCCAGCAAATAGGATTTATATCTTTTTTAGCTTTGGTTCATTTCTGGTCTCCTATCTTAATCAAATCTAGAACTCCATTGTTTTCCCTTACATTTTAGCAGAACGGTTCTAAATTCGTCCGTGGTTTATTTTCCATTGTAAAAAGCATTTTTATCCAATGTATTTCAGTAATGTTTCACAATACATTTTCATCACAGTTCCATTAAATAATGTTTCTTAGAGACATAAGCCGATATGATGCACCGCTGTCATAATAAAAACCGTCCTTTAAACGAAAAAGTAACATGAAAATGCTTCTACTGTAAAGAAAAGTTAAATTCCACTGAGAACAAAGACACCGACTATAAGAATACCTAACTTAACCTACGTTATTCGCAAAGCTATTATATTCTTATTAATAATGGTTACAAAAACGCAATCGAGAAACGTCTGGATCCTATCTATCAGACTTGCAATATTATAAATAGCTACAGTAAACATAAGCCCTACAATCTCGTCATAAGTCATCGTCAGTTTCCTGAATGAACGTAACCCTACCATTATTATAGAAAATGGAGTACTCCTCAAATTGGATCACGTAGAAACATTGGATCAACTTATAAGTACGCCCATCGCTAACTGGCTTACTGGCTACTCGGTGTTACTTTGCCAATAAATATTATAATCTCGCATAGGATGACGCAGTGGTGACCCATACTACTCAATATTACGTATTACGTATAAGCAAACTGGACCTCATGTACCTACCTACTTTATGCTTCAACCTCAAACATACAACTACCAAAAAAATAAGATTGTTATATTTGCGTCGTTTCACAGCCTACCGTGCTTAGAATATGGGATAACATGCACATGCTACATCCTACATACCCTATCCTCGCCTTCGCCAGTAATAAATTTAATTAAAAATTCTTCCGCTCTTGTATACGCAACATTGACATTGGTAAAAGCTTTTAAATGAAATGTTATAAACTGAAGGTCAACTTTTGATCTTGTGGAAGTAAATATTAATTAAAAGTATTTTCCAGAACCGTTTCAGTTTTTAATTAAATAGTAGTTTGGAGTAGCGGCGCCTCAGTGGTTACGGGCCCGAGTTATGAGTTCAAGGTCGTGATTTTGAACCTAGTCTGGTGCTTTACTTTGGGTAATTTAGATCATCAAAACATCGTGAGGAAACCGGCGTGTCTTAGGACCTTAATTTGAAGACATGTGAGATCCACCAACCCGCACTTATGGTCGGATTACGGCCCATTTTCTTCCCAGCAGTTATAAGCTGTTAGATATTAATTAAGTGTATACTCTCCCTATAGATTCTTAGTGAGAATCATAATCCCTGCTCTTGTAGCCCATCAATACATTTGAAATTATTAAGCAAGCCCCAAGCTATTTCATGAAGGAAAACCAAGCCAGCTTTTATGCTTCTATAGACTAATCACACGTTGAAAGCTAAAAATAAAAGATGCCTATAAACATAATCTGACATAACTATTAAAACAATTATGAAGCAATTTATGATAGATATAATGAAAGGTATCGTAATAATGATTTATGTGTTGACTCAGCAATGAGATAATCATAGTGAGCGAATTTATAACAAATGGCTGAGGATAAAGAAAAGTCAGAGTTCATTGGTTGTTCATTTTTGTCATTCTATGTGAGATACCTATGACATGATAAACATTGGTACTATGCCACCAACATAAAGTTCAATGTCCCATGCAAACTCATACGTAACAGCGCCTTTTGTTTATACTTTATACAATTAATAAACTGATCAGTAAGTGCTGACGCGACAACGTTAAATCAGAACATGGAAGGAAGCCACGTTCTCCCAAGGCATAAACCCACTGGGCTAGCTATAACCTAGGCTTTTTAAGCCAAACGTGAATGAGTATTCTTCAAGGTGAGCATGCTATAACGTCGTCCAAGTCATCATCCTTTGGACGAGGTAGTATAGTTAATCGCGAGCTTATTATTAAAATAAAAATTGCCAGGCATAAGACCACAGCAACAACCGCCTATTATGTAAGATGACTTGCAATGAGTATAACTACAGATCAAGCTAAAGACTCTTTCAATATCTGCGATGCTGATGTTATGAATGCATCTATTCATTTGAACTCCAAACAAACCTCTATTGTTTCTTTCTTTCATTCATGATAATATTTTGTCCGTATCTACCTAGTGCAGTACAGATCTATCTTTGTTCGGGTCACTTTCCCAGCCGTTAATCGGCGTGACATGTGACCTGTAATATTTCTAATGTCGTCGACCGGCCATATAGGTGCGTACCACGCTCTCGTTGTTGACCGTGCCCACTCAATATTATAGAGAGGAAAGTTTTCTGTTTATACGCTGAGGGTAGGGCATGAAAATTGCTAAATAAACGACTTCATAAAGGTCTCGCGATTGGTGTGAGACCTTTATGGAGTCGTTTAATTTAGCTCCCGGCCGGGCCGTAGTGATTTGCCTGGGGCCCATGGCTTGCACCTAGGGGACTCCAATTACGAAATTACTTATTCAATATTATCGCGAACCCGCTTCGCTGTGTTTTGGGACATTTGAAATGCGGTAATCTAAACCCTTAATTATACAATGCTATGTTATACCGCAAGGTTATATATCTTAGTTGATTTACATTACTAAGATAACTTATTTAGAGTCCTATATTTACGTTCAAGGCTGCATAGCTTACTCGTACTTAGCGTGACTTAGGCTAACGCAATTATGTGGTTACTATGAATAAATTGTTATGTGCTTACCTGTAGTAATTACAGTAATTGGGCTAGTTGGAAGGCTATCCGTGTTACTATGGAATTAAATGTAATAATTACTCTGTTACGGATTTAAGAATTTTAAGATCTTCAATGAATTGGGGTAAAAATTATGAATATAATAAGCTCGCAAAAATTGAGCAATGTTCAGCTCGGTGGACCAAATATGTGAAAGAAATTGAAGTAAACGGTGTTTACGTTTCTCGTAGCCAGTAGGAGACAATTTAAACCTGGAAGTTTATTTAAGAAAAATCCTTCGCAGTTTGAAGTTACGATCCTTATTACAGAAGCTAAAGACAAACAGGCTGAAGTCATCAGCGAAAAGCGAACTCGCAAAGTTTTTGCTACGTGCAAGTTATTCTGACGAGGCTCCTCGCTGTTCTATCAAACAAGAACGTAAATCTCATGAAAACATCCAAAATACAAATAAAACAAACATATTTTCTTAACGTTCATAACTATGTTCCTAGTTTTTTACAATCCCTATTTTCTCGAGAAAATCATAAACCACAGCTGTAAAACAAAGCGATGAAAAAACCCTGTTTAAAGTGAATCAACCAATTCGTTACAGCAATTTTCAAGATTTATGCAAGCATAAAGAAAGATAAACAGACATTGAGACCACACGAGTCGACTTAACGATTGAATAACGAATCACATGAATGGAATTGGAAAGAAGTAACAATCAATAATCCGAATGTAATGGGAATATTTACGATAAGGCCTGTGTAGGTACTAGTGTACACGACTGACGATCGTAAAGTAATCGTGTAAACAGTAACATGAAGTAACATCCCCTCATTGCGTGACGTGTTCCGTGATTGTATTGTGTATTGTATGTTTCTTCATCAGCGAGACAGATACGAACAGACAGTTAAATGTTGTGTGTAAATATACGTTACATATTATATACATACGCCACATTGCTCTCTTCACGTGCTCACTGTTTAAATATCTGATTTGCTTCCTTTTATAGTGCGATAACATGTAGTTAACAAATCTGTAAGATATGGGGGAAAGTGCCCACGCAGTCGAAGTCGAAGCCAGGCACGAGTCGGCGGCGCGTCGTGTTCCGCAAAGAGTAGTCAGCACTCAGCAGTATTGACGGGGCCCGATAAGGCCATTGCCTTACGGGGTTGCGGGAATTGTTCTAACGAGACATCGCGGCCCCGGAATGCAAGGGCAACAGAAGGAGTAGGGTGGGTTTTTAGTCAGTAAAAGTCTGACACTCCCTTCCGCTCTACCCACAGCGGTAGGAGACATTCGATGATTTTCACATCCAGAAAAAAAAAAAAAAAAAAAAAAAGGGGAGCGAAGTGAGAGAGAGGTGAAAGTTTGCATGAATTATCGTGAGTTTTAATGTAAGACATGTAAAAATTGATACAAGAGGCTATGGTAAAATAAAAGTTTACCCAAGGAGTACAAAGGGGGGAAAGGGGCTTGATAATTTGTATGTAACTTTGCCAGTTATAAGGTTAGAAATATGTAGTTTTACGATAGGGTCGGTTTAAGAGAATATAGTCGCTTTCGCAACCCAACGGGCTATTCTATCATATACGTACCTACACATCTAAATTTTCACGCGAATGAAGTCGCGGGCAACAGCTAGTTAAACATAATGATAGCTTCATTTATGTTTCATGTCAACGACGGGACACGGTAATTTTGTATGTAAACACATGTTACACAAACGGCTTCAGTTATCTATAACAAATTAATTTATGTATTACATAAATAAATGTTTGTTAGCTAATTATGCCGTATCAGGTAAACTAACATTGCGGACATTTTATTTAAATTATCTATGTTATCAGTAGCGTTTTACAAAACATTTTTACTCTGGTAAAATTATAATGTCGGTGTGTCGCAGTGGCCCAATGGACCCATGACTTGCGAGTCGTCGGTCGTGGGTTCGAACCTAGTGTAATTTTTATCATCGCCACTGCTCCCAAAACGGTGAAAGAATATATATATGTATTTATATATTTAGCGTCAATAGCCTAACGGATAAGGTGTCGGACTTGTGATCGAGAGGTCGCAAGTTCGAATCCCACCCATTACACTATTGCCGTGAACTTACTCCAGACACAAGCATATTTAGCTTAGTTGGAGGGGGTTACTAGCAATCTTGTTATTGCTAGTAATGTGAATTCTACCCACATTGTAAGTAATCTTTAAAAAAAAATCGTGAGATAACTGGCATGTCCTAGGACCAAACATCTGGAGACATGCGATATCCACCAACTGCATACTCAGCGGATTGAGGTGCAATCCCTCTCATAGACAGAAGGCCTGTGTCCCACTAGTGGGAATGTTATAGGCTGATTATGCCACATTATAAAGATGTCAGATAGAAAAGTAATGGACTTGTTTAAATGATTTTGAGTTTGTGTTAATAGAAATTTAAATAATTGTCTTTTAATGACTATCAACATTGTTATAATAGAATAATATCACTTTGAAACAGTGCCATAGTATTCGTACCAAGAATGCATTGAATGCAAAAGTTGTCAAAGAAAGGCAAAACCCTCATTTATGTTTCAAGAATAGAGTACCTACATCTAGTGGCCTAACTGTAATATTTTTAATACTGATTTTAATTGATAAAACTGCTCTAAACGGTAAAAGTCATAGCACCACAGTGGCCTAAAATTTAGTTCAACATTTAGACCTTATTTAGAGATAGTTGAAATTTTTGAGGCCATGAGAGCCACAGTGGCCTAGCTGTCATTTTTTCAATAAGTCGATTTTACAGTTAAGACCAGGCAGTGCAAAATAATTTTCACGCAAGCTCCGCCCCCATCCACCCCGGTCAGGTCGTTGTATACTAAACAGTAACGCAGCAGTAATAAAGTTGAATATCGCGTGCGCTCTTTCACCATGTTCGGTTTCGAAACTGCCGTTGTATGCTAAACGCTAACGCAGCAGTAATAAAGTTGAATATCGCGTGCGCTCTTTTACCATATTCGGGTTCGAAACTAAATGTCGTAAGTCTCAATTCTTATTTCGTTTATAACTAAAGTGATAAGATAATTGATCTAGAGGAAAAAATGTCCTATATTTGGATAATAAACTATATTTTCTTACTGTCAATACTAATTTTATACATAAAAGGCGAGTAATCCTGATTAAATTTTGAATAATTTTTAAAACAGACATGATTTTCGATTAAAAAATGAATGCAGCGAAAGTGTTCCAATTACGAAACTGGTCTAGACATGGAAAGAAAAAGATCCAATAAATCATATACTAAAGTTCCATTTTGATTGTATGCGTGATTGTTTTAGAATATTAATACAAAATTACATACAATTTAGGGAGCCTCCTCTTAAGCCACTCTGGCTCTTATGGCCTCAATTCATGTATCATCATTATCTGCTTAACCTTTCCCCCCAACTATGTCTGGGTCGGCTTCCAGTTTAATCTGATACATATGAGTACCAGTGTTCTATATGGAGCAAATATCTATAATATGCCTCCACAACCCAGTAGCAAGTAACACAATACCGCTTGGCAAGATATTGAAACATTTTCTTCCTGACAACCGGTTACAACTATCAAATATGTACAAATGACAGCCGACCAATGGCTTAACACACTCTCTGAAGCACGGATGAATCTCAATATGTGAAGATGATCATCCATCCACTGCCACATCTCTTCTATATCTTCTCTTACTAATAATATTATAATATAAATAGAAAGTTTGTAAGACTGTATAGATGTTTGTTACTATTTAAACCAAAATACTACTTAACGGATTTGAATGAAATTCGTTATCCTGGATAACACATATGATACTTTTCATACCGGAATTCCCACGCGGTCGGGATTTGCGCGGGAGAATCCTCCCACGGGAACGAAGTTGTGGGCAACATATTTCAATAATTTCATCATAAATATTACATATATTTCATGATCTAAAATATACTTAACATTTGTGGAGTTGTAAGTTTGGAAATACAATGGATTCTTATCAAAAGAATTCTATGATATTTAAAATAGGAGCAGTAATCTAGTTATTGTGAAACAACTATTACTACAACAATGTGATTTATTCATCCATAGCCTATTTACTGTTTGCTTAGTTACAATGTTATAAACATCATTAAATTTGTTTTCATTGAGGTCTAACTGGAGCTTAAGTATATTTTTAATTTTAAATGCATTCATACATTGCACCATTCCATTGTATCTTAGAAATCTTTTAAATGCTCTTTGATTTCTAACAACTTCAAAAAAGGTACTATGTATGTTCAGCTGTATGTATTTTTTTGTACTACTCCTTTTTTACCCGACTGCAAAGGAAGGGTTATGTTTTTCGCGCATATCTTGTATGTATGTATGTATGTATGTTTGTAATATTCTTTATTACCTCATATCTCCAGAACCGCTGAACGGATTCACACAATTGAGGTATCGTTAGATTTGTCTTAACAGCCCGAGTGTTCTTAGATAGGTGATATTTAAAAGAATTAAGCATGGCGGCTGTGCGAAGCCATTATACATGGTGAAAAAAAAATTTTTTTTTAAATATTACAATATGGGTATCAAATTAAAGAGCTTAACATAAGGATTTCGAAAAGGTATATCATGTTTATCATTAGCGTAATACTAGGAAAATAACACAATGAGAAAGTTTAAAAATATGGACTCGCTTTCTGAATCCGGTGAAGTGCCAATGTGACACGACCGGGGAAACTAAAAAATTGTTAATTAATATTTTAACTAAAAAGTTGAAAAAAAAACTTATTTAAAAATCTAAAAAACCCGACTGCTCAACTGAAGTGTAAGAAACAAGCACATTTTTATTTTTAAAAGTTACAAGCAGGCGGACCCATCCCATTTAAAAAAAATATGCTCAATTGGGTCCCGCCTGCTTGTCACTTTTAAAAATAAAAATGTGCTTGTTTCTTACACTTGAGTTGAGCAGTCGGGTTTTTTAGATTTTTAAATAAGTTTTTTCTACTTCACATGTAGAATGCTTGTAGAACTCACTGGTCTTGACATTGGTCCGGGAACTGATAAAAAGGTGCATGCCTAAGCACCTATTTATCTGTTCCTCCATCTTGGTGTGTGTTTTCATTACTTTTTAAGTAATTAAATTGTTGATAAACTATTATTATATTATAATAGTACCTAATTAGAATTAAAAGTCATTTAAGGTACCATTATACTCTTAATCAAATTATGTATCATTTAATTGAAATTAATTTAATGCAATATTTTTTATTTTATTTTCAGATTTACATGGTTTGTACATTATTTTTCTGTTTGTTAAATGGTTACCAAACACACCTGACAAAAGAGTTAAAATATTAATTAATTATGTGCTTCATGAGACTGAAACCATTGAAAACAATGCTACATAATAACAAACAAATTGTTAATTGCAGCTTTATATTCAGATAATGTTTTATTAAAACAATAATGTAAGTAACAACTAGATTTTACAGTCAGCTTATGAGATGAACATATTCACTATTACAAAGAGATCTCGTTTTGGTGATATTGGCACCAATCTCTTTATAATAGTACTAATTTTGAAAATAATTTACAATAACAATGGTACTGAGGTATATATTTAGACTTATTCAATTTGAATTTTGAATTTGAACTCAAGCTGGCTAGAAAGATCAGGCGCTGACATTTGTTTTCCCAAAATTTTGAATTAACTTAGGGACCAAACTACAATACTGTATTCACAGTATTATGGGAAATGCAAACAAGAACTGTATTTTTGGAATATCGAAATAAAAAAAAAACAAAACATTTGCTTACTGATTTCAAAGTTCTGGAATAACAAGTTATAGAACATTAAGTTACAGTTAAATTGTCTGTTTCACTCATTTTAAACATGTTTGTATACACAGCATCTACATATTTTATTTAAATTGTTTAAGTAACTTTAAATTACTTAAATTATTTTTAATAATATAAAAATTAGTTTAGAACACTACAATGTAAAAATAATTCGAATAAGTATCTGCAGTTACACAGACAACATTAATAACGAGTCTTCCGATACTGTTTCTTTTTATGTATTGCTTTATTGAGTAAATACAAGGGACTCACCGTTGTGGGCACATAGGCCCTGTTTGCAGTGGCCTTCTCATTCATCCACTTAACGGTCTTCAACTTTTCCCACGGAAGATCATAGTGAAAATAAATTTTACTTTCATTGAACTTAGATTTAAATTTCATAATTATCACAGAAAACAAGCTTAGAACGTCACCCATTTATACGTTATTTCTGTATGGCAGCTGAATACTAAATGGTCATGAGACCAATAATTGTACGTTTAATTTTATAAGAATATTAACATTCATGTTAGTAATTCAATTTACATTTTTTTGTATTTAAAATGCATTTTTTTTTAATTTACGACCACCTCGGTCGATGCGATATGACGGAATGATAATGACAATGACAACCAGACTCCAGAGTCAATGTCAAACTCACATTGACTGAAAATCGCGCATGACAATTTATTGTGAGTGGCAAATAGAAAAAAATGATAATACATAAAATAGATAAAGCTTCTTAAAGAAATTTTAGATTAGTTACGTTAATCGTAGCCTACTTTTTTTCAATCAATACATGTAATATTTTGTAAAGATATGATAACTTTAATAATAGTTTCGTTTAGAAACATCACTAATGGTCTTAAATGCTCTAAGCTGATGGTATATCATTATTATTTAATTTGTTACAATTTCAAATTATGTTGATCAAACTTCGATCAGAGTGTGGTTTCTCCACGACTTAATACCCTTGCCACACTAGCAATCTTGCTGAGTTGCTGGCGTTCATAAAGTAATAATTGCTGTAGGGAGAAGATCCTTGGTCACTGCTCAATCATGCTGCCGCAATGTTGCCCTCTACATACTGCTCTACTCGGGGTGCTCACTTTTGATATTGATTTGACATAATGCATGTTGAACGGCTATGTATTTATTGAATTTACAAGCCCCAGCATGCAAGGGCAATGAAGGATCGGGGTGGGTTTTTTAAGTCTGACACTCCTGTACTCTTCACCAAGAGCAGGAAGTTTTTTGATTTTCCCTTCTTAAGGTAAAGCTTATTAATATCAGCACAATAGCAAGTAGGTTTTAACACAAAAATACTGCTAACTTTCGCCTTTCAATGATGCAACACTACTTCCCATGCTACTGAACAATTGTCAATTGTGTCAAAGTGTGTGGCAGGCCCATAAGATATCAATTTAAAAAACACACTTACAGCATCTAATTTTAATTTTAGGCATATAAATAATTCAGCTATGATTTTTTTTCTTACATAATAATATTTATAATACACATTGTATATAAGTATCTAGAACTTATCCTCAAAAAGTTGAAGGAGTCTCTTTATTTCTGCTATTCTTGCCGCTTGTGCCTGTACAGGAATCATTGCTTGGGATACCTCTTCACCTTTAGCTAGGATTGTATACATACTCTTGATATTATTATCCATGGCATCACAAGTTTTGCCTACAGCATCTTTGTACACCTCCATATTCTCTGCAGTAAGTAAGGAATTTGAGTGCAGAATACTAGAAAGGTTCTCAATTAAATTATCTACAGATTGTGCAATCCTCTGAGCTTCATATTCTAGATCATTTAATACTGTTATGTCTATCTGCCCAATCTGAGGGGCCAGTATTTGTTTATATAATTTTCCAGAAGGGGTACTAGACCGAGATGCACTAGAACTACCAAAAACTGGTGTTTCACCTCTTTTAGCTATCGGGCTTGACAATTTGATTTTAAATTCTAAGTCATCTGCTACATAGTGTGTCATTTCTCCTTCATATCTGACATGCCCATCTATATCAAGGGGAAGTTTTTCTTGTTTCCTGTTTTCTGATGGTAGGTCAAAGGGTCTAGAAGGTCCAGCAGCTCTCTCCGGTTCTTCAGGTTGCTTTTGGTCAGAGTGGAATGATATCTCGCTGTAGGAAGCCGTCATTCTTGCTGATATTTCTTCTTCCAGATCAATCTCAGATAGCTGTTTGCCTAAAGAGTCATTTAAAGTTTCTCTCTGATCTCCCAATGGAGAAACCTGCTCTGGATTTTCGGCCATAGCTAAATCTGAAATGTAGAACATTCAATGTAGTTAATTAAAAAATTATCAAATTAACTTACCAAACTGGTAATGATATTATGTGTACTGTTTTTATCATCAGCTGTACGGACATGTAAGCAAAATGAAGATTCCTAGCAACTTTCAATTTTAATTATAACTACCGTTATTGTTATTAGATTCTTCAGTATTTGTTACTTTAAACAAATAAACATAATTTTTGATGTTTATTTAATAACAATGTCAAAAACATGAAAAATTTCTATTGTATTGACTGGTACCATTTTTGACATTTAGTGATGTATAATCATGTACTATTCTCTTAATCTCATATCCCGATAAACCGTGTCGAGTCGATATTAGGTGGAAGGGTACCAAAATATTAATATCAGTCACATTCAAATATAGTAATAGAATCGTTAAAAAGTATTCATCTCATTTAATGCATGTTTGAAAAATTTCCCTACTAGTCTATAAAATGTTGTGTTTGCTATATATTTTCTTTCTTAAATTTTATTTATATTATAAGATTATGAGAACAGAATCTGCCTATTAAAAGATAAAAAGTGTGTTGATAGAAGAAAAAACTTGGCCAAGTGGGTGTCGTGTCACGCGCGGTGTAGATGGGTCGATTACTGACCAAGAGCTCTGTATCATGCTTTAAAAAATACTGTACTCTGTTCACATCACAAAAAGAACTGGATCTAAATATTTTTAAATGGAATTCGTCTGAAAGCGAGTAAAAAGCAGTTGGTCAACTATTATTCCTAAATTTGTGAAGCCAATTTAGATCTAATAGTTTTTTTTTTAATTTTTTTCATTACAATATGTAGGCTTAACTACTACCGACACCTTTGGCTGTAACGAAAATTAGGACTTTAAAGTTTAATATTTTACAAATGACATAGAAAATTAGCCTTCCCACACTCCCATTATTTTTAACGCGTTCGCTGACAGTGAGCACTTACCTTGACACTGCATTACGACAGTAGAATTTTCCATACTAAATGACAGATCAACGTAGTACTCGTGCACAAGCAAGCAATATGAAACTACCCACAAAATACTCGTATTACGGCAGTTAGAAATATGAAATTGCTCATAATATGACAGTGGATACTCCTCTTCATAATACTTATATGAAAAATTAACGTGAGACGACGTACTCTTAAAAATAAGTGGCCAGTCCCTCGACGTACTGTCATAACGCACTATTTTAATTTTCCACCTAACGACGTACTGTCAGCAAACGTATTAAACAACCCAACCAACAATACCCCGCACTATGGGGTAAAGGATAGACGAGATAAAAAAAATCACACCTCTTTGCGTGTAGGAGGAGTAACATAAAGAAAATGTATTTTCCATGATGTTTTTTTACCTCTTTGCGTGATTTTTAAAATAAAATAGTATTTATTTTTTAATAATGATTTTCGAAATAAACCGCGGACAGACTAATATGGTGAAACTATAAGGGTTCCTTATCGATTACGGAACCATAAAAAGACGCATCTTTTGTACAGGAAAAATGGTTCCTATACACGAAACAGAAATCACGGAAAAAGTCAAGTCGCAATGAATGGTGAGTAATTGGCTGGGCTTATGTACTCGGGTCTGGTCATAAGTTTTGTCACATATGGAAAGTTAAATAAATGACACAATGAGTTACGCACTACAACTATTTATATATCAAATGAATGGGTATAAAATACAGATTTAAAACACATTAAAATTATTCAAAATGTCCTCCTTTTGCTTCGATACAAGCCTTCAATCTGCAAGGCCAGTCATCAATCGAAGCACGCACGACGTTCATGTCAATATCGGCGACTGCTTTAATCAGGGATGCTTTAAGTGACTCCAAGTTGCGATGGGGTTTAGCGCAGACCTTCTCCTCTAAGTGCTGCCATATTTTGTATAAGTCGCGGCACGAAACTTTAGCGGTGACCGTTATTGCGCAGAAGTAAAAATTAAGGTACCTGTGGGGGGCTAGCGGGATGAAGGGCGGCCGTACGTAGCGCCGATTGGCTCTCCAGCCGCATTATGTTCCCCGCGCCGATACGACGCTCCGCGCACATCCCGTGTACAGTCGCGTCATTAATTGTATTGTTATTGCTCTTATTTTTTGTTATTGTTTTTTTGTTAAGTTTGAATTTGTTTGTTAAATTATTTTTTTAGTTTGTTTGTGACTTTAAAGTGAATATACCTAGAAGAAATACTGTTTTGAAAAGACAGGCAAGGAAAATGGTTTATGACGTGAATTGCTTTTTAAAAGGGAATCTAACGAATTAATTGATTCTTTGAAACAAATTAAAAGTGAGATTGACGAAGCTACAAATACTTTACTCAGTCATTCGGACAACATCACTGTAAATTTGAGAATGGTTCTCTGTAGATTCAGATTCACTGTAGATTCTCTGATTCAGATTAGACTTAAATCTAAAATAAAAAATTTCAAATTAACAAAAATAATGTTTTTATTTTTATACTCCCCACAAAACTTGATAAAAATTATATCTTAGGTACCTACTATAAGTCCTTGGACATTGGCATTGGAGATAAACTATTTATTAAAGTATAGGTAATATTATTTGCATGCGCGACAGTACTCATGCGCAGCTATCCTCTACATTTCGTTCAGCGCTAGACCTACTATTTGACATTACATTAAAATAATGTCATTAACGTTATTTAGCTAATAATTGTATTGCGTGCGCGACAGTACCCATGCGCAGCAATCCCCTCCGCGTATCGTTCAGCGCTAGACTTACGTGCCGCTACCTATAATCCAAGGGATTCAAGTCTGGACTGGATGAGGGCCAATCCTCATGCCTGATAAAGTCGATTCCACGGGTCTTGAGCCAGTTTTGGGTACTTTTCGCCTTATGAGCCGGCGCAGAATCCTGCTGGAATACCCAGTGCCTGTTTTCGAACATTGTTTGTGAAAGAGGTTCCACAATGTTTGTAAGGACTGTGTTTTGATATACGAGGGCACTAGTTTTCACTCCTTTTTCACAAAAAAACACCTCCGTTGGACCCAAATAGGACACCCGAAGCCAAACCATGAATGCCGAAGGATGATGACCACGCTGAACACGTGGCATACGTCTGCTCGCTTCTTCACTAGAGTGTGCATACACTTTATAATTTTGTTTGTTGAAAGTCTCCTCAACATTAAAAATTTTTTCGTCCGAAAAAAGTATTTCGCGGTATTTTTTTTCCGCGTACCGCCTTAACAAAACCCGGCTTCTTTCGTGTCTGATTTTTTTCAGCCGTGCGTTAAGAAGATGTCCTGTTTTTTTTCTATAAGCACGCAGCCCTAGGTCTTCATTTAACACCCTTTTAATAGTAGTTCTGCTTAGTCCCATCTGCAGAGCCAACATTTTTTGCTTGCGGACAGGATTTCGTTGGATTCGCGCCTTTACTGCTTTGATGACCGCTGGAGTCCGAACAGTACGAGGTCGACCGCTCCTTTGTTTATCTTCTAATCTTGAATCTTCCCTGAATCGTTTGATAGTACGATAAATAAATCTCAGTGGAATTTTCAAATTTTTCAGCAGTTTAAAAATCTCAGTTGGCGCGTGACCGCAACGATGCAATGCAATTACTGCAACTCTGTCTTCTTTGCGCGTCCACTCCATTTTAGAAAATGAACAAAATTCGAGAAATTCTTTGCTTTCATTTTGTTTAAATATTCAAATTTCGAATGCCCATAATATTTTCCTTGGCTTGCATTCTAAATTCTAAATTTTACCTATGTGACAGAATTTATGGCCCGACTAAGTATACTGACAATAGAGACACAATACTGACAGTGACAGACAACGAGTCCTTAATTCCTTATTTTGCAACTTTAATAGATATTTTCATGGTACAACACTAACTTCTATGGTGAATATCAAGTTATAAACGGACAGTCCAGAAACATTTTACATATCGATACCAATCTTAGAAACTGTAATAAAAATGTTTTATTTCTGTTTTATTTTCTAAAGTCATAATGAATAAATAATTCAAATTTAATTAAATAATAAGATATCTGGATACATTAGTATAATCTGTTGGACCACACTGCATTCACATTTAAGAATTCAGGTTTCTAAAAAGCACAACTTTGAGCATTATAAGGGAACAATTGCAGTAACATTACGCACTGCGATTTTCTGCATGCCAAAAGAGTATCGACAAACTGCAATGCTTACAACGATGTTTTCCCCTAACAATTTGAAAAATGACAAATTTGCGGGAATTTTTGACAGTTGTCAATAAAAACATCGTGAGTTGTGAATTTCGTTTCGTATCAGTTTAATTCATTGATTTTTCATGGTTTTCGTTACTGAAATTTTATATTATTTTAATCAAAAGTGTATTAGAGAATACGGTGCGTTCGATTGGTGAGTTATCAACTGTAAAAGTAGCTGGGAGCAGAAGTACATTGTTCATTTAACATGGCGCTGTGTAACGACATGTGCGGGCGATAACGCTCGTCCTTTGTCGTGCTAGTTTTCTATTTTGAGTGTAAAACATTTGTGTTGTATATGATTTACAAGTTGCGTGTGTTTATAACGTCGTAGGGCTGTTACATAACGGATTTTGGGTCTTGTATATAAAGTTACGAAACAGCTACTGCAATGGTGAAAACCCGTCGCAGTAATGGAGAAAACGGGGAGGTTGACGATGGGAATTACGCTATGAACGACGTGAGCATCGTGTCTGATGAGAAGGTGACGTTGTGAAGCAATAAGTTTGTTGTGCAGTGGTTTGGTATATCAAGGCTTTTGCATACTACACTTAGTACCAACTTCCTGTCCTTGTTTCCTGTAGGTACCTGATTGTCGCGAGTGCACGTTAAAGCATGCGCTTTTAGTGCTTAGTGTTGGAAATAGTGTTGTTAGGAATACAGCTGGGGTGTTGTAGACACTAAGTTGATCCCCTTTTGTAAACCTACTAGCTACCTGAATGTGGTATGTCTAATTGTTGTATATCTATGTGGTATGGCAGAGCTATGATGTCAGAGCTCTAAAGTATGTTATATAAATACTAGATTATTAATATTTAAATACAAGCTTCACTGTTAATTTACACATTCTATGTCAATACTGGATGATGCAACATTGCTGTCATTTCAATACTGCAGACCATTATACTAGTTACTATTTGCTGCAGACAAAGTAGGTGGGAATAGAATGAAGATCAGATATATTCCTGTTAGAATTATTTGAAATTGGAACAGAGTTACTAAATGTAATCATATCAAAACAAAGGTACCTACTAAGAGTAAAAAGTGAACAAAGTACCAAGAAAATTGTCAGTCAGCTTCAGTCATTAAAGTTTCAACCACATATTCAGGTATAGTTCATACAAACCACACAATGTTCATTGTGTACATCTCTTAAATACACAGATGTTTTCAATCAATCAGTGCCTCTCATAACAGTCTATGATGACAATGCAGACAATACCAGTGGAGGTTATTAACATAGCTATGTAAAACATATTTTATTGTAACATATTCTAGCTGATGGTAATCAAAGCCAGTTTCAGATTTTGATAATTAGCAGTATGCTTTCAGTACCTAACACCCAGCAGGCAGGTCTAGCAATAATAATTGGTTTTTGTGCTCACATCTGAGTCGTGTTCATTGTGTACATCTCTTAAATACACAGATGTTTTCAATCAATCAGTGCCTCTCATAACAGTCTATGATGACAATGCAGACAATACCAGTGGAGGTTATTAACATAGCTATGTAAAACATATTTTATTGTAACATATTCTAGCTGATGGTAATCAAAGCCAGTTTCAGATTTTGATAATTGGCAGTATGCTTTCAGTACCGAACACCCAGCAGGCAGGTCTAGCAATAATAATTGGTTTTTGTGCTCACATCTGAGTCGTAGTTATATATCGCTATTGAAGATTTTTGTTCTTAACCAGAACCTGAACTATAACTTGGAATGTCTAATGCAAGGAAAATAATATATGTGTGAGATAATTACTATGATAATCCTTCCTATATCTCTACAAATTAGACTGTATATCTACATTCAGCTATCAAGTCTTGACTTATGGGATACAATTCATTACTTATGTTGGTATCTACATTATGGTGCCATCCAAAAACCCATTTGTAACCCTTTGATGATTATGTGATTCAAATTGGAGCAAAGGAAATACAGAATAAGAAGAACTCAACCATGATTGGCTATTATCACCTTGATTCTACTACAATCACAGATGACATTTTGTTGGGATATATTTTTTATGAGTGGTTTGTCTCGGGTCAAACAAAAAGTTTATATCCTTAGCCAGTCATGGCTATGGCATACTTATTAAAAATCAAAACCATTAGTCAGGATTTTGTTGAGATGAACACTTTATTATTTATATATCCTTCTCCAGCACATTTTATCAAACAAACAAGTAATTTATTTAGATATATGTTGCACTCTGGATGTAGTAGCGATTCACATGAATCCTATGGTGAACTCACACAACTTAACATGTTACCTACTAAGTTTCATGAAAATGTGATAATCTTATAACTATAGAGGGCTAAGAAATATTTAATTTAGTATCCGCATGGGGTGTATGTGGTATTATTTTAAATATAAGTGTTTTATTATGTAGCACTTAGAGCTTTTAAGATTTTAATTATTGTGTAAAATGTTCAAAAAATAAAGTGTTTATAAATTCGTGTTTCACATGAATCCCTTTGGGACATTTCAATACTATTTTTATTATTTTTGTACTTGGCATAGGTATCTTTTATATTCAGGGGTGACTTATGCCCATGTTGAATCTCAAATGTGAATGGTACAGTTAAATTCAGATTAGTATGTGTACCGGTGTATGCACTAGACTAGCCCCCTATTTCCTGTGGCCTAATACTGTCACCTGTGAGCTGTGGGTCACAGCACAGTTACCCCTTGGGAACACAGAAGTAATGTCCATTCTATGTTCCAGTAAAATCTTTGTAGTATCATAGTTTGTTTACATGAAGTTGCTAATGTTATTTTAATAATTTTAGACACCAAAGCCATCTAATTGGACACCAAGGGAGTTAAGAAGTAGCCAGTATAAAGTAACTAGGAAAATACAACGCTGGCCTACTAAATGTAAGTATTTATTGAGTGTGACTATTACTGAATTCAAATTAAAGTTTTAGGGGTCTGCTTATATCTAGACGAGTCGTGGTTTTTTTCCAGATAGTGATATTGAGCTTTATTTACTGTACAAAAAGATACATATTTTGAGAAAATCATAATAAAATTTAGTCGCGTTTCCGGATGAGCTGAACTTTCGCGCATGCTAAGCGCCTTTATGCAATATGCCTCACCTCTTTTCATGCCCATCGTGCACAGCTACCTACACCTTGCAGAATTTAAACATAGCTGTGCAGCTATGTTGGTCTGAAGATACTTGAGCAAAAAATCGGCAAGAAGAACGTCTAAGAAAGACTAAAATACCAAAGAGCATTGGCGTTCGAGTAGTTCGTTTTTGGTTGATATTTCGATCGCTTTTCTCTTGTGAATCTATGAAACGCCTAAAGTGTTAAAAAAAGCAAGCAATTTCTCATAACTGTATCTATCACCATGAGCTCCATGGCCGCTTATATTCATGTAAAGAATTGTTCTTTTCTCCTTTTACCGTTTCGTTAATGCTTTAGTAAAATTACAGATAGCCGCCGTCTTCGAACGATCAAGATGCCTCGGATCGTGTTCCCCGAAAGTGATACAGAACCAGAAACCAGAAAATATTCGAGAAGGTAAGGTCGTCGTTAGGATGAAACCACCATAAGAGATGTGAGAGCTCATCTTCATAGTATCTTTGGTCTTTTGTTCTTTCCGTACCTACCATCGCAGTCGACCATCGCGATAATGCTAGCTTGCACACAGACGTGCGTTCACGAACTCGTTTTTTTTCCTACGCACTGAATTTCGCTCGAAAATAGCCCGATTATATGCCGGTAACACTGCGGATGTTTGCGGTTAGACCCTTACCCACTTCTCGCCGCGTAATGCCATGATGTTTCATACATGTTTTGAATTCTGCTATAATTTTATCAGGGTTTTTAACCGACTTCAAAAAAAGAGGTTCTGTATTCGATCAGCAGGTATGTATGTATGTATATCCGCGATTTTCTCAGAAACTACTGATCCGATTTCGATCGCGTTCGTTGTTTGAAAGCATGTCTTACAAGGATGGTTTTAGTATATAACACATCAGGTTCTGATGAAGACCTTCGGAGATAAGTGATGGAACTCTTCAATTTAAAACAGCAAATCTCCCGCGATGGGTTCCCTCGTACATCTATGTACTGTTTAGCATAATTAGCCTATTAATATCAGCAATGAACATTAATTAATATTAACAGCTGAGGTACAGACCTTCTGAATGACGTCTGAAATATTGTTTAAGTGGGTAAAAAGATGTGTACGGCAAACTCTATTTATAAAAAGTAAGTGCGAACGTGATGTACGTATCTCAAGTAACACAAACATGATACACTAAAAAGCATAAAATATTTTTTTTTTTTTTTTACAAAAAATTGAACCGACTTCAAAACTTACAAAAAAGACTTGCACTACAAAGAGAGAAATAACCTTAAATATTGTTTTATTGGATGTCTAATTCCATTAAAAATAAGGGTTAGGTACTACTCACATGGCTGAAGTCGGTGCCAAGATAAATGAATAGGTTTCATCGCCTCGGGTGTGCCCCAGAATCAAGGCCGGATTAACCATTAGGCGGAGTAGGCAACTGCCTATGGGCCCCGCATCAACTACGGGCCCAGGCCCAGTGCGCGCACCAAGAAAAAATGCTTCTTCGAACGAGAATTTGATGTGCGTGTGAACTTAGGGACTTCACTGTTATCTCACAAAATACAAATCGTTAGATTTTGTAGTAGAATAATTAAAGTAAGTAAATCTATATAGTAAAGTAAATAATATATAGTAAAGTATATAGTAAATATATATAGTAAAGTAAATCTGGGAATAAATAAACAAATATATTAAAAACCACAGCCCTTAATGTGCGTTTCCTCAGTTCACACACGATTTGGTCAGACAAAGTAAGAAAAGGGGCCCTGAGAATGCCTTGCCTTAGGGCCTCTGACAGGGTTAATCCGGCTCTGCCCAGAATGCGGCGTTCTTTGCCTATCAAAACTAATCATTGACTTGTATACAAGCTGTAATAATAAGATAGTAGTTTGTACAAAAACACAGCTTATGAACTTATAAGCTGTGGTTTTGTACAATGTAATGTAAATTCTATAGATCAAGACAAGTGCGCGTGTTCTTCGCCGATGACAATGATACCACTAACAGGAGCGTGAAGATTCGCCGCAGTCGGGGTCCCAGGAAGAACTACATGGAAGATAGCGAAGATAAGCCTATACAGGAGAGTGAGTACTTCAAGTCCAAAGACTCTATACATATCGCACGCTTATTCCAATACTGTCACTGTCCCAAAAAGTCAACTTTTCAGGAGAGGCAAAAAATGGAATGAGAATGGGAACATTTTTGACGAAGCGGACTACTGCCCGTATAGCGGTTATTTCTGTTAAGACTAGTGTAAGCGCGATTACGTGTAGTTCTACGTTTCCCAACAGATTGCATTAAAAAGTCGATTTGGCAAAATTTTGGATAGTGACAGTATTGGATTAAGCGTGCGATATATTATAAGGCGTAAAGTTTCTTTGTTTGTTTAAAGGCACTAATCTTCGAAAGTACTGGGTGGATTTGAATGAAATTTGGCATGGAAGTAGCTTAAAGCTTGAGGAAGGTTACAGGCTTTTTACCCGACTGCAAATGAAGGAGGTTACGATTTTATCGTAATAAAGTCCACGGGAGCGGAGCCCCGCGCGACTGCTGGTTTATTTATAAAGCGGAAAAGTTGGTTTGAACGCGCTAATCTTCGAAAGTACTGGGAGGATTTGGATGAAATTTGGTATGGAAGTTACTTGGGGTTGCTTATTAGCTACTTTTTAGCTAACTGCAAAAGGAGGTTTATGTTTTAACGTGACAAGGGCCACGGGAGCGAATCCCCGCGCGACTACTAGTCTATGATAAAACGAGTGTTCTCTGATGGTTAAGAACTCTTTTTTCCAGATGTTTAAGAACTCTTTTTTCCAGATGTTCGGCGCAGCTGTCGCAAGCGCAAGCTTCTGCATCACAACTTCAACGAAAGCTGGATCACCAACGAGCTCAAAGTGAAGGGTTATCCCGACTTGTACGGGTTTCCCGGCTCTAGCTCTTCCGACGAATTCTCTTCGGCTGACGAGGCCAGGGTCGCGAGAGTTACCAGTAAGAAACAGCTGGTGAGTTATCATCATCATATCAGTAGACATACTAAACTGTTTAAAATAAAATTGCCGTACAATAGTAATTTCTCCTTATGCAACGTGTACCAGAATAAACGCAATTCCTGAAAGTAGTTGGTTCAGAATCGGCTTCTGAATCGATTTCCGTCATAAAAAAATAGGTGTTAAATTTTCACGGAAAGATCTTTTATCTGACTTAAAATGGAAACAGAGTATCATGACAAATTAATACAATCCTTAATTCAAGGAAATGCGCTCGTGTGTGTGTCGGCCGCTAACATTGCATGAGTGTATGCGTCTACGTAAGGATATTGTATGACGCACATACGTTTTGCGTTTAGTAAGGGTAACTATTTTATAGAAAATGTCTAGGTTTGGTTTCAATTTATTTAGTTAGGGATGTTGTTTTAGACTTATTATTTAATATTCTAATTGGGGTGTCTGAGATATTGCGCTTAATCTGTTACACCTTGTATTGATAGGTTCGCGTTTCATCACCAAGATCAAGAGCGTGCTCATTCATAATAATAAAATGGTAAGCGATGATGTGGTCGAAGCACGCTTACCTAGAAGCAACCCAGTTTATAACTTTCAGGCAGGGAATTCCACTCCCTAGTTCTACGCATAATTAAATTATTCCCAAAACGTTTTGTGCGTATGGGTAGTATGTCCGCCATGTAACAATGGCGCATGGCAGTTCGTCTTGTAGTCCATGAGCTGTGACACAGAACCAATGTTTTTACGACATATAAATATTGTTAAGGTGCAGCTACCAATCCCTCAACCATCTACCACTATTATATATCTTTTACACAATCTCTTCTCCCTATTCTGGACTATTGATCTGACCCAAGTAGAGTTGGACAAGGTAGAGGTATGCCCCGGATAGGCAAGGCATAGCCCTTCACCATTCGTCGCTTCATAGGTTCCGGATTCCTTGTATATGTATGTTGGATTACCTTACTATCACCGGTCCATCACGCTGCCTTGCCAGTCTAGAAACTAATCCATCCAATCTGCGGACAGTAAGCGTAACGCGGTATCAGTAGCTGACTCTGTTATCTTTTAGTTTAGTTTATTATTTTATTTTTTACTTTCGCTTTATTCAATCTTTACTAATATTATAAAGAGTTAAATTTGTTTTTAAGTTTGTAATCTCATGGAATTAATGGTCCAATAATTATTTTTTAATTTCATTTGAAATTAATTATATTTCTAATGATTCCATGCCTAATTCAGGGCAGATTGATAGGGAAAATAATTCTTATTCTATTCTCATTGTTAGTATTTGGTAGCAATGCTGCTTTCGATTTAAAAGTTAGGTTATTCGTGAGTTATAGTTTTTAATTTCTCAGAACCGGAGTCACCCTCCAAATAACACCGATGAAGACACCCAGCTTTCCAGACAGAGAAGAACCTCTGCTAGATTCAACAACAAAAAAGCGATTGTAAGTTTAGTCAAAATCTTTTAATACCAATGACCGCGACTACGATCTCGTGTTAGGCCCACATACATCCCGATACCGTGGAAAATCTAGGATAAACAGTAGCCTATATGTTGCCCTATAGTCTCAGTCTCTGTACAAGAACAAGACAGACAGGAAAATAAAGTATTTGTGTTTTACTGTCGTGTAACAACAGCTATAAGCACTTAAAAAAACAGTTTTTTTAATTACAAAATAAGTAGTAAATAAAAAGAAATGTAAACCTCAATCATTGTTTGTATCACAATGTCCAGGACGTGACTGAATCGGACTCCGACGAGGATCATAACCAAACAGTCATCGAGAAGAAACCGGATACGGATCCCAAAAAAGAAGATGAGAAAATGGAGGTAGAAGTCCCCGCTAAAGACAAAGGGGATGAAGAAGTGAAGCAGGAAGGAGAACAGCCAGTACAGGGGCAGGACAGTGAAAGGTATGTCCAAGAATGTCTGGTTTCTAGAAGAATTACTGTATTATTATTTCTTTTACTTATTTCTCAAAAATTACATTTTTAAATATTTTTTAGAAAAAAACTAACAATTAAAAATATAAAAATGGCAGTCCAAGCTACTGGTGGTTAGGTCTCCAGAGAAAGGAACCTAACCACCGCAGTTCTCCTCGATACGAGCTCTGCGGTGGTTAGGTTCCTGCCTCATTAACTGCCTTCTGTATCAGGGCTCCTTATCCAGCTGTGCAACGCCAACTTCGACAGATGGTCGTCGAAGCTTCTAGCTATTTTTTATTGACTGATATGACAATGGGGCGTGCAAGTCAAAGCTGATCGCAGATGGCGCCACCACCGTAAGAACCTTTGTCACTGTCAGTGTTAGTTAGATTGTGAGATAATTTAGTTATCTGTATCATCTATGGTTATCTCATTATCTGTGGTGAGCTAAACATTTACACGCTTCGTATTTTTTATTTTCATTTCATTGATTTCAATTGATTTCTTTACAATTTTCCGAACATGTTCTTTAATCGGAAAATTCTCAATAACTGTCTCTAATTTAGGAATTCACTACTCCATAGTGTTCCATAGAGAAACTGCTTTGTTATTGGTAAGTGTGCTACTAGCGCCACTTTGACAGTTGCACGCCCCATTGGTACAATGACAGCCGAGTCTACATTCCACATATCAACAATCTAGTGAGCTAAGTCGAGATTCTTTGTTTCTCTTTCTCAGCTTTCACAAGATTCTATTATTATTATTATTTTATTCGGGATGAGCCAACTCTTGACCTCAATCTCATCTGATGGTAAGCGATAGATGAGGTCTACGATGGAACAAGCAAGCCCAGAAAAAATTCGCACAATACTCTTGCTTGAATTAACTCATGGTTAAATTATCAAACGTCAGCAGCAGGTTACTGATGAAACAAACAGTGCCCTTGCAGTTGTAATTAGCTGGTTTAATATTAATAATTTTCTTAACAAGAAAAAAAACCAAATGCATTAAATTTACATTACCTCATGTTAGACAAGTGAATACTGGTGTATCAATAATGGGTGAAAGATTGAAACCCGAAGATAGCACAATATTCTTGGGTATAACTTTGGATACGAAGCTGCAGTGGGGCCCCCCATATAGATAAGTTGTCAAAAAAGCTTAGTTCTACAGCACATGTCGTAATGGAGGCCATACACGTTAGGTTTTGCATGATGGTTTTAGCCGTACAGGCATAACCAACAGGCATAACCGAGTTTCATATTGCACATACACTTTAGGGTTTGCATGCACAGTTTTGCCATTACTCTCAGTTGAGCTACGTGACGATGTGTGTAGGACGCCTATTAAGTACTGTGAACGGTGTATACCTACCAAGCTACAATAGACGACGACGATGTGATAGCTGTACTTGGCTTAGCACTTGTTCTGCAGAAGAGAATTTAAAAGAAAAAGAGATCGCACTGAATGGTTTAAACGCTGTTTATTGAAAAGAAAGCATTTCTCCTATGTAAATTTGATAAATGAGTTGAAATTTACACCACAAGATTACAAAAACTGAGAACTGTGACAGGCAAGCTCGCCGGACCCCACACACGCTCAGTTATGCTCGCGCGCAAACATAACCGAGCGGCATAAAATATCAATTTTGATATTTGCTCGGTTGTATGTACATGCACCGATAACTGTACAGTTTTATCACATACACGCTAGGGCTTGCCTGTCTGTTATGCATGTACGGCTAAAACCATCATGCAAAACCTAACGTGTATGGCCTCCATAAGAAAAATTCGTGGCTTCACTGATGTCGAAACAGCACGATTAGTCTACTTCAGTTACTTTCACAGTGTGATGTCATACGGCATTTTACTTTACTTTATATTAACACAATATTTGTACTACAAAAAAGGGCTATTCGTGCTATTTATAAATTAAGTCCTAAACACTCCTTAAGAGACAAATTTAAAGAGATTAATATTATGACTGCCATCTCAGTATATTTACGAGAATCTTTTGTATGCACACAAAAATATTAATCTGTTTAAAAAATACAGTTATATTCATAATGTAAATACAAGGAACAAAGATAAGTATGTTATTCCTAAAACAAGGCTAAAAGAAATAGGTGGTTCGTTTAGATGCCAATGTACACGTTTTTATAATAAAATTCCTAGACACATTCAAGAACAAGCATCAATAAATTCAAATTATTGATGAACCGTAAGCTATGACAGAAAGCTTTTTACACAGTTAAATATTATATTGAGGACAAAAAGGCTTGAGAATGAGCTGCTCCAATTATATACCTTCTTATGCGGGCTTTTAAATATATTTTGCTGAGTTAAGTTAATGATTGACTTTTTAAAGTATTGTATATACTTTTTATTTTATTATTTCTTTATTCGTTTTTTTTTTGGTCTTTTATATTTTTATTATTGTGAATGTGAGGAATATGTTATTATTTCTTTTTATGCTGTTTTCATTATAATTTATAGTTGATGTCTGGAAGTTTGAGTATTTGTGTGGCCTACCCAAATGTCCTTACTTTGGTATTGTTCGTCAGATCGTTGAGCTCTTTAAGATAGATAGATAGATATATTCTTTATTGTACACCATAACAGTTAAACAAAATTATGGACTTAACAACTAAAAAGCGTGATACAATAGGCGGTCTTATCGCTAAAAGCGATCTCTTACAGACAACCTTTGGATGGATTTGACACAGAAGGAGAAAATAAATACGCGGGTAGTCCACGGTGTACTATTTATCTATATGAAATACAAAGCAATAAATAACGTTATCAAAACATATGTATATATACATATAAATATTAAAAAAAGAAAGAAACGAAGACATCCATAATAACAACAATTTAAGGAGAGAGATAAAGACCTTTTACTTAGTTTTTGAAAGAAGATAGGGTTTGTGCTTGTCTTACTGACACGAGTAGAGCATTCCACAGCCGTACTGCTTGAGCTGCGAACGACTTACCATAGAGTTTGGTGGCGTGACTCGGTACCGCAAGCCTTAAGTTTTCTGATGACATCAGAGATTTTGCATGTGTGTCATGAAGGAACTTAAATCGTTCTTTAAGATAAGTGGGGGTTTTAGGATTAAACAGCACACTGTAAAGCAGAGACAAAATGTGTAAGTTCCGGCGAAGACGTATTGAAAGCCACTTGAGTTTCGTACGAAATTCGGATACATGATCATATTATCAGAATATGAACTGGTTTTAACTGAAATTAAATCAGTAAGTTCTAGTTTATAACTAGGAAATGCTAGTTGTAACAAAAACATTAAGTGAAAACTAGTTTTAACTAGAGAAAACGCGTTATAACTAAGAACGGGTTCTAACTGTGACATATGGACTTTAAAAGAGATGTTGACCTCTGAGTTTGTTTCGGTGTTTCTTCTCAGAGTAGTCAGTAAGGAAACACGGGCCTCATCTAGCTTAACTTAAAACACAAAAAAATACGGGTAAAGTGTTATTTATAACCAATTTACAAAATAAATAATCCCATTTCATTTCATTTATGACGGTAGCTCAAGTTGATCTACCAGGTCAAGCAAAGCTTAAGCTTTGGTTTCCTAGGAAGGCGGTGCCGTCATATAGCGGCCGTAATATTACGGACGCAAAAAGGCGGTGAAGACATGTGGAAAGTTCCACGGCCGTTTTAACACAGTCTGCTTCATCGCTATCAATGAAACGTTCACGAAACCATCTGTCACCGACAAGACGGCCGTCATGCAAATGGCGGCACCGCTTTTTGACGTTACGGTGTCAGTTACCGCTCTCTAGGAAACCGCGCCATTTTGTTTACATAGACAACGTTCTAGTGACGTCATTCACCGCTGTATTACGGCCGCTATATGACGGCACCGTTATCCTAGGAAAACAAAGCTTTACTATGGATGGTTTGTTGACCCATGGCCATCCATTACATATCTAGAGTTGTTAATGCCTCGGAAAGCAGTTAAGCCTCAAATAACACCTGTCAAAATCTTTAAATTAACCCAGGACTGTCATTTGTAGACAGTGACAGTTTTTCAAACTGGTTAAACACCCCACTTTTACCGTGCTTGGGAAAAGGCCGAGCAGATTGACTCTTAATTCATTTACTGGGTTTGATAGTGTACACATAATTTTGACCTTCGCTAATTTCTACCATAAATTATTTTCAGTGAGGCATTTGTACCAAATATATTATATTATATTATATATTTGGTACAAATGCCATTTTTTTTTCAAATATGTTTTAGATATTTTAAAACATATTTTAATTAAATAGGACCTTTACTCCATTTCCGGTAAAAATGCATATTAGCCGAGTTTTAGAATAGTACAGTAGCTACATACATTGCAAAATACAAGGCCTCTATCCTACTCCATCTGTACTTTATACATATACCCGATGATTATTGAATTTTGTTCAAAATTTTCAGTAATCAAGCTACCACGAGAAGTAGAAGAAAATGCGTCCGCAGCCGACAAGCTAAGAAGGGGGACAGTCAGCAAGAAACTGGTAATTACTATTTTATTTCGATTCCCTTCTTCCTTCCTATCACTGTACTTCGTTTCCGGTGTGAAATCTTCAAAGGGCACTCCCTGGTCTTTTAGGCAAAAGTCCAGGGAGTGTGACATTTTTACATACCCCAGCGATCACCATCTGTTTTAGAACCCCTCCATTACCCGAATGACGACTCTGGAACTCCCTCTGTGCACCACATGTCTTTCCCCTTACTAGAAAAATACTGGCATGATTGCGAGGGATTCAAAATGAGGTTTATACTAAAAGTATAACAACTTTTTTGAGACTAGAAAAATAATAAGCACTAACTTACAAAATACAAGAAGACACACGACAAGTAAACATCTATGACCGACCATAGATTAAAAAGTGGCTGACTGTCATGAAAGAAAGAGAAAGCGCACGGAACAGGTGAGACAGCAAAATCTACCATTATTTACCCCTCAAAGTTCATACTAATTTTTTCCCCTTGAAGTTGCAGTAGCCTGGATTAATACTTGTTTATTTATTGGTGGCTCCTCCACAAAGGTCACTTAACAAGAATTGAAGTTGTTTATTTATTTTTTAAATTATATTTATGCTGATTTTTTGTGAATGTGATTATAAAATCATGTGATAAGAATTTTTGATCAATATTATTAGAGTAGGCATAGACAATGATGCCTGCCGGGATTGCGGAAATGTAGTAACAAGATACCGCGGCCTCGGAACTTACGGGCAGCTGAAGAGACAGGGTGGGTTTTTAGTCAGTAGAAGTCTGACACTCCCTTCCGCTTAACCCAGAGCGGGAGAAGTTATTCGATGATTTTCCCACAAAGAAAAAAGAAAGAGGCATAGACAATGATGTAATCAGCTTACGAGAGCAAGGCACAAATTGTGTTGTTTGTAGCAAAAGGGATAAAGCGCGAAATCATACCCTTTGCTTTTGATGAAGTCTCAGTAAAAGACAGTGAGAAAGTCCTACAAGGTTCATAGAAAACTGATTATACTTCCCTATAGTATGCACGGAAATACAAAATGTTAAACTGTTGCTAAGCACAAGTTTCTCAGGTATAAGAATATATTTACAAGGTATAGGTACAATACTGAGTGTTTCTTGGCATATTTTAGATCCCATGCGAAGTATCTAAAACAATTATACGCAGGCGGATATTATTATATGATGCACACTGACACTTAACAATCGTTTGTACAGTGTCCAGTACTTATTCTCATTAAAATGTACCGATTTTATTGGAGCTTATTGCTTTACTTTTTGAAGAACTCCCTTTTTTGCCAAAATCTTCAAGCACGGTAATTGATCTGCATTGTAGATTTTTTTTGTTATTTATAGTAGGCTCGCTTTTGGCCACCATCTCACCTGATGGTAAGTGACGATGTGGTCGAAGATGGAGCATGCTTGCCTAGAAATAACCTATTCACTCTTGACTTAAAGACTCCCAGGTTATAGCGATCAAGAAACACAGACTCCGGCAGGGAATTCCACTCCTTAGCTGTACGCACAATGAAAGTTTTCCCAAATAAAAATGCGGGTTGCACTCCGGGAGTGCCGGCAGAAGTGAAAACTTGAATATTAACGTTGTGCATTTTTGATATTTTGGAATGGTTAGGGAATAATTTTGCACGAATTGCTTTAATTATCAGTATAAAAGTACTATCATTTATGTGGTAGAATAAAATATTTATTTATTGCGCTATCGTACACAAACATGACAATTTATATTACATTAAAAAGTTTATCTCTCGAAACAGCAGGCGCAGGCATACATTTTCGCCGCGCCGTAGAAAGAGAGGGGGATACTTCCTCTCCTACGCCGCGCCGACTGTCTACTCTCCGTCCGTCTTACGAATTTTCGATCAGGTCACGTGTCCTGACGCGAGTTTAACATTTTTTACCCATTACAAAAAAGTGCATAACGCCGCTAAAGAAGTTTTCACTTCAAAAAAATCCTTAAAAAATTTACGAAATTTCAAAGGTATACGTTTGCCCTGGTTTGTCCATATAAAATTTCCACGACATAAGAAACACTGTATAATGCTTCCTATCTCATTTTCTCCCACGTTAAGTCTTATGAATTTATGTGTCTGTCTCTTTTTACTGTCGCTTTTTCGTTTCATAAAATTTCAAATCACAACGACACTAAAGAAGTTTTCACTTCAAAAAACCCTGTTTCTTGCTGCTATTCAAGGCTAATATTTAAATGAGTTTCCCGTTTTATTAAGGTAAATAAAATATAACTTAATTTAACTTTTGTAATAGAATTTACTTAATTAACAATCCACATTATCAACTATTTTAAATAAATCGCTTAAATCCCGACTTGCCGTTTCATTTGAAATTTCGGAATTCTTAAAGTCATACATGTTTACACTATATAACTGTAACATTTTTGGAGATGGAGACAGATGGAGTAAACGTAACGCAAGATCCACCATCACGTTTCGTGTCATCATCAAACTTAACAGCATTTTAAGGGACAATCGGTTTCGTAATTTGTTTTTCCGTATATGATATATCGAAAAAGCGCGTTCAATTTTAAACGCCGCCCAACTCGTACCCCAACTCGCCCTTTAACTCGTCCCCCAACTCGCTCCCAACTCACCCCCAACTCGCCCCCAACTCGCCCCCAACTCACCCCCAACTCGCCCCCCAACTCGACCCCCAACTCGTCCCCCAACTCGTCCACCAACTCGTCCCCCAACTCGGACCCAACACGCCCCCCAACTCGCCCCCCCACTCGCCCCCCAACTCGTCCCCCAACTGGCCCCCCAACTGGCCCCCCAACTCGTCCCCCAACTGGCCCCCCAACGCGTCCCCCAACTCGTCCCCCAACGCGTCCCCCAACTCGTCCCCCAACTCGCCCCCCAACTCGCCCCTTAACTCGTCCCCCAACTCGCCCCCCAACTCACCCCCAACTCGCCCCCCAACTCGTCCCCCAACTCGTCCCCCAACTCGCCCCTCAACTCGCCACCCAACTCGTCCCCCAACTCGTCCCCCAACTCGTCCCCCAACTCGCCCTCAAACTCGCCCCCCAACTCGCACCCCAACTTGCCCCCCAACTCGCCCCCCAACTCGCCCCCCAACTCGCCCCCCAACTCACCCCCCAACTCGACCCCAACTCACCCCCCAACTCACCCCCCAACTCGCCCTCAACTCGCCCCCAACTCATCCCCCAACTCGCCGCCAACTCGCCCCCCAACTCGCCCCCCAACTGTCCCTCCAACTCGCCCCCCAACTCGCCCCCCAACTCGTCCCCCAACTCGTCCCCCAACTCGCCCCCCAACTTGCCCCCCAACTCGCCCCCCAACTCGCCCCCCAACTCGCCCCCAAATCGTCCCCCATCTCTTCCCCCAACTCGCACCCCAACTCGCCCCTTAACTCGTCCCCCAACTCGCCCCCCAACTCGTCCCCCAACTTGACACCCAACTCGCACCCCAACTCGCCCCCAACTCGCCCCCCAACTCGCCCCCAACTCACCCCCCAACTCGCCCCCAACTCGCCCCTCAACTCGCCCCTCAACTGGCCTCTCAACTCGCCCCTCAACTCCCCCTCAACTCCCCACTCAACTCCCCCTCAACTCCCCCTCAACTCCCCCTCAACTCCCCCTCAACTCCCCACTCAACTCCCATCAAACTTCCCTCTCAACTCCCCACTCAACTCCCATCAACTACCCCCTCAACTCGCCCCCTAACTCGCCCCCAACTCGTCCCCCAACTCGCCCCCAACTCGCCCCCCAACTCGCCCCCCAACTCGCCCCCCAACTCGCCCCTCAACTCGCCCCTCAACGCGCCCCTCAACTCGCCCCTCAACTCACCCCTCAACTCGCCCCTCATCTCCGCCCTCAACTCCCCCCTCAACACCCCCCTCAACTCCCCACTCAGCTCCCCACTCAACTCCCATCATTTCCCCTCTCAACTCCCCACTCAACTCCCATCAACTACGCCCTCAACTCCCCCCTCAACTCCCCCCACAACTCCCCAAGAGACCCCCTCCCCCCACCCCGCTCCCACACGGAACAACCCTTTCCTCTCACCTGCCTGAACTCCCCACGCTTTTTCGTTTCATTAACTTTCAAATCACAACCATGCTAAAGAAGTTTTCACTTAAAAAAAAGTCTTACGCTTTTCGATCGGTCACGTGACCCTGACGCGAGTTTAACAGTTTTTACCCATACAAAAAGTGCTCAGCGCCGCTAAAGAAGTTTTCACTTCAATAATGGCCGATATCGAAAATGCCAATCTCTTAGTACCAATCCTGCAGTGGATGACCTAGAAGTTGGTTAGAAATGTAATATAGATTTCCAAACTTCGTCGATTTTCATCTCATCACTTGACTCTTTGTTCTATAATTTCATCTGATTTAACCACAATTTTCCTGATTTCTGACCAATTTTGCCTGTTTAACCACTGTTTATCACAGTGTAGTCTAATAATGCAAAACATTGTGCACAGAGTCATCATCATCAGAGTCAGGCAGCGAGCTAACGTTGAGCCGCGCGCCGCGCCGCTCCAAGCGCACGCGCAAGCCCAAGCCCGCCTTCGTACAGATCGCGCAGGACGAGACTAGGTCCAGAGGTATGTATTCTACTAAATACACTCCTCCATAGATTTTGTTAATGGACTTATGGGGGTAATTTTTTTTAAGTATGGGAAATCATCTAATGACTGCTTCTCGATCTGGGCGAAGCGGGAGCGTGTGTCAGATTTTTTCTGACTAATACGCATCCGTGTTCCGTCATTTGCCTTTCGAGGCCGAGGTAATTCTTTCGAACAATTCCGCAACCCTGGCAGGCAACGCCCCACTAGTGGGCCCCGATAATTTTGCTGACACTCTTTGAGGCGCGTGGAACATGACGCGCTGTCTACCCGGGCCTGATTTCTGTCGGGCGGCGAGCTACTCATTGCTCGCAGCCCGCATGCCCGTGCACCTATGGGGGCTACCTTTGTTGTGCTTACTAGTTGGCGCCACTGACGTGTAACGTCCGTAACCGTTAGGAGGTTGTTTGAATCTTAATTCGTTGCAAATTAAAATGCGATTCCATATAACATGATATCCTCACACTTACCTTTGTTGTGCTTACTAGTTGGCGCCACTGACGTGTAACGTCCGTAACCGTTAGGAGGTTGTTTGAATCTTAATTCGTTACAAATTAAAATGCGATTCCATATAACATGATATCCTCACACTTACCTTTGTTGTGCTTACTAGTTGGCGCCACTGACGTGTAACGTCCGTAACCGTTAGGAGGTTGTTTGAATCTTAATTCGTTGCAAATTAAAATGCGATTCCATATAACATGATATCCTCACACTTACCTTTGTTGTGCTTACTAGTTGGCGCCACTGACGTGTAACGTCCGTAACCGTTAGGAGGTTGTTTGAATCTTAATTCGTTGCAAATTAAAATGCGATTCCATATAACATGATATCCTCACACTTACCTTTGTTGTGCTTACTAGTTGGCGCCACTGACGTGTAACGTCCGTAACCGTTAGGAGGTTGTTTGAATCTTAATTCGTTGCAAATTAAAATGCGATTCCATATAACATGATATCCTCACACTAATAGTATAAATGCTATGTTAAATCCTACTAAACCTGGGAGTAATCCTTGACTACCGACTTTCCTGGCACCCTCAAATTGAAGTTATAAATGATAGGATCCGTAAGCTCATATGGGTCTTTAAAAAGTTGAGGTATGTCACTTCTCAAAACCTCTTAAAAACTATCTACTTAGCATTGGCACAATCAGTTATCTGTTACTGTATTTCCATCTGGGGTGGAGCTACTAAAATTAAATTCCTTGAAGCAGAAAGAGATGCTTGATAAAGACAACGTTCTTTAAACCATTTAGATTTCCTATTGACGATTTATACCAAATTCATAAAATATTGTCACTAAGAAAACTTTATATTATCAACTCAGTACTTAAACTACATAGAACGTTACCTTACGTATATAAAGCTCAAACAGGTAGAAGAAAATGTAAAGTGGCTACTACCCCTTCCTGTAGAACTCTTTTTGCCAGGTGTCAATTTCTTGCTCACTCTGCGTACCTTTACAATAAGCTCTACAACAGATGCACAACATATAACCTTCAGTTCCATAAATGTAAAAAAAAAACAATTATCCAAGAACTTGAGCCGCTTGGGTACAGTGAAATAGAAAACTTATTATTTAAATACGAACTTTAGACATTGTTAATGGTTTCTAGTGGTACTTACCAATTCCAGGATATTAGATCGTAGGGCTAGAAATCTCCAAATAAGGGCCATATTTCATACATTTGACACAGATACCACACACACAAACCCTCACATACACACACTCACCCCCCATTCAAACTCACCCCCACACACACTCACACCCCCACACACACCCCCACACACACCCCCACACACACCCCCACACACACCCCCACACACACCCCCACACACACCCCCACACACACTCAAACCCCCACACAGAGAGTCATACCAGTATCTTTTAAAACAAAAAAAAAAATATTAAAATTTTTCATTCATATCGTACTTGTTATGCTTATGCTTAAAATGGTTTAATTTAATTTGTTATTTAACAATGATCCTAAGGAAGAGCAGTACTGCCCAATACAAGCATTACTACATGCTTCCTGGGTAGCTCTGGCAACTAATAAATATTGTAATAACATGTTAAAGGAATAAACTATTTTGATATATTTTTTTTTTTGAAATGCGCAAGTTGGTCTGTCTGGCTATTTGTTAGGTCGGCTCTACACGTTGGCCAACACAGTGGCGAATGTAGTGGCCAGTGCCTGTTGGCCAACGTGTAGACGGGGTGTTTGTGCATGTTGGGTGCACAAACACCCCCTCTACACGTTGGCGAATAGGCACTGGCCACTACATTCGCCACTGTGTTGGCCAACGTGTAGAGCCGGCTTTACGCTTTCAGGGCTAAACCACTGTACCGATTCGGATGAAATTTGGAATGAAAATAGTCGAATACCCAGGATCAAACAGTTTTTTTTTTTAAATTCAACCCCTATAGGTTTGGAACAGGGGATGAAAGATTATATGAGATGAAATCTAAACCGCTTAACCGATTTTAATTAATTTTGTTTTGTTTTTCCTCAAATTAACGCGGGTGAAACCGCGAAGAAGAGCTAGTAACTTATAACAAAAGAAGGCAGAAATTGTTTTTTTTTTACTCCGAGCTCTGTGATAGCCAGTTTCCGTTTCCCCCATCCGCATAGTAAAGTATGAGGTAATTATTGAGATGCAAGTAAGCGCACGACATGACAATCCCGAACCACTATTAATGCACTTGTTTAAAACCCTTTCTAGTTTCTTAAGTCCTTATTTAATTCTGTACAATTCTTATTTAATTGCACACCATAGCACAATAAAGAGTATATCTATCTGTCTATAGAACAACATGATGTCCAGCTTTTTCTTCGAATTAGCACGTAAATTGAAAGCGTAAAATGTTAATGATTGAATAAAAATGTACTTTTTGGTGTATTATTATGACCTTAGGATCGAATTAAGACACTTTTCAAAAATGGGTCTAATACCCCTAATTGTTTCCAACGAGCGAGTGGTATTTTTCATGACATTCATGCCATTCAGATTCAGAGATCTTTCGGGTATGTTAAAATATTTTTTTTTTTCTTCACAGCAAAGACATTCACAATAAGAAAAAAACCATACTGTCTAAGAGAGAGGAAACCAAAAATACTGCGTAGGAAGACCATCAGATGTAAGTCTTATTATCTTTGTTTTAAAGTTGATATTTGTATAACACATGGAATGTATGAATATTTTTCTTTTTTTTGTAGCACAATCGCCGTCCAGTTCGACCAGTAGTAGCACGTCTAGTTCAGATACGGAGGAGGATCTCAATGTTTCGATGAAGAATAAGACGAAGGGCAGGTGAGTTATCATTTTTTTATAGAGAATAGCAATATGGGTCGTATTTACGTTAATAGCTATCTTGTTAACCCCTACAACTAAGCTAAATATGGTTGTGTTTGGAGCGGGCTCACGGCAATATTGTAATGGGTGGGTTTGAACCCGTGACCTCTCTATCTCATGTCCGATACCTTAAGCCGTGTACGCACGTACGAACACGAATATAGCGAACACAAACATCGTACTTGAACATTTGGTTCGTACGTATGGACGGCATATTTGAACATGAACGCGAAAATAGTTCGAATCGAGTTCGCGCACAATAAAGAACCTCAAGAAGAAGACGAAGGGGTACCTCTGCTGCCCCGCCTGTACCCCGCCAAGTTCTATGTGAATAGTTTTGTTTCGTAACATTTCGTAAAGCTCTTTGAACACCGTCCATACAGAACATACTAATAGGATCGCCGCAAACATGTTCGACGAACAGAGTGTTTGATGTTCGTAAGTGTACCACTTACACACGCGCGAACCAAGTTGTTGCGTATCATGCAACGCAACAAATTGGTTCGTACGTGCGTACACGGCTTTAGCCATTAGGCTATTGTCGTTGGATTGATTCTTCTTGTCTATTGTGGTCATATCAGTTCATCTTGATAAATTTGGTTGACTTTCTGTCTAACACATTTACAAATACGTTGAGTTTCTGTGTAACACATTTACATCTGTGTAACATCGCGTTGCTCACGAAGAAGAGAAATAGCTCTAAATGGTACCAATAATTTGATGACGTATTGTTTTCTCTACTGCTGAGCTAAGGTTTTTACTATAGCTTAAAACACATCTAGCCATTCGACCATGAACGCCTTTGTCTGTCCTCTAGCTCCAACTGTACAACGAGTTTAGGCCATATCTCCTGCATGCATTCAATATATATGACCCGTTCAATCCCACTTCAGACACCCTTGCTGTACACGTCGGTTATTTCCGTTTTGCATCGAATCGTGGTGTATTTGGTTGCTGAGCTTAATTTCAAGAACGTTACGTTTTATCGTGCTTTGATAAACCTGGAATTTGGACGGAGACTCAGTCAGGGATCGTGCACTGTGGTTAGGATGGACTATTAGCGGCTTATTGGACTGGCATGACGAATGCCCAAAGCGTCGTTTTCGACAACTCAGTCGTCTTCGTCGTCATACCTGTTTCCGAAGCATATTAGCTGGACCAAGTAAATAGTGGATTTCTTGCTCATCTTTCTATTTTTTCGGTGGGAAAATTATCAAATGACTCCTCCTACTCTGGGTGGAACGGAAGGGAGTGTCTGAGTTCTACTGACTAAAAACCCACCCTGTTACTTCAATTGCCCTTACGTTCCGTGGCCGCGGTATCTCGTTAGAATATTTCCCCTTGCTCATCTAGAAGCTCATTAAAAAACTGAAATGGATTGCATTTGTAACATGTTTTGTTTTTTTTTTAGACAAAAGTCAAAGTCAACGGATGATAAGAAAACAGACAGAGCATTGAGAGATATACAACCCGTGGAAGTTGATGGCAGCGTCAGATTTACTTCGGTAAGTACTTATTATATACACTCTCATAACAGTACACACGTTTTTTGTTAGATGTTAAGGTTCAACTATAATATTCTTCGGCCACCGTTCTATCAATATTTTAATTTTCTGGTACTATTTTTGAAGATAGATTTAGGCACATTGCCGCTTAATTTTTAACCATAATGGGGTCGGCTTTATCTTTGAGCAGTTGAATACAAGTATATTACAGGGAGCTACAGTCTGTCCGGCCCCCACAACCCTGTTACAACGTAACACAATATCAGTGGCAAGTCTCCCTATTTCTAACTACCCTTAACGCCTGTCAAAGCAAAATACTGGGCCGATTTTGAAAATTTTTTCACCAATGGAAAGCTACATTATTCCTTAGTGAAAAAGGCTACATTTTCCCCTAAAGCCGCGGGCAGAAGCTAGTATTTTATAAATGAAATCTAGCCGTTAATTTCGCGGACCTAGAATTAATTATCTTGGGCATATAACAAGTATTGGTGGTCAACATTACACATTTTTGATCATAAACTTTTCTTACAGGTTGGAGGATTAGAAGAACACATAAAATGTCTCAGAGAAATGGTACTCTTCCCTCTCATGTACCCCGACTTATTCAAAAAATTCAAGACGCGACCTGCTAAGGGAGTTTTATTCCACGGCCCGCCAGGAACGGGCAAGACGTTGCTAGCGAGAGCTTTGGCCAACGAGTGCACTTTAGTTGGTGGCAGGAAAGTGGCCTTCTTTATGAGGAAAGGAGCTGATTGTCTGAAGAAGTGGGTCGGAGAGAGCGAGCGACACCTGAAGTTACTGTTCCAACAGGTGATTTGATGTTAGATTTGTTTTTCTTTTATTTCTGGCTAACAAAATACAATATCAACAATTATAAAAAACCAACGGGCCAAAAGACTCATTGCACTCATTGCACTGGTCTAGTCAAAGCTCCAGAGCCTTGACCATCGACGAAGAGTTGCTAGTCTAACGGTTTTCTATCGGTTACATTTCGGAGAGTGTGCGATGGAATTACACAATCTAATTCCGCCAAGCCCGTTCCATCATCGGACTACAAGACAAACGGCGATGCACCATCGTTACATAGTCCACCATTCCACACAGACGCCCAAAACGTTTTGGGAATACTTTCATTGTGCGTACGACTAAGGAGTGAAATTCCCTGCCGGAGTCTGTACCGATAGCTATAACCTAGGGGTCTTTAAGTCAAGATTGAATAGGTTACTTTTAGGTAAGCGTGCTCCATCTTCGACCACATCATCACTTACATGTGAGATGGTGGTCAAACGCAAACCTATTCAATTTAAAAAAAATAGTTTTTCGAAATTTACCACGAAATACCGCGACCGTGGAACGTAAGGGCAGTTTAAGGAACAGAGTGGGTTTTTAGTCGGTAAAAGTTGTCTGACACTGTAGGAGCGTTTAGATGATTTTCGCTTCTCTTAAACGGTAAATTTTGTACAATGATTGGTGATACGATATGTATTTTCTCTTGTGTGGTATAAACTAAGCTTGCTACTATGTATAAATTGAGTTGCCTATAACTTATGGATTTCTATTTATCAAAATCTTCTAGATATACATAGATGAGACCTGCACATCCTATAATAAACTTGGCGCCCATTGTCCGTGACATAAATCTAATGGAACGTGAATAGAATTTGCTTTCGGCTATAAATGATTATTCAAAAACCTTGGCTAAAACACCCGATCCGATCACCAGGCGAACAAAATGAAGCCGTCCATAATATTCTTCGACGAGATCGATGCGCTTGCGCCGGTGCGGAGCGTGCGACAAGAACAAGTACATACCAGCGTCGTCGGCACTCTGCTGGCTGAGATGGACGGCTTGTGTGATAGGTATGTGTTACTAATAAACTTTTATTTCGGACACAAGGAATTCATTAATGTTAGTGCAGGGACATGTTAATGTAGGAATGTGAACTTTATTTCGTCACTTGTAAAGTTCTAAATTGAATGTACAGGGTTGAACGTAAATCCTGTTGTTCTCTGATGGAAATATATAGCGATAGTAATAAAGCGATTTTATAATACCGTCATTAAGAGGTCAACGTCGGTAAACACTATAAGATCATCACCCGTTGCTTTTAAGATGTACTGAACTCACTGACGTGTTCTCACTGACCATGATTGAAGTCTCTTTTTTTTCATTGAACCATATAGTAAAATCTTGCCACACAAAAACCATTTCTATTACCAGAGGCGAAGTGGTGATAATCGGCGCAACCAACCGTCTGGACGCCGTAGACCCCGCCTTACGTCGCGCGGGACGATTCGACCGCGAGCTCCATTTTCCTCCACCGCATGCAAATGCTAGAAGAGATATACTGGACATTTATACTAAGGACTGGCAACCCAGACCCAGTGAGGACACCTTGGATTATCTGGCGGAAGTCACTGGAGGATATGGAGGTGAGAAATACGAATAATTTTGTCATGGACAGAGGATTAACTAGTGGCAATTAAACACAAATAATTAACTAGATTTTTTTTAAATTGATAAGTAGCAATCTTGCTAACCCCTCCAACAAAGCTAAATATGCTTGGGTCTGGAGTGGGTTCACGGCAGTAATGAAATGGGTGGGGTTCGAACTCGTGGCCTCTCGATCACAAGTCCGACACCTTATCCATTGGGCTGTTGACGCTTGATTTATTGTAGGTATCCAGTACCAAACCATATTCTGTGCGCAATCGGCTGAATTATGGGTTTTTCAGGGCTGTTTATTTTATTTATATTGGTATCTTAATCGTGCTTGTTCGTGCAAATCAGATTGCGAAAAAACCGTTACTTTCTCCTCTTTTTACCCACGAGAACCTTGGAAAAACAGGTGTTAGATTTTCTTGTTTTCTACTACCCGTAATGAATAAGCAAAGGCTGGGAACGACAGCTTAACGTGTTTTCCGGTGTATTGCTTTTTAATGTGTTAGAATTTAATATGTATTGGCATTGCTTATTTAAATTTTTCATAATTTAATCATAATAATTTCCGAGGCACGGAAGAATTTCGATATGTTAAAATGGACTAACCCGTGGACCGATTTCGGCCAGCATTGCTTTACCTAAAGAATCTACCCATGTATGCATTATTATCTAACCACGGGCTCCTCAACTTCGTGATCGTATACATAATACTAATAATGTTGGTTTGTTTCCAGGTTCCGATCTAAAGGCATTATGTTCAGAAGCAGTACTAAAAGCGCTTCGCCGGGTATACCCACAAGTTTATGAAAGTGAACACGCGTTGATGATCGATGCTAAAAACGTAAGTTCGAAATTATTTAATCATTGTCTTGGTCCCTCCTACTCTTCAGTGTCTTTTAGTCGGACTTACCTCTTATTACACGGATATTAGATTTTTCTACGTAAGCATTGAAAGGCGCATATTGGGTGTAGAATGGTTTTTACTGAGTTAATATTTGTGCTTTGTCATCTAAACAATTTGGTGAAACTTTCGGCTCAATCGGTTGGGTATAATGGTTTTATAATTCAGTTTTAAGATTTGACCTATATGTATATTATCTAAGATAACTTACTAACGGTTGTCTCGTTGGAAAAATATTTGTACATTGGGTTTGCACAATTTAATTCCACCTAGCACGTTCAATTACTGGACGACAAGACGTTATACAGCATCAGTACATACAACTCATTCCATCTACAAGCACAAAGTGTTGCGTCACTATGTATTTTCATTGTGCGTATTTTTAAATAATCATCGATACCACATCGAAGCTGGCTTGATTGTTTTATCATGTTAAAAATTTATAACGCATTATTAAACTGATGAAACAGCTTCCCATCTTAAGCTCCAAAACAGTTTGCCCGTCTTTAATTTAGTTTTTTAATTCTTATACAGGTGGAAGTAACAAGAGCCGATCTCGTTGAAGCAATGCACTCTCTAGTAGCCGCTGGAGCCCGTACTGCCCCGTTAGCAGCCAAGAGATTACCTTCCCATTGCGCTCCACTGTTACAAGCACAAGTACAGGCAGCTTATAACGTGTTGCAGAACGTGTTCCCGCTGCACACTGTGTCTGAGAAGAGGTAGGTTACAGCAACATTCTTACAAGAGTAGTCCTTTGTTTTGTTCAAAGAAAGATATCAATAAAAAGGAAGGAATTGAAAGGGAGATTATAAGTGTAATAAGAATTGCCCCGTTAGCAGCCAAGAGATTACCTTCCCATTGCGCTCCACTGTTACAAGCACAAGTACAGGCAGCTTATAACGTGTTGCAGAACGTGTTCCCGCTGCACACTGTGTCTGAGAAGAGGTAGGTTACAGCAACATTCTTACAAGTGTAGTCTTTGTTTTGTTCAAAGAAAGATATCAATAAGAAGGAATTGAAAGGGAGATTATAGGTGTAATAAGAATTGCCCCGTTAGCAGCCAAGAGATTACCTTCTCACTGCACTTCACTGTTACAAGCATAAGTACAGGCAGCGTACAACGTGTTGCAGAACGTGTTCCCGCTACACACTGTCTGAGAAGAGGTCGGTTACAGCAACGTTTTTACAAGTGTTGTCCTTTCTTTTGGTCAACCAAATATATTGATATACCTGGAATGAAAGGGAGATTATATTGGTGGATCTCCTTGAAGCGATGCACTCTCTAGTAGCCGCCGCGATGGAGCCCGTACTGCCCCGTTAGCAGCCAAGAGATTACCTTCTCACTGCGCTCCAAATATATCGATATTCATTCATTTCATTTATTTCCAAGTAACAAAACTCAATTGGTTAGTAACAAAATTCCTTAATCCTATGTTAGTACTTAACTTAAATTACAAGGTTGGTTCGCGAATCGAAGCTACAAGCTCAACACTGACGTGGAGAGCTTGCAGCAGCGATTCACGAACACACAGTCTCACCTGCTCGCCACACAACGAAATATGTTGGGGCTGGCCCGCACCCGGCGCACCAGGGAAGCGCATCGTTTTCGCATCGTCGCATAGAAACAGTCAACGCGAGCTTCAGCAAACATCCCTGATGCGCTACAGAAGCGGGGCAGCCCCATCAACACCCGGAACGCATTATTATACTGAACGCGAAGGGCACTGTACGATTTACGAGTATATGCAGCCCACAGGCTGCACGTGTAGAAAGAACAGCAGAATGCACGGAATATGGTTATTTTTACACCAAGTGAGCAACGTACAAACCTGCGAGCTATCATATTAGCTCTAACCGACAATGCCCTTCGCTCCCTCTCAATGTCGTCATTGTCTTTGAGGTCAGCGGTCAAGAGATGTCCCAGGTATTTAAACTTTAACACTCTCCTGAGAGCTACTCCATACAACCTGACTGGTGGTACAGTTTCAGGGCTCCGACCACCGGCCTCAAACACCATGATCTCACTTTTTCCTATGTTGTATACCAATCCATGACGCTTAGCATAAGCTTCACAGATGGCAACCAACTTCCGAAGACCGCAGACCGAGGCGCTCAGCAGCGCCATGTCATCAGCGTAACTTATATTATTAAAGCACACCCCGTCAATATAGCAGCCCACTCGCTCTCTGCTGAGCGCCTCGATTAGCTCATTGACGTATAGATTGAAGAGCAAAGGTGAGGCCAACCCACCCTGCCTCACCCCACACTCCAACCTATACGGCTCCGACAATTCTCCAGCCCATCGAACCTGATTGACCTGGTCTCCATACCAGTACCTAAGAGTGCTCACCAACCCTGAAGGGACTCCAGCTTTCCTAAGCTTATTCCAAAGAATACTGTAAGAGACCAGTTCAAACGCCTTGGATAGGTCAAGAAAGCAAGCATAAGTAGGTGTCTTCCTATCAGTATAGTACTTGACAGCCCACTTCAGCCCCAAAATAGCACTCTCCGTAGACAAGCCTGCACGAAAACCGAACTGATTATCATGCAGCTGGATATGATTGGCTAGTTGTCTGTTAAGCAGACTGTCTGACTGACTTTCGCTATTACTGTAGCTAGGGAAATTGGCCTATAGTTTGTAAGGTCAGCGTGGTCAATAGTTTTACTTTTAACTATAGGAACCACAATAGTTCTAGTTAGCTGACTAGGTAAATACGCATGACTAATACAGAATTAATTTGGTAATTTTTTTTAAAGTGAACATGGAGTTAACGTAGAAGGAGCTCGTGGCTAAATAATAACATTCAGATGGGCTGATCTTCATGGGTAAGCAACACTTGCGGAGGTCGGTCTGTGGATGAGTGATCAACCTAACATATCCAGATTTTACCGTGTCTCCAAAAGGATGTCAATTGGTTGGTCCGTTGGTCGCAAGTGTGGTTTCTTTAACCTTCTTTCGTGTCAAAATGCAGCAATGGATCGATGTGATTATTGGTGATGATTTCAATGAAGGACTGGAGACTACAGTGACATGCAGTGACTTAGTTCCGCTGAAAACCTTTTCAAGCTGTGGGCATAACCTTGTATATAATATGACTTTGTAGAAATAGAACTTTGATTCAAAAAGAGTGTTTACAGCATTGTTTCATGCATACATTCATGCCCTTATTCCTAAGATTTAATTAAGTCTACTACTTCTTAGTTGACAATTTATGCATAACTAGCTTTTGCCCGCGACTTCGTCCGCGTGGAATAGTTACTTTGGGCTAACGTTAAATTTAACCCCGATTTTGAAGCATATTGGCGCTCCGCTCCTATTGGCCTTAGCGTAATGATATAAATTGACTATTTAATTAAAAAATAATTTTTCAATTCGAACCAGTAGTTCCTGAGATTATCGCGTTCAAACAAACAAACAAACTCTTCAGCCTTATATTATTAGTATAGATAGCTGTTGCCCGCGAATTCGTCCACGTTTCCGTCGTTTTTCGTAAAAAAAAGTAGCCTATGTCCTTCCTCACAGTTCAGTGATTTTGATGTAACAGACAGATTAACTTTCGTAATTTAGTAGGGAAATATAATATGTCAATCTATAATACTGTTGAAAAATATCGCAATACCGAACCGCACAATATTATTGTTAATAGCTGTGCCCGCGACTCCGTCAGCGTGTAACTCCTTGTGTGTTATTAATACTATAACCAGCTCAGGAGTATGAAAAATAATTGTACCAAGTTTCGTTAAAATCCGTCGAGTAGTTTTTGTTTCTATAACGGTTATACAGACAGACAGACAGACTAAAATTTTACTGATTGCATTTTTGGCATCAGTATCGATCCCTAATCACCCCCTGATAGTTATTTTGGAAATATATTTCATGTACAGAATTGACCTCTCTATAGATTTATTGTAAGTATAGAAGATAATACATTATGTTGTAAAACCACCTTAGTATTTAAATCTTTTTCTTTTTGCATACAGGATTTGCGACCCGTCCCTATCACAAAGCGTGCTACTAATAACGGGCGAGTGTGCAGAGACTCACATAGCACCCGCTCTACTGGCACAACTAGAGCATTGCACCGTGAAGGAGCTCAGCATGTCTACCCTACACTCCGCGCACACCTTCACGCAGGAGCAAGCGCTTATATCGGTCAGTATAACGTTTTTTTTTCAACCGACGACAAAAAGAGGAGGTTATCAATTCGACGCGTATATATTTTTTTTTTAATGTATGATCACCGATTACTCGAAGACGACTGAACCGATTGCGAAAATTCTTTTTTTATTGAAAGGGTATACTTCGAAATTGGTCCCATTTTCATAAAAGTCGGGATCTGATGATGGGATCCTGGAGAAATCGAGGGAACTCTTCAATTATTATAGGCACACCTATGACGTTTTGGGTATTTATTATAGTAACTTGTGCAGTTGCTTTCAAAAAGTACCATTTGAGGAAGTGGAACTGATGATGAAGACCACAGATGGCCGCCGAAACTACTCAATAATAAGTATTGAGTGGATTGCGATTCGATTACTTGAATATGGATGTTAAGCACTTTATGCTCGTCACAATGCATATGGTGATGTAGACCTGATGGTGAAGTACCAGGAGAACTCCTCAACAATTAACAGCCCAGCATTGGGAAAAGCAGTATTTTGTAAAAGGTTACAAGTAGTTGATATTTAGACTCTTGTAACTAGGTAAATTAAAAATAGACCAACTAAAAGAGTGAAATAAAAAATTTTTACCAAAAAATTAAACCGACTCCCAAAAAACACTGCAACGTGAAAAATAACTTTAATTTCGGAAGTCGGTGCCAAAAACGAAAATACAAAACTAAAGACACCGACTACCGAAATTAAAGTTATTTTTCACGTTGCAGTGTTTTTTGGGAGTCGGTTTAATTTTTTGGTAAAAAGTATTTTTAAATTACTGATGGGCCCACTCTTGACCTCGATCTCGCCCGATGGTAAGCGATAGATGAGGTCTAAGATGGGACGAGCGAGCCCAGAAGATGCCTATTCACTCGTGCTTTAAAGGCTGGAAGGTCATAAGTGGCAGGGAACAGAAGCCGGCAGAGAATTCCACAGCTTGGCTGTGCGCACAATAAATGTGGAGGAGAAGCGCTTGGTACGACAAGACGGTATATCAACCAAGTGTGGGTGGTACCCAGCCGTGCGTCTGGTAGACCGGTAGTGAAAGGGAGTTTAATTTTAAGGGAGTTTTAAGAGAGGGTAATAGTATATAAATCTTAAGCTAACATGGTCACTAACAGTATTCTTAGAACTTAAAACGGGATATTTACCATGTGTACTTATTGTTTCGAGTTTCCGATATTTCGGCACTGTTGCAAGCGCCATGATCACGGATGAACTGAAGTAATTGCGGTTGGACGTTTATGAGCAGATGGATTCATCTACCCTATTTCTCGTTTGTTTTTTGTGATCATCACCACTACCACTGTCACATGTATCATTCAAAACTCGATTCTGTTCCCGACACACAAACTCACCACATTCACGGTGAGTCACACAGATCTATAGATAGATAGATATACTCTTTATTGTACAAAAACACTGAATAAAAAAAAAGTTATTTAAAAAATCCGACTGCTCAACTGAAATACAAGAAACAAGCACATTTTTATTTGAAAAAGTGACAAGCAGGCGATACCCAATGAACTGTTTTTTTTTAATGGGATGAGTCCACATGGGATGAGATCACAAAAAACGAACGAGAAAGAGGGTAGATGAATCCATCTCAATAAAGAGTACCTATATCTATCTATCTATAGATTTGTGTAACTCACCGTGAATACGGTGAGTTTTTTTTTTCAACTTTTTATTTAAAATATTAATTAAGATTTTTATAGTTTTCCCGGTCGTGTCACAATGGCACCCCACCGGATTCAGAAAGTGAAAGAGCTAAGTCCATATTTTTAAACTTTCTCTTTGTATTATTTTTGCTAGTATTACACTAATGATAAACATGATATACCTTTTTGAAATTCTTGTGTAAAGCCCTTTAATTTGATACCCATATTGCAATATAGGAAAAAAGATTTTCTCATTATGTATAATGCTTAGAATAACAACGCATAGAAGGATAGTACGAGTGCAAAAAGTGAGGCAACTGAAACTTAGCCATTTTTGGCTAACTTTGCTCGACGAGCCGTCAGTATTCAAGGTCACATTCTGCCGAACAGAGCTAGCGAGTAAATAAATTAAAACGACCGTTTGTAGCGTAAAGGGATGTCATAGTCCTTCAGGAAAACAAAAAACGTGTAATCAAATTACATTTTACAAGTAAATACTTACATTTTATACATTATATTTAAGTAAATCGACCATCAAACAAAAATTCTAATAACCTAACTTATCACAATTCAATGTTGCTATCCGTGAGGAAAAAAATACCCATATTGATTTCTTTTGTGCTTATTTTTGTTTAAAAAAATATAGTTTTGGCGGCAATTATGTATGCGTCAAACTAAACTATATTTATTTACAACTACTAACTACAGTGTTTTATAACTAAAAGTTACTGTTAGTTCGAAGAGTGGCATCATAAAGATGACAATTTTATTGATTAAGATTTTTTTCATTTAAGTAATGTTCTCAATAATATTTTTCTATTTCATAAATACAACACATACTTTTAATTGATATCAAACGAGATTTTTCAAGCAATTAATACATTTCTATAATATCATTATAACACACTAGCTTTTGCCCGCGACTTCGTTCGCGTGGGAGGTTTTTCCCGCGTAAATCCCGATCCCGTGGGAATTCCGGGATAAAAAGTAGCCTATGTGTTATTCCAGGATGCCTACTATCTACTCACCAAATTTCATTGAGATCCGTTCAGTAGTTTTTACGTGAAAGAGTAACAAACATCCATCCATCCTCACAAACTTTCACATTTATAATATTAGTAGGAAGGATTAGTAGGAATTAGTAGGATTACACATCAAACATTCTAATCGCAATAAACGATATCTCATTTCGTTTACCTTCCGTAAATATATGTCATATAAGTCATATTACATGAAAAAACATCATCTTATTTAGTTTCACAACATAAAATACTTGATTTGATCTTGAGATGATTTGACATAATAGTGCGTTTTCCCATTTTTGTGGTAATGGTACTGGTAATGGTATCACTGAAAGCTATATTTGTGTGCGTTTGAAGAACGTAGACACATTCGGCTCACGCACACAAAGAAAATAAAGTGGACACACGAAATCGCTCGTGTTTTGTTCTAGACGCCTCTTCTATGCGTTGTTATTCTAAGGTATAATGGCTTCGCACAGCCCCCATGTTTGATTTTTTCAAATGTCACTTATCTATCTTAGGTATCGTCAGATTTGTCTTAACAAATCTGACGATACCTCAATTATGTGAATCCGCTCAGCGGTTCTGGAGATATGAGGTAATAAAGAATATTACAAACATACATTCATACAAGATACGCGCGATAATCATAACCCTTGCTTTACAGTCGGGTAATAAGGATTTAACAACAAAAAAGTGTGTTACAATGCTGCCCCCGATATCATAATTACAGTAAGTCGTGTTACTGGTGTTATGACTATTTTTACATTACTGTGATCCTTAAAGCAAGCCCTATAAGAAAAATTTTTCTTTATTTTTATATCTAAATTATTAACAAAGTTACGATAAGCACGATCACAGTAAATGTTGAGAAGACTCAATCGTTCATTATAATAATAACAGTAAGTAGACTTACTGTATTAAAATTATGTTTTATTTCATATTTTCACTACCATATTTACAGTAAATAATGTTCCGGTAGATTATGTTATTGATATAGATTATGTTATATATTATTATAAATATGGCGTTTTAGCTACTCATTTTCAGAGTAAGTATAATTACTCTATTTATAACTTGTGTAATTCACAAAAAATAAAACCAATCCGTAAGCCACTTACTTGATGTATATCAAGTAAGTGAGTGAGCAGATATACTTACTGTTACAATGTAATTACAGTATCTTACCGACTTACTGTAAATACGCTTAAGAAAGTTAACACTTTTATCAGCCCAACGTTAGTTGGGCTGATAGAAGTGGTAATTATAATTCGATTCGAATTTAATAAATTAAAAAACATCTAAAAACCTAATCATTTATTTTTTGTTTATGTTTTATTGAAAACTAGCTTCCGCCCGCGACTTCGTCCCCGTGGAAAAAAAATCCCCCGATTTTGAAACATTCTTCATTAGTGCTCCGCTCCTATTGGTCTTAGCGTGATGATATATAGCCTATAGCCTTCCTCGATAAATGGGCTACCTAACACTGAAAGAATTTTTCAAATCAGAACCGTTATTCCTGAGATTAGCGCGTTCAAGCAAACAAACAAACAAACAAACAAACTCTTCAGCTTTATAATATTAGTATAGATAGTATAGATATGCTCGCGTTTCACCACCATCTCACCTAATGGTAAGTGATGATGTGGTCGAAGATGGAGCACGCTTACCTAAAAGTAACCTATTCACTCTTGAATTAAGACTCCTAGGTTATAGGAATAATTTTTATTTTAATCAACATTTTTATATTGGGAAATAAAAATGTTGTTTAAATTTCTTGGCATCTAAACTAACTATATGCTAAATATCGTCTTTTTTACTACTACAGGCAAATACCTTATTACGTTTGGGCCACATTCCGTGCCGCTCAGTGTACACACAATTTAGCATATCTATCAGGGGCACATTTAACCGGCCATCTACATTTTGTCGATTTCTTCAAAATTTTATGGTAATTTCATTGATATACAAAAACCCAAGATGCACACTCAATGTCTCAAAACCGTCCGCAAAAAATGAGTGCTTAATTCTAAATTATGCGCTCATTTCAAATAGTATCGCGTCACTCGCGTCTAGGTACACACGTCAAAAATGCCAAAATTTTCTTTGACAAATTGTAAAAGTATTACGTAAAGAAGGCTAAAAAAGGATGGGATATCGAATTTGGGAAAGGAAAAAGTTTATTGATTAGTTTTTATTGTTTTTATGACTGATTATAGGAAGCAATATGTGATTTGGATTTAATTTGTGTTAAAATTTTACTCAACGGTCAAAGTGTAATACGGCAAAATTCAATGGCCGCTTTTTCAGTGTCAAAACAACGTATTATGGCATCTTTTTTATTTTAGTCGCATAATAAAAGTTACCCTGTTGAACAAATAATAGAGTCGTTTTTTTTATTGTATTTATTTATTTTTTATTATTAAGTTTATGTTTTATTGTCCATACTAATATATACTAATACTAATACACTAGAATAAAGAATAACACTAGAACTGAATTGAACAGACTAAACTTACGTCTAGACACTTGGGCAAAAGTGTCTAAACGTTAGTTTAGTGTGACATTTGGGAACTTTACAAACGGGAAACCCAGTGCGTTTGCTTATTAAATCTGGGCTTACTGGTTACAACCTGTGTCTACGTAGTATGGTACGGAGGATATATATATATATATATATATATATTGGGGAACTGTAAGTACTTGAGCTTCCGAGTATAGCAGTCCAGTGGGATAAATTCGTATTTTGAACGACATCACTAAGTATTGCCTGTTGTGCGCGTTCCGCTCTTAGTATTACAATTTTAAACGTACCTCCCCATACTGGAATAATTTAAACTGTTTAATAATTAGAATAAAAATATATTTCATGTATATCGATTCATTATGAGATAACTTATGGGTTCACGACATGCGACTTGCTAATGATAAAAGTGTGTGTGAGTGTTGCTTTGGCGCAACACCAGTCTCATTAAAAACTTCTTATTTTTAATTTTTTATACTTTAGTTTTTCTCGTGACCAAATACGATGCGGAGAACGGACATCAATCGTCAGCCAACAAAGGCGAGAGATTTTTTTCATGCCGAATTTTTTTGACGAAGATAAATTATGTATATCACGGCAAAAGGTATAAATAAGCCTTATTTATTGAATTAAAAAATTTAATAAACGATTTTAACAGTTAATATTTGTTTCATTGATATACACATATTCTACCCAAAAACATTTACGCTATAATTACGTTTTTAGAACACAATTTAACAAACTTTTATAATACTAACAAACATGTTTTATAAAAAAAAAATAGTATATAAGTCTCCACTTGCGCCTTGTCCTATCGACCAACGTCAGTCGTAAAAATTGATTGCCTTTCGCACACTGGGGGCTTAGCCAAAGTAACAATTTAAAACGATAACGAAGTTAGAAAAGACTGAAATGTATGGGATTGACATAAGTCACGTGGTCAATCGACATCGTTATCGCAAGTTGGTAGACAATGTTATAAATTCGCAACGAATCGTTATCGTGTTTATCCCATACAAATGCGTACTATGCGTAGACAAGCAGCGCTTTCAGTGTTCGCCTTCGCTTCGATCGTGATCGCCAAAAAAGATAACGAAACGAATGTTAAAACGTTGTAGTTATTGAAACAATTTGGCCGGATTTCATTCAACAGCTGATTTTTGACATTAAGTGGTTAATGCGTTTTTATTTCTTCGTTTATAATCCTTAGATCATATCTGTAGGTGAAAGGTGAAGGGCCTTAAGTCACATTTTATAAAGTATTCAGTAGAGCTCATTAAAGATGTCCATACTCGAAATTTGACATTAAAATCGACAGAGTATAAAAAGTAATTATCGTATCATTGTCGAATCTAAAGTATGATTATGATGGGTACTTAAGCTATTATATTGAGATATTTTTTTAACATATATAATTCCTTAAGGCTGTATTATCGGACTTAAGGTTCTTTAACTTTGAAGCTTTACTAGATATCTTATAGTATGACGGTACTTACGTCTCTCCTGTATCAATAATGTATAGTAAATTTTATTATTTCATAAGTTAGGTACGATTCAACATCATAGGAAATTTTATTAAAAAGTTTTAATGACAAAAAATGTTTTATTTAATAAAAATTAAAATCTTTAATAAAATAAATGAAATTAAACAAAACACTTAATGTTATTCTGGTAAGTCACATGCTGTTCCCTCATGGGCTAATGTATTATAAAAATTATGAAAAATGGGTGGAATCCATTGCAGACCTTTCTGTGAATCCTGAAATTTTTTAGTGCTCATAGGTTTGTGGCCTAATCGAATAGGCTGCAATATAGGCATGGCAAAGTCTTTTAGGGATCTCCTTCTATTTCTTATTAAGGATACCTTTTCGAATTCTTGTTGATTAAAAGATTGTGACGAAGACTCATTGTGCCATACTCTTCTTTTTCAAATTTAATTTATTGTTTTTATTTTTTATTTATAATAGGCTCGCGTTTGCCCACCATCTCACCTGATGGTAAGTGATGATGTGGTCGAAGATGAAGCATGTTTACCTAAAAGTAACCTATTCACTCTTGACTTAAAGATCCTAGGTTATAGCTATCGAGAAACACAGACTCCGGCAGGGAATTCCACTCCTTAGCCGTACGCACAATGAAGGTATTCCCAAAACGTTTAGTGCGTATAGGTGGGATGTCCACCATGTAACGATGGCGCATCGCCGTTTGTCTTGTAGTCCGATGATGTAACGGGCTTGACGGAATTTGACTGTGTAATTCCATCGCACACTCCTCGAAATGTAACCGATAGAAAACCGATAGACTAGCAACTCATCGCCGATGTTCAAGGCTCTGGAGCTTTGATTCGACCAGTGTATCGTTGCCAATTAGTCTTCGGCCCGTTTCTCAATAGATTCAAGCCCATCTAGTTGGTACTTGGCAGATCCATCCCAAATATGAGAGCAGTACTCCATACACGACCGAACCTGGGCTTGATAGAGATTTAGCAGCTATTCGGGTGTGAAGTACCGTCTCACCTTTGCTAGGATTCCCAACTTTTTTGATGCTAGTTGAGCCGTAGCCTCGATAAACGGACCAAAATTGAGGGTAGAAGTTAGTGTTACCCCCAGAAGCTCGATATGATCGGTTATCGGCACGGTTACACCTCGTAAAGTAGGAGCCGGTTTGAATTGACTCCTTTTTGCGGAGAAGAGACACGCCTGGGTCTTAGCTGCATTAAACTTGACCAAGTTGGCATCGCCCCATTCGGAGACAGCCTTCAAGGACAAGTTCAAGCGCCTAACCATGTCCTCACGGAGAGATTGGATCTGTGACCCACCAGCACGCGCGTTGGACACATATCTCTCAGCAACTGTGCTGTCGTCTGCATACCCAAAGGTACCGGGCATAAGCAGATCATTAATGGGCAGCAAGAATAAAGTTGCTGAGAGAACCGACCCCTGAAGGACCCCGGCATTAATTGCCAATTGGCCAGATGAGCAGCCATCAATGACCACTCGAATGGACCGATCTCTCAGGAAGTCTTCAATCCAAACGCAATGTTGGGTGGGTAAACCGAAAGAAGGTAGCTTAGCAGTAAGGCTATCGTGTCAGACCCTGTCAAAGGCCTTAGAGATGTCAAGGGAGACAGCAAGCGCTTCCCCGTGCTTCTCGATGGCCTCACTCCAGATATGAATAGCATAAGCTAGAAGTTCCCCTGTAGACCGGTTTTTTCGGAAGCCGTATTGTCGGTCACTGAGGATGTCGTTGGCTTCTAGGTATGCCAGGAGCTTACTATTGAGTACACGCTCCATACTCTTACAGAGTATGGACGTGACTGAAATAGGTCTGTAGTTGGCCGGGTCAGCACGACTGCCCTTTTTGGGCACAGGCTGCACGTTAGCCAGCTTGCATGCTTTCGGCACCTTTCCAGTCTCTAGCGAAAGGCGAAACAGGCGCGTCAAAATTAGAGACAGTTCAGGCGCACAAGTTCTAAGAACAATTGCTGGTATCCCGTCGGGGCCACTAGCTTTGTTCACGTCAAGATTACGCAACACTCTACGGACGTCCTTCTGATGAATGCGAATTTCCGACATACACGACCCGCATCCAATAAGAGCTGCTGATGCTCTTATTGGAATAAGAGCATCAGCAGGGTGAGCGCCACTACTATCCAGACGTGAAGACTCCGCAAAAAGAGCGGCAAACAAGTTTGCTTTTTCCTCAGCGGAGTGGGCCAGAGACCCGTCAGGTTTAAGCAGTGGTGGTAGTGAGGGGTGACACAAGTTCGATTCGACCGACTTTGCCAGGGACCAAAAAGCTTTACTGCCAGCAGGGTATGAAGCAAGTTTGTTCCCGATTCGGCTAACGTGGTCAAACCGAGCCCTCCGCAAAACCTTTTTACAGAACTTGGCAGCCCTGTCTAAAGCTCTTTTCTTCTGAATCACGTCATTTGCTTTGCAGTTTCGGGCATCGACCCATGCTAGGTACGCCGCGTGTTTAAGCGCTTCAGTGCGATCACATTCGGCGCCAAACCAAGCTTTCGATCGAGCTTTGCCGGACATTGTTAGGTAACGGAATGTAGTACTTCATCCCCTGTCGCAAAACATCCGCCACGGCGTCTGCGCATGACGATGAATCATTTGAAGAGAAGCAAGTAGGCTGCTAAGGATAACATGCAAAGAAATATCGCATGCCAGCCCAATCCACTGACTTGTATCGCCATACCCGCCGTGTGCCATTAAGGCTGGGATCGGGCGGGGAGTAGACGGATACAGACTTCACCAGACAGTGGTCGGAACCCTGGGTATGAAAGATACGACACGTCTGAAGGACTTCTGATCTGCGTCTCCGAAAGAAACAACAGAGTAGGTTTTTCAGTCTCGAGATTGTGGTGGACTGCAACGAGATTTGCAGACCCCGGATATTGCTGAAGTGCACTTTGAGAGAGAGGGATTGCAGCCGCGAGTACGTCTTCGAGTACGTCTAGTATTGCACGAAACACAAATCAAACTAAACTGAGGGAGAGCATGCGCGGGGGCGCGGCGGGAATCGTACGTACGATGCACCCGCGCAAATCTAACACGCGAGCGTAATGGTAAAGAACAGTAAGTCCCACATACAATCATTTAACATTTATCTATATTTATTGTTTAAATAGTGAACAATATTAAGTAACCATACGATCATTTACTTTTTCTCGTCTAGGGACTTAATGTTATTTATAATTTTACATCTGCGAAATTAGCGGCTGTAAGACTTTAATGGCTTTTACCATTTGATCAATTGGGGTATTCTGAATAAGTATCATTTAAAATATAAAAATGTCAAAAAATGGACTTAAGGTCATTTAGCTTTCACCTACAGATATAATCTCTAGATGGAGCATCAAATGCGCGCAAACGTGTCAAAAAATATCAGCCAGCTGTTGGCTTATAAGTTCTTATCCGCCGATTAGTGATTAGTGCCGATCGTGTCGCTTTGGTGTCACTACGTATTATGCGCGCTAAGTAATAAACAAATAACAGTGATAAAATGATGGTATGCGCTATTAAACTGTGCCGAAATTATAAAGGAAGGGTAAAACTAAACACATCACCAAACGTCACCTATCATCGGTAAGTAACCAATAAACCGGTCAAGTGCGTGTCGGGCCACGCGCAGTGTAGGGTTCCGTAGGTTTTATAACAGCCAAGTGCGTGTCGTATTCAATATGAAACAATAACGAGAACACCTGGGTGAGGCGCCAAAAGCGATTAAGACAGCGACGGCAATTGGAAACAATTGAGGATATGCCAGAATTGTTGTTTATTCAACATTTCAGGCTTAATAAAAAAACATTTAGGAAGTTATGTAACGACCTAAAAGGTCATGATGGATTAAAAGGTTCCTCTGAAATTCCCCTGGAAATAAAGGTAAGAAATTTTACATTAATAAACCAATTTAATTATAGGTAATGCAGGCATCTAGGTACCTACATAAGTTGTTAGTTGTCGCACTTTATAACTTGGGTTAAAGCATCTTCGTCTTCTTATAGTGGCCAATGCCTATTGGCCAACGTGTAGATGGGGTGTTTGTTCATCTTGGGTACACAAACACCCCATCTACACGTTGGCCAATAGGCATTGGCCACTACATTCACCACTGCGTTGGCCAACGTGAAGAGCCGGCTTTAGTTTATACTATACAACAATAATTTTGTGGTACCGCACAATACTTTATTAACTGCTGTAAATTAAAATAAAATCACATCAACCCAAATAGGTACCTACCTATGTATTATTGTATTTTTCAGGTGCTGTGTGCTCTTAGCTTATTAGCTACAGGGTTGTACAAAAAATTGTGGGTGTGGGCCAGTATTTGACGCAGCGGACAACAAGTCGCTGCATCAGGGAGGTCGTGATTTGTGAACGCCCTTAATCACAATTAGATGGTCAGCAGGTGGATAGTGTATCCACAAACGCCACACGAGAGATCCTTGATTAAAGATAAGTACGTTTTTTTTTTTAAATAGGTCAAATCCCTAATTAAAATTTTTTCTTAGGTTCCTACATACCTCAATAGTAACTTTTTGGTATTTGTTGTAAAATAATTTACAGATTTCAAAGAACACATAATTTGCCTGGTGTGATGGGTGCATTGACTGTACCTAATATTGCTATCACAAGACCGGTTGAGGAAGAACATATGTTTTTTAATAGAAAAGGATATCATTAAATTCTAATCATAATATAAAACTATGTGGTTAACAAACTTCATCGAAACTATGAATATAACTATGTATTTATAAATATAAAATATCCCTTATTTATCATATGAACTCCATTGAGTTCATATGATAAATAAGGGATATTATATAAGAACTAGCATTTGCGTGTTGCGCGAGCTGCAAGCACCTCGCGTGCTTGTGAAAAAAAAAAAAAATGGGGAGGGGTGATGGGGGGAGATGGGGGGGGGTTTAGTATTTGCGTGTTGCGCGAGGAGCAAGCACCTCGTGTGCTTGTGAAAAAAAAATGGGGGGGGTGATGGGGGGAGATGGGGGGTTTAATATTTGCGTGTTGCGCGAGGTGCAAGAACCTCGCGTGCTCGTGAATAAAAAAAAATGGGGGGGGTTAAGGGGGGGTTTAGTATTTGCGTGTTGCGCGAGGTGCAAGCACCTCGCGTGCTTGTGAAAATAACAAAAAAAAATGGGGGGGGGGTTGCAGAAGTATTTTGACTAAAGCATTGCCCCTCTAAATGAATCTGAAAAAAAAAATGTTCCAAGTCTCTTAATTTCCGAGATCCGCCTAAAGGGGGTGAGAAGGGGGGTGGGGGGGGGCGACTTTGATAAATGGTTTGTACTTTACCGAGCCTCCTCTATACGAATCCGTAAAAAAAGAAAAATACGGGTCTCGTAGTTTCCGAGATCCGATAGGAAGGGGAAGGGAAGGTTTGGCACTTTTCCCGTAGGTTTGAGAGTTACTTGTTTACGAATCTGTCAAAATATACCCACCTCCCTCCACATCTGGGAGAACAATTATGTCAATGAGTCAGTGAGTGAGTCAGTGGTAATTTAGCTTTATATAGTATAACTAGTATTTGCGTGTTGCGCGAGGTGCAAGCACCTCGCGTGCTTGTGAAAAAAAAAAAAAAAGGGGGGGTGATGGGGGGGTTTAGTATTTGCGTGTTGCGCGAGGTGCAAGCACCTAGCGTGCTTGTGAAAAAAAAAAATGGGGGCGGAGATGGGGGGTTTAGTATTTGCGTGCTGTGCTTTCTTTAAAAAAAAAAAAGGGGGGGGTGATGGGCGGGGATAGAGGGGGGGTTGCACAAGTATTTCGACTAAAGCATTGCCCCTCTAATGAATCTGAAAAAAAAAATGTTCCAAGTCTCTTAAGATCCGAGATCCGCCTAAAGGGGGTGAAAAGGGGGCCGGGGGGGGGGGGGGGCGACTGAAAAATGATTTTTACTTTACCGAGCCTCCTCTATACGAAATCGTAAAAAAAAAAATACTGGTCTCGTAGTTTCCGAGATACGATAGGGAGGGGGGAGAAGGGGGGGAAAAGGGGAGGTTTGGCACTTTTTCCCGTGGGTTTGAGAGTTACTTGTTTACGAATCTGTCAAAATATACCCACCTCCCCATCCACCATCTGGGAGAACAATTAGTCAATGAGTGAGTGAGTGAGTGAGTCAGTGGTAATCTAGCTTTATATAGTATAACTAGTATTTGCGTGTTGCGCGAGGTGCAAGCACCTCGCGTGCTTGTGGTGTGAATCTGAAAAAAAAAATGGGGGCGGGGGTTGCACAATTATTTGGACTGAAGCATTGCCCCTCTAAATGAATCTGAAAAAAAAAATGTTGCCAAGTCTCTTAATTCCGAGATCCGCCTAAAGGGGGTGAGAAGGGGGGCAAGGGGGGCGACTTTGAAAAATGGTTTTTACTTTACCGAGCCTCTCTATACGAATCCGTAAAAGAAAAAAATACGGGTCTCGTAGTTTCCGAGATACGATAGGGAGGGGGAGAAGGGGGGTGAAAAAGGGGAGGTTTGGCACTTTTCCCGTAGGTTTGAGAGTTACTTGTTTACGAATCTGTCAAAATATACCCACCTCCCCATCCACCATCTGGGAGAACAATTATGTCAATGAGTCAGTGAGTGAGTGAGTGGTAATTTAGCTTTATATAGTATACTAGTATTTGCGTGTTGCGCGAGGTGCAAGCACCTCGCGTGCTTGTGAAAAAAAAAGTGGGGGGGAGATGGGGGGGTTTAGTATTTGCGTGTTGCGCGAGGTGCAAGCACCTCGCGTGCTTGTGAAAAAAAAAACAAAAAAAAAAAAGAGGGGGGGGGGGTGATGGGGGGGGGGGTTGCACAAGTATTTCGACTAAAGCATTGCCCCTCTAAATGAATCTGAAAAAAAAAAGTTCCAAGTCTCTTAGATTCCGAGATCCGCTTAAAGGGGGGGAGAAGGGGGGCGGGGGGGGGGGGACTTTGAAAAATGGTTTTTACTTTACCGAGCCTCCTCTATACGAATCCGTAAAAAGAAAAAAATACGGGTCTCGTAGTTTCCGAGATACGATAGGGGGGGGGGGGGGGGGGGGGAAGGGGGGGGAAAGGGGAGGTTTGGCACTTTTCCCGTAGGTTTGAGAGTTACTTGTTTACGAATCTGTCAAAATATACCCACCTCCCCATCCACCATCTGGGAGAACAATTATGTCAATGAGTGAGTGAGTCAGTCAGTGGTAATTTAGCTTTATATAGTATAATAATAGTGAGACATCTGAAATGGCCTTATACTCCAAGTAGTAATTTACTATATTTAAGTGAGCATAACTACAAATAAACAACGATTATACAATTCTTTATTAGAACTGGAGTAGTCTATTAACAAAAAAATATTTTTTTTTAGGAGATTCTGGCTATTCACAGCGGTTCTGGTTGATGACACCTATATCAAATGCTGAACCAGGATCCCAGGAAGAGATGTACACACGACGTCATGTCCAAGCTAGGCACCCGTCCTTGAGCCGAAGGTGGAGTGCGCACGAGCGGGAGGGGTGGTGGTGTTTGCATCTGGGATGAGGAAGGCAGAAGCCAATTATATGATGGCTGTGAAGTGGAAGGTTGTGGTGAAGATGTCAGTTGTGGAGTTTCTGCAAAAGAAAATGAGTGTTACTTTGGACAATTTATGGATACCTCCTTTGTTTGTTGAAAATGTTTTCTTAAATCAAATCCTGCTAATATTGTAAAATGTGAAGGTTTGGATATTTGTTTGTTTCTTAGTCAATCACGCAAAAACGGCTGAACAAATTTGGATGAAAATTGACCCACACAGATATAGAATATAAATAGCAAAACTGAGGTTTCCTGTTTGGGGAGGGATTTTACATTATGTACTTACATAATAAAAATTCACTATAAAAAATATTATGATATTTTAAATCTAGACTTACCATCTACAATTTCCAAAATATACTGTATCATCTTGGGCGCCGGGATCATCTTGTGCAGAACATTGAGGTCCCTGAAAAAGATTGGTTGTGGTAGATTTATTAAAATAATGTATATATATTAATGAAATTATGTATTACTGAAAAAAATATTTATTTTAGGATGTAGTTATGTAAAAATTATGACAACATTTTTTCAGTTATATATATAATATTTACAAATACTAATTAATAAGCCAATTTAAACTAAATAATCAAAAAATAAAAATGAAATGGTGTCATGAAAGACACCATTTCATTTTTATTTTTTTTGTTAACTAAGTAACTTTTGTTGCCATTAACTAACATCATTTATTTTTATTGTTGATTGACCATTGTTAATAGAAATTTGAATATTTTATAAAACATCTGCCTACTAGAGAAAATTAGCTCATTATTGAGCATGAGCCTTGAAGATGTAAAATACTTACATTAAATCCTAGCTCTTCTACAGAGACTTGCTCGTCCACTGCTAAAGCACCCATTATAGCCAGCGCTCTTTCATCACTAGCTGACAAGGTTTGCCTGCTTGCTAGCCCACCTCCAGTCCCTCTTGCATGATTGCCTTATGGTCAATGCCTTTTTTTCGTCTTAGACTTCCAATCTGCCCACACCTAGATCAGTCATAGTCATAAGTTTGTTATAAGTGTAAATGAGATTAAAAAGCCAAAAATTTGGTAAGTACTTTGAAATTAATTGAAAAGTAAATAAACATCCGGGGCATGTTCTCATATGGCCATCGGACCCCAAAGCATAGCTTGTACTATGGGTGTCAGAGACTGATCATCATCATGTCGAAAATCCCCAGTCTAGTAATAACAGGGAAGCAATGACAAGCCAACCTTCATAACCGCAAGGGTGGGTCTACTTGCCCAAAAACCTTGAAAACATAGCTAGGATAGCTAGCATCACACCAGTCTTTCCAAAAATGTTCATTAGGTCCTTACTTTTGTCCACCTATCCGTAGTCTTGCTGACACCACTGCCAACAGCATTCAAAATGTTGGTAAGTTCAGACCATAATCGATCTGACCTTACCCGACCTTGTGATCCAGCAAGAGGCCTCGCCAGGTCACCATGACTGTAACATAAACAAACAAAGATTCAATATAAGTATTTCATTGATAAGATTGCGTCATTGTTTACATTACATACTCATGAATAAAACTTGGATTTACTTACGTTTCCGTATACTCAAGCAGCGTTGACAATTGTTCGGGACTTGCTCGCACTCTTGATTCCATGTTTTATCACTAAACATTAAAATATTGATTACTCCATCATCGTTTTATTTTGAATACCATTAAGTTTTGGAGACGATCTAAAAGTTATAACACTCTATTCACTTACCACTGTCAAAATATTGTTTTTATTATAATTTGAACAGGATTAAACGCAACACTCACTATATAATTATTCTTATTATTAAAAGCAACAACAAATAAAAAGTTCACGGGTTTGATGCTTTTGATTTTTGATCCGATTTGACACTTCTTGACTGACACTGATTAGTGATGTGTCAACTTGATTTACTAACTCGAGTTGGGCTTAGATCGAGTCGGATTCTCGAGTTGAATTCTCTTTAACTCGATTTAGTCGATTTGAATACGCGAGGTTAATGCGAGGTTTGCGATCATTTATGACTATTTACCCGACTGCAAAGGAAGGGTTATGTTTTTTCGCGCGTATCTTGTATGTATGTATGTATGTTTGTAATATTCTTTATTACCTCATATCTCCAGAACCACTGAACGGATTCACATAATTTAAGTATCGTTAGATTTGTCTTAGCAGCCCAAGTGTTCTTAGATAGGTGACATTTGAAAAAATCAAACATGGCGGCTGTGCGAAGTTATTATACATAGTGAAAAAAAAATTTTTTTTTTTCGAATACCACAATATGGGTATCAAATTAAAGGGCTTACCACAAGGATTTCAAAAAGGTATATCATATTTATCATTAGTGTAATACTAGCAAAAACAATACAAAGAGAAAGTTTAAAATATGGACTTGAGCTCTTTCACTTTCTGAATCCGGTGGGGTGCCAATGTGACACGACCGGGAAAATTAAAAAAATGTTAATTAATATTTTAACTGAAAAGTTGAAAAAAAAAGTTATTTAAAAAATCTAAAAAACCCGACTGCTCAACTGAAATGCAAGGAACAAGCACATTTTTATTTTAAAAAGTGACAAGCAGGCGGACCCGTCAAATTTAAAAAAAAAATACGATCTTTTGGGTCCCGCCTGCTTGTCACTTTTTAAAATAAAAATGTGCATGTTCCTTGCATTTCAGTTGAGCAGTCGGGTTTTTTAGATTTTTTAAATAACTTTTTTTTTTCATTCATTTAATTCGCTACAAATGTCAATTATGTCAATGTCACAACTACACAAGATTGCATTGTTGCAGATTTGAGGTTATTTTGGAGTACCGTTGTTATTGTTGTTAATTTTTCGAATTATTAGGTACTGTATAGAAAAAATGCCGGGACCTAAAAGGAAATCTGTTGTTTGGCATTTATTTGAATCGCCAGTGAATGGACATGCTAAGTGCAAACAGTTTTCAGATTCATACAAATATAGTTTTGTTGTTAATTAATAGAAATACTTAATTTATTTATGTTATGAAAATTTAATCCTAAATACATAAAGCATAAATAAATACATTTCTTTTTTATTTGAATTCTACCTACTTTAATTATAATGGTCCATGGGGACCATTATAATGTATGGACATATTTATGCTGAATTTGTTCAATTTTGTTTAAATATTGTTACGAAAAATCAATTACTCAGTTTCATTTCACCCAGTTAACTCGAGTTGAACTCGAGTTACGTGAATTTCAACTCGAGTTAACTCGAGTTGTGTTTATTCCGGGTTGGCACATCACTAAACAATTCGACACTGTGTTCGACACAACGATCGCGACAATCAGAGACGACGATGAATGTAGATATCGTCTCGCTACGAAGCAATGTTACTTTGGCTAAGGACCCTGCTTTGTAAACACAACTTTAAAACAATTGTCATAAGTTAGAATTTGCAAAAACATATTTTGTACTTATAGCATATCTATTACTACGTAGGTGGTGAGTGTTTGGCGACAGTTTCGAGCGTCACTTTTCTTCGAGACTGTGCATCTTGGGTTTTTAGTATATCAATGGGTAATTTAATAAATGTTCTTATAATATTACATTGGGCGAACCTTTACGAAAACAAATGAAACATGTGTATGTTGTGAAAAGGTTTAATAAAGTTAAATTGAATATGATGTATTCTTACAAAAAAAAAGCAAATGTTACTTTAAAAAAAAAGTGTGGGTGCTCTAAATTATCGGATTAATAATGTGTATTTCCTCCTCTGGCCCTAATGACCTCTTGCAATCGATTAGAAACCCCGTCCATTATGTCTTGGATGTCGCTTTGGGGAATGTTCTCCCACTCCTCAACAGCTGCAACTTTCAGCTCACTGATGGTCGTAGGAGCTGGTGTACGACTCCGAATCCTTCTTTTTAGGTTGTCCCATACATGCTCTATTGGGTTCACGTCAGGACTGCGAGCTGGCTGGGAATCGGTGACAATTCTCGCGGTGTGTGCACGAGCTTTGTTGTGCATTAAAACAAAATTATCGCCAATGAATGGTGCAAACGGAATCACATGTGGTTCTAGGATTTCTGTCACATTCCTGTGAGCATTAACGCTGCCTCTATCGAAGATGACCAACTCTGTACGGGTCTCGTAACAAATACCACCCCACACCATTATCGAGCCTTCCTCGTAGCCCACTGTTCCAACCACAGCACATTTAGCAAACCTTTCACCGCAGCGTCTATACACGCGCTGATGCCCATCACGACCTCGTAAAGCGATTCTTGATTCATCAGAGAAGAGAACTTCCTTCCATTGTTCCAAAGTCCAATTTAAATGTTCTCGAGCAAATGTCTCGCTCTCCTGTGAGCTGCGGTCAGCTGCGGTCAGCTGCGGGACTCGAGCTGGTCGAAATGCTCTCAGATCCCTCTCAGCTAACCTTCTTCTTATTGTACTTAGGCTCACACTTACATTTCGTACCTCAAACAAGCGGTTACGAGCCTCAGAAGCCGTTGTGAACCGATTTCGAAGAACGTTCGAGACGATGTAACAATCATTTCTCTCTGATATACACCTACGACCTTGACCTGGCCTTCCTGTGTAGGAACCAGTCTCTCTGTAACGCCGGATGTAGCCCTAGCTGCTCCAGCTGCGTCTAGTGGCATTTTTTTGTGTAAATGAAATCACGGCACTCCAATACCTCGGTGTTATTCTAAGAAATGTACTGCACGTTAATCAAATGCAACGGCATTTGATTAAAGGGTAGTTAAGTCCCGCATGGTGTAAGGTCTGCTTGGAAGCTGCATACCAGTGAACTAGTGATTCACGCCAGTTCCGTCACAACTAAGCACAGCTCCCAACTCCTGTCTTTGACCAGTTTAGCATGCACCAAACGTGCTAGGGCTTTTCAAGGCCAGTATCGTTCGTGTTTTAAGACAAGGCAAGTAGACTAAAAGTTAAGTTTTACTGATGATCCCGCTATTGACCTTTCTTCTTGTATTCTACCTATAAAAAGCCGTCAGTATATTGATATTCCAATACAATAAATATGCGATGCGTTGAACGTTCTATTAAAGAAACATTCCATATTTTGAACACTCGATGTGTACGATATATTTAAGGTTCGATTTATTAACCATTCGAAATTATGAACTCTTGAATATTTAGATGTTCGATTTATAGTGGTCGACCAATTGTTATTCGATTATTTGGCATTCAATTTGGCATAGTACACCCAAGTGAGCATGATAATTTGCAGTAGGCCCTGTTATGATCCCTCCATCTTCTTTTCATGAAAGTGAGACGGAAGGATCAGGTCATGGAGCTCCCGTGCACACTCTCCAAAGTACGATCTGTTGAAGACCGCTAGGCAAGGAACGTGTCGTCGTTGAGCCAGGCTGTGAAGCCTGTCTGCCAACACCTCGTCGGCTATGAGCTTTAAAATCAGGTCCAGAAACATTTACAAATTGTTGTTACAGGTATTCTCAGAATGCCGGCGAGCAGACCGCGGCTGCGTGCTGTTCATCCGCGACGTGGCGCTGGTGTGGGCGGCGCTGGCCACGCTGCTGCGCCAGCTGTGCCGCGCACGAGCCGCCGGGGAGAACACCTTGCTGCTGGCCACCGCTGACTGCAGGCACGACCAGCTGCCGATAGAGGTACAGTAGCAGACCGCGGCTGCGTGCTGTTCATCCGCGACGTGGCGCTGGTGTGGGCGGCGCTGGTGTGGGCGGCGCTGGCCACGCTGCTGCGCCAGCTGTGCCGCGCGCGAGCCGCCGGGGAGAACACCTTGCTGCTGGCCACCGCTGACTGCAGGCACGACCAGCTGCCGATAGAGGTACAGTAGCAGACCGCGGCTGCGTGCTGTTCATCCGGGACGTGGCGCTGGTGTGGGCGGCGCTGGCCACGCTGCTGCGCCAGCTGTGCCGCGCGCGATCCGCCGGGGAGAACACCTTGCTGCTGGCCACCGCTGACTGCAGGCACGACCAGCTGCCGATAGAGGTACAGTAGCAGACCGCGGCTGCGTGCTGTTCATCCGCGACGTGGCGCTGGTGTGGGCGGCGCTGGTGTGGGCGGCGCTGGTGTGGGCGGCGCTGGCCACGCTGCTGCGCCAGCTGTGCCGCGCGCGAGCCGCCGGGGAGAACACCTTGCTGCTGGCCACCGCTGACTGCAGGCACGACCAGCTGCCGATAGAGGTACAGTAGCAGACCGCGGCTGCGTGCTGTTCATCCGGGACGTGGCGCTGGTGTGGGCGGCGCTGGCCACGCTGCTGCGCCAGCTGTGCCGCGCGCGAGCCGCCGGGGAGAACACCTTGCTGCTGGCCACCGCTGACTGCAGGCACGACCAGCTGCCGATAGAGGTACAGTAGCAGACCGCGGCTGCGTGCTGTTCATCCGGGACGTGGCGCTGGTGTGGGCGGCGCTGGCCACGCTGCTGCGCCAGCTGTGCCGCGCGCGAGCCGCCGGGGAGAACACCTTGCTGCTGGCCACCGCTGACTGCAGGCACGACCAGCTGCCGATAGAGGTACAGTAGCAGACCGCGGCTGCGTGCTGTTCATCCGGGACGTGGCGCTGGTGTGGGCGGCGCTGGCCACGCTGCTGCGCCAGCTGTGCCGCGCGCGAGCCGCCGGGGAGAACACCTTGCTGCTGGCCACCGCTGACTGCAGGCACGACCAGCTGCCGATAGAGGTACAGTAGCAGACCGCGGCTGCGTGCTGTTCATCCGCGACGTGGCGCTGGTGTGGGCGGCGCTGGCCACGCTGCTGCGCCAGCTGTGCCGCGCGCGAGCCGCCGGGGAGAACACCTTGCTGCTGGCCACCGCTGACTGCAGGCACGACCAGCTGCCGATAGAGGTACAGTAGCAGACCGCGGCTGCGTGCTGTTCATCCGCGACGTGGCGCTGGTGTGGGCGGCGCTGGCCACGCTGCTGCGCCAGCTGTGCCGCGCGCGAGCCGCCGGGGAGAACACCTTGCTGCTGGCCACCGCTGACTGCAGGCACGACCAGCTGCCGATAGAGGTACAGTAGCAGACCGCGGCTGCGTGCTGTTCATCCGCGACGTGGCGCTGGTGTGGGCGGCGCTGGCCACGCTGCTGCGCCAGCTGTGCCGCGCGCGAGCCGCCGGGGAGAACACCTTGCTGCTGGCCACCGCTGACTGCAGGCACGACCAGCTGCCGATAGAGGTACAGTAGCAGACCGCGGCTGCGTGCTGTTCATCCGCGACGTGGCGCTGGTGTGGGCGGCGCTGGCCACGCTGCTGCGCCAGCTGTGCCGCGCGCGAGCCGCCGGGGAGAACACCTTGCTGCTGGCCACCGCTGACTGCAGGCACGACCAGCTGCCGATAGAGGTACAGTAGCAGACCGCGGCTGCGTGCTGTTCATCCGCGACGTGGCGCTGGTGTGGGCGGTTTGGTTGCAGAGGTTGTCGACTTGTTCAGTTTATACCCTAATGTCGCCTACAGTACCTCAGATCCGTTGCCCCTTCCGCCAAACTACGCCGTGCCGAAGCTTCCTTTCTCCGCCGCAGTTGCTGTTGAGGTCTTCACCCGTAACCCTGGGCACGCTATTCACCCTACTCGAACTTAGCCACCCGCTCACCCCGGCTTACTGAGGATGCGCCGAGCAGGAATTACACCGTTGGAAAACAGAGAAGGAGGCTCTGACCTCCCCGGGCCGGGCTAATGGCTCGTCTGATACCGAGACCAAAAGCATTTTAATTAAAAAGATGACGACATTTTCTATCATCTATTTTTGAGACAATATTTGTTACAATCAGAGTTGGGCATTATTCGAATAAATTTTTATTCAAATAAAATTATTCGCGAATAATTCATGAATAATTTATTCGTAACTAAATTAGTTACGAATAATTTATTCGTGATTTTATTCGTTATTTTAAATAACTTACAGCTTATTTATATCACATTACCAATATTTGGAGACTCTTGTTTTGCGGATCTCAAATATATGAAAGAAAAGGGGATAAAGCGATTTGGTACAATTAGTATAATCTACCTGATTCCTGAAATTTGATGAAAGGTAGCGGGTAGCGGCAAACAAGAAAATATTGTTATTAATAAGTTATAAAAAGAATACTAGTATTTGCGTGTTGCGCGAGGTGCAAGCACCTCGCGTGCTTGTGGTGGTGGATTGTTCACTTTTAAAACCCCTAAATGTAGTAAAATGTCAAACATAACCCTAACAGAGCAGCAGTCTCTAACCGGCCTTTTCAATTTTCGGGGAGGTTGGGGAGGGGAGGGCAAGGCATAAAAAAATTTGAAGGCCCGTTTATAGTTAAAAGTAAGAATCAACAGTTTTTTCAGTAGTAAAAATCAAAATGGAGGGGGGGTGATGGGGGGGGGGGGGTTTGCACAATTATTTTGACTAAAGCATTGCCCCTCTAAATGAATCTGAAAAAAAAATGTTCCGAGTCTTTTAATTTCCGAGATCCGCCTAAAGGGGTGAGAAGGGGGGCAAGGGGGGCGACTTCTTTACCGAGCCTCCTCTATACGAATCCGTAAAAAAAATACGGGTCTCGTAGTTTCCGAGATACGATAGAGAGGGGGGAGAAGGGAGGTGAAAAGGGGAGGTTTGGCACTTTTCCCGTAGGTTTGAGAGTTAGTTGTTTACGAATCTGTCAAAATATACCCACCTCCCCATCATCCACCATCTGGGAGAACAATTATGTCAATGAGTCAGTGAGTCAGTCAGTCAGTCAGTCAGTCAGTCAGTGGTAATTTAGCATTATATAATCTAAACTAATATTATAAAGAGGTAAAATTTGTAAGTTTGTAAATTGTAAGTTTGTATGTAGGGGGTAATCTCTGAAACTTCCGAACCGATTTTGATAATTCTTTCACTTCCATGTAGCTGCATCATCCCTGAGTGCTATATCATGCATAGGTATTAGCCGAGCTATTATAATCATTGTCAAGCAAGTCGGGGACGGGATCCCGTGGTATATTTTCGACTTCTACGCGGAGGAAGTCACGGGCAGAAGCTAGTAGAATATATATGTATGCAACGTGTAACGGAAACCTTAAAGTATCCAGTAGGGCTGAAGAGTGAAGACAACATCTGGTATGGAGTTTTTATGCATAGTTTCAGCTCATAATAAGCAACTCAAAGAATTGATACCAAATTATCGGTTTCGTATGTTTCTTGAATACAAATCATATCAAACGTGTTACAGTACTTTTTTTACGTGTGGGAAAATCATCGAATGACTTCTGCCACTCTGGGTGGAGTGGAAGGGAGTGTCAGACTTCTACTGCCTAAAAACCCACCATGTTCCTTTACTGCCTTTAAGTTCCGGGGCCGCGGTATCTCGTTAGAATATTCCCGCAACCCCGGCAAGCAATAGCCCTATGGGGCTCCGTCACTAGTGCTGACGATTCTTTGAGGCGCGCATGGAACACGACACGCCGCCGACCCGGGCCTGGTCCTTACCGGTCATTAATCGAATAAAGAATAAAACAAAATATTCGTCATTCGAATAATTTTCCTTTGAATAAATTTAATTATTTATTATTCGCGAATAACTATAGAAATAATTTATTTATTCGTTATTCGTCATTCGAATAAATTTTGCCCAACTCTGGTTACAATATACATTAAATTATTAGGTTAAAACCACATTTATAAATGTAAATATACAATTTAAATTTTGAATCTACTAATTAGTATTCAAATCAAACTATAAGGTTAAATTTTGTCTGATTAAGCCTTTATTATTGATGTTATTTATATTAGAAAGTTAAGATACTTATACAGGGTGGCCCAAAAGTCGTGGATCAAACGCAACTAGGAGTTAGATGGGGTCATCAGCTACAAAAAGTTGTTCTACGGGAGGTCCTTAAGGTCAACCCCTGCAGAGTTATAATTTATTTTGTGTTTTTATGAGAAAATTGACTTTTTTTTAACTAATTCTTATTAAAATTCGAAAAAATCTACATCCTGTATCTTTTTATAATTTTCACTAGATTGGTACTGATGAGTCCTTGCGTTAGACATGCTATTTATGGTTGTTTATTGGGTGTGTTGAAGATAATATTAAGTTTTACGATTTTTTTTTCTCAAGTCATAACTGTTTATTTACTTTTTATTTACTACTGTGAAAAAAAGATACTCTACCGAAAAGTGACTCTGTATCACAAGTTTTGGCGCATTTAATAGGGATTCTGAAAAGGTATTAAGGTTATGCGTGGCTTTGATATCTTTTAAGGACGATTGTTCGTAGCAAGGCCAAAGTTAACCCAATCATAAAACTCGGTTGCCTAACCGAGTTTTATGTTTTATGATTGGTGATATGTTTTTTGATTGGAATAAGCCTTTATTTAAAAATAAACTGGAACTAATACAATTAATAACAAAGACTCTCTGCCTCTCTTTTACATTAACCATTTAATCCTTTGTCAATAAAAGGCCGGTTCGCCCGTCAGTTCAGGTAGCGATATTTTTTCTAGGAAACAAAAGGCCGGGTCGGCCGGAGCGGGGGCCGGGAGATGCGCCTGAGCATGTTTCTTTAGAATGTTTAGTGTTTTTTAGTGACTCGCTTCCTGCCAGGGAGTATGCACGTGTTCTTTTTCTTGGTTTTACGACGACTTGTGATCAGTTTCTTTCCTTTGACCTATGCTTTGTTTTTCGGACTTGTGATAGATTGCCTACCTGTGACCAGTGCTGTGTGAATCGGACTAAATTCGGAATTGGACGGATTGGCTACAAAAGTGGACAGATGGCTGCTGCGAGGAGAGAATACACCCAACGGGAGTATGCAGAAATGCATTACCTGTATGGCTTTTGCGACGGTAATGCCCGGGCTGCTGCCAGGGAATATCGTCAACGCTACCCTAACCGTGATCGTTTTCCGGACTACAGGGTCTTTATGCGCGTACATAATTCGTACATGGAGGGAGTCTTACTCGGTCAACATGCTCCGAGAGCAGGCAGACCAGTAGTGCAATTTGAAAATGAAGATGCTGAGAGAATTAAGATTGGATCCTAGTATAAGTCAATGCCAAATATCCCGTAATCTCGAGATTGACGATTGATCGACGGTGCAACGTGTCATTAACAGAAACAAATATCACGCCTACCACGTGCAAAGGGTGCCCGGTGACTATGAACCTAGAGTGCGGTTTTGCAGAGAGATGCTTAGATACCACAGAGAGGATCCGCAGTTCTTCAACAAGGTTTTATGGACGGATGACTGTTGAGTCATCTGTCCATAAAACCTTGTTGAAGAACTGTTGAAAAGTTGTTATAGAAGAATGGGAGTATTCAATATCCACAATCTACATTTTTACTCCAGAGTGAATCCCAATATCATTAGAAATGATCGATTCCAGCATCTGTTTGGTATTAACATGTGGGCTGGTATAATTGACCAGCAGTTGGTGGTGCATGAAATGCCAGCAAGGCTGAATGGTGCTCAGTATTTAATTTTTTTGCAAAATAATTTAAACCATATTCTTAACGAAGCTGAAGTTCCAGAAGAAAGAATAGCAGAAATGTGGCTGCAACATGATGGCGCCCCGCCTCACTACGCTCGAGCAGTTAGTGCTCTGCCTCATTAAGACGCCATGGCGACGTCGCCAGCGACGCAGGCCTGGCTACTTCTGGCATCCGAAGGTCGCCAAGTCGAGTGGCCATGGCGTCTCGACAGTCAGTTCGTTTACGTCGTCAGGAATGGATGTAGAAGAAATCGCACTTCTTTTTTATATACGTCGTAAAAAAATAGAAAAAAAAGAAACTATGGGTTCATCCTTTTATATCAGATCGAAGTCGAAGTGGTATTTTTTTTTAAACTGCATGGTGATTTACGAAAATATCCTGAAAAATTTTTCAATTACACGAGAATGTCAATAGCATCTTTTGACGAATTATTGAACTTATGTAGAAATGATTTAACTAAACAGGATACGATATTTAGAAAATCGATAAGTCCGGAAGAAAAACTATTTGTGTCATTCAGGTAAGTAGAATTTTAATCATGAAAATGAAACATCTAAAGTTAATCATATATATCTAAAATAGATGAATCTTCTGAAGCATTTGTCATATTTGACGGTGGTGTGCTAAATGGTGGACTAGATAATGACTCAGTGTTGTAGTCCATCACGGGTAGGGTTTCTCCGCGAACAGTAGAATATCCAGGGTGATAACTTCGTGACGGCGGCGGTTCTGTTTGTGACCAGAAGCTTTGACGGTATAATGCACTATCATCAATGTTGGGCACAGAGCGGGTTGCTTCTTCAAGAATAGTCATTATTTTAATTTTGGTTGCCATTTTTTTTTGAGGAGGCACTTTTTTTAAAGTGCTAACTAAAGACATCATGAATAACCTGTCTTCATCTTGATTTCCAACTTCATATTGTTCTGTACTTTTGATGGATTTGTTAAGGACTTCTAAAAATTTGTCATCTTCAGGTGCAGTCTTCTGTTTCTTTTTCATTCTTTTCGGACAATGATCTTGTTGCAAGTCTGGATCTGTAGCTTCAATATCAGGATCTGTAGCTTCAGACTCTTTTGATGCCACAACTTCAGGCTCTCTTAATGCGACAACCTTCTGTAGAAACAGAAGTTGTTTAAAAAAAATATATTCGCTTTTACGTGGTCCACGACCCGATCCGGACTTCAAAGATTTTTGCCGGTTCAGTTCTCGTGTGAAGCAACCATGGATACTTTTCCACCTTTTTTGTAAAGTATCAGTTGAAAAAAATAAAGAAGTTTAATATAACCATTCATCATTCAATCAAACAGCCTAATGCAGTCCAATAATGATGTTATCTTTTCTTTTAGGTATTTTGCGTCAGGGTGTTCACTCATGGACCTTTACTACAACTACAGACTGGGTCATACAACAATTTGCACAATCATTAGGGAAGAGTGTAGCATTATATGTCAATAATATCAAGAAAAGTTTATAGTTCTTCCAAAGACAGAAAATGATTGGGCAAATGTTGCAAGAGGATTTGAAACAATCGCAAACTTCCCCCAGTGCATTGGCGCCATTGACGAGAAACACATGAGAGTTATTAAACCGATGCATACGGGATCACTATACTTTAATTACAAGCATTATTTTTCTATTGTATTACTTGCTCTGTGTGATGCTAATTACAATTTCCTATATATAGACGTTGGAGCGTATGGCAAAAGCAGCGATTCAGCAATTTATAAAGATAGTGCTTTATACACTAATCTCATTAACCAATCTCTACATGTTCCTGCGGCAAACCCATTGACAGAAAACGGTGACAATATTCCATACGTAATAGTAGAAGATGAAGCTTTTGCGTTACATGAAAACCTCGTGAGACCATACGGAGGACACAATCTTTGTTACAAGCAAAAAATATTCAACTACCGATTATCAAGAGCACGCCGATATATCGAATGTACATTTGGGATTTTATCTAACAAGTGGAGGATTTTTCACAGGCCAATGAATGTACATATAGATTTGGCAAAAGCGATTGTAAGGACATGTTGCATATTGCACAATTTTGTACGTTCCAGAGATGGCTATTCTTACGAAGATACTCTGATGGTGACAGGATTTGAACTAGGTACAAGTCGAAATCGCGATAGAGGAGGAAGAACGGCACTCACAGTTCGAGACAAACTAGCAGATTATTTTGTAACTGAAAATACATTACCATGGCAAGACAAATATGTATAAATAAAAGTTAATAAATGTACACTTACTTACCTAGTTGTTTTTTTTTCTAGGTTTGTCATTTCGTCTTTTTCTTTAAATATGTTTACTATTTCGTCCCAACCTTTAATTTTTAAGTTACGATCGGAATACTCATTAGATGAACTATCCCATATACAAGGACGGTTTTGAATTTCTATTATAAAATTTTCAGTATCGAAACTCATTATTTACAACATCAACTACTCATTTAACATTACTATATTTCGAGTGAGCGTCCAAAATGGCGGCTGACTGGCGACTGAGTGAGCGAGGTCCTGTTTACCGTGTACATTATAGTGGCAACGTCGCCAAGCTGCCAGAGTATCCAGAAGCCACGCAAAGAACTGTAGCTCGTGGCCACGCTTCCAATTTGGCGACGTTGCCAAACCGTCGCCAAGTGAGTTAGGTACCATACATTTCAATATTAACTGTTTGGATACGTAGCTAGCGACGTCGCCATGGCGTCTTAATGAGGCAGAGCACTTAGAGTTCAGAACCGGTGGACTGGTCGAGGCGGACATATTGCGTGGCCACCCCGGTCGCCCGATTTAAATCCATTAGAGTTTTTCTTTGGGGCTATTTTAAAGAAATAGTTTACCAAGGAGAGAACAATAGCGAACAAGAACTACGATAAAAGCTCGAATTTGCTAGGGTACAAGTTACTAACAACAGAGGTGCATTCCGTAGGTTACGTAGGAATTTTATTAGACGGTGCAGATTATGTATTGTGGTCAGAGGCAGGAATTTTGAGCATTTATTGTAAAATGTTTTGCTTAATAAAACAATTATTTCACAATCGTTGTTTTGTTTTTTCGTCCTAGAAAGATATTAGAGCCACTCATGGTCATGTGTAATACCTTTTCAGAATCCCTATTAAATGCGCCAAAACTTGTAATACAGGGTCACTTTTCGGTAGTTTTTTTTTTCACAGTGGTGTCCGAAGTAAATAAAAAGTTATGATTTGAGAAAAAAAAAATCGTAAAACTTAATATTATCTTCAACACACCCAAATTATAAAAAAGATACAGGATGTAGATTTTTTCGAATTTTAATAAGAATTAGTTAAAAAAAGTCAATTTTCTCATAAAACACAAAATAAATTATAACTCTGCAGGGGTTGACCTTAAGGACCTCCCGTAGAACAACTTTTTGCAGCTGATCCCATCTAACCCCTAGTTGCGTTTGATCTGTGTATATATGAAATCTCTAAATATGTTTCGTCATAATATTTTAATGCTCTTGTGAGTTAGTAGGAGTCTGACATTCCTTTCCGCCGTTCCACCCACAGCTGGTCGAGAATTTGATGATTTTCCCACCCATAAAAAAAGGACGAATTTAATTTGTGTAGAAAGATTCCCGTTATAGACATCCTTCTAATAATTAATTCAATTTGTATCTTTCAGTTACAAGACCTGTTCCCGGTATACAAAGACTGCGTGTACAGGGTGCGAGAGCCGAATGCTTCAGAAGTAATAAGCTTTCTAAAACCTGTGCTTGCTGAAGCATTGTTGGAACCACCCCCTATTGAGAGCAATGAACCGCCGCCTCCACTACCAAGAGGTAAGTTCATTTTTGACGTCAGAGAAGCCAATGACGGTCAGAGTGGATAATAAATCTCTTTGTCTTGACTGTTATCGGAAAAATTACTTAGACATGAGTTAGATATCAAGCCTTGTTACTGCTATTTGCAGTACTAAATCCTAGTGGGTGCAGCCCACGTGAGTAATCTTCATTAAAGTCCGTATTCTCAAGTATAGAACTTACTTCGATTCAAACGCAACATGGCTCCATATGGTCCAAAGCATTATCATTGCCTATTAGCATATAATATATTCAAACCCAGGATAGATTAACCTGATGAAGACTAGTGAGGAGACGCGACCCCTCTAACCAAAATAATGGGAACAGGACCGGACAAAGAAGCATACAGAGTTGATACGACCGAGGGGCTTTCCTTTAAACTGCGTATACTAGGTACCATTTTCAAGTGTTGTACCAAAAATCTATTAAATAGGAGAAGTAGTTTAGTCGCAAATGATTTTGATGAGATGCACCTTAAAGCGATAAATCTGACCAAGACAAGAGATAACACACGCCGCGCTACGTTGCCACTTTGTTACCTAGGTATTTAAGGTCAGTCACATTTATTTACAAAGGGTGGTTGCGTTTTACTCTGATTTGTAAGCTATTTAGTTTGTTTAAAAAAAAAGTTTTTGCTCTTTATTTTTTAACTGTATCAAATTAACACTAAACACGAATAGTATACGTAGTGTAATTTAATGCCCCTCTGTCGTATCAACTCTGTATATCCCTTTGACGATACATACCTTGGTTCAAAGAACGCCAGTCGGTGCTTCACCTTTCATTAAATACTTATTTTACCTGTACCCGTTTTGCTCCATTATTTTATTGCAGTTCTTATTCTGGTGATTAATTGCCTCGTTGGTCTAGTGACTGCAAGCACTACTGCGGAACAATAGGTTTCGGGTGCCATTTCCGGGTCGTGCAAAATGTGTGCTATTGAAGTTCGAGACTTAAAACATAGTTTACACGAAGCCAGTGCCAATAAGACTGGCAGCCAGCGCTGGCTTGTTATTTGCCTTGTGTAAACAGTTTTTCAAGCCAAGCCAGCGCTGGCTGCCAACGCTGGCGAGAATAGAGCGCCCGTCTATTTTTCTAGCCAGTAACCTCCGCCCGCATACCCTTCGACCTCGGATCTTCTAATCTTAGTTGTTTGAGCAACAAGGCAGAAGCTCCAGTTATAGGTCTATCGCTTAACCATTTTCTTATCCAAAGTCGTTTCGCTTTCTTTTTTTTTCTAATATATCAATCAACTCTTCTCTTAATAGTGCAGAGATGTTCCTTAAACATTTCTTTTTCAATAGACTGCCGCGAATTCATTATTTTTTAGCTTCAAACGTGAGCATACCCGAAGAAAAATCCGTGAATGAATGGCCTCATCTAAACAACAGGGGCCAGGCCAACGCTGGCTTGTCTGCAGGACTGGCGCCAGCATTACTGGCTTCGTATAAACTCTGCTTAACAGAGTGATATCCCCGTGCCTTGGAAAGCAAAATAAGTCGTTGGCCCTGCGCCTTAAATAAAATAATAATAATAATAAAAAAAAAAACTATAAAATCTCCTCTGCTGGCTAATCTCCACTGATATCAGCCGCTGTGGCTGAAATCAGTCAGTAGGACTATTATTATTATTCTGGGGACCGTAATTGATTTCAACTGGATTTTAACCATGCGAGGAACTAATTTACAACCTTATTATTAATAGCCCCTCCGCCCCCACCACCCCGCGAGTCGGCCGAAGAGGTGACGCGTCGCAAACGTAAGGAAGACTACAAACTTCGCGAACTGAGGATATTCCTGCGGGACATCTGCCGCAAGCTAGCGTCTAACAGGAGGTTCTACAAGTTCACTAAGCCTGTGGATTTAGAAGAGGTCAGTAGTGTGTATATGTTTTTGAAAATTATGTTACCTTTAGTGTACTATCCATAAAAATAACGACGTGTGCCGACTGCTTACATAACAGATAATGTCATTGATCAGAATCAATATTAAATTCATCCGATAAAGGAGTTTTTTTTAAATCTCAATGTGGTGAATGTCTCCTCGTCAAGCTGGTGGATGTCTCATAGCTTGACGACCGTAGTAGACCAAAATCCACCACGCGAGTCGAGTGTGGGGTGGTCCCCACACTGGGCCCGCGTCCTGGATTACAACCTAGGTAATAGGCTCATAGAAAGGAGGCTTGTGTCCTAGCCTAAGAATTTAATAGGCCGAATTATTATTATTATGTTATGGTTGACTGGTAGAGAATGTCCATGGTATTAAGTCCGCCTTTGTACCTATGTGCATGAAGTGTAAATAAATAAAGGAGCTTATCTATCCTATGTGTGCTTTGAAACACATTATTCTCTAGATCCATTCCCCCTTTAATTTCTTCATGGATTTCGTCAAGCAGATTGTGGCCAGAGAACACGGTGAAGGGGTCATGAATCCCCGATGATGATGAAGTATATGAGTAGAATATCTCCTGTGAAAGTGGTGACATAGTCAGTAAAATTATTCTTTTTGCGTCTGAGATACTATTATTATACTTAATACTATTTCGTAAACAAATCACTATAAGGTACAAAAAAGTATCTATTTTGATACAAAAGTACTCGGGATAGTATTCAGTACGTAGGATTCTATTGAGTACATTGAATACTAGTAGTATACTATTCATAGGACAAGAACTGAAAAAGCACATATCACGTCACGTACAGTACACACCACCTTTACGAGACAAAAAATGGTAATAAACTAAAATGCGTGTCTCGCGGCTGCGACAACTTGTGCTTAACGTTGGTTTTTAACTCAGAATTCCAACCAGGAGACTGATCCAGAATCAACATCTGCTTAGCGTTCTTCCGAACTATGTCGGAGTCGGCTTACAGTCTAACTGGATGCAGCTGAGTATTAGTGTTATACATAAAGTGTCTGCCTATCTGACCTCCACAGCCCAGTAGCTGGTTAACACGATAGCTCTTAGCAAGTCAACACGATAGCCCTTAGCAAGTCAACACGATAGCCCTTAGCAAGTCAACACGATAGCCCTTAGCAAGTCAACACGATAGCCCTTAGCAAGTCAACACGATAGCCCTTAGCAAGTCAACACGATAGCCCTTAGCAAGTCAACACGATAGCCCTTAGCAAGTCAACACGATAGCCCTTAGCAAGTCAACACGATAGCCCTTAGCAAGTCAACACGATAGCCCTTAGCAAGTCAACACGATAGCCCTTAGCAAGTCAACACGATAGCCCTTAGCAAGTCAACACGATAGCCCTTAGCAAGTCAACACGATAGCTCTTAGCAAGTCAACACGATAGCCCTTAGCAAGTCAACACGATAGCCCTTAGCAAGTCAACACGATAGCCCTTAGCAAGTCAACACGATAGCCCTTAGCAAGTCAACACGATAGCCCTTAGCAAGTCAACACGATAGCCCTTAGCAAGTTAACACGATAGCTCTTAGCAAGTCAACACGATAGCCCTTAGCAAGTCAACACGATAGCCCTTAGCAAGTCAACACGATAGCCCTTAGCAAGTTAACACGATAGCCCTTAGCAAGTCGGATCTTAGATTTTGTGGCCTTGTAACGACTTTCTTAGATATACAAATGACAGCTGGGCACGCACTTCCGTGGCACGTAGGAGTCTAGGTATGTTTTTTTTTTTTTTTTTTTTTTTTTTGAAATGAGTATTGGCACCGCGGACATGTAGGTCCGCGCCTTTTTTTGAGAAAATGTTTATTATGAAGATTTTACTTTTATATATTACTGTACTGTGCTCCTCCTCGGACAGTGAAGCTGTTTCTATTCCTTATTATAGTACTTATAACTACGTGAGTCCATCATGTTTTTTTTTTTTTTTTTCTTTATTAATGTGTTTTCATGGTACATAATTTTTAACGATGACAAAGAATTTTCTATTACTACTTTATTACAATTAAATTTAACTTAATTCTCAATACATTTACTTATGGTATTACAGATAGGCAGTTTTATTACAATGACTTTTACATGATTATTACTATGGCTTATTACTATCAATTTGGTATTTTCAGGGCGGCGCAGTCCGCCTTACCAGGGTAAGTCGGACTACGCCGCCATTTGTTTAATTATTATACACAAACAATGGCTTAATATTATTTACACATTTTTGAAGGACAGGACTAAATTTTTGATGGGGACTTTGTGAGATTATGGGTTAATTGGTTTTATATAGGTTGTAGGAATTTAGGGTTGGACTTGTTATGGTCTTTTTATGTTGGGTCTGATGACCAGGGATTTGGCAATTTTTATTAAGTTTTCCACGACAGCCGCGTCTCGGTGCTGCATGGCCGTCTTTAGATTGTAGTCGACGACCTTTTTGGTTGGCGCATCCATCGCTGTCCTGGCAAAGCGGCCCGTGGCGTCGCCGGCGTCGTCGGTGTAGTAGACGCAGCTGTTTCTGTGTCGCGACACTGCCACCACCGCGTGGGAGATGCTGTCGTGGATTTCTAGTCTCCTGGACTTGGTGTTGATGATAATGACACTGTCGTAGGTCAACCCCTGCGCTTCGTGGATGGTTAGGGTGCGCGACCCTTCGCCCGACCCATATCCCTGGTTAATGAGAGAAGACTTCTCTCCTTGCGTATGAACCAGGAATAGGGTGTTTTCGGCAGTCTTCGGTATTTGCGCACCCGTGAAGCGTTCCATTTTCAGGGAGTGTACCCGCGACAGCTTCGTCTGAGAAGAGTATATACCGGAGTATATATCACTCAGTACAAACGCTATGTCCATGGGGTTTCGGTGTGTGCACAAAGGTTCCTGGGTGACTCCTGCCACCAGTCCTGGACGGGTATACCTTAATTCAAACAGGTTCTCTCTGTCCAGGAATGGAAGCTGGTTTATGTCTCCGATGAGGACAACTTCGCTTGCCCCTGACAACTTAACAACCATGACTATGGCCCCAAAATGGTTCATCAGCGCTTCGTCTACCGTGAGGCGGTAGCACGAGTCTTGCTTCTTGAATCCATTTGCTAATATTGAGGCCATAGTGCGCACTTTTGTCTTTACACGATCTCCTAAGCAGTGCGCCAGCTTTTCTCTGAGATCTTTGGCTGCTTCAGTTGTCGTGGTGGCTACAACGTCCTTCTCCCCATCGAAGTGTTTTACCACCCAGGTTGTCTTACCACACCCCGGAACCCCATTTACCCACCTTATATTGGGTATCGCCCAACGCTCCCGCATGTTGGAAGTCTCTAGAATGGACTGAGCTATTCCGAGGATCTTATCGTCCAACATGATTTTGGTGCATTTGGCGACAACCAATATCGGGTCGTCATCCGGTGTTGAAAATTTTTGTTTGCCTGAGCGCTCCGTCTCCTCCTCGTCCAGGGCCACAAATCCACTCTTCGCGCTGTAAGCTGCCATATACGACCCCGTCATTTCTCCCGTTATTACTTGAGAATTGACGTTGTCGTACACGGCTGCTTCGGCTTCCTCGAGCAGGACCCTGAGAAGACCTTCTGATTTTCTTTCGAAGGTCTGCAGGATCTTTTTGCATTTCGCGAGGTTGACCTCCCTGGTCGCTCTCACGATTGCAACGTACTCGAGGAAGGCGCTCTTGACGTGGTCCGTGTCCCCTGAGTCGACTGCGAGGGTCGGTGGGCTGACTTGCCCTTTATCGGCTCTGGTTGGTGTAGGCTTCCGCACTGGTGGTTCACTTGGAGGTTTACTGAGAAACCTCTCCAGTGCTTCCCCTTGCCTTTCCGGTGGTGTTTGTCGGCTGGTGCTAGGGAGCAGAAGATTGAGGAAGGTGCCGAATGTTTTCTTTCGACTCCTCTCCCGGGCCTGGTCCTCCGGGCTGGTTTGTTTGTTCTGCTCCTTTGCAACTTTCTCGGCCGTCAACTTCTGCTGGGCCCTTTCCGCTCCGCTCTGAGTGGCCGGGTTTGATCGGGGGTTCGTCGTACTGGCTGTTGGGTCTCGAGGTTTTTTGAGAAAACTCAAAGTTTCCCCTCGGTCCTCGTAGACCACCACCTCATGCTGTTCTGAGGCCCTTAGACAGCCGAAGCGGTCTACAACTTCCCCCCTCTCTCCTCCGACCATCATCGCGTCCACACTTATGCGTCGGGCAGCGAGTGCCATGTGGTCTCCTGCCTCCCTGATCTTAAGAAGTAGCGAGCATGCCTGGACAAATGGGGTTTCCTCTCTCCACTCGAATATCGCGATTGTCTTATCTTTGAATCGCAATATTCGGCACCGGTGAGAGGCCACTTCCACCTGAGGCAGGGCAGCATACTTGCTGCCTTTCATGCTCGTTTTGCTGGTACTTCCGTTGATCAAGGCGGCAAGGCCTGGTGAGATATGGATTCGGGCCCCAGCTCGGCTTGACCCAATGCAGAAGCTTACACCTAACCTTTCGCGTTCCCTATCCATGAACAGGGCGACGCCCCGCAGTCTGATTCCGGGAACACCGTCTCCTCCGCACGCCAAGAATTCTGAGATGGGCATGGGGTTTATGAGAGTTTGTCGGTTGGCTTCTACATTATCTCTCTCGGGATCTATGGCCGATAGTGCTGGTCGTTGAATTGTGTCGGTTGGTGTGACTTGTGTAGTTGTTGTTGTTGTTGTTATTGTTGTTGTAGTTGTTGTTGTTGTTGTTGTCGTTGTTGTTGTTGTTGTTATTGTTGATGTTGTTGTAGGTGTTGTGTGTTGTGTCGTCTGTGGTGGTCGGCTTCGGGTCCGTGTACCTGCCTCGGTCTTGTTTGCCGCGACTGCGACTACGGCTACTTTACTCGCGAATGCCAAGAATGGTTTACGGGTGGCTGGTCTCTCCATGATGGTCTGGAGTGTGGACTGGCCTAGCTGGATTTCGATCTTCATCTCCAGCTCCATTCTTTCTCGGCAAAACCGTGGGCATTCGAAGAGTAAGTGCCAGACTGTTTCTTCGGAGGCAGGATCGCAGACGCACGAAGGACTGTCCTTGAGGTGAAAACGGTGGAGATACGCTGAGAATCCTCCATGCCCGGTGAGGACTTGCACATGGAGCGGTGTAAGGTCTGTAACCCTAAGTGTTCTTTTTGCCGCTAGGACGTCTGGAAAGAACACTTTTGTGACCGCTCCCGTGCTCGAGGACTCGTAACGCGCTTGCCACTTCTTGATGGTCTGTTCCCGTACCTTCTTTCTCACGTACGATACGGGTACCATGGAGTAGTCTGCCACCGTTTTCGTGAGAGCTGCCTCCTTGGCCAGCTCGTCCGCTCTTTCATTCCCGGCTGTTCCCACATGGGCCTTGAGCCAAAAGAGCCTCACATCTCTACCCTCCTCTATGATCTCCCGGACGCATCTCTTTATCTGGAGTGCCAGGTGGTGAGTGACGGATGGGCTCCTCAGCAGGTCAAGTGACGATCTTGAGTCACTCAGTATGCTTGCGGAGGCCACCCTGGATTCTCTCACCATCCTGACAGCTCTGAAGAGTGCGTACATTTCAGATTGGAAGACAGTGTTGTGGGGCTCCAAGCCGAAAGTGTTAAAGCTGGTCTCCTTCCCGTTTTCCCACCAAGTTAGGGCAGCTCCGACTTTGCCGTCGATCTTGCTGCCGTCGGTAAATATTTGAGGACCGTTGACTTGATGGGTTTGAAGGGTTTCAGGAGTCCAGTCTTCCAGGCGAGCGTACTCGGTTGTTGTGAGTTTCGCTGGGTGGGGATTTTTTGTGAAGTGCAGGTTGCACTCCAGCTCGCGGCCCGGCGGTATGAACTCCTGGGAATGACCTTTCTTGATTTTAAAGAGGGTGGCCGCCTCGATGACCCTGAGGTCAAGGGGGAGTTGTCCCGACAGAATGAGTGCCGATGATAGAGAGACCGTGCGGTATGCTTTGCAGATCTTCTCTCAGAGAGCAGCGCAGAGCCTCGCTGCAGCGCGTCGAACTGATTCCTTGTCATCAGTTTTTCCGCCGCAGGGGCCCACGCGCTCGCTGCAAACAGCACGATCGGCTCTATCACCGACACATATATCGTCCTTATTATTTCCTTGTTGAGACCCCACGTCACCCTCGCCGCGCATGCGAGCTGCTTGTAGATGTCTGCTGCCCTTTTACAGGTTGCAGACACGTGCGCGTTGAAGGTGAGTTTGGAGTCTATCGTGAGCCCCAGCAGTTTTACCTGAGGAACCAGGTTCAACCGCGTGCCCGACATGTGGAGTATTGGAACGTCGTATTTCAGCTTTCTAGTTAACACCATCGCATTTGTTTTGTGCGCGGCGAAACTCAGCTAATTACGGACGCCCCAACTCGACACTACTTCGAGCACTTGGTTGGCTGATTGCTGGAGGGGCCCAGACTTGGAGTCGGAAAAAACAAGGACCACGTCATCTGCGAATGCTTGACAATATACTCCCATACTAGCCATTTTGTGTAGGAGCGAATCTAGGATGAGGTTCCAACACGTCGGACCGGCTATTGAGCCCTGGACGCATCCTTTCGTGGTACCCTTCTCACTAGTCGCTCTGGCATAGTTTACCCTGACTTTCCGGTCTTCTAAGTATGAGGCGACAAGAGCGTAGAGGTTTTTTGGACAGTTCTTGGCCACCATCTGTTTCTTTAGTGCGGGCCACCACGCGTTATCGAAGGCCCCCTCTATATCCAATGATACCAAAAGCACGATCTTTTTGGCTTTTATTTCAGCACGTATGTGCTCCATTAGATCATAGAGGGCGTCCTCGGTACCGCGCTGCGGCATGAACCCGTATTGTCTTTTGTTGAGTGTAGGTAGGAAGTGCCACTGGAGTCGGCCGACTAGAAGTTTTTCTACCATTTTGCCCAGTACCGAGAGCAGGCCGATTGGCCTGTATGACTTTGGGCTGGTGTAGTCATCCTTTCCAGGCTTACGGAGTATGCACACGTGGGCTACTTTCCACTGCCTTGGGAAGTGTGACAGCGACAGAACTCTGTTGGCTATCGCAAGAAACACCTCCCTGTCGCAGTTTATTGCAGCTGTGCATATGTCTGCCGTTAATCCATCAGGGCCGGGAGCTTTTTTCGGATTTTGGTTTTGGAGAACCATTTCCAGCTCCGCAGCAGTGAAGGGTGGGTCATCGGCAGACAGACCTTGGGGGCTTTTTTCCTCCGCAAGCCTTCTCAGTGCAATGTGGTATGGATGTTCGGCATCCGTTGAGTCGTCAGGATAGAAGGTTTTTGCCAGAAGATCCGCGGATTGCTCCGGACCGAGCGTCTCACCAGCGGTGTTTCTCAGGAGCGCGTCGTCCTGTCTCCTGGCTGTTTTCCTTATTACCCTGTAGATGCCGTCCCACATGCTCTCTCGGTCCTGCTTCGAGCAGAACTCCTTCCAGTTGGCCGTGGCGGCTTCCGTTGCGGCTGTGGTGTATAGTTGTTTTGCCAGCACGTATTCTTCGATGGTGAAGTGTCTCCGACTCGCGGCTGCATTTCGGATCCTTCTCTTTTTTCTTTTCACATCTCGTTGGAGACGGTCTAGAGAAGGACTCCACCATGGTGGCTTGGCGTTATGTTTTTGAGGTCCGATCTTCGGGATCGTTTCCTCACACGAGCGGTGGATGATGTGGGTGTACTTTGTTATGAGGTTTTCCAGATCCTCTGGGTTCGTGACTTCCAAGACTCTTTTCGGCGTGAGCTCGTCTTCCGCTAGACCGGCCTTGAAGCGCGCGCTGAAGTCTGACCATTTTGCCTTCTTTGTGTTATAGATGCGCGTAGAAACCGGCCTCAGAGGTTCTAAGGCTTTCTCTAAGCGCATCGAGAAGGTGATTGCATTGTGGTCTGATGTTGTGAGACTTCTTTCTACGCGCCACTCCTCGACCTTTCCCAGCAGTGACAGGCTGCACGCGGTCACGTCGACAATGCTTGTGAAGCACCTGTCGCCTCGGTAAGTCTCGAAAGTCGGGGTTTGGCCCGTGTTTAGGATCTGGAGATCCCGCTCGTTGAGGAAGGAGTTGTACGCCGCCCCTCGGTGGTTTTCGGAGACACTTCCCCACCAATGGCTCCAGGCGTTTACGTCACCTCCCACCAGGATGTTTTGAGTGTGTAGACTGTGTATGGTGTGTTCTGTAGCGGTGATGTAAGGTTCTATTTCTTGGTCACCCTCGAAATAGACCGACAGTACTCCGAAACTGAGCTGTCCTGCCTTCAGTAAGACGGCGGCGATGTTCTCTGTCACGATCTGCGGGTCGTGGATGACCTCCAGATTGCCACCGAAAACAACGATCGCCGCCTTGACTGGTTTTTGGCGGTTCAGGCTGCACTGGATGACATGTGTGCCGGGGCACTGTTTCATCACACCTGTTCTTCCAACATAGGGTTCTTGAACAAGTGCTACTGAAACTCCCTTTGCCTGGGCCGCCATGTGCAGTTCTTCTGTAGCCAGTTTGGAGCGTTGAAGGTTGACTTGTATGAACTTCAGCCTTGCTGTCGGCCTTATGGGGATTTGGAGGGTGACGGGTTGTGTTGTGTGTTCCTCCTGGTCGCCTTTAGCAGTAAGAAACGCGCGACCTGGCTATCCCATCCCACTTTTGTCTTTCCGGACAGTCCTCGCTGAAGGTCGTGTGGGCGAGGTCACTGCCGGATCTTTTGGCCACCTGGCAGTTTACACAGGTAGGCTGTTTTCCTGCCGCCCGAATGGGGCAGTCCCCTCCCGTGTGCGCTCCTGCGCAGTAATTGCACGTGTCTTTCTGGGCCTTGCATATGGTCCTGTGGTGACCATACCCAAGGCACTTCGTGCACTGTACGAGAGGGGACTGATCCCCAATCGGGCATCTCTGGATGCCTAGGTGGACTTTTTGTGCCTTTGTGAATCGTTTCCAGAGCTCTGGGGAGAGCTCCAGAACCGGGTGGCACTCGTGGGGGTTTCTCGCACGCTTCCTGTACCGCACTTTTAGGGTTTGTCCTTCCACGGCGATGTCTTGCAGGCCGTAGCTGGACAAAACCCCTCTTATGCAGACCAGGGGGTTTTGCGGTTTGGGCTCCTGGACCTTGAGACCTGCGTTGGACTTGAATTGATCTCTGATCAAAAACAAGTCGGTCTTGCTGGCGCATCTCAAGACGACCTTTTGGTTTCGTGCTTTACGCACTGCGTCGACTCGGGCGCCGCTTTTTTTGAGGTCCAGGGCGGTCCTGATCCTCTCGATCACGTTGTCCCCCGTGTGCTTGGGGTCCGTCGACGAGACGATCAGGGTGTGGTTTGGTTTGGGGTCTTGTTGTGGCTGTTTCGGTGTGCTTGCAACCTGGGCAAAGGTTTTTGGGCCTAGTTGTTGTTGAGGCGGTCTGTCCGCTTTGCCCAGGTCTGCGACACCTTTCTCTATTATCTGGAGGGTCTTTTTCACCTCACCGACCGCGAGCTCCGCTTCCAAGTTCATGGCCGGGGCCGACTGGACCAGTGGCTCCTTGTCTCGCAGAACTCGAATGTCGGCGGATACTATCTCCAGTCTCTCCGCTATGGGTTTCAGGTGTTTAGTGATATCTATGGGTGTTGGTGGTGGTGGGGGTGACACAACTGGCCGGTTGGCGATATTCTTGATCTCCGTTCTTAATTGAGATATTTCTTTCTCAAATTGGGTGGTGGTAAGCAAGTGGTCCGTGTCACAGATGTTTTGTGTGGTACGATCCGGGAGTCGTTCCTTGGGCTGGGCGAGGTCCTCTTTGAGCCTGTCCAGAGCCCTCCTCAGCTGGTCCAGCTGGTTAGATATACTCGTCACGTTCGTGTCGAGACGAGAAAGCCCAGTCCCCATTGTGTCCCATTTGGTCTCACCTGGGGCTTTTGCGCTTTCCCGTCTCGTCACCTCGTGTTCTTTGAGGCTCTGGTTGCTTGCCTTCTTGACCTCTTCTTTGACCTCTTTGATCCCGTTAAGGGTCTCGTGTCCCAGCCACTCCCGGATGTCCTTAGTCTGCTTCCTTGTGTCCGTTACGTCGGTCCTCATCACCGACAGCTCCACCTTCATGGCCATCAAGTCCCTGGTGTGAGCTCTCTCGACACGCACAAGTTCTTGTGCGTGTCGGAAGCGCTCCTTTTCCAAGTTGTATTTATGACGGCCTCTGGAGTCTGCCAGTGATAAGCAGACCTCGTACAGGCCCTGCAGGCATTCGTGACACGTGGCCTTGCATTCTCTCTTCATATTCCCCGCTGACTCCAACGCGTCCTTGCCTTTCTGGAGAAGCTCATTGGCCTCTCTGGTTGCCAGGTCCATCTCCACCCCTGTTCCCCTTCTCGGCGTTCTATATAGAAGGCTCGGTCGCCCGCTCTTCTGGACACTGGGTTGGCCCGCTGAGGAGGCTACCGAGCTTTCGTCGTCCGAGTTTATCGGGTGGGGGGAGGAGATGCCACACTGCACCCATTCTATGGCCTGGCCAGAGGTGACAGAAGTGACAGAAATGACTCTATCTTCCTCCGGCGTGAAAAACTCCAGGTTCGGCTCATTTGTTCGGGTCTCGTGGGGAGGTAGGGGGGGGGCTAAATAGGGGGGGGGTCCGTGTGAGGGGTGGGGGTACGGGGGTATGGGGGGGGCACTCACGCGGTGCGGGGGGTGAGGTAGGTCTTGGAATTCTGGGCCCCTAGGAGGGTCTCAGAGGGGGGGGTGGCAGTTTTTTTGGGGGGGGAATACTAGGGTGGGAAGGGAGGGGATTCCTGCTGGCTGTGGCAAGTCTAGGTATGTTAAGATGTTCAATTATAGATGTTATGATGGCTGACCAACTATTAGCCACGAGCTCATCTCACTATGATCCAGCGTACGTTCTAGAGTCGGGGTTGCGGGAATGCTCTAACTAGATAGGGCAACTGAAGAAGCAGGGTGGGTTTTTATTCAGTAGAAGTTTGACACTCCCTTCCGCTTAACCCACAGCGTGGGGGGGGGGTCATTTGATGATATTTCCATCCTGAAAAAAAACGTACCTTCTAAAACAAACTTTTGTTTTCCTCACCAACAAGATTTTATTGTTAAACAAACATTGCTTAATAGTACATTGTTCATAGAGGGGAGAAAGTGACCGATTACCAACGAGGGTGTAGTTTGAGTTTCCGAGTGATACATAGTGCTTTATATTATACCCCTACGAGGAAAATAAGAGAATAATAATAATAATCTGTCTCTTGTCTTTTGGCATTATATTTGGCATTAAAGTACTTTTAAGTTAGCTACTGAATTGCTCTTAATTAAAAAAAAAACAGCGCGTTAGTAATGGATTTTCATACACTTTTCCCTCCCTCTCCAGTGTCTCCAGCACGTTAGTAATGAATTCTCATACACTTTTGCGAGCCGCACATTTGTACTACAGTAATGACGTCCTTTCTGCCAAACTTTTTAAAAAGTAATTAGGCACTTTCCGAGCAGTTCTAGTATAAACACTATTTCCTACCCAGGTGACGGACTACCTAGACATAGTAAAACAGCCGATGGACCTCGAGACAATGATGACAAAAGTGGACATGCACAAATACAACTGCGCCAAGGAATTCCTGGATGATATCGACCTTATTTGTGCCAACGCTCTCGAGTATAATCCTGACAGGTAACGTATTTTCACTTTATGGTAGATGAGAAAGTGTTAGGTTATTTTTAATCTATTAGCATACAGATTTCAAGAGAAATAGGTAAAAAAAAATAACACTAAAGATCTCTAAGACCATAATTATTATAAAAAATATATGAAAGAGCAGTCAGCAGTAGTGACAGGGTCCGACAAGGCGTGGGTTTTTAGTCGGTAGAAGTCTGACACTACCTACCGCTCCACACAGAGCGGGAGGAGTCTTTATATGATTTTCCCACCGACAAATAAAAAATTAAGTTTATAGATGAAAAACTTAACAGTAATATTGCATTTGTTTTACTGTTAATTATTTGTAAATATTTTGTCCATATGTATTTCGAATAACAATAGCCCCCTTTGCTAAATTATTACTAAAACGTCGTTCCATCACGACTGACGTATCATTTGATTCATTTGTTTTCTCATTGCCATCTTTATTTATTGATCCTATCCATTCCATTTACCATTTGGCTTTTACTTGATGGCGTAACGAGTATTCATGTGTGATATGATATTTTAACGGTGGTATTATTTTTACGATGTCATGATTTTCATTGAGCCAGTGGCAGCTGCGCTATCGCATCTTGTAGAATCACGAAGCCTGAGCGTCGCGTTTGCCTAATATCTCTACTGTATATAGCACTACCAACATCTATTCTGGACTAACTAACAGCAAGCAAATGTTGGATTGATATCGTTTTTCACCATCTTACGCCATTGTGTACACAGCCATTAATTTTTAATTTATTTGAACGTGTTTTCTTTCCACATTCCCGGCGCCAATCAAAGGGCTAGAGGGATGTATAGGTATGAGCAAAACCAACGCTTTCTAAATAACAATATATGTAATTAATAGCACAATAGAACGTATTATTATTAAAGTATATTGCTGATATGATTCAAATATATGAATTATATGCTCGTATGGTGAGAGTTTGAGGGAGTTTGAGGGTTGTGACAGTGTGAGTTTTAATAAATTTAAGAATTGTAGCCTTAAACCACTTACATGACTTCCGCGTTTTAGGTTGATTTCTCAACTTTCAATTACAAAGAAATATTTTCGTTATTCCCAAATACAATGTGATAAAAATCGTATCAATTATATTTTATCGATAAAGTGTGTCACAGCTCTAAAACATCTCATCTTCCGAGTGCATGTCACAACCTCTAACCTTTTGTCCACTAATTATATTCTTACGGACAATTTGCATGTAGCGACATAGCATGTATATAGCTTAGATTGCGACTAACATAAGCTTCGATAGTCATAAGTATTTATAAGCTTAGATATAATTAGATGGTATTATAGTTCAAAAATGAAACTAATTATATGAAATATCTCCAAATAATCTCCATATGTAGTGAAACATACTTTGAAAATCTAAATTACTTTTTTTGGCGATCATGCTGAATTGTAATTGCAAAAATATTTATTATGCAACCATACATATATACATTTACATAATACTAACAATGAAAACAGAATGGAAACGAACCAGTTCAAACAATTTTTAGTGAATATATTTATCTCCGCGAAAACTCTCTTTTCTACAGCAGCTGTATGAGCCTTATAGACTTATTTATTTATTTATTTATTTATTCAAGGTTCATCAACAGCTTCTGTGTATAAAATATTTGACTTTGACGTCACTCTATGTCTCACGTCTAATTCTAATTATATATCAATTTTAAAGCTTTATAACATCGTCAGTCAAGAGGTCTAATTCTAATTATATATCAACTTTAAAGCTTTATAACATCGTCACGGATATTTTTTAATGTCCTCTTGACTGACGAATCATCAGTCAAGAAGACATTAAAAAAAAATCCTAAAAATCACTCGACCTATTCAGTTCAAAGACAATTTAAAAAGTGACATATTATTTGCTCATCTGCGTTCAATTTTTCTTGAGAGTTTCGTATAATTAGTTTCATTTACTTATGATAAATTTGCATAAAATAATAAACATAATAAAGTGAGTTTCTGCAATTAGCGCTTAATCAAACAGTAACTAACATTATTATGTCCGAATATACTTTCGGAGTTAGCTTCTAAGAGCGTCTTAAATAAGTAACATAGTACCTACAACATTCTACGACTGCTTTATGCTTTACATTAAAATAGAATAATTAAAAATAATTTTAAATAATTCTACAGTATTTTTAAAATTAATAAATAAATTATATAATAAGAAATCGAAATTTGCATTGTAGTAGCATTCGTAGCATGTTCATTAATAAGTAATCTTGAATAGAGTGTGCGTTTCATAATTGCAAATAACAAAACTATAATCACAATTATGATATAATTTATTTTAAAGGGCAATGTGGGTAGAATTCACATTACTATCAATTTTGTTAACCCCTTCAACTGAACTAGATATGCTTGTGTCTGGAGTGGGTTCATGAACGTCAATAGTGTTATGGGTGGGGTTCGAACCTGCGATCCCTCGATCATAAGTCCGACACCTTGGCCATGAGGCTATTAATCTTTTTTTTTTTAAATATCACACTCGATTCAAGATTGCCAACCAAAACAACCTTTATCACTCGAAATCAATTTAAACCTTTTCTTTTGCATTCTAGAACGTCATCAGACAAGCAGATACGTCACGAAGCGTGTTCGTTACGAGACCATGCGCACGCGCTCATCGACGTCGAAATGGACAGCGATTTCGAGCTTGAATGTCAAGAGATCGCGAAGAGAAGACAGGAAGAGGGCAATATGGCGGATAATGATTTACCAGATTTCATTTACACTGCTTCTAATTTACGTAAGTATTGCAAGTGTTTAGTAAATTTTTGAATGTATGTGGAGGGAATAAAGATTGAAAGTGCTTGATGATCGTACATCTCTCACCATTGTCTCTAACAGATCTGTGTTAGGGATTAGGCCACACATTCTACAGTAATATGAGTGTAGATAGATAGTATACACTTTACTGTAGACCAATAATTGAAACACACTTAAATGTAGATCTGACATGGAGGATCATTATGAGTCAAATGTATTTCAACAATAATTATTTTTATTTTATTTATTTAGAAAACCAACAGCGATACATTAAATAAATTATAGAATAAGTTTATTACAATTGTAATGAACTTATTGTATATATTGTATGGCTAATAATAAGTTTCCCTGTTTAACTTGAATGAATTAAGAATATGCGAATTAACTTAACAGCAAAAATCAAAAGTATTACATACATTTATATAGATTGTTCAGCTATGTTCAAAAACATATTTATACTTGCAGATCACTTTGACTCAATAGTCAGTGAAAAATCGCGAACTCCACACAACGGCGATAAGAGCGATACTCAGTCAGCAAAACGCAAGCGCAGACGAATAAATGCCTGGTCCAAAGGATTGGTTGTGAAGCGGCAGAGGACTTCAAAGGTATGCGGCGATGGTGTAAGTAGATTTGTACCAAAAGAATTGGAATAGAGTTTCCGCTTCTGGCAATCATCGCGATCAGTGAAGACTTTTAATGAGTTGTAACAATATTATGTGCATAACATATTACTCATGCTACTTTCTAATCTGTCCCGTTACGCTCTAAATAGTACATTTTGTCGTGAGAAATTTACTGACTTTAAAAACTTATGTAACGCGAGTTATGATGTAATAAAGGTTATGAGGCATCCTTCGTTCTTTTAAAAATTCTTCATATTTTTATATACCACCAACTCAATCTGTCGCAGTCCATTCCAAATCCATTACCAATGCCCGAGTTGTTAATGAACAGGCAATGTCTACTGTCTTTGTTGATGAATAAACGACAGCAAATCTCCACAGAACTTCAAAGACTCCAGCATGGCGATAACAGACGAGGAATCGAAAGAGAACAAGCCAATAACATCAACCCCGCTCCCGAATGGCGAAGTAACCACGTCGTCAGCGTCAGACGATGACGCGCCGCTGAGACGTCCGCAAGACAACGACACGATTTTCAATATAACTGCACAGTCTGTCGTCAACAACCATATGTTGGAGAGGTGAGTCTGACGAGCACTTCCGAATCTAGACGAAGATTCCCGATAGTCGATTTCGGCTGAGTCATCCGCTGGACCTAGATACCATGTACAGACGCCAGCAGATCAAGCTACAACAATCTGTCAAATTTATTTAATAGATTTTCAACTTTATTTATAAAGAAATTAGGTTCAAGGTTGATTGGGAAAATTTGACAGTTTCGGGTAGCTTCATGTGCTGGCGTCTGTACAATATCAATGCAAAGTCTGTTGTCAACAACCATATGTTGGAGAGGTGAGGTTGACGAGCACTTCCGAATCTAGACGAAGATTCCCGATGGCCGGTTCGGCTGAGGCGCCCGCTAGACCTCGACACCATGTTCAGTATCACTACAGTCTGTCGTCAACAACCATATTATTATGTTGGAGAGGCGAGTCTGACGAGCACTTCCGAATACAGACGAAGATTCTCGTGGACCGGTTTCAGTTCGCTTGACTTCGACACCATGTTCAATCTAACTGCATAGTCTGTCGTCACCAATCATGTGTTGGAGAGGTGAGTCTGACGAGCCCTTCCGAATCTAGACGAAGATGTTGAGTAACCCAAAAGAAGGCAGGCCAAATGCTATCAGCATTATATAAAATTGAAATTAATTAAGAAGTTTAAATTAACACATACAGCAGCCGTTAGTCCGGGCTGTCATTCGGACATCTTTGACATTCGTTACGGGTATTCCGAAACCCGGCAGGTCCCGACATAGTTGGGGAAAAAGGCTAAGCACATGGTGAAATTAACACATACAATTTTTATTTGCAGTCCCACGAAGTCAACAGAGAAAACGTCGTCAAAAACTTCACCAAAGAAGAGGAATTCAGGGCACGACCATAGTGGAGGTTTGTGTATTTTTTAATATTATTATTACTACTTTACCTGATGCTTAAAGACACTAACAAAATCTTACCCATCCTTTTCAGACACGGAGAAAGTACTGATAAACAAGACTGAGTTAGATAACGTTGTATATAAGAACGCGAAGGCGCTGCGATCGATCGGGCTTGAAGCACTTCTGGATATGCACGCGCAAATGAAGCATATAGTCCAAGCGTACTCCACGAAGTACGAACGAACGAAGTTACCGCAAGAACTTCACGCCACAGTCGCCAGGTACTTGCAATACGCCAAGAAATGAAGCAACGAAACAGTCGTTTGGACTAAAATTGTAAGTGTAAAAGTTATGTTTGTCGTTTCAAATTGATTGTGGTAAAGTAAGCCTGGTTAAATGTACAAATGAGGTTTAGTAATGTTGTTCATCAGAATGTTAGAGGATGAATAGTTTGAAAAGAGAACACTTGTTAGGTTTTTGTTTTTTTTTAAGATATGCGTAAGGAGGATGCGTTAGTAGGAAAAATCGCAAGAGTTAAATTCTTAATTTAAAATATAAACACATTATTGATATGTATGAAGCAGTTACAAACATGACAATTACACGAATTTTAATTTGAAACTGTAATTAAGTTGTTCTCTAGAACAATAAAGTAGATATCGATATCGATGAATTCTGATTAATGTTTCGAAATGATAACGATTTGATTATTGGTATTGTTTCTATTATCGATTTACCATTAGTATTAACTGCCATCAGTATAGGTCGTAGATGAAACTTGGGAATATCACATTCCATGTTTAAACGAATTCGATCATATCTGAAGCGCCTCGCCTGCAAATGGATAAGGAATGATTTCTCATATGATTCATGATTACGTATTATGTAACAATTCCATTTTCTTTTAAGTTGATGCGACAAAATAATTATGTTTCCAGTTCGGAGAATAATTCATAATTTCGCACTGTACAACGTACAGCTATCGCACATAATTTATTCAATCAAGTATATTCAATTGTGAATGAGGCGCTTGAACGGTGACTATAGACAAACTGTATTTAGATGTAATAAAAAAAATAAAAATTATTAGATGTAATTAGATTATTAGATGTAATAAAAATTGTTTGTATTAAAGCTAACTACAGCCTGTCTATCTTCAATCTAACTTGGATATTTAAAAAGACGAATGTTAAGGTCCTAATTAGGACGTACCGAACACTGCCTAAACGGCTTTGCTATAATATAATGAGTAAGTGTGGGTGATGAATGGGACGCGAACGCCAACTTGACGAAGTAGTGTGCATCGACGGATGATAATAAACTTTATGTCTTTTGAATAAGGTTGGAAATCGCATTACTAGTTATGAAGAAATCATAAGAAATCAATGCTGCTTCATAACAGTGTGTTGTCTCAATGGATTTTCGACTTTATTATAAAAGAATCACGGTTAATTAATCATTGTTCGTGCTTCGTCAAGTTTGCGCTGCGCAAATAATAGTCGAATATTATCCATTCCTAATGAGCCAAATTGTGAGTGAGATTACCAATATTTAATGTCTGATTGAAATGTTATTGCAAGATGTATTCTTATAAAACAAATATTATTATGTAATACTATTGGATAATAGATGGCGCTGTCCTCAAAACTAATATTCATGTTCTGTTCCTTTCGTCAATTTCTTAACATTTTATTGCATAAAAAAGATTAAAGATTCTAGAACCTCTTGTTTCTTTTTCGAATTGATTCTTATATATAATGTCGCTATATTCGATAAGAGATGGCGCTATACACATTCAATTTTGTGTCCTTAGATCTCTTTGGCTATACCACTAGGGAGGCAATATAGCTCATATATAACATCGATATTAGACTATCGATGGTATCAAAAGTGGAACATCGATTATAGAAACATCGGTGTCGGTTCTTGATTGTCATCGGGAGTATAGGAATTGTTGATTCATAGAGAATCCGATCTACTGTCAGTAGTCGACATCTCATGCTATCAACCTTAGACAAGGAGGTTGTAGCAATGGGAACACCAAATATGATCCTTATACCAAAAGAAATAAGTATCAGTGAATTTTTCCAATAGCATTTCAATATGACTTCTAGGTTAGGTTTAAAAATAAACAAATTAAAAGCCCGCTGGTCTGTGATATGTACAGAAGGTTTATATTACATTGTATATACGTCACTGTTCGCTTCATGTTCTTTTGATGCGCGCTTGCTCTTGCGCATGACATATTTGATTGGTCGAGAGCAAACTGTATTCCGCCATGGTAAAGTATTATTTATCATTACAAATATTATAAAAGGAGATAGAATTGTAGGTTTGTTTTTTTTGTTAATTGTAGAAATCGTGTACCCGCAATCCTTATGGTAATAAAGTATTTTTCTGTGTTTATATTTGCATAATTTTTTATAAATCTATTTCTAAAACCATCGTTAAAATTGGTTAGTAAGTGAAGTTGTAATTTACAGTTTTACAGAAATGGTAAAAGAGCTACTCTACTGCCGGTTTTGATATTATCTCGAAAAAAAAAATGCACGTAGTTTGCTGGTAAGAATGAGATAAAGTTAGTGAAAAAATGTAATATACTGGTAACTAAAGCTCATATTCTTAGTCTTATTAAATTATATTTATTAAAATGTGTGCGAATGGAAAATAGTCTTAATAAAACAAACGGCTAATCAAATAAGTCGTGCCACCTAATAATTATGAAATCCTATTATAAATGAACTACTCAGAATAAAATTCATAGTCCTTTAGTAACAAAATTATAAACAATTTGGCTTTTTAGGTGTGACAGTAATAAAATATGCACTGATTTGCGATTTTTTTAAATAGATTTTTACCAAATAAGCTGAACTAACGTATCTTGCTTAAATTAGGATAAGGTTGTACTAACATTAACGTAAAGTATAGATACATTTTTAATTCAAGTTTAATTAATTTTATATTTAAATTATTATTCGTTTTTTCGTGTCGTTTTTTAAGGAATCGTGTCCATCCGAATTTATGGGTCGCTATTGGAGTGTTTAAAACTGAAATAATTGGAATATTGATCTTGTTTAGATAGCAAATGTTAAGGATGTGAATGTTATGGATGTGTTTTATAGACAATGGTTTTCAACACACTTTTGTTGAAAATCGATACGAGATCGATCAGGCTGTGCCCTAATAGAACGGGAATACGCGAAGAAAACACAAAATTAGTCCTTAGTATAGTCCGTAGTTTATAGAAATTCTCAATCGAATTTAAAGTCACACGTAACGTACGCACACATGTCACATCTCCGTGACGTCACCTATCTATCACTGATTGCATGTCTGATTGCACTCTCTGTTCCACCAACGGACCAATGGCTAAACGTGTTTTCCTAATCATAGGGGCATCACAGCGCCAACTTCCAAACACCGAGCTACTACTGAGAAATTTCAAATTGTAAAACAGTTTTGTTCGTCCCGAGACCTGAAACCGAGTTCTCTCGCTCAGCAGTGTCGCTTGCAACCACCGACTAAAAAGGCAGCTAATTTAACTTCCTATTGGTGAAAGAAGTTTCTAAATCGATTCAGTAGATTCAGAGATTACTGCCTTCAATATTTATGTTTTTATAATATTAGTATAGATCTCAAAATATAAAGAAAAGGTAACACAGTAAATATCCGTACTATTTTATAAATATCTTTATCTATGCTTTCATCTAGAGTATTAAGTTATGTGATTGGCTGTTGACGTTACGGTGATTAGCGTAATGTGTGTGTATTTATTTAAGAAATACTACTTTGCGTATTTGTTCGGGGCGCGATCTATAAGGGCAGTGCCTATTAAAAGTTCTGTTTGAAATTGAAAGAAACATTAACTAATTAAACAAATACATTTGGATAGTTAAATAAAATAAAATGTATAGTATATTGCGGCAGCATTTGGTTTGTATATTAGAGATATCGAATTAATCATCATTCCTTAAGTCTATAATCTTCACTTAACAATTTTGTGAATTGAACCTTGTGTACTTTTAATACGATTTAAAATAGTATACAAATCAAATACTGCTCATAACACAGGGAAGCTACTAAGACGTAAATGCGAACTTATACGAGTTGTGAATGTCTGATCGAATCGAGTAGGTGCATATGAAATTTACCTTTATTAAAATTGTACTAAGGATTTAAATTGCAGTTACAGTGCGGCGTTTGAAGTCTTAACAGCAATTTAAAGCAAATGCAAAACTAACTAAAATCTTTTTACTTATAACGAAGTAATCATTAAACTCACATTATTATTTTTTTAATGATGCGGTCGGTAGCTGAGATACTTTGCAAATATCATTTATAAAATTCACAACTCAACATTTTTGAGATATTTTTCAATAAAAGTGTACCATTTATATTTATTAGACATAATGAGCTTAGATCGAAATAGCTCATAAGTAAGAAGAGAACATTAATATTGGTTTATAAGTACTTAAAATACTTCAAATATATTAACTTAACATTTCTTCACTATAATGTGTATATAAAACTAAAATATTTATCGAATAAATTGATACAAAGCCGTGTGATATTGATGGAATATACTCAAAATATAGCCCATATGTTTAACAAAATAGTTACCTCAAAACTTTCCGTACCCAATTTACTCCTTGATTTAAAAGGGCGATAGAGCAGGGACACTGTCGTAACACCACTAACGCCCTTTTATCTTAAGGTATAGTAATGAGCATTTTTTTACTTGTCGGTAGAGAATATAAAAGTGAAGTATAATATATAACATATACATATGTATAAGTGAACGGAGTGGTTTTTGATTAATCTGTGAACTATGTGGGAATATTCTGTTCATTAATATCTAGGAACAGCTACTTAAGCCTTTAGCTGCGCACGCGTTGATTAGTAAAGCCGTTTAACCGTTTATTTTTTCAATGTTAGTGCTAGTTCTTGAAATACACAAGGTCTATGTTCAATCATCTCATTTATGGTAATGATTTAAATTTGAGACATTCTTATAGTACGTTCGCATCGGTACGTGCACGTAAAATTACGGATGCGCTCGTAAAAATGGAGATCATACAACTTTATTTATTTATAAATTTAATAATTCGCCTTAAGTTCACAGGTTCATCAAATACGTTATTAATTTCAATAGATAGATATTCATAAAAAATATAAAAATTGTAAAACAGATTATAAAGTGTGTGAAATTAATAAATACTGCTTGCATTTGCTCAATGAGGAGTATGTACGATATTTGTAAGCACTGTCAGTGTCCACCGTTTGGTTAGTGTATAATTTTGTATTTATAAAATCATATTTAATAAAACTGAAAATAAAAGGGTATGATTTCATGTGATATCAATTATTTTGTTTTATTGTGTATCCTATTATCTTGTTAATAAAATTGTTGGCGAGTTTTAGTTTGATCGCTGAATAAAAATTATTTGTTTTAAACTAAATTTCGTGGACCACAGGTGGTCTCCACTAAAATAATCAGTTTTAAATCGTTGAATGACTGAATTTGTATAATACTGCATTTAAAACGTTATTAATTTGATTTACGGTTCATTTTGGTATGTTTTGACTGTACAGCGATAATGTAATGTGATTTACGTACATACATTTAATTACTAGTGGGATTAAAAAATACGCTTATTCAAAATGATAAAAATCGATTCTGAACAAAACAATTAACAATTCAATTAACCTCTCGTATGGCCGGAACGTAGATCTACGCTCAAAATAAGTTAGTGTTAATCTGCCGGAGCGTATATCTACGCGTAATTACGTGACATCGAAAAATTAATTTTGTGTGTGTAACCGATCGTCTAAATCACTTTAAACGCATTTAATGATTAAAATTATGACCGAATGAACCTAAAATATTGCGCTATTTATCCTTACGCCGGAACGTATACGTACGTTCGATCAATTGATAGTGATAACTACTTTCAAACCACAGTTTCTATTAGTTTATATTTTATAACCATGTTTATTCTAAATGTAATGTATCATACTGCATGTGCTTTAGTAAATAAAAAAAGAAATTTGAAGTAATTCTATTGTAACTTTTTATTATTTGATATTTTCATGCCGAAAGAAACCCTTCTAAAATAATAAATACCTCATCATTTTTTATTGTAAAAGGTAATTAAATAAAGTTTAAGTATCTATTTATAAGTAACATTAACATAAAACTATATAAGTTACGTTGTTACTTTAAAATATATTTTTTTAATATTATCAAGGACGGCCACGCACGTACCATTTTCCGCGGCACCCAGCGCTTTCGGTGCGCATTGTCACCCGGCATACGAGGGGTTAACGTCAGACAGAGTCCATAGTGTTAGTACCAATATTACTTAAAATGTAGTGTTAGTAAATACATACAAACATTACAACACGGTGTGGAGCTGCATCCACCTTTGTAGCATAGGAGAATCCCACCGATTTGGGAATACACTGAGTATAGTGAGGGACAGTCGCGGATTTGTGCCATCAGGGAGGCACATCTTTTGCGGATGGTGGCAGCGAAGCCATTAATATTTGCATCTGCAAACATCTCTGACACACTACAACGCCACGGCAGCCTCAACAATAATGTCAGCTGACTATTATATTGGACCCATCGATCACTGAATGTACGCTGAGTATAATTGAGCCATAGGCTACACGTATAGAAGGATTGACAGCAAGCTTAGAACAGCGTCACTATCACTGAGTTCGTACAACGTGCAAACCTACGGACCAACATATTCTACCGGACAGACAGCGACCTACGTTCCCTTTCGATGTCACAATCGTCTATAAGATATTCAGTGATCCAGTGGCCCAAATATTTAAATTTATTTACCATTGTAAGGACTATCCACACAATGTGACACTAGGAATATCACAAGGAATATATCAGGTTGTATAAAAAGTCTTGCAACATTTTATTCTTCCATTTTTAGAATTTTATAGAAAATTCGTAAGATTCGTAGAGCTGAGTAGTAGAGTATGGTAGAAGTTTCTCGAGAGTTACACGCGGTGAGTATATAAGTGCGTAACGTGCAGTGCGAATCGAACAATGTCTTCAATAAGTCAACCGTCTCTCCGTGCCATTGTATACTATGAGTTCCTACAAGGACATAATGCAAGGACTGCTACCGATAACATTTGTGCCGCATTCAAGAAGGATGTCCTTCATCATTCCACTGCCTGTCGTTAGTACCAACGCTTTGAATCAGGGAATATTTTATTCGAAGATCAGCCACGGTCTGGTCTCCCATCGGTTTTGAACGACGAAGATTTGAAAAGCGCACTGAAAAGGACGCCAAATGCTACCACTCGTGAATTGGCGGCGCACGGTGGGCTGAAAAACGGCTTTCATAGACTTAGGCATTTTATTTTGCAAGTGCCAGTTTTTGTGCCGGATATCACTTCTATTTGTTATAACAATATACAAAAATGACACCAGAATTGATTCTGCACAAAAACGAAGGAATTATATTTTTTTTACGAAAATTTTGTATGGAGCTAGTATGAAAAATCGAAATATCTCTGAAACGGCAGCGATAACCGTAATATCCTTATAGGAGGTTTTAGTACTAATTATTTATGATTTTTTGACATACGTTACATAATGGTTGTAGATGCCTTTTTTTTTTTAAATCGTCAAAATATTTTTATTTATTTTTACATATTAAACGTTCCTTTTAGTGTTTAAGTTGAAGAATTCAGAGCTTTAACAACTCTTAACATAAAATAGCATCACCCCTATAGACCTGAAGGACTAGACAGAGGTGTGTAGTATCTTGTTGATCTTGTAAGATTTCCAACAATACCAAATAGTTGAATATCAGTGTCAAAGTGCCCATGCTGTCGCTTCTTTTAGAAAGATAGGGGAATGAAATTGTTAATTGATCATACCCTAAAAGTATGATTACAACATAACCGGACACATAATAATATCGACACAAAAGGAATTTTAAAACCTTGCATACGTTCAAAATACAAAATAACATATTGTGTAGTCATCTAATGAGTCTGATGACAAGTAATTAAGTAATTAGAATGATGGTTGTAGTCTTCTGATTCTAATGAGCCTATTAAGTGATTAAATGATTTGAAATATCTCGCAACAATACCAACTAAGAACTGCATTCACCTTTTTATAATTAGTGAGCTAATGTGATTTGCTAATGTTGATTAGTTCTACTATGAGTTCTACGAAATGTTTTTGACGATTATAAATTTTTATTATCATATCTTTTATAACTTTAATGAGGGTAGTTAACTAATTATTGACTTTATACAATAAAAGGGCTATAATTTTGTTCCATAATTTAGATTGTTCACAACCGTGTAACTGCTAACACTAAAACTATTTGCTTTGCGACTACAAAATCTTAGAATGGAAAGTTTAATCACCAACTTAGATTTGTTTGTTCTTCTAAAAAGTGAGTGTCCTTCATTTAATCATGAAGTATTGTTTAGTGCAATTGTGTCCCGCATAGGCGATTGCCTTTCTGCCGAAGATCAAGTAACTCTCAAAGAATTTTGCCGGAGATTCACGCGAGCTGCTTTAAACAGGTGGCAGAAATCTAAACGATTCTTTGATAAGTTTAGAAATACGTACGGAGAGTGGTTGCAAGCAAATATTGATTGGCCGAGTTGCGTGCAAACTTTAATAAATCAAGAACCAACTGTTGATGAGATACCAAGAGCACGCTCAGTCTCTCCAGAACCTTCGACATCATCGACTGTTGGAACAATGACAAAAAGGTCCCGAAAACCATTCAAAGATCTGGGAAGCAAACAGAAAAAGAGAAGATCTAGTGAGCACATAGGCGAGGATTCCTGTGAATTGGCATATGCAGCTGCAGCACGTTTAAAAGAAGAAGGTTATGAAGATATCGCATCTGTAATCAATTATATGATCAAAAATCCAGAAGCTGCCGTTAAAATCAAGGAAAGCATTAAAAAAACAGTAATATTTACACCAGAGAAAGCACTTGGATTGCTTCTTTCACTTAAGCTTTCAAAGTGGCAATATATTACGTTGCGAGAGACTGCCATTCGGGAAGGTGCTAAGGATATTTACCCATCCTACTATAAACTGCAACAAACTAAGCTTGCATGCTACCCTCCTAATCAATCAGTATCAGTTACGGATTCATCAGCTAGAATTACACTTCAAGCTTTACTTGACATCACGGTGAAGCGGATTCTTCAAAGTCTTTCTGATAATGTGGAAAATAAGCAGTTAAAGCTGATATCGAAGTGGGGATTTGATGGTGCTTCCAATCAAAGCCGATACAAGCAGAAAATGGACGGCGAGCATGATGATTCAAGCATTTTCATGACCTCCTTGGTGCCACTGAAACTGACAGATGGAGATAATACTATATGGACAAACCCGAAACCATGCTCAACTTTTTATTGTCGTCCGGTTCAGTTCACTTTTGTAAAAGAAAGCCATGCAGTTGTCATTGATAACAAAAGAAAAATGGATGAGGAAATTGAGGCCCTTAACCCCACAGAGTGCATTAATAGTAACAGGGTGACTCATAAACTAATGATGACAATGATCGACGCAAAAGTCTGCACGTACCTTTCTGAAGCTAGATCAAATGCATCATGCTACCTGTGCTTAGCAAAACCAACAGAAATGAACCACTTAGATGCTGTAACATCAAAAACTGTGTGTTCTGACATATATGAATTTGGCCTATCATCCCTACATGCCCGTATAAATTGCATGGAATGTCTGTTACACATTGCGTACAGACTTGACTTCAAACAGTGGGCAGCAAGAAGTAATGGGCATAGAGATATGTTACAAAACAGAAAAAAAAAACATTCAAAATAAATTTAAAGAGGAGCTCAATCTGTTAATTGATATAGTAAAACAAGGCTCGGGAACTACCAATGACGGGAATACCGCAAGGAAGTTTTTCGAGTTTCCCAATAAAACTGCAGCTATTACTGGGTTGGATCAAAACCTGATAAAAAGATTTGCTGTTATTTTGCAAGCAATAACATCTGGTGAGAAGATCGATGTCATCAAATTTAAAGATTTTGCTCGCAAAACAGCAGAAAAGTACGTGGAATTATACGACTGGTACTACATGTCATCAACCGTACATAAACTATTAATACACGGAGCTGACATAATCGAAAAAAATGATATTGTCCCGATTGGGACTCTCTCGGAAGAAGCCTCAGAGTCTCGAAACAAAGATTTTAGGAGGTTCCGGGAACATCATTCGCGGAAAAGAAGCAGGCAAGATTCTAATCAAGATATCCTAAATATGCTTGTTGTTTCTTCGGATCCTTTTCTAAGTGCACAAAGGCCGAAGTTAGATGCCAAAAGGAAGACAACCTTTTTTGCTGAAACTCTCGACCTAATACAGTTTCCGGAAACTGAGTTCGAGTTTGTAGGTATATCCGATCTGGATTCTGACTCGGAATTGGAGTCCGACAACGAAAGTTGTAAAGAAAATTTGTAAAATTTAATTATTTTTCTTTATGTTCTTTTGTTATTTATGTTAGTTTATTGTACCAATATGTTTAGTTAATAATTTCATAAATTATAGTTTCAAATATGTATTTTGTATAATTGAATTTATTAGATATTATTTTTGTTACTTCTGTTTTATTTAAATTACCTATCAATAAAAAGTTTATATACAGTCTTTTTTTTTTCACATATTCTTAATATTTGGGGAAAAAGCATGCTTCCTAACGATGTTCTTAACTTTGACACAGTTCATGGATCGTTTTGAACAGTTTCATATGTTAAAATAAATAATGTTAGTACTATAATCCCCTATAAGGATATTATTATTATTATGTGTCCGGTTATGTTGTAATCATACCTTTAGGGTATGATCAATTAACAATTTCATTCCCCTATCTTTCAAAAAGAAGCGACAGCATGGGCACTTTGACACTGATATTCAACTATTTGGTATTGTTGGAAATCTTACAAGATCAACAAGACACTACACACCTCTGTCTAGTCCTTCAGGTCTATAGGGGTGATGCTATTTTATGATAAGAGTTGTTAAAGCTCTGAATTCTTCAACTTAAACACTAAAAGGAACGTTTAAATATGTAAAAATAAATAAAAATATTTTGACGATTTTTAAAAAAAAAAAGGCATCTACAACCATTATGTAACGTATGTCAAAAAATCATAAATAATTAGTACTATAACCCCCTATAAGGATATTACGGTTATCGCTGCCGTTTTAGAGATATTTCGATTTTTCATACTAGCTCCATACAAAATTTTCGTAAAAAAATTATAATTCCTTCGTTTCTGTGCAGAATCAATTCTGGTGTCATTTTTGTATATTGTTATAACTAATAGAAGTGATATCCGGCAAAAAAACTCGCACTTGCAAAATAAAATGCCTAAGTCTATGAAAGCCGATTTTCAGCCCACCGTGCGGCGGCACTAGGCTGCAACCATATGACAGCTGCTAATCACCTTCATGAGCTCCATGAACTTCGTGATTCAAACAAAGCTTCACGCATTAGCATTTGCGAATCGCTGCTACTTCGCTCCCACAGGAAGGAATTTTTGCGAGATATCGTGACTGGTGACGAAAGCTGGGTGTTGTATGCATATCATACAAGAAAACATCAGTGGCTTCGAAGTGGTGAACAGCCTCCAAAACAACCAAAAGCAGAAAAATGTGAACGAAAAGTACTTCTCTGTTGTTGGTGGGATGCTCAAGGAATGCTTTCTAATTTCGAATTTCTCGATACCGGTACCTCTATAATAGCAGAAGTATACGCTGCACAACTACAAAAGCTGGCTGACGTAATCCACCAAAATCGCCCGAAACGTGAAAATGTTTTTTTCCTACATGATAATGCGCGTCCACACGTCGCGAAGAAAACCCATCAGAAAATTTCGGAGCTCGGTTGGGAAGTTTTGCCACATCCTGCCTATTCACCGGACCTTTCTCCATCGGACCAGGATACTGCAACTTCAAGGCGAAAAAAATTGTATGGACTTTGAGGGGTAAATAATGGTAGATTTTGCTGTCTCACCTGTTCCGTGCGCTTTCTGTTTCTTTCATGACAGTCAGCCATATAATTATGTTTACTTGTCGTGTGTCTTGTAGTATTTTGTAAGTTTGTGCTTATTATTTTCTGGCAGTTAGTTACGGTTAATTTTTTATCTTAATTTGTTAAAAGTGTGATCTTGTTCAGTAAACATAATTGTACCATAATGCCACCTAATAGCCGATTTATAACTTCTGAAGTCGTAAAGGTAATGAAAAAAGGAAGTTTATAGCAAAATTTCCATTAGATGAGGCTCGGTAAGTATTGAATTAGATATTTGATTCTATATTTTAACTAAAACATGGTACTAAAAGGCTTAATCGATCTTTTAATTTTCAATTTTATTTTGTGATAGTGATGTGCTGTAACGCAAATGGCTCTTATCAATTATCGATTAATGGTGTGTCTGTTTATAATTGTTTATAAACAATGTTAATTTTTATTAACATTGTTTATAAACAATTTGCCGCATTTGCGTTATGTATAATTTTCAGGCAACACACCAAAAATAGTTTAGTCACAGGACATTTTTGAAGTTTTTTCTTAGTTAAAACATAAAGTATCTTCCCGAGCACCTGACTATAGAGGGTGCGTCTCATATCATATAAAGTTATTTGGTATATTTTCATTTCAATAACGTTGCAGTTAATGATTATCAAATACAAGAATAAAGTGGACATGGTCACTGACGTTCTGACGACGGAGCTCCATCGAATGAAATATGAAATGTTTATGACCGCTATGTGTTTGCGTCCAGAAGAAGATCGGGATTAAATTACTGCAATCCTTGACATCATTATATTATTTAGTCTAATAATCTGTAGTAGTTTTATAATTAAGAATATACTGGGTTTTTTAAAAACTACAATCCTTGCTTTATTTCAACACAAATCCTTTCTTAAATTTAAAAAGTTAAAAAAAAGCCCGTTACCGACCTGTATACTTTATCGATATCAATAAAGAAGTTACTACCATTGCTCAGCACTTTTTAGTCTGATAGGTTGGTAGTACTGTTGTATGACGTCTTGTTCCTCGTGTATGTTCGTTCAGTTGGTATTGAAGTGAACTGTTACCTGTTTTTATTTTTTAGTACTAAGTCCCGTCTCTTAAAACATAGTGTATTACATACTCTGCATCGGACTATCATCTATTTCGGGATTAAAAAAAACATCTAAGCGATAAAATAATCGACGATCGGGCTCAACTCGGAAAGGAAGTTACTGCCTTTTTTAACTCACGTCCGCCGAAGTATTGGGCGAGCGGAATAGAGAACTTACTCGTACCAGGACGTTGGGCTAATGTCATAGATAGTGATGGTGATTATATTGTTGACTAAAATTGTAAATTAATATAATAAGTAAACTATTTTAAAAAGTAACAAATATTGCAAGACTTTTTATACAACCTGATAGGAATATCAGGATGTGCATTAATTATGTTACATGTATAATTCTTGTCGCTATCGCTAGGGTGGAATGTCGTTGAATAGATCCGTTCAAAGACATCGTATTCTATTATCTCGATTATGACGCATTTCGTCAATTAACTTGTTTTTATGGCCAATTTTTGCGAACCAATTTTTTTGTCAATCAGTTTGATTCTAATTATTCGATGCCTGTTTTCCTGTTTCTTCTGGACTTTGGTCGCGACATCACACAATCCCTTTGATTTCTTAAAGGGATTCTCTGAAGTCTGATAGTAATAAATATCGGATATTTTTACTTTCAATCTACATCGGTAGATTGAAAGTCAAAATATCTTCCAATGGACAACCAGTAGGATGTTTCCTTTATAGGAAATGGAGCAAAATGAATATGACGCAAATCTACTGCAAACCGTGAAAGATTTTATCATTCTTCACTTTTCGAAAATCAGCTCCACACTCTACCCTCTAAATACAGGTATGTACGTCGGTCATTCTACGATCTCTCAATGCTTCCAGATAAAAAAGGCCCCATTTAGACTGCCTATAAGCAGCATATTTAGTCTGGGGAGTTCTTGCCTTACTGCTATTCTTTTCTAGCTGTTTTGGCGATATTCTTCTGCAGGCGCTTATTACCCGTAACAATAATCAAGTGTGAAGGTCAAAGGTGACGTCAATAAGACACATTCATGTGTCGAGATTGCATGGTAGTCTTTATAATTTTTCAAGTTAAGTTAGTAATATATATCGATGTAGTTATTTGTATCCTTATCCATTTTTGTCATCATTTGGAATTCTCCTATTAAGAAAAATAAACTAATGGAGGTGAAACACAATACGTGAACAAATTGGACTCGTGAGTGTCGCTGTCATAAATAAAATGAAACGACAAATTGGTATTTCATATTTTTATTTTTTACACTTTACGTCGGTGACCGTAAACGAATTTTACTACAACGCTCCATCTTTCGATTTCAATTACACGTTAGAATGATACTAGAACATAAATATTTTTTCGTATTTTATTTAAGATCAAATAGATAATCTTTTTTACACCCTAATGTAACGATATCATTTAATTTAATTTGTCATTATATTAAGCAAAAATACAACAAATTAAATTACAAAAAAAAAACTTACAATTAATTATACTCTTTATCGGAGAGAACAATTATCTAAAAGCTAAAATCATTGCAATTACAATTTATAAATACTCGTAACAAAAATTGAAGGAACTAAATATTTTGAATTTTTACTAAAATTAATATAATCACATTTTATCAACTAAAAATAAGTACTCAATGTCGTACAATATATTATCTATTAATTCTTTACGTTATTACATTTGGCTCCTGATGTCACCTATGCTTAATGAGAACAGTGCTGAAAAGCTGAACGTAGTTTTATAAGAACGTGTCTAGCGCCGCAGAGTCGAGAATAAACAGAATTTACTATATAACGAAGTGTTAAAGCAATAAGGTAAACCACAGAACCAGATATATACATATAGACAAATACAAAACATATTCCGTTTGAACTTTAAAACATTCTCTTATCATAACCATTTCGTCAATCGCAGGACCTACACATTAACAAATAACAAAACTTAATTACAAAAATAACTTCTCAATTAAAACTTTAACAAAATCACTCTAATACTGCTGAATTTGTACGAATTAGGTAAATATTGAACGTAATCTATGGTCACAAGTCACAACACAAGCTCAGCGAACTTTGTAGAACAGTAACAAAACGCCACACTTCTCGTGAAATCATTTCTTTACATTTTTTGGCACATGTATTTACGTTTCATACAGACAATTGTTTATTTATTCAATACATGACCTTACTTTATTATCTACATGTGAATCCGTTACATTTAATTACAAAAGTGCGCGGTTTTTGCTTTCATGTTGTCAGCGTAAACGGAATGAGAAAAAAGCAATATAAAATCTGTTAAAACTATTACAATATTTTAATCATATTTAATCGTTTAATATATAAAATCCCTGTAATGATAATATTGTTATTATGAAGTGACACTATGTGTTACTACTGTATGTATGTATGAGGATTCCATTGTGGCTGTACTGTTATGTGAAATGTACAATATTTTTTATAAAATAGAATCGTAAATAGTGTTCAGTCTTCTGTTGAGAGATTTTCATGTTCCGTCGACTATAGTTAGTTAATTTGGATCAAAATATGGATAGTTCCGAGTAAAACACGCGGGAACGATACGTGGAAAGGAATCGAACTGTCATCGAACGTAAACACTGTTTTTGATAGCGTATAAAGGAAACGATTTATTCAACAGATATAGTTCATTATTATACAAATAATATTTACAACAGGTAAAATCATGTGTTCTAAGAAACCACACTGTATCTCTAGTGATCACTGTATACATTTATCTAAAGCCAGATAGTATTGAACGATTTATTCTAACTTTCATTATTAACTAAAATCTTGAAAGCTCCTTTTTATTTGAACATTGAGTGCAGATACATTATTTGTCTAAACGTGGCGCGCACTGTCATTTTCTTTCGTGGACATTCAATGAATTAGTTTTTGAAGAGTTGGAGAGGCTGGCAATTACCTATTCTAGATTAGCAATGAGTGTTAGAGAGATCTTTTACGTTGTTGTTAATTGTTGTTGCTTAGGACTATTCATGACTCAATGATTCAAGAAGATAATTGCAGCTCTTTTCCTCGTCACATTAATTATTATTATTGATAAAAAAGACTTGAATGATTTTGTTTTCTGGACATCGTCCTTGTTTTGCGCCAGTTAGTGCTGTATCGTGGAAAGTCTGTTGAGTACTTTGACGTTTGAGTTTGGAACGCTGTCAGAACGTTTGGTGAGTGGATGTGTGTGACTAGTGCGTCGCGGCCCCCTGACGTCTGCGTCCCCCAATCGGCCCAGCTCACTGATTCACATCACTAACACTACAACAATTACAAATACACTACTATTTACCATTTTAGACACATATAAATGTCCTCCTTATTTACTGGTTAATTCAAAAATTTATATCCCATTATTTTTTTATCAATAACTATTTACAATTAAAAATTGTTTATCATCGAATTAATACTATTATTACGAAATATTTTACAAACTTTGGTGAAATGCAGAAGTGAATTCGCACGTATAACGTATTATATCTACAAAGGTTCACTATGAATGAAGAAATCAATGTATTATTATATTCAATACTAATTAAAATCGTAAGAAATTATAGTACATTATCTAAAAATAGGGAATGTAACGGAATGTGTTAACAATAATGAAATTCGGAATGTCTTAACGATAACAATCACAACACCTTTCATACTTATTGCACTCCTTCAAAATAAATTATCGCCTATCATTTAGTACGCGACATTAATATACATTTACAATATTAACACATCTTTTAAATATAAATTTAACTAATTTAATGCGGACGTCGCCGGTCGCGATCCGGAGATTCACAAATACTTCCTAATACAATTTACGTTATCCGGTAAACTGAAACTTTTCTAGTGTATTCATAGTAAGTTCCAATTTAGTATTGCACATTAAACAATAGCAATTATACACGGGCGTTCAGCTACCGTCGAAGTTATTTAAGCGAGTTTTAGGTTCCAATCGAAATATTACACTATGTGGCCGCGTCGCCAGATCCTTACTGTTTCCTCGCGAGTGATACCTCTACAAAAGTAATAACAATAGTTTGCGTCGCAGAAACATGAAAAATGGCTTCCCGCGTCTGAATTCGCCGTCTTCCATTTTTCATACCTCTGTAACTTACACCAATTTTAAATAACGTGTCACCTCACCATTTGGCTCGTCGACATTATAAAGTTGTTAGAAGTTTCACTATAGTACCACTAAGCACACCAACTTTAAGTTCTGTCGCCAGTGATCGACCACAAGATATAAAATTAATTTCTAAAACACGTAAATATGTTTGTTACGAGACTTATTAATACACTAACTAAATTCCAGTTTTAGTCTGTCAACAGATGAAACAAGCGAGTTCCTGACGATGTCTGGCTGCGACAGCGGCGGGACATCGGAGCCCGCTCCTACAGACACTGAATGGTATGTCAACAGTTGAAGGTACAGCTTATCGGAGCGGCGTGGGATCTAGTCCTGTCCGTTGTGGTGCAGCAGCTGGCGCGTGTCGGGCGGATGCGGCGGGTGCGAGGGCGCGCGGTACGAGTCGCCCTCCTCGTCGGCCGAGTTCTCCTTTGACCTGTCACTCTTACAATCTTCCTCTTTCGTTACTCCTGACAGCGAGTCCAGAGCCATCGGCATCGACTGATACAGTTCCCGCGCTTTGTCGTTCGGTGGTAGTAGATGCAGCATGTTAAGCGGCATCGGGAAGCCTGGCGGGAATTCCGGGTAGAACCCTTGCTGGAATGGATTGAACATGGGATTCGAGGCGATGTCTGGCTCGGAGCTCGCTGGTCGTTGTGAGTGGTCGTCTTTGTCGTGGTGTTTGCTTGAAGGTTGGTTGTTGTTGTTGTTGCCGGAGTTAAGGTTTAGCACGTCTAGAGGTCCGCCGATACAGTCTTTCCTGAGCTGCTCCAGCTTTAGGCTCTTTCCGTACTTGCCGCGCACGTACATGAGCAGCGAGTTGTAGGGGATGCCGAAGATCCTGGAGGCCTGGCTTGTCGTCATCTTCTTGTTCCACACGTGCTGCAGCGCCTCCGTGAGCTCGGCGTTCGTCCACGATCGAGGTGGACCGCCGCGCGGCGCGCTGTGCTGACCCTTCGGTCGCCCTGCGGACGACAGATAACATTATTAATATATTAATGTGGTTTGAGGTTTCGTGTCATCGGAACAGAAAAGTTTAGCTAACTAATTACATAACGAAACAACCGCGAGCGCGGAATTGTGTGATTTACGAGCGGTGAAGTGCAGGCTCCGCGGCACGACATGTGCCGTGTGCCGCGCCACCGCGACGGCATTACGCGAGTGCACCATTATCTAATAACCATGTTTCGGCTGACTGCTGAGCAATAACTGTGTACGGAGCGACCGAGCGAAATGAGCGGGTTGCGGCGACATTTTGTTGGCGGCGATTTGTCATTAATTTGATGCGAGCACGCGACTATTACGGCGGTTTGTCAAAAAGAAACGCGGACATGCATACGCCGGCGACGTCGCCCCTAACTTTATAGTTTTATAATTTCAACTGAGCACGTTAACTCGATTCCGATCAGATAATTCGAGGAACATTTTGGAACGTCGCTGGAGAAATGATATTTTATTAGGTATGGAAATTAGTTTTTCTTTTAATAGTCGTCGGGGGTCACGCGAGCTTTATAAATTAAAAAGGATGTTTTCTATTTGTAGCTCGTTAGCGAGGGAAAGGAGTAGCGGAGCAGTGGAGCCGGTACACGTGTGCCTGTCTCGAGCGATGGGCGCTAATCGATCGGCGACTATTGTGCGGTCGGTGGAGCCGTCGGCGACCAGCCTCGGAGCGTATTCAAAGCATACGTTAGAGTCGGCGTCTGTTCCCCTATGAGATACGCTATCAGATCGTCTTAATAAACATTTGCTCAGAAACAATGGGCGTTTAACATTCGCGCGGCGAGATTGCGAGACCACTCGATGTGTGATGGGGACGCGAGGATGCAGCTTGTGCATTATTGCGCTTCGATCCTTTGTTGTGGCTCGGCACGCGTCTACTATTTGTGATGCGAGTGTGTGAGCACCATTGTTCACAGATAACTTGAATACGTATGTGAGTCTTTCAAAGAATATTTGCTGTAGGCTTTGGTTGTGGCGTAATACAGAAACCGATGGTTTATTATTCTTGATTGGGAGTTCGAACTTAAGAGCATCGAACTTAGTAAAGGATAAAGCCTCACTCTGAAATGTTTACCGTCTCGTGTAGCTTGAGACGATAAACATTAACAATAGGCAAATATACATGTTATTATTACAGAAAAGTGCTTGTTATTTTGCTACTTTCAAAGGAATTCGCTTTGGGTGCTGCCTGACAATTGCTTTGATTTTACCCTATTGCTGATACATATTGAGATATACCGAGAATGATAAACTTACATTTCTTTTTAACGTTAGTGAATAGTTGTGCGTCAAGTGGCGCGCGGTGTTCCACGTCCATCATCGGGTACATCTTGTGCTCCATGCCTGGCGGGAACAGTCCCAAAGGAGAGTCCATGCCGAACACTGGAACAAAACAGAAGACAGTGTTACTTGAGGAGAACAAAACAAAAATCGTAATCAATAAAGAAAGGAGATTTGGTGCAGCTATAGAAATTAATAAGAACAACACTAGACAGACACGTTGATGACATTTTTAAATGTCCCCAGCATTAGAATAATTCTAATTGCTCACTACAAGTGAAGCGCGGTGACCTATAGAATATTAAAAAGTTTTAGCGAGGACCTATTTATTCATTTCACACTTGAGCGCCTTTGTCAAGAATTGGCACTAAAACCTACGCGAGTCTAGGAACCTGAACTAAACTGGAAAGACGCCTGTGCATAAATTTAGGTCAGAAATACTATTGTTATAACAGGATTGGACTGCTTCTTAAATGTTAAATCTCGTTAAGAGCACAGAATATTTTTTAACAAAACTGAAACTGTTAAAATTGTCAAAGTACACCAAAATCTTCAAACATGCAAAACACGTTACATCGTTGGTTTTGGCTACTTATTAAATGGAATATTTATTTTATAATGTCAAACAATATTTCAGAAAAGAGTATATTTTAAAATATCGAAATTATATTCCCGTAAGACGCTAGACAGTACTACAGCGCCAAGTGTTGCTACTCGGCGGTAGATGGCGTTAGCTGTATAATGCAAACCTACGTATCCAATATAGCGAAAGCGTGGTTGGTTAGGTACTTTTTGTTTGAATAACCGATAGGTCAATCATTGTCTTATACACTTTTTACATCTACTCACTGAAGATATTGTGACATGATTATTATTTGCTAGTAGGTAATAAAATACTGCCTTTACAGCAACCAGCATAATATATTTGTATTTCAAATAATAATTATATAGTTTCACGCTTTTCATTTCAACAGCAATAATTAATTCGCTAATGGGTACGAATGAGAATTACGTGATTAGTGCCGATATCTTTTCCAATTAAAATCAACACAAACACTGATTTCTTTTAGAACACCTTCAATAATTATAAATATTGCATATTATTTCAAGACCTGGCTTTTAAGTGGACGCTAACAAGAATTTCACATACATAGGTACAATAAATAACATCTCCCGTACCTAGTGTCGTCGGCCGCTAATCGAATGCGACAAATCGATCGCCTTCGTTGCTTTATTGCGAATCTTTTGTTCTGTAGTGTAGTGATTTGCGTTTATGCGCACCTTGTACATACTTTGAATTGAGATTGTCTGGTTTTGTTAATTAAATAAGAGTGAAAACATTTTTATTGCATTGTTTCAAGTAGGTGAATATCAGTTCTTACGATTCCTTTATAATAAACAGTTGGAGTTATTATGAAGGAAATAATGATAATATAGGAGTGCAAGAAATTAGCAATTGATTTTATCCATTGACTAGCTGTTACCCGCGACTTCGTTCGAATGGGAATTTCACATATCCAGCAGTGGATTTATTGCTCCAAAAACATCTCTCGCGTTTTCAGAACACTTTCATCACAATCAAATCGCTGGTATAACAACGCATAAAGGACACACATACAAACATTTAGTTTTGATTCTTTAATACCCCTGTGTTAATTGTCAAAGTGCCACATATTGAATAGTTCAAAAACTGTATATTTTTGTAGCGGGATTTTTTTTAAGTCCGAAAGACAGTGCTGTAACAACATCGTTAAGAGATTATTTACAAGACTTAAAAGGATTGTCGTTATAACATATATCGTAGAAAAATCAAACATTTAAATGGAAAGAGTTGAAATATTGCATTTACTCCGTATTCAGATGAGAAGCGATTCAAGGAGTTGCAATGTATTGTGCGACGAATCGATATCGCTGGCGCTGTTTTACACCGAGACACCTCTTGCTAACTTATGTAGATGAAGAATCCATAGATTTTCAAGATTTCAAAGAAACATAAGGTAGTTTCTGTGTAGGGTTCTTATAAAAAAAGGCTTATTAATACAAAATGTAACAAAATGATATGTTTAATTATGATACGCAGATTCTAAATTCAAATGCTATGATAAAAAACAAAATTACTACTGCAAAAATATTCTTTTTTTTTCCTGTATGCTCTGTAATCGTGCTCTTACAGTTGGCCGTAGTTATGCAAAAAGGATCCATTCCACACTTTTTCCGAAATTGAGTTATATTGATATTTTTAATATATCACCCTGAAGATGCTTTTGGTATATATAACTCAATTTTGGAAAAGATAGATAGATAGATATACTCTGTATTGTACACCATAACAGAATTAAATAAGGACTTAAAAAACTACAAAGGGTGTTACAATGGGCGGTAAAAGTTTGGATTGGATCCTTTTTGCATAACTACGTCCAGTTGTAAATTGAGGTTTAGTTTTAATGCAACTCTGTACTTAATGTTATGAGGCACCTTATGTGTTTAGTGACTTTAAATGAGCGTGTAATGCTAAGTAAATCAACCGTTTGCATCAATGAAACATGTCAAAGACATAATTGTCATTAAAAATTATCAATATTTATTAATATTGTACCTAACGTTTATTCACCCCTAGTTGACAATTTCAAATTATATAGATATTAAATAAGTTATGTCCATTTCTAGTAGACGTTAACTCATATGGAAATCCAATCAAGCATAGAAGCTTTCACCACTAAAAGCAAATTTCTTCACAGTTACATGTAACTGTTCATTTATGCCATAATCCCATGTTATCTGCCTGCATTACTACACTAAACGTCCGTGAGTCTAATTAGGTAAACTGCGGATAGGTACATTACCACGATATGTGCACACAGAGAGCAGTTTTACTGCCCACTATAATTTGTACGGTCTGCATCAACTTGGGAATAATAAACCGAGAATTATGTTCGTTATTTAATCTATACTGAACGCTCATTTGGTAGTCGTTTTCGTACTAAACTTATCGTGTGTTGAATACATTCAATTTTCCGCATACATCTTTTTAACGTTAGCTTTTTAACTTTTACTGCTGATGGTACTAAAGAACCGTTAATAATACACGTCACTAGTTGGACCAGAGACTAGCGAGCCAGTCCGCGACTCGCTATTTTGCATAATTACCGACAGTCAATAAGCCCACATTCGGATCGAAGACTTAAAAATAAACGTTTCAAGTGCATATGTTGATGTGGAAAGTGGGTTCTGTAGATCATTGGCTACCTCTATTTTATTTGTGTGCAGCAGTTAATTGCAGTTTATACCTTTTAGGTAGTTAAAGAAGGTATTGAGGATCTTTAAGGACTAGGTAATATGTGTCACTACGCCAAGCATAAGTATCAGAAATATTGATGTAGAAATATTGAGCTTACCGCGATATTCTTTTTCATTTAATGTATATACATGCAATATAGTCTTTATGTATCCTCTAGTTTTTTTCCCTTTGTGGTAAATATTACCAGAAAAACGATGGAAATCCGCTGTCTGATCCAATCCTGGGTTATTCCCATACATTTTAAGTTGTCACCCAGCAGTTTATTTCCGTTTGTCTGACTGCCATATTGTATTGTCATATTATTATCTGTCATTATTTCTGAGCCAAATGTGTTGTCAGATGCCTTGGAATTCGGTCCAACATAGAATATGTGTATTTCGGACTACAAGCTCCTAATGATATGCCCAACATGGCACGCTCCACTCCATGGCCCTTTTAAACTTATCGCGGTAATCGTAGATTTAAACGGAGATACTTAAAACGGTGGTTACAAAATATTTAAGCTTTAGATTTATGCATTCTGCGAAGGAACATAACATATCACGAAACTTTTTGAGTTGTTATGAACCATCATTATACTGATATAATTGAAACAGTAATTGGTTCTTATGATGTAATTGCGGAACCCTAATAAAGGTAGGCAAATCTAAATCTAGTTGCAAGTACTTTGGGTGGTTGAAATTATTAGCTTTTTTAAAGTTAAAAAATGAACTATGTAAAAGGTTTCCACGGGTGTCTTGGATAGCACGTGTGTCTAGTGAAATTTTATTGTTTTTGAGTGATTGTTGATACGTTTGTGACTTGTTTTTATAGAATTGTGTTGTCCTTGTGTTCGTAAACAGGTTTGTATTGTGCTTGTCCCAGTGTTAGTTTTAAGATGGATTTAAATAAACCTCCTGATCCCGGTCCCCCTGACATCTCAGTTTCCCCAAATCCTTTTCCTAGTGACCCACTATCACAATTCGCAGATGTAGTCTGTAACATCGCAGGCATGGACTCGACTCCAACTACACAATATTCACGAAAACGTCCTGTTGACGATGAAGCTCCTATACCCACACCACCAAGCAAACAACCTAAAAGCCAAATTGGTCGGATTAGATACTCCGTAACGGATAAGGGTCCATATATAGTTCATGTATCTCGAATTGAAACCCAACCAAATGCTGGAACAACATTACATCCTGTGAACTTTGGAAAATTCTTAATCCAAAATAATGTTAGGAATATAATACGCGATGGCGTTAAAAGAGTTGGCCGTAACAGAGTTTCTGTGGAGTTTATCTCCCCTCAAGATGCGAATTCTTTCCTGGCAAATAATGTATTGCCAAAATTTAGTTATTTTGCTGTTATTCCCACATTCAATATAACTAGGATGGGTGTTGTAACCGGTGTACCTATAGATATCACAGAAGATGAAGCTATAACTCTCTTGTCTGTGCCCCCAGGATGTGGGCAAATATTGAAAATTCGCCGCATTAATAGGAAAATACAGAAAGACGGTGTTAATGAGTGGAAAACCACAGAAACTTGTGTCATTACTTTTGATGGCCAAGTTCTCCCAAAACGGTTTTACTGCTGTTACACATCCCTCCCTGTTGAACAATATATTTACCCCACAATCCAGTGTCGCAAGTGTTGCAGATTTGGTCATGTGGCTAATCTCTGCAGATCCAAACCGCGTTGTAACAAATGTGGCCACGACCACCCTGGTGATGGTTGCTACATCCCTGAAAAAGATGCTTTCTGTGTGCTCTGCTCGGGGAGCCATTTTGCTAATAGCAAGTCATGCCCTGAGCATGGTAGACAGAAGGCTATCAAGGCTATGATGGCTGAAAAATCAATTCCGTACGCCGAGGCAAGTAAAATTATCCCGGTAGCCTCACGCAACTATGCCAATGCTACTAAATCACAATCTTATAATAAAACTGTGACACTAAAACCCAAGACACATGCCCCACTTTCCCCATCATATGACAAATCAGCTCATAATCAAATAATTAATTCTCCCCAACCTTCTCAGCCCAATGGCTGTGCTCTTAACTATAATACTTCTTCTAGTAATACAATTTCTGTTATTGAACTTCTCCTAAAACTTCTACCAACAATTATTTCTTCTTCTAATCCCCAATCACCGTCCAACGTTGCCGATCAACTTATTTCAATACTTTTAGATATAAAAAATGGCGTTAAACCAAGTATTTCTTCAATGGAATGTGAGGAGCGTGTGGCATAAAAAGCACGACCTCATTTTCCTACTCAACAAATACAAACCTTTAGCTTGTTCATTAGCTGAGACCTGGCTAACCCCAAGTCTGAGCTTTCGTATGGCACACTACAACATACTTCGATGTGATAGACCTGACGGATATGGAGGGTCAGCTCTCTTTGTTAACAGTCGTGTTCCACTGTCACCCTTATCTTTTTCCTCACCTACAGGTGATATGAGTATAGTGGCTGGTCGGGTGGAAGGCATTACAGTCTTTTCAGTTTACATAGCTCATCCCAATCTGAATTTATTGGGTATTTTAAGAAACATTATCTCCAACGTCCAGGGCCCAGTGCTGGTCATGGGCGACTTTAACTGTCATCATTTCCGGTGGGGGTCTGAACGTTGCGACACCACTGGTATGGCCCTAGTTGAGATCCTTGATGATATGGACCTTTGCATTTTAAATAATGGTTGCCTAACTCGCAGGTCTCCTCCTGGACAGCAGAAGAGTTGTGTTGACCTAACGTTTTGCTCTGTTGAATTGGCTGCTTCGACCCATTGGGAATGTACAACCTTATCGCATGGCAGTGATCATTACCCTATTGTTATATCTTTGTTAGACAAAACTTATTTAGAAAAAACTTCTCCTCCACTTTTGAAGTACAATTTATCCAATCCAGATTGGTCCAAGTTTACATCATTACTGGAACAGAAAATAGATACACTTCCAAATTTAACTTCATATTTACATCATCCCTCTGATCACCGCCATGTCAAGAGTTGTTATGAAGGCTTTATTGAGGCTGTAACTTCTAGTGCAGACTCTTGTTTTCCACTGAAAAACAGTGCCCGTAACAAAATCCCGTCACCTCCATGGTGGGACCAAGAATGCACAGCATGCTCAGTTGTTAGGTTGAGGAATGAGGCCGAAAGACATTACAATGGGGAGATGAACACCCAAAATCTGATGGCTTATTTACAGGTTTATGCGAGATCCAAACGCCTTCTCCGTAGAAAGAAACGTGCGGGTTGGGTCAAATTCTGTTCGTCCTTATCACCCTCCACTCCAATTTCACTCATGTGGAAGAATATCAATAGGTTTAGACGTGGGTGTACTCTTTCAGTATCTCCACCCATCGCTAGGGAAACATCTGAACTTTTTTTTGACAAAATTGCTCCACCTTACGTTCCGCTCCTGTCTGAGTGCCATAGCTTACCATGCCTTACTGAATCTGATGACCCTTTTGACGCGCCATTTACATTGGAAGAACTAGATGTTGTGCTCAAACATGTCCAGGATTCAGCACCTGGTATTGATGGGATACCATATTCTTTTATGACTCATGCAGGCAAAAAAGCAAAAATATATTACCTAGATTTAATAAATTTCTGTTATAACCAAGGTTGGGTTCCAGACCAATGGAAACTACAAATTATTATCCCTCTGCTTAAACCTGGCAAGCACGTGGATGACCCTAATGGCCTTAGACCTATCGCCCTGTCCTCAGTCTTAGCAAAATTACTAGAGCACCTTATTAAAAACCGATTAGAATGGATAGTAGAATCCAGAGACTTACTGCCGAACTACCAGTTTGGTTTCAGGAAGGGGCTCAGCACAATGGACAGTGTGGCAATTCTAGTCACGGATATCCGTTTGGCGTTCTCCAAAAACGAGTCAGTTGTTGCTGCTTTCCTAGACATTTCCTCCGCATACGATAACGTTCTTCTTCCCGTTCTCAGGCAGAAACTGCATCAGCTGAGTATTCCGGTTAAGATGATCGAATGTATATGTGGACTACTTTGGTCTCGCTCTTTAGTTTTGAGGGTCCAGGGAGAGGACTTCGATAAAAGGATGACTTGGAGAGGACTCCCGCAGGGCTTCGTCCTCAGCCCTCTTCTTTATAATCTTTACACAGCTGACATTGGCTCCTGCCTAAATACTGACTGTTGTATCTTACAGTACGCTGACGATTTAGTCCTGTATGTGTCACGCCCCTCCATCATGGACGCCGCGTCATCTCTGTGCCTCTCACTGGATTCTCTTAATGATTGGCTTTCAAATCGCGGTCTTACATTATCTGCACCCAAAAGCTCGGCAGTAGTCTTTTCCCGCAAGAGAACAATCCCACAAATCTCGGTAGCCATCTCGGAGAAAAACATCCCGCTGGTAAATAAGGTCAAATTTCTGGGCGTTTTCCTTGACTCAAAATTAACTGGTAAACACCACATGAACCACCTAATCAGCAAATGTGAACGTGTCATCTCAATTTTAAAAGTACTTGCGGGCGTCTGGTGGGGTGCTCACCCGTACACCATGAAACTAGTTTACAATGCCCTAGTTCGCAGTATTTTGGACTATGGCACGTTCCACTTAACCCCATGCAACAAAGGTGCTTTGGCTGGACTTGACAGGGTTCAGTCTAAGTGTCTTCGGATCATCTCTGGATGTATGAAGTCCTCGCCTATCGGTGCGTTGCAGGTCGAATGCGCTGAACCTCCCCTAGCTCTAAGGCGACAGTACCTAGCCTCCCGTTTCTTGTCTAGGGTAATTTGTAGATCTACCCATCCCCTTATCACCAAATTAAATGAACTGAATTCCATAAGCAGAACCTCAAATTATTGGAAAAATAAGGAAATCCCTTTAATCCTCAAACACTTTCGTCTAACTCAATATTTAGAATACCCAATCGTACAGTATCCCAAATTACCCCTCTTTCATTTCGATTACAAAGTCTTGTGTTTCATCCCAAAAATCCACTTCAACATTGGTATACACAAAAATTCCCCCGCAGCGAATTCGATGTTCAACGCGTCTGTGGGAGAACGATGGAACGGCTTCCAAAGATTCTTTACAGACGCTTCGAAATCTACCGACTCTAGTCATACAGGAGCTGCAGTGTTCTTCGAAGACTCCAGGATCATATTGCAGTATAAATGCCCCAAGGAAGCTTCTGTGTTCACAGGCGAGTGTGTGGCTTTATTGGAAGCATGTCTTTTTATCGAGTCCCACCGCATTGATAAAGCCGTTATTTTTACTGACTCCCTAAGTTGTCTCCAAACCCTAGCTCAAAACCCTTTCAAAAATAAATTACATAGTTCGCTTATTTTAAAAATTAAAAAATTCCTTCTCTCGTGCAGTAATAGCCAAAAGGATGTTCAGCTGGTTTGGATACCCAGCCATTGTGGCATCAGAGGCAACGAGTACGTCGATGCCTTGGCCAAAAGTGCATGTTCGTCTCCTACAGCCGACCTCGGTCACAACGCCTATCAGGGCTATGATTTACTGAACCTCCCAAAAGAGCACCTTTATAGTTCCTGGCAACAGCAGTGGAACACGACTGGGAAGAAAAAAGGCAAATTCTTTTATGCTGTGCAACCATATATCAGGCCGAAACCTTGGTTCTACACATACAAAAAGGTGTCGAAATCAATTATCTCCGCCCTCTGTAGAATCCGCTTGGGTTTTTGTTGCACTCCTGTGTTCCTGGAAAAAATCCGTGTTCGGGACTCATCTCTATGCGAATGCGGCCTGGAAGAAGGCACACTGGATCACATATTTTTTAATTGCCCAAATATCGTTCCATCTTCAGATTTATATAACCGTCTCCCGAAATTCAAGATCCCTCTTCCCATTAACTTCTCTTCCCTTCTAACATTCCCTTCACCAGAACTGCTTGTGGCGCTGATGAGTTTCATCCGCCACAACAATATAAAACTGTAAGCCGGAGTACCAAACGTTGTCTGTATGGTTGAGGTATAATATTATGTAATCGTTTAACAACTATAATATTTAAGTATTTTTATTCTTTGTTTGTTTCAGTCCTGTACTAACCCAACAAGTTCAACTGTACCAATTGAAGAAACAGAGACTGTCGTTCCTGTTCTGATTTTAACTTTTTTCTTTTCTAAATCCATTCTGTCTCTAATCATTAATCATACACACTTGTTTTTCCAATTTACTTTAGACATTGGCAGAATAGTCGACATCGGCTCCACTTGCCACTAACCAAAAATAGAATAGAATAGAACTATGTAAAAGGATAAACTATTTTCTAGAATATAGTAAAATGAGTTCTTATATATGTTGAAGGGCTAATATGCAACAAATGTCATATTTGTTGAAATTCCTTATATTGTGGAGGCCTGAAGATGGTTTTCGAGTAATTTAATTGTTGTTTATAAAATTAAGTTTTTTTTATATCTTGTTTTTACTTTTCGACGCATAGTTTCTAAAGGGTTTTGTTTTTATTCATAATAGGCTCGCGTTTGACCACCATCTCACCTGATGGTAAGTGATGATGTGGGTGAAGATGGAGCACGCTTGCCTAGAAGTAACCTATTCACTCTTGACTTAAAGACCCCCAGGTTATAGCGATCAGGAAACGCAGACTCCGGCAGGGAATTCCAATCCTTAGCCATACGCACAATGAAAGTATTCCTAAAACGTTTTGTGCGTATGTGTGGGATGTCCATGTATTTTTGATATTCAAGTAATTTCTTTTGGTTTATGAGCTATTTATTGTGAGATTTCGCACACTTAGCACTATTTCTCTTAAGATATCTTAAAAAAATGCAAGTTCGATTATATTTATTTTCGAGAAAAACCCCATTTTGGTCTTATAATTATCGATGAGTATTATATCAATCTATACTAATATTATAAAGCGGAAAAGTTTGTTTGTTTGTTTGTTTGCTTGAACGCGCTAATCTTCGAAAGTACTGGGTGGATTTAGATGCAATTTGGTATGGAAGTAGCTTGAAGCTTGAGGAAGGTTATAGGCTACTTTTTACCCGACTGCAAAAAAGGAGAGTTATGTTTTTACCGTAATAGAATCCACGGGAACGAAGCCCCGCGTGAGTTCTAGTCAATATATATAACGCTTCCGTTACTGACTGACTGACAGATAACGCACAGCCGAAACTACTGGGCGCAAGAATCTGAAATTTGGCATGTATGTTCCTTGGGCACACCCCAAGCTCTAAGAAAGGATTTTTGGAATTTCCCACGGGATCGGAATTTACACGGGACAAACCTCCGACGCGAACGAAGTCGCTGGCAACAGCTAGTCACCCTATATAGTGGTAATTATCACTGTTTTATTACAAGAACATGAGCACAAGGTAAATATCTTAGGAAACCGATGTTCTTTTGCAGGTAGGTACAGTTAGCTCAATAAGTTTTTTATGTAAAACGCAATTTTAGAGATGTAAGGTATTACATATTAAATTGTATTACATAAAATAGTTGTGACAAAAACTCGTTTAGGTAACAAATACTTCTGGTGCAAAGTGTAGCATTTTTTGTCATCATATTCCATTTTACTCATTACATTATAATAAGTCTAAAGCTATTTCAGATTATATCTACTACCTTTCAAGATTAATATAATCCCAAATGGATTGAATAAAATGAAATATCGAATCTATAATAAGAGCGTATTAACGCGAAAGTTGACAGTTTTGTAAAGTAATTTAACGTTAGATTAAAAAAAAATTAAAGAAATTGTCAAAATAGTTCCTATTTATTTCTTTGTTTTGCCTCGACATTGTAAAATTAAGTTGTTAAACCAGTAAACTAGTTATAGCGTCCGTGAAAATAAACTGCCTCTTGGTACCCAAAGTATAACAGGCGCCATTTTCAGTATTATTATATTACGTCACAATTTCTAGCAGAATCGCGTAAACCTTGCGGTCAATTAGTCGTAGCGCAGTCGGCGCGCTTGACGCTTTCTAATTCCGGTCTCTCGGACCCCTTCAGAGAACTATTCGACCATAAACAATGATTTACGAAACACACCCGATAACCAGACGTGGACGCAATACGTTAGCACGACGACGACGATTCGATACGACATTTTTTCCCCAATTTTCACAACTGAACTTTAACAGACTTTTCGCAATATATTCTGGCAGTTAACAAAGTTTTCTCCAGTCTATTAATCTGATTTAAACGAAATACCCAGTGAAGTTCTACGCAACAAAGTTTACGATCGATCGATGTTCGCCCCATATGCAACACGCGTCGAAATCGAAAGCGTTCACAAACTTAGTTTGCAACTCGGCTCAACCCTTTCGCGGCCATGTGTACACAACTTGTCAAAGTTCACCCCGTTCATTCAGAAACAGCGACGCACCCTCCCTCTCGCGCGTGGCTCACGCACGTGTGTTGTTTCGTCTGTCTCGTCACACATGCGTGCGTTTTCCCTGAAACCCGGCGGTATTGAGAATGCCCTGTTGCGCGCTGGGGGCTTCCTGCGAGGGTGTATTTCGTCCGGGTCGGGTTATGCGCGCATGCAGCCACGTGATGTTTACGGTTCGGGAAGGGTCCCATTCACGCGGGTACGGGGCACACACGCGCGTCGCGCTGGGAGTTGCCGCTCGCCGACGTGTCGAGGTGTGTGTGGGAGTCTCCGCGTGTTGTCTACGGTCAGGCAGGCGCGCGTGCTCGCCGTTTATTTTGCAACGAGATTTACAACTATAACTGTAAATTAACTTTATCGAGCGGGCCCGAATCTAGGTCGTATGGAATCAGCATTAATTATCGCTTTAATCTAATACCGATGTCGACTGTACGTACAATAGATCACATGATAGATAGCCGCTCACGCCAAGGATACGAAAGCAATAATATCGCGGGACGAGAAACGCCATAACTATTACAGAACATGCCGCAACTAGGTTAATCTATTGTTTCAGTGAAATATACGTTACAATCGATGTGAGGAACAATTAAAGTGGAAAGAAGTCTAGGTCGATGATGATGGGCACCGTCTCCTTGCATTGTTCGAGAAGATCGCGTGTCCAATATAAGTCCCCATTACATAAATAATATGGGGTGTATACCGGCGAATGCTCATAAAGGCAACTTAATATTTATAAGACTGGTAGACCTTGAGTGCCGTTTGATTATCACTGATAAAACAATGGCCGCTTACTTGTAACGTTATTTTATGTAATCTCATGTTTTATAAAATGAACTGGTTCATAATAATTTATATTAAAAATTTCGGAGCATTTGTTCATGTGTGAATCGTAATTAAGCTGCACAATGACAGAACGTTTCAAAACGATGCGCAAGAGGTGTTATAACAAGATCACATTAGTGTGATCACACACGGTCACACGACGCCTGGGAGAGTTCCCTCACAAATGAATTACGGCCAACGCGATAATTTCGTAAGGCCACTCATCCAATTTTGCTTTTAGCTATTGAAATGTATTTTCGTTAACTTTCCACCGGTTGCGCGCTCCGTGTGAAGTTGTAGGAGGTCGCTTTCTATTGTTTCCGAACGAGCTTCCAAAATGAGTCGCTCATTGTCTATGCACTCAGAATACCATAGACGAGCCTTTAATACCAGGCATCTCATTTTTCTGTGCTCGATTAGTAGACCACACAGCATTCACACTAGAACGCGGAATTGGCCATTGTTGTATTGAAATTGGCCCAGTCATCTAATTACATGTGTGATTGATTTTGAAGGGAAATCGGCTTTGCTTCGTTTTTGTGTAACGGTTCAATTTAATCAACTTAATTTGTGAGATAAAATACAATCTCGTATTAATAGATACAAGAACATAGATAAGCTTTACTGAAAGACACGCTTATTTGTATTTTGGATGGATAAATTAATGATCAGTGTAACTACCATTCTCAAATCTGAAAACATGAAAAATTATTCATCGTTGAAAAGCTCCAGAAATGTGAGAAACACTTCAGATAAAAGTGAATTCCTCAAAAGCAAATAAAGCTTTTCACTAAACTATAATTTATATATTTCAAGGAAGCCAAGCACAGAGTACGAGATCATGAGATGAAGTTTATATCGTAATTTACTTAAAGTAGTTTTTATAGTCAGTGTTATAAAATGCACTTGTTTAAAATGCGATTTATGTTTACTGCAAGCCATGAATAAATAATGCAGTTAGTTAACAGCTAAATCTTAAAATACTTTCACCGTACGTTTTGTTTAAGTGCACTATAACTTTCGGTCCTTCAAAGTTCCGCATTATATTCATGCACAAACGATATACTATATTCCACCACCATGTTTCATATTTGAAGAGATTTGCGACTTACGTATATGCCGTTGAGAAATAGAGCGAAATCTCGGATACCAAATACCAAAATGAATCAGTCTAAGGGTTATTTTTTATTGAGGTTATTATGAATCATACAAAATTAATTGCTATAGGCAAAAGTAATTCGTCATACAGCCTTCACTGTCGTACTCATTATTTTTCTGCTACATATTCAATAAGCAGTTATAACTAGTTTACGTTGTACCATATAATAAGTTAATTATTATTTGTTTGATGTTTGCAAATGGAAGTCGGCTTCTCATAATATATTTTGCGGTCACTTGTTTCCATTGCGTATGTAATCTAGCATGTGGAATGATATCCAAAACGATTGTGGTCGTCCGCCTAAATCGATTTCGAGTGGCTAAAACGATACGAGTAAATAAAAAATCGATACAGTTTATAATCAAGTGTTAGCGACTTTCTCTGTGAACTTAACAAAGAGTTCATTGTAATTTATATGAAATTAGTTTGTTACGTAATTTCTGAATGAGATATTAATAGATTTTGACGGTGGCACACAAAATTAATGTTTTGTTTGCTCGTACGTTGTTAACAATCTTTTGTTGTAACGTGGAACGCTGGGACATAAATGAATTAGGCAATATCACTGATGTTAGATAAGCTTACTACTGGAATCAGAGGGCTATATAATTCGAATGTATACTTTCAATAATGAGGATAGTTTCTTTGTTGTTACGCTACTGAAAAAGATGCGACTTTACACTTAAGTGACTTCTCATTCTTCATGCGTCAGACGGAGACGTCAATAATAATGTAATTCAAAAACAAAAACAAATAGTTTCAAAGTTTTTGACGCATGTTTATTAGAAATAAGTTGAGACATCATCGAGGGGGTCTGATGACCAGCTGGACAAAACAGGAAAGAAAATGAAAGAGTACATCTTTCCGAATGCATATGTTACTATGATTGGTGCAACAAAACAGCAAGAATTTATTACAGAACTTGGCAAAGTTTTGTTCGGTAATATAGGTAAGAGAGATCTACGCAAACTTTGGATGGATTGCCAAGGATGATATATCTTAAAATGGTACTTCATACGACTGTGAATAGTGAAGTAAATAAGAGATATATTGGTCCGATCTCAAAATAATCGGAATAAAGACAAGAGAGAAAAGGTACAAAGTCCAGACGGGCAGATCATTCAATAAGAATTAGTGACACAGAACAGAATAGGCTCAGAGGATTACCCAGGAAGTGTTGAAAAAGTTGTGTGTTCAGATTTTAGGAGCATAGACAGACATCTAGACGTAGAAGCCAGAAACCAATCGAAATGGAAGATGATGTTGAGGATTCCAAGATGCTGTTCTAATGAACAGAATAAGAAGAAAGAAGACAAAGGAATGATAATCGTGTTTGTATAGCCAATGATAATCGTGTTTCTATAGCCAATGTTAACAGTTTAAAAAATATACCTACTTTTATTGTTATATTTCTTAAATCGCATCTAACTATGAATAAAACGGCACAATGGTGAAATCAAAATAGATAAACATGACAAACGTTTAAGCAGATTTTGTGTATGAGCTATCGAAAATCAGAAATTATCATAGTATAATTATGTTTTCGTACAAAACGCTTCAGTCGATCAAAGACAATTAACTCTGTACCTATTATTCGGTATTATAACGAATTGGCTGCTACTGTTCAAATGTTTTCATACACACTTTATTTGAAGTCTTTTAAACCGGTAATAGGTAGCCAATCTAGACAACAAAAGTGTCTATCTAGATTCTAGACACTTCACACAATTCAATCAAGATAATCCGGTATCCATTATCAATTCGTCCATGTTCGTGTTTTTCATTATAAAATGTCAAATTATTTCTTTTACAAAGCAAATGTTACATAAATTATGTTGGCGTAATGGAAAGTGAGGTGCAATTAGGTATAAATTAAGTACCTTTTGTTAGGTTGGTAACGCAGTGAATGTTGTTATATGTTATACAAAAGGCTGAACGTGTATGTTAATGTACTCGTAATAAAATCTTGATATTTGTTTGAAATTAGTTTATTTAAAGCTTCTGTTCAATATGAACGTGAGCACATTGTTAACTCCGTAGAATGTTAAATTTCGAAAAATATATATCGGAATTTTTATTTATACTATTGTTACTGTTGACTGATCTACACTGGCCTCTAATACCTATTAGCACTGTTATCTGAAAATATTATGTTTCTTTTTGTGTAAAGAATAATCGTGAACTTTTTGGCTAGTTTTGGTCTACAGTAAATGGACAGTGTGAATAGAAGTATGTTTAGGTGAAAAATAAAAATATAAGTATGACTAATAATTTTCAATTACATGTTTCTATTGACACACGTTTTAAGGTACGTAATGATTATTATAATTTAGTGTATTTATGAATTAAGTGATTTTTGTACCTAGTTGTTCGTAAATATACTGTAGTTACATTTTCTTGTAAATATCACTAAACATCACTAAAAATCATGAAATCATCTGCTTTTTAGGGTTCCGTAGCCGAATGGCAAAAAACGGAACCCTTATAGTTTCGTCATATATGTCCGTCTGTCTGTCTGTCTGTCCGTCCGTCCGTATGTCACAGCCATTTTATTCCGAAACTATTAGAACTATGCATGTGAAACTTGGTAGGTAGATGTATTCTGTGAACCGCTTTCCGATTTCATGAAAAAAATTAAAAAATATTTAATATAAAGGGGGCACCCCATACATGGAACTGAAACTGAAAATATATTTTTTCATGAAACCTAGGCGTGTGTGGTATCTATAGACAGGTATTTAAAAATGACATAAAGATTTCTAAAACCACTTTTTCATAAAATTAATCGTTTAAAAGTTATACGCATTCAAAGTGGATCGGGTCAGGAATTTTTGAGATACAGCATATTTTCTAAAACCGCAAATATAACTTTGTAATTCATACAAACACTATGAAAAAAAAAGTTATTGGGCGTAGTTGTAAAAAATGTAAATAAGCTAGTTTTAAGAAATTTGTAGGGTTTTTTTTAATAAGTATACATATTGTATTATATTACTATAGTTACTTCGGAACCCTTCATGGGCGAGTCTGACTCGCAATTTTTTCCATCTATGTTGGGTATGGCTTCTAGTCTAATTGGATGGAGCTGAGTACTAGTGTTTTACACGGAGCGTCTGACCTACACACACATCTGACCTAACTGGGTAGCATGATACTCCTTGAAAAAGACAGGTGTCAGACTTTCTGGATTTGACTACTCGATCGATTGTCAAAGGTACATAACGCACCTTTAAAGTAAAACCGTTACTATACGATATTGTCAAATTTTACAGGAGAGCCAATATTTGAAACAGTTCAGTATCTTAATTTAGTCTAGGTAAGTCTAAGTACAAGTACTTTATGATTTCTTATGAGTTTATATGATAGATATCTGTTTACTGTATATATATGTGCTTTAGAATAGTTTTTCTTTATTTACTTACAATAAATATATTTTTGATTTATGTTTTGTTTGGTAACGATATGATTTAACGCTAGATGGCGAAAAAGACGATATTTTGGAATAATTACAAGTTTACGCAGTTACGTTAGTACGCCTGCAGTTTACGTATATTTTAGATTGATGGTATAAATAACTCAATTTGTGAAAATTTTCGTTTAGTAACGGTTTTACTTTAAAGGTGCGATAACAGCTGGGGCCAACAGCAGGCTTTCGAATGCACCGTGGTCACTCATCTACGAACCAATTTTGGCAAGTGTTGCTTAGCCTCGACCCACTTCTCATTATTTAGCCATAAGATCATTTCCTTTCAAAAGAGTACAATATAGTTTTAATATGTTCTTCAAATTTGTCAAACTACGTAAGTTTATACGGAAATGTATTTTATTATTTTATTGTACGCTATATTATAGTGCGTCGGATTCTCATTTGTTTTTTGTTTACGACGTCATTGAGCGTCATGAGGAAAGCGTAATTACGGGGAACGCCTTATGATCATATTGGTGACTATGTATGGCTGCGTAATATTGATTTATTAATTAATAATTATTTACTTTTTATATCATGTGTTTTGTTTAGCGTACTACACAAAAAGTATTACATACTTTTTCTATTTTTCTTATGCATTCTTAGAATAGCAATTAATAACAGTAATTCATGGGACTCATTTCACTTTTCGTTTGGCTTTCCTTTTTGAATAAGAATTATGTAGGAATATAATGTAAGTTTAAATATTGATATCTGATTTAAAAAAGTTTGAAATTGATTTCAAAATTACTTTTTGGAATGCGGTTGACCGCGCTAATGATTTGTTGCAACCAGTGTTGCCAGTTAAGTAATAAAACTCATTGTTTGTTTTGCTATAACAGGACGCCACATCGAGTTTGTATTTCCAAATTAAACTGATATCTCACTATACTGAAGAATTATCTATGTAAGGTCAGTTTATACTGGAAATGAACATACAATAATGAAATGCATATAAAGTGTACTTTCTACTGTAATAAATGATGGGATGAATTGGTTGTCTTTATCAAAGGACATCTATCCTACATAATGATCATATACAAGCAATCCCTTTTAAAACATTCCACCGTTTATCCACAAACACAGCCAAGCTATAATTCAAAGTCCCCTAAAAAGGGTAAATCCTCTTCGTCTGGCAACACCGGCACTGGCGCCTGCGCCGCCATGATTACTCACATGAGTGAGTCACTCGTGCGCAGATAAATAAACCTGTGTAATTTGTAATTAAATTACAAGGAATAATGCAATGACATCCATTCATTCTAAGTAACGTTTTTAACTCATGTGTTAAAGATTAATTGGATGTCAATCATGTCAATACGTCGAAGCGCGGGAGTATTTATGAAACATAATAATTAATTTGTTTGATGATCTTGACCAACGAATTGTTTGTGTTTGATTCATTCACAGATTTAAGTATCTAATTGAGTCGTATATAAAGCTACTGATATTTGATTCTCATTATTGTGATGAAGAAATGGGAGAATAGAATGTGCGTCTACTAGATTTATTGCATTGTTCAACATCGAATCAGTATCATCTGTGTAAAATGATAAATGTCGACATGACCCGCAAACACATCAAAAACATACAAACTTGTGCGGTGGTCAAAGTTTCTCTTTGAAACTGCCAAAAACAGCGCGGAAACTGTTTTCCAATCGAGTTTTTGTCATCGTTTTTAATCTCGGAAGTCACGTCCGAAGTAACACGTACGTTCACTAACGTATCTCTCTCTATAATACATGGTGGTGTGGTCGCAACCAAATTGTGGTTACCGTCCCTTTGTCTGCAGCCGAAACTTTATAATCGCAGGATCCGTAATCTGATTTCGATATCATACCGACCTTTTTGTTGTTATAAAAAGTAAAGTCCACTTTTGGTCTCTAAGTAGTCCCCTTTTGTATCGTCTTTCTAAAGTAAAAGGTACACAAAGTTGAACAGTTGTTTGCGAAGGTATTTTTTACCTTGATTTAGGACCAAATAAAACTTGCGGCGCCAAGGTAAAAATCGTTAAAACGTTAAACAGTTATTCGCCTCATAGCTGTTTAAAGTAATAACCAATTGCGTGGAGTAAAGTAGACGGTTCTTAGATTTTCTTTTTCCTGTCTACTTTATGTCTCGTTCCCGGTGTACGTTATGATTTTTTTGTCTATATCTGTCAATCAGTTCGGAGAACTATTTGGCTCCGTGCATCGCGGTGTCCGAGTGCGGTGTCACATCTAAGAGATTCGGGCACAAACTGCGACGTGTTCGCCGATTTCATGTGTCGATCGCACTTTTTGGTCGCGTTCCTTTTCGTGGGCACAGATTTTAATTGCTTTCTAAAGTCCATTCGTCGCTCGATTCCCATGACGGTCGCTGTGAAATTGACTAGCACACGTAGATGCATGACATGTAGTTTTTTCGTTACGTTTTTTATAAGTTTATCAAGAGAGAGATCTGGCAGTGTGCGCCGCGGTCATTGTGCCGCTCACCGAGAGCTTCGCTGAGACTCGTCAGCGTTTCCGAGCGCACTACACTCGTGATCTTATTTCGGTTCTCATTCAGCGAGAGCTCATTCAAATTTCGAATTTAACGGGCAGAATCAATTACAGATGTGTGACGATTACATATTGCTACCGGTGAAGTCGCGAGCGGCGATGGAGCGCAGCAGCGCGGCCCGTAGGAGGTGCGGTGAAAGGACTCGCCGCGTAATGTGGGGATGAATGGATTATGGAATATTAATTATTACCGCGGCGCTCACAGCAGGCAGATACGATCATGCATGCGCATCAATCTTGCTCCGAATTGTACGTCGGCACCTCTTTATCGGCAACAAAAAAATCGAGCAGTGCTTTTTTCTCATGGTCACGGAGCACAATGGGCGAGCGCGCATCTCACTTGTTATTAAATTCGTATAAAATTAAATCTAATGTGTGATTTCAGTTCCGGTTTCACGATGGGAACCCGAATAACAGTTTTCTATGAGATTTTCTAACAAACAAACTTGTGTTCTAAAATGGCAATGATTTACATATAATTTGGATGCTCCCGTGTTTACGGAGATATATATCTACATTTCTATAATTATTATTAAATGCGTTTGATTAATCTTAATGACGTTGTTTTACTTAATGGTAATTACAGGTTAAGTTGTTAGATTGTTTTTAATTTACTGCGTAAGAGTTACTTAATAATATGAAGGTTTGTATAATATGTATAAAGTGGGTTTTCACAACCAAAAGGTAATACGCGGGCTGTTTGGTCTTGCGTCGCTAAACGCACAACAAACGTCATCACCCAGTCAGTATCGGTCGAGCAAGTGACGCAGCACTATTATGTGTATCGACTAGAGTATACCTACATCCCATGTCATGGCGTTAGTCACTGCACTGCCAGACGAACGGAAATAAGGAAAATACCATATTCCTGGCCGTTCATGATTCGCTAACGATACTATGACGAGGTCTACTCCTGAAAAATATCACTGTGTCACAGCTGTAATATGTAACCACAGCGAATGTTCTGCGAATGGGTAGACCGAGTACAGTCGCACCGACAAATCACTCGGCAAAACTCGCTAGAAACTCCGTAGAAATGACATACGAAGCGGATATGCGAATATAACTGAACCTATCAAACAGCGAACATATAAACGGAACAGCTTTCAATACAAGGGTTATTGATAACAGTGCGTCGTCGTAAAGCGCGTTATTTAGTGCGCGGGCGGCGGCGAGTGCGCGTTTTCATCCAATTAACTGCGAGTATTTGTCAATGCACGTGAATAACGACGCAATATTGACGGCAGGCGCTCGCGCATGTAAGGAATCTAATCCTCACAGTGCCTTAATGTTTATGAGGATATTTTGTTATTGTTTTCAGATTTCTTTATTTAAGACTACTACCTAGCTCGTAAATTAAATTTGGGGGCCTAAGGGTTGAAGTTTAACAAATATACGAAGTTCCGAATGATGTAGCAAAATATCTAAGAAAAGAGAAATATATCCTTTGTTTCCCGAATATTTTCAATACATATTTTGTAATAGTTTCTTTACTCTCGTTATTACTGTAATTTAGATTTTAACAAATTGATTTGTGCTAGTGATCACCCAGTGGTCGATTTTTTACCATGATTTAAATTATTTTGATTGCATATTATATGAAAATATTAGTTTCATACACTCCTCCATTTAAACTTCACATATTAATACAATATAAGCAAAAAATTTCTAGTAATTCCAACTGCTCATTTCATATTTAAATTACAAAAGACAGCAATTATTGATTGTTGAAGATCTAAATTAATATTTTATTTTACTGCACAGGAAATAATTAAGCATTGTAATTGTAATTCAATAATCTAAGACGCTTGATTGCAGACCCTTAATTACGACTTTTAAATATAGTAGTTGTATTAGTATGAAGTCAAAACTGTATGAAAATATATAACGTATGTCTTTTTATGTATTACCAGCGGCTTCGCCCGCGTGGGAAGTTTTTCCCGTGTAAATCCCGATCCCGTGGGAATTTCGCAAAATCCTTTCTTAGCGGATGCCTACGTCATAACATCTACCTGCATGCCAAATTTCAGCTCGATCCGTCCAGTGGTTTGGGCTGTGCGTTGATAGATCACTATGTCAGTCAGTCAGTCAGTCAGTCACCTTCGAGTTATATATATTTAGATTTCCCCTTTTTTAGGGTTCCGTACCAACCAAAGGGTAAAAATTTATTGTGTATATATAATAATGCCTATTACTAAGACTCCACTGTCGGTCTATCTGTCTCTCTGTCACCAGGCATCTCATGAATCTGTATCTCATGAACCGTGATAGCTAGACATTAGAAATTTTCACAGATGATGTATTTCTGTTTCCGCTATAATAAGAAATATTAAAAAGAGGATAAAATAAATATTTAAGGGAGGCTCCCATATAACAAAAAACGAGCGTGTTTTATAATGTACGGAACTCTTCGTGCGCGAGTCCGAATCGCACTTGGCCGGTTTTTTCCCTCTGGTGTAGAACATTTGCTATTTCTGGTATCTAAATAGTGGGATAGTACTCATTATGCCTTGTTATGTACTCTGGCCCTTTTCTGTTACTCAAATATTTATTTCCAAACTAGGTCTAACATAGTTCCTAGCGGAACACGAAACTGTTTCGATAATTTTCATCTGTAATCGAAATTTTTGGCTAGATGAGGCGTTGTTAATATAAAGCAGTATTTAGACACTATAAAGATAATATACCTATGTAAATGTTTATAGTTTTTTTTCTATAGGTACATGTAATTTAAAGATATTGTGGTGAGTAAATAAAAGCATTGTATGATTTATTTATTATTATTTTCTCATTTATACGATGTGTATTATATCCTGACGTCATATCAGTACTGTGGTTAACCTATATGTTTTATAATGTGTCATAAGTTTTTGACGTCACAATGAGCTTGTAGGAGCTATTATATAACTAGCTTATAAACTATATATTTATTAAATTATTAAATACTACACTGATTACCTTACATGACATCATAGGGACAATAAATAATTGATGAAAATTCAATCGTAGACAAAACAATCACATGTTTTGTGTTTTTATACTATACTGGTAATAATATTATGAATTGGTTAAAGTTTGGATGTAGGAGGTAATCTCCGGAACGAATGATTCGATGAAAGGACGAAGTCGCGGGCGAAATGCTTATCAAATATAATATCAAATTTAGTTGATCAGAAAATTTTCAGTCTTATCGTTAAAGCGGTCAGACAAAATAAAAAGTTACTTATTAAAACTAGATTTTAGTTTGCGAGCTTACAAATTACTGTATGTAAAAAAAAAATGGATATCTAAAATTTACATGATGACAGTCCTACTTCCCACAAAAGTCTCTTCCCTAAGTACCTAGTAAAAGTGGAACAGTAAAACACCCCAGCAAAGTTGAAAACAAGGTAGGTACTACATTAGTCAATCTCTACCATGGAAAAGTTAAATAATAAAGTATACTCCATTTATTACATCTGTTAAAAACGACATGGGTACACAAAGGATCGTTAGATTTTGTAATTTCGTGAAAAATTGCTTATTGATTTACGCGCTTAGCTTAACGTTTTAACAGACCACTATAAACTGTTCGATTTGCTCTAACTAATTAGTTGAAGGAATTCTAATATGCGATAGTTTTAATAGCTACCTGTGACTTTTACTACATACCAGCATAAAATAGTAAGTACGCTGTTAATATTATGTGGATATCATATAGTTATTTGAATCATTTGAATGAAGATGTGATCAAATGCTTATTAGTTTTATACAATTTATCTTTATAAAATAACATCTTTTCACGATTTTGCTTAAGCGACAGTATTTTATTAGTTATCAAAAGTCAATTGCATCTACATCCACATTATGTAGTTGATAACCAGTATTCTCGTCGTCAGCACTAACGTTAATACCTTTTTAACGTTCAATGTAATTAAATGTATGCCTGTGAGTATGTTTTACTGTTTCTGCTTTCTTTCACCGGTTATATGAATCTCTGGTATCTCTAGTATTTACGTGTGTTTTAGTTTCGTCTTAATCAGTATGATTATACATTTTAAGGAAAAACGTGCCGACTTCAATACAATCTATTTTGAAGTCAGCACGTTTTCCCATGTTTATATCTATCAATCGATACTAATATTATAAATGCGTAAATGTGTGTTTGTGTCATCCTTCTTTCACGTCAAAAGAAAGCAACACATCTATGACATTTTTGGGGTGGAAATAGTTGAAGGGTAACATTTTTAAGTAAACGAATCCAAGGGCTGAAGCTGGTAATGTTATAAACGCTAATCCTTAATGATAACAACCTCATCTGCTTTCGGTTTTAGATTTACCCACATAACCGTTCATGATTATCAATTAATAAGGGAATGTGTATGTGGCTTTAATTAATACATAAAATTTTAATCTGGTGCGCATGGGCTTTTAATCAAATTTATTGGTAATATATTAACTTTGTAATTATGTGTCCGGTGCACATTATCTTTGGTATTAAATTCGTTGTGATATAGTGCGGCTGTTATACATTTGTTAACGTAGATAAGCTATTGAGTACTAAGAATGTAGAAAGCCTTATGTAACATATTTATCATGTAACGGTTTCTTGTCTGTAGATATTATTATGGTTTTGCATTTGATTTTATACGAATCTTTATTTTGAAGCCCAGTTTTATGTAAAGGAACTCTTTCAGTATCTCATACATATTTTTCACATTTTAGGTTTACATTAAATGTGTTAGCATTTATCATTAAATCAATTAGCCTTTTATCCTAAACTTTATTTATTTATTGGCCTATCTACAATTGTTACACTGATTATCCTTATATTTCATGCAATATATTACAAACATAGTGTACCATATGACGCGATAGACACAGTATGCAAAACAAAATTATAACATCAATAGAATATAATACTAGTGCAGAAATAACGCTAACAATAACTAGTTCGTAGTTTATACAGTCGACATAGAAAAAAAAAACTAGATTACTTTTGATGGACTTGGTGCTTGATTTTTTTGTGTTGTGGAAAAAATGTCTATTGATTCATCGCAATTATTAAGAAGCCTGCAAATTCTGGGGATAGGGAAATTGGATCCTGATACAGTTTTGCGGAATGGAGAATGTATTAGTTTGATAGGGTGACGCGGATAATTGTGGGGAAGGTTAAAATTAAACTTACTTAACAACTGGGGGCAGTCTATTTTACTCCGAAGTAATTTAAAAAGAAAAATTAAATCTATACCATCTCTTCGTTTTTCGAGTGAGATCATGTCAAATTTTTTAAGACGTTTTGCATAGCTCGGAACTTTTTTGGCTAATCTCGCACAATATGCAAGATGGTACAAAATCTTTTTTGAATCCTCTCTAATCTAAAACTATGTGTTGCATAGTGGGGACGCCACACAACCGAGTAATATTTCAATACGGTACGAACAAGGCAGTTAAAAAGATAGATTTTAGTTTTAGGTTTTCGAAAACATTTAACATTACGCAACACGAAACCGAGTGTTTATTGAAGCTTTTTTAATAATGTTGTCCATGTGGAGAATAAATGTAATTTTCGGTCAAGTAGGACTCCCAAATCTTTTACCTCATCAACTTTTCTGAGGTACGTACCATTCATACTATAATTAACATCAATTAAGTTAGCCTTGCGTGTAAACGTAATTTGGGAACATTTTTCAACATTAAGTAGCATATTATTATCCTTACACCAGTTTAAAAGTCTGTTCAAGTCATCCTGAAGTAATATCGAATCGGCTAGAGAATCTATGACGCGGACTATTTTCAAATCATCGGCGAATAGGAATGGCATGGAGTTAAAGAAGCAATAATGAAGGTCATTTACAAAGATTATAAATATTATGGGGCCTAGGTGGGAACCCTGCGGAACACCGGATGTAATGATCATGGATTCAGATTTATAGCCATTGGCCACGACATAAAAAGATCTATCCGTTAGGTAAGAGTGCAGCCACTTAAGAAGAGACCCAGCAAAGCCGTACGCAGCAAGTTTTTGAATTAGTACTTCATGAGAAACTTTGTCAAAAGCCTTGCTGAAATCGGTGTATATGCCGTCGAATTGCTGGTTCGAGTCTAGTGAAGCTGCAATAACCTCCACAAAAGCTACTAAGTTAGTGCAGGTGGATCTTGCAGCAGTGAATCCATGCTGGTGGTCAGACAGATATTTCCTAAAGTAGTTTTGTATGTCAGGGCAAACTATTCCTTCAAAAACCTTGGCAAATGTCGAAAGAATAGATATTGGACGATAATTTTCCACCAAATCATCAGCACCTGATTTGTAAATCGGTACTACTTTGGCCATCATCCATTGCTTAGGGAAAATACCTGAGCTGAGACTTATGTTTTCTAACTTGTGATGGTTCGCTAGATGTCTTTCAGTTCAGTGTGTCTCTTGGCACAGGCCTCCTAAAACACTATCCATTGCTTCCTATCTCTTAAAAAACGGCCGCGTATTCCAATTATTTGTTAGATATGTGTTTTAAAAAGCACCTCCTAGCCTTAAACCTACCCTTTGTTTTAAAATACTATTCAAATTTGTTACTAGAACTGATAGAAGACAATTTTGTTACTTGAATCAAATAGTATACAATTTTGTTACTAGAATCTAATTGAAACAATTTTGTTACTAGAATCTAATAGAATACATTTTTGTTACTAGAATCTAATAGAATACTATCTCATGAAATTTTTCTAAATAATTTGCTGCTATTTAAGTTTACATATTTTCTTCTAAACTAGAGCGTGCCAGTAAAACAGCCTTTACATGTAAACGCGAATTGAAATTCGCGATATCAGTTATTCAAGTCGGTCGTGTGGCCGTGTGTCGTTGCCACAGCTCTCACCTTTCACGACGCGGTCACCTGCTGAATAAATTGTGCCTGATAGATATGTACACGTAAATTATTGTTCCACTGTACTTTTGTGCTTTTAGGTGATAATGTTGTAAGTTAAAGGTGTGGCTGTTGAATAAAATCTGGCTAAATAATAACACATAGCAGCTGCACTGATCAATTTTCCAGGTTTAGCAACGTTTGCAGAGATCGGCCCGTGGATGGGTTTAGCCGTTGATTCCGGTTTCCAGGAAGACAGAAGCCAAAAAATCTGACCCCAGTTGCTCCATGTAAAATACTGTTATTTAGATGCGTCCAGTTGGACTGAAAGCAGATTCCGACATAGTTGAGAAAAAGATGATGTTGAATAAAATCTGGTTGATAGACAATTTTGTGAGTCCCCAAACTTCACATGCGTATATGTTTTCAGTTTCAAAACCACTATTATATAGACAGAACAATTATATTAGATAGAGGAAGCGCTGACAATAATTATTGATATTCCATTCATAAGAGTAAATTCAGTTGTTCATTTTATATTCCGTCTGCAGATTTATTTTTCATCCTTTGGACATAATAGTTTCTATGAAAGCATTCATTTGTGTATATGAGTTTTAAATAGAATTGAAAGGAAATGAGAATTGTATTTAAATAACGGTGCTCCCAGCTTTAAATAAGACATAAAACAGGACAGGTTCTCTCAGGAAGATCACATCATGACAAAGAATTCATCATTTTAAGCGAATTCTTTTTATTTATTTATTTTATTTGGCTCTTCAACAATGAAAACACTATTACATACACAATTGTACATCTTAATCTATGTTTAAGTGCTCCATCACTTAGAGAAGAGCACTGCATGCACTATTTTATACGCGTAAACTGTTAAACAAAATGAATTACTTAATTAATCAATTACAATAAATTATGTGTTAAAAAAATTTACCTATTTACAATTTAAAATCCTCATCATTTCATTCTTAAGAATAAAGCCATTGTACACATATTTACTATGTGATGTATAACTGTTTCATAAATAAATAAATACATAAATGATACAACAAATAATATCATTTAAACAAATCAAAATTCAATTTGTTGGAAGAAGTAATCAAATGGTTCAATGTTTTTTCAACGAACCATCTGGTTAATTAAAATTATCTGCACTACCTACAGGCTACAGCAGTTTATATGTTCAACATATCATCGACCATTAAATCGACACGTGTATTAACACGCAGCTTGGTGGAGGCGCAGGCGCCACAAAAAGTTCACATCACTTTTAGGGATCCGTATCAACAAAATACACTACTAATTTTTAATTAGTACAAATACTTAAAGGGCTTATTAGAAAAGGTCTTGTTATTATATATGTAAAGTCTTACTATATAATATTGATAAATAGCAAAGTTATTAGCGTTTGTTTATATCCCAAAATGTCACTCAATTTACGGACATATTGTACAGGCCATTCATGTATTCATTAATCGTGATGTCGCGGTCACGCGGTCTCGCTCAAACTTGCCCCGCCTCCAACAGCTGTTATCGTAATTGTAGGTAGCTTAGACGCATCTTTAAGCTTTACGAATTAAAAAAAAAGTAAAATAAAAGGTTCACGAAAAATAATAGGCACTTATTAAATTCAAACTTTACCTACATACTTTAATTGGGCCATTTGCTTGTGTTGTTCAGTATCCAACTGCAGAACTCCATCCTTGGTTCATTATCCACAGTAGTCAATTCTTGACCCTTTCTTTAGTGGTATGGGTGAAATCCAGACGAACTAATGATCGTCTATGCACAGTACTGGCTGATATTAAAATGACGAGCTGCGTCATTCGTACTTCGCCGGGGATCTTCAAAGTAGTCCACTACATCGTCGTAAAGGTTTTGGGCCGGTCTTCCATGTCCTTGGCGATGGGCCGTTGCGCGGAATGATCAGTGGTCGAGTAAACGTTGGTAAACATTTACCACAGTCCGAACCTTTGGCTAGCGAGCATTTGGGTACTCTTCCCTGTACATACGAACAGCGGCCACCAGACCAAAAGTACACACGCAACATAGCCACGTACTCCCGAGATGAAAACTGGTAAGCCATCACGACAGTAAAAACGTAACAACTTATGTTTAAAAAGCACGCGCACACTTCCGCTAACAAATTGACACTGTTTGTTCATTCACTCGTTGTAAAAAGGACCGCTGGCCAGAGGGGGCGTGGCTTGAGCTTAGACGCGAGTTTGCCGGGATTTATGAATGACGATCTAACTGGACTAGCACTGCGCGTAGTATTTTCTAGTAGCAATTGTTATGAATGATTGATTCAATTATGAGTTTACCAGTTATGACAAATTTTCGTAGACAATTTTGGGGTTTCGTTTTTTTTACTTTTGACTACATAAATATGATCAGTAAAGGGTACGGATAGAGCCCCATTTTTTTTTGTACTAATTAAAAATTAGTAGTGTATACTTGATTCCTTTGTCTCTATCTCTCGTTGATCTAAAGATCGGGCATTCGAGCTTATAGTGCTATCCTTGTTTGACTTTCCAGGCTACGCAATATTTTTTTTTATGAGCACTGGTCTTTAATCTTTGGCCTGGGCAATTGTTTAAGACTGATGATACATTGGCTAGTGGCTACTACTCTTTGGAGAACGAAGTTATGTATGTTTTTTTCAGAAACATTTAAAAAAAGAAACAAAACGCATATTTCTAAAAACCTATGTTAAAATGTAGCTTGTAGCTTCTCCGTTTTCTAAGAGTAACTAAGAGTAATTTAGAGTTCAGTACCGCATAAATCTCATTCTCTTCATTTTCTCAGTTAATGCTTACTGTATTTCTTAGAGACAAATGATTGGCAGTAATTGGCTATGCGCAAGGTCGTGGGTTCGATTCCTACCTAGGACAAATGTTTGTGTGATGAGCACGATCATTTGTTCTTTGTCTGGGTGTAATTTATCTATAACATGTATGTATTTAGAAATATATATGTATGTTTATAAGTTGTCTAGTACTCATACCACAAGCTCTGCTTAGTTTGGGACTAGATGGCGTTGTGTGAAAATTGTAGAGAAATAAAAAAAAATAAGGTTCATCCGTTTTACACACAGGACTTTTGACTTTTCTGTCGACTTTTTTGTCGACCAATGGAAAAAAATAGTATAATACAAACTTTTAAAGGGAACATAAAAATATTCAGCATATGGAACCCTTTCACACATGCATACACAGGCTTGCTCGCTTTTTATGCAAGCTCAGCTCAAGTAATACAATGCTTGATTAGAATGTTAATTGGTCGCGCTCGCGACACGCAGATATGTTACGTGATTATAATTGAGGGATTAGTAATGTGTGTCTGTTTTATTACTAGTTTTTATGACCTTATTGGTCGACGTAAAACAAACGTTTATGGTGGCCATTAAATTATTTTGATTAGAATTTACTGTAATATTTGGTTTTAAAGTTTGTTGTTAGAATTAGCCTTTTTGTGCAGTTTCTTTTATAAAAGAAGGTTTTGCAGTAGTTATGAGTATATATTTTTGCTTTAGTTGAAAAAGCTGGTTGGATGGATTTTGAAGAATACAAAGTATGCATCTTTTTTTTAGAAAACGGGTTTTATGTTTAGTTACTTAGTTGTGCTAGGTCAGTGACAGACTACCAGACAGGCAGGTGGTACCTCACCCAGTCAGTCGATGAGACCAAGGCTCCCCTCGGGCAATGATCAAGTTTGGCTCTTAGTCTTCTTGTATTTTTTTTCCAAAGGCCCGACTTTTTTTAAACAGTCTTGAATAAGATCCTTCGCGTGTAAAAGTGCATTTTAAAAAGATCATGTATGATTATACCTGATCTTGGTTTTTGGCAGACATTTGGGAAGGTAGGGCGCGAGTATGCTTTGCATACGAATAGTGAGAGCCGTCTCTTTTCTTGAATTTAAAATGTAGAAGGTACCTATGGGATAAGAAAAATAAATATGTTATCATTTAAAAATGTGATTGATGTTCTAATTAGACTAAATTATCAGATTAAATCAGAGAAAAAAAAAGTAAAAAACCTTATGGATTTGTTTTTCTTGAAAAGTGTTTTGTTCAGTATTCTTTTCAATTTTCTGAGTAAACATTATTTACACTGAAATGTAATTTACAAGTAGGTCACCGGGCAGACGCGGTATCGATTGAATGTAAATGCGCGCGCGCAGGCAGCGCTCTCATCCTTTGCAAGTTGCGCATCTGTTTAGTTTAAGGCAGGACAAATTAGTCTGTTTCTTACAGAGGTTTTAAGTATTTTATTATATAATATTTTCAGGCTTTTATTTTTAAGTTTATAACTAACCGACGGTGTTAGCATATTTTTTTATTTAAGAAACGAAGGACATAGATTAAGCACGTAGCAAACATTCTGAATAATTTGTATTTCACTGCATGATTTGGCATTTCTGGTAACAAACAATGAATTTTTATTGACAGCCACTCGCCATAATGAATGGTATGTCAATTATTCAAATTTTGATTACTAATTATTTCATACAATGTGTAAACCACAGTAATTTATTGAAACATAATGTTTAATTCCTGGTATAGACAAGATGACTAATTAGAAACGGACAGTAATTCTTACTAATGACCGGGTAAGGACGCTTGTCAATATTGCGTATTCTATATTACCACTATGCTCATAAATTATGACGTCTTTCGGGGCAGTTGTCATAAATTCAGCCAACGAACTTTCTTGCATTAAGTCAATATCAACAAAAGCAAATGTTGTTATAATTTCAAAGCCGTGCAACAATAAAGATATCTCTTTCAACTGATCTCTTATCTAATTGAAGACTTATTTTCAATTGAAATTCAATTACGCGGAAAGAAAATTTCAAAACTGGATTGGACATAAGCGGACCATATAGGCCATCCATGGGCCCTTTAAAAAAGAACATCAATTCAGTAAAGTTATTAGTCAATGTGCGAGTACCACCAGTGACACGGTAGGTAGGTAGATTGTCCCGTACAGCAGTGACGCATAGTGGCCGTACTCGCCCTTGCGTGCGCGCTCGGTATCTAGCGCTTCGTGCCAATGTCGTCGCTTGCGCAGTTTTTCTCTTATTTTTTTGCCACCCTTGAAGGTCGTGTACCTGATGTAAAACCTCGCGTGTCAGGTGATGAATTAATGTAAACAAATTACTAATTACATTGTGGATATTTGAAATAGAAATTGTTCGTGAAAGAGATATTACATTTGACAATATTTCGTTTAAGATGTTTTTCATATTTATTTTGTGGCGAAAGTTCATCAGTAGCTTTATCGACATTATTGAAGCGACATTTTACATTATTATTTTTATTTATTAAAAAGTAATTGGGTTGGCGTGATAGAACCACGTAAGTTATAAATGAGACATTTTAAAACCGGTTCGATTTGTGAGTATCTTGAACAATGGAAGCCGATAGTTTATATGTATTCTTATACACATGTCCACTAGATAACATTTTTGCAGCATGTTAACGTTTTTTAAGATACATGCTCTTTAGCTACATGCGCAGTTAAAGTCATTTGATTGCAAACAGTCCTTGTAATGTTCTACATTATAAGTAGGCCAAAAGTTGTCAAAATTGTTAAATTAATGAGTACTCTCAGTCCCCTGTTTGTTACTTATCTTTCTTCGGGTTTAGCCTACGCAGTTACGCACCCACAACTACTTCAAAATTAGATAAATGAGGTATTTTTTATATTTTAGCTTGATCTTTATAATTTACCTTTTTAATTTCCTTAATTTGGTTTTAATTTGGTAAAGCTACAACTTTACATTTTTTGTTTAAAAAATGTCTCTCTACATAAAAAAGATGACAACATAATCACAGTTCCTAGCACATTAGTTTTATTCTAGAGTTATGATCCTTCAAATTGAATGTTATATTACTTCAAATCATATAGCCGTAAAACAGTAATGAAAGAATAAGTCAGAAAATTCGGATTTGCTCGAGTCCAATCAGGAAGGCTCACCGACGACGCTTCGTGATTGCCAGCAGTACTGCCAACCCCTCATTATATTTACGCACCACCATTAACTGTAATCAAGCTCATCACACACGGGATGGATACAATAAAATGTACATCTGTAATAAACCACCACAGAAGCAGACCACTTAAAAATTACCTCAACAAAAAACCTTTCTTCGTCAAATCCGGCAGGTTCATAAAAAAGGAGCAACAAAACGAACTGACATTGTCTAGAACACGTTCGAATTGCCAGATACGAAAATGTAAACACGAATAAACATTGTAAGTTGAGGCAATTCGAAATTTGATTTTCGAAACGGATTGACAAGTGCGGAAACGTTCGAGCTCCCCTTGCGTTTAGTATCCCCACGCACGTCGGCGAGGCGAGTGCGTGCACCCCTTCATTACAACCTACGACTATTATGGCGCAATCAAGCACTCGGCACATACGCGAAACTGAGGAAACAATAAAACAAAATTGACGTATAAAACCACTCCTTGGACTAATTTTAACCTGAGCCTCTACGGTCCGTTGTGTAAAATATATTAGAACTGTAATTTATGAGTGTGCCTTCAAATAGATTGGGCATTCAACTTTAATTGACCAAATTAATGTCTTTACGCTGAGAATGAAGTCAGGCTGCTCAAAATATTTCACAGTTTGCTTTTGGCAGAGTAAGTTACAGAAAATATGAAACATCAAAATCAACGAGCTCGTCTTTTTGTTAGCCAAATCGATATCTCTCAAAACTTATATAGCTGATAATAAAATCAATAACAACAATGAAGAAAAATTATCTGACGACTTTTAAATTAGATTATGACAGTCAGAGAATTTCCACCATAAACAAGTTTAGAAATCGAAAAGGGATTGTAAAACAAGATGACTGCTGGAATTGCTTCCTATTTTATACGCACAAGGAGACGCACAGGTAATAATTATTGAGGTGTAAAATTTACACTGACACACCTTTATTGGTACCATACACGATCATGGCCCGAGTAACACGGAGCACCGTGCACCGTCCATTTATAATGATATTTTACGGCGAATGTTTGCGACATGCTCACTTAATGGACTTTATAAAGTTAAAACCTTTCACGCGATCTTAGAGATAATGCACCCGACGTATGAATAGGTGATCTTAATTTATCTGAGAACCGTTCCGGTTAACACTCGGTATCGGTCGCTAATCGAATCACCGGGAACCTGTATGCGATTTACGAAATCGATAAGCCTTCAACGATAACGGATCCTTTGATGATTCGAGTTTAATTAGACTTTTAGATTTATTCACATCGACCGCTTCGATTAGGCATTTGAAACATACATTGCATCTCTTTATATTCTAATTAGAAAATTATTTGAAACGCTGCAATGAAATATTCAAACTATTGATTGATAACGTCATCTTGAATTTTTAGTAAAGATTTTGTAGGTCGCATATACTTGATTAAAATATGGTGCAAATACGTTGTGCCCAAAAAACATCTTCAGATTGGTTTGGAGATGTTGACAATGAGTGATCGAGGTCAGTTTTTACCACTAATTATTTGTTTACTTGGTAATTGTTCGCCCATGACGGCATTGGTAAAATTGACCTTTGTTTTTTGACATACACGTTGTTTTTGTGCATCTACCCACTTGTATATATGCATTTAATCAGAAATTATGAATTGAGAAAAGATAATTAATGAATTAAATTTTAATTTTAAAATATTAATCCTTTCTAACTCCTACGGTGTTGTAAACTAAAAATGTTTCTTAACAACTACTTTTTGGTGAGTCTTCGTAAATTTTGTGATGGTTCTAAATACAAATTTACACTTAGAAAAATATAGATATTTCTAAAATAAAATGAATTATCATTAGAACTTACTGTGCGGTGGTGTTAGAGAGAGCGCGGATACGGCAGCGGGTGGCACTGGCGGGAACATGTCCTGGTGCGGCGCGAACATGCGCGGCGGCGGCGGCACCTCGCCCTCCGGCTCCTCCGGCTCCTGCTTGGGCGGCGAGCGCGGCCGCGACAGCCGCACCGCCTTCAGGCCTCCGCTCGGGGAGCGCCGCATCGACAGGTTCTCTGGAGTGTCCGACTCTCCCGAGCGGCGACGAGGCCGGGCCTGCTTCCTGCGCGGCTGAGGGCTGGCCGGGCTCACTGGTGGCGAGGGCGCCGGCGGGGTCGTCTGCACCGGGCTCCGCGCCAGCGGCGTCGGAGGCGGGGACCTCGCGTGCTCCTCACGGTCCTGGTCGGCCAGTCCCCGAACCTGAAGAGACTCTCCAGCGCGAATCACTGTTCCCAGCTGCTCTTGCGCCACAGACACCTCTCCACGATACATAAAGTCTACAACTGCTTGCACCTCCCATCCTTGGAAGTCCTTCAACACGATCACCGGGTGTTTGCACGGGTTCTCGCTGAATATTCGGCGAAAGAGTGGACTGCAGGCGCCCAGCAGCACCTTGTGAGCGCGCACTCGGCGCTCGGCGCACACCAGCGTGACGTCCACTAGCGTCTCGGCGTGCAGCAGCGCCTCGAAGGAGCGCAGCAGGTGCGCTTGGTGGTTGTTCCAGCGCAGGCTGTAGTGCTCCTCGCCGCCGACGGCGGTCGTCTTGTCGTCCATCGCGCGCGCCGGTGAGAACGCGTGTGTCTCCGCGTCGCGGTCCCGCAGCGGGCGCGTGCGCGGCCTCGCGCCGCCCTCCGCCCGCTTGCACCCCGCACTCCCCAACCCTTTCGTCGCTCAAAGAATCGCCTTCCCGCCGGACCGCAATCTTCGCATTGCACTATTCCGTTTGAGTTCACACAGATTTTTTTTCAACAATAGTCGTGTCCGTAAGCACTGAGTCACCGAAAAGTTTGGTAGCACTACACAGTTGGCGTCGCTGTGGCTGCGCGCTGTCGTGGAGGGTGGCGACGGGAGCGAGGACGCACGGACGTGTGTCGCGGGAGGCTCGCGTGCGCGGAGTGAGCTGAGAGACGAGCGCGCGGTGCGGCGGTGTCGCGCGAATGCCGAGTGTCGGTTCGGCGTGCGGTCGGCGGGACTGGCCCCGCGCAGTGTGGGGCGGGCCGGCCCCGCCCCGCACACACACACTCGCCCGGCACGCCCCCCCGCGCGCTCCTCACATGTGTCACATTACTCGAATACCTACACACATGTGACGCCTCCTTCACATATATACTTTTCGGATACCTACACTCTATTTATCTGCCGGCTCCGGCTCTGAAGTTTAGCAAAGAAAATTTTGGCTGTAAGTTTTTCTGCAACTTTTTTAAAAGTACGCAAAAATGTTACGCTTTGGTAGCATTTAGATACTTGCCGTTCGGGTATCTTCGTTATTAAAATGAAAAATTTTAGATCGTAACTTTTTGCATCCGAAATGCGGAGATGTCGCGCGCCCCCAGTCGAGCCGAGGTCGAGGGAAAATTAGGACATGTCCGAGATAACGCGGACGGGTGGCAACACTACACAAATCACGGACAAATATATTATTACAGACATTTTATTTGAGGAAGTAATTGGGATAACGATAGATTTAAGGAGATAAAATGTATTGTAAGTAATTTGCATTTTATTTTTGCTTCATAATATTGAATGTTTGTTGTTTTAATGTTCCGTAAAGTTCATTCTCTTTGATTCAATTTGGCGAAGTTTATTTCGTAAGCAGCCGTACAAATAAGATTAACATTTTTATAAAATTTATTAAAATAGTCCCGAGATCCGTATTATAAGTAACAGGTAGTCTTAAGTAGACTGTCTGTATCTACTTAGAAGTAATTATCACGCTGCCTTCGCATGATTTCAGTAAACAAACCTTTTTGCTCAATACGGGATGAATGGGCCCTCGAGAAATAAAATGAATAGATATCTACCTGTGTGACCGTTACTGGGCGGTTGTAAAAATCGAAAGCGGTTCGCTAAATATTTGTATAATCTTTTCTAAAAAAAAAACATCACATCACTACATAAATGTTTTCACATAGCCCTTGCAAGAAGTTGAAAATAATTCACGATTGAAAACAAAAGTAAAAAAATAAATATTTAAAATAAATTAATTTTACAATTGCAGGTTCCTTTTTACAGCACAACCGTATTTCAACAATGATTGTTTCCGTGATTGTTTCATACTTTGTCGTTTCACAGCTTTTGCATTTTAATAAGTTTCTTTTAAAAATAGGAATTCAATTTCATTCAACTTTTTACTATTGGAATTCCAATCAACTTGAAATAGATACCTAGTATACCCAACAACATCACCCCTGTATATATGTATTATACGGTCTACTATTCTATATTAATAATATAAAGCGGAAAAGTTTGTTTGTTGGTTTGTTTAAACACGCTTATTTACGAAAGTACTGGGTGGATTTGGATGAAATTTGGCATGGAAGTAGCTTGAACCTTGAGGAAGGTACTTTTACTTCAAACGAAAGTTATGTTTTTAATGTGATAAAATTCCTGGGAGCGAAGTCCCGCACTGCTAGTATACATAGGTATACTCGTATAGGTAATATGATGGCAAAGCTCTATTATACACCCACGTATTGCATGATATATTTAATCTCCTTGTATTACGGTAGGCCAGTCTTTGCGGCTTGGGCCATAAAGACTCCGGGTTGCTACTCACAATTCTTAAAAGAAAACCCTGATAACATTCCTACTTCTCTGTCGGAGTCTGTTTCCCGTTAGTTATAACCTAGGGGTCTTTAAGTCAAGAGTGAATAGGTTACTTTTAGGTAAGCGTGCTCCATCTTCAACCACATCATCAATTACCATCAGTGATGCTGATGGTGGTCAAACGCGAGCCTATTAACAATAAAAAAAAACTTTAGTTTAAAACTCCCCATGCACACTCTTCATAACCCATTCACACACTTTGTTAATCTAGTAAATTATTGTTAAAAGCGTAATAGGTTACAAAATAAATTAATTTGTAAAAAAATTGTTAATAATAAATTAAATAAATAAACAATACTTTGATCGTTACGAGGTTCCTCATAATTATGACACATACTTAGGTACCTACCAATTGTATCTTAAACCTTTTTTCTTTTAATAACCACTTCTGATATTAATCAACATGATTTGATATGTTTTGACCGTAACATTAATTGAATGGATCTTAAAATACACTTATTTCTAAGTTTCCAGTAACTAGGAAACACCGGGCTTATTTAGCTTAATTTGATATAAACTTTGACGTGTAAAATAGTTATTTATAATCTACTAACTTCTTCCCGCGGCTTTACTTGCATGACGAAATTTTTTCAGCTAGATTAATTAAAACGTCGTCTATTTCTTCTCCAAAGGCTAAGCAAATACTACCAAATTTAATTCAAATCGGTTAAGTGATTTCAGTAAAAATCGGTAAGACGGGAAAGTGTAATAGATAGACAAAATTGCTTACACATTTAATATATTAGATACTAACATTCTAAATGCCATGGATTTATCAAAACAATAATTTTTACTTCTTATTATTGAACGCATATTTCCTTAGTAGGTAAGGTTTTAAGTTGTTTTGGAAATATGAGACCCACATTGGTAATATTTTAGTCTTTTCTAAGAACGAACAAAATAACTTTCTAGGTAGTCTAGCTTTAAAAGTTGTTTTTTTACCTAGTCAGATTCATTAAGGGGCTTAAAAAATAATCAATTTTTATTAATAGAATAACATGTAAATAAAGTGTAGTCCTCGGAATCGATTTTCCGATATTCGTAATAATGTCAGCATTACAATGGAATGTATTAAAATCTTGTCTAAGGTGCATAATTGGTCTTATAGAGATAAGACCCAATATGTACCATAGACAAGTTAGAAGAAAACATTACATAGGATTATTCAACGGGCGACTTCGTTAAAATAATTTACTGTTTATGGCATTTTTTTATATCAGTTGCTAGATTTATTCTGTCGTTTTAAAAAAAGAATGTGGTCTCGGAAAAGATTATGGAGACTAATTTGAAATAAGCAACAGTTAAGGGCTGATTATTTTAGTCGAATGCGGGTTAGTGTATATACACTAACCCGCATTCTTCCGCCAGATACTAACTTAATCTAAAATTAAGTTAGTAACTGGATGTGGTACAGATGTTAAAGCGTGGAGCCTAGCAGAGGCCGAAGTTAGACTGTGAATGGTGATAGCTACTATCTTAGTAAATTGACAAAAAGTTGCTGCCGCATATCACTAGGTTTATAGATAGATAGATAATTAGATATACTTTATTGTACACTCAAAAATTGAAACACACTTAAAAAAATTTTTTTACCCAAAAATTAAACCGACTCCCGAAAAACACTGCAAAGTGAAAAATAACTTTAATTTCGGTAGTCGGTGTCTTTAGTTTTGTATTTTTGTTTTTGGCACCGACTACCGAAATTAAAGTTATTTTTCACTTTGCAGTGTTTTTTGGGAGTCGGTTTAATTTTTTGGTAAAAAGTTTTTATTTCACTCTTTTTAGTTGGTCGATTTTTAATTTACCTACTTACAAGAGCCTAAATATCAACTACTTTTATTCATTTACAAAATATTGCTTTTCCCAATGTTGGGCCGTTAATTGTTGAGGAGTTCTCCTGGTACTTCACCATCAGCTTCACTTCACCATATGCATTGTGACAAGCATATTGTGCTTAATAACCACATTCAAGTAATAGAAGCGGAACACATGAAATACTTATTATTCCTACTTGAGTAGTTCCAGTGGCCATCTGTGGTCTTCATCATCAGGTCCACTTCCCAAATAGTGCTTTTCGAATGCAACTACACAAGTTACTATAAAAAAAATACTCAAATCACTATAGGTGTGCCTATAATATTTGAAGAGTTCCCTCGATTTCTCCAGGATTCCATCATCAGATCCTGACTTGGTGACAATGGGACCAATTTCGAAGTATACCCTTTCAAAAAAAAAAAAGAATTTTCCAAATCGGTTCAGCCGTCTTCGAATAATCGGTGATCATACATAAAAAAAAAATACGCGTTGAATTGATAACCTCCTCCTTTTTTGTCGTCGGTTGATAACAATATTGCTAAAACTATAGATACAATGGCGGTCTTATCGCTGAGAGCGATATCTTGCTAGTATAATGCTAGTGTAATCACTAGATTTTAGTTAGGTGCTCCGAGAATGTCTCGTAAGAGGACCTGGGGCTTCCCTCCATGTGCTTGATGATAACCACCGGGTCGGTTTTAGCGAGGTAATAATCCCACATCTCCTGATGTTATCGCTAAAAACCTTTGATATGTTTATGTGTAGGAAGTTTGCCTCCTCTCAATATCATGTAAACTTTTGAAGGTTCTAGACAAGTCTTTTATTTGTCTAAACATTATACTTAACAAGGAGACTAATTGACAATTCATGATAAAAAAAACATTACCTTTATTTTATAATCTTTAACAAAAATACAATTTTCTAGCAGTTGACGCTTTGACAATATTGGTACCTAATTAAAAAAAAAAAGTTATAGAATTCTACTATTTACCACATTTTTCTACTGCTGTTTCTTCTGCTGGCTTCTCTCTCTATTATCTAGATAATTCTGTCCCTTTCTAATAACATAATACCACGTACAAAAACATAGGTGGCACCATGGCGTCACCATCAGGTAAAGTTTAAAAGACAATACCCGTCTGACCTATTGTTTCAAACTGTCCGTCCTATACATACGGGATGTTTCCAAAGTGCATCACACATATTTAAGGGTGTATGTTTAGATAAGTTGCATACAAATGATTTTTCAAGCAGCCTGTTGCAGTGGTAGGAATCGTTTGATTTGATGCCATTAACGGCTTGATCAGTGATTTGGTGATTTCCTTGGAGTCTCGTGTCACTTTTTGCGAATGGGTTTTTATAAAAGTTTTTTCCTTCTTTTTTATTTGTTTCTGTACTGCGTATATTCGATACAGAACATCGTGCTATAAGATTAATTTATTTAATCAATAATGGAATATACACTTAAATAAAAACCCTAAACTACATATAAAAATAAAGTAAAATATCGCGTCCAGAAATTCGTGCGCATCGCTGTCCACTGGTAATGAGCCCAAAACACTGGCAGCATTGCCACGCTGTATGGCAATGCTTAACCGCTGTCCAAGGTAAAAGTCAGCCTTTGGATAACGCAATGTGTCAACTAGGCGCCTGGATAGTTCTTTAAATAATTTGTGAGCACTCGGACCCCACGATCCCAAGGTAAATAAGGTAAGGGACCCCAAACGGCTCGAAAATATAATCTCCAACAAGGTTATCATATTTCAGCCGCTTGAGGTTCTCAGCGGCTGCAGCGGCAGCGCAAGCACAGCAAGACGAGCTAGGAAGATGGGATGGTGCAAGAGTATCGACACAAGTTGCGTCCAACACTAAAGCCCTACCCATCTTCCAAGGAAATAAAGACATGCCGTCCGGTCTTTTACCATCGTCGCGTGCCAGGCCATTGGGTTCTAATACAGCCAGAACGCCGTCGGTAACAAGAGCTCGTCGGATAATGTCGTTAATATTCGCGTGCCGTGCTATGCGACCCGCGCTACGGCCACATGAAAGGCCGTGGTGACCGAGGCTGTTGACAACTTCGCCACAGTGGCAGCGATGAGCAGAACAACAGGGAGCATCTAATCGAAGGGAAGCAGTGAGGCGGAAAGTAGTATCATCGAACAAGGTGCCTATGTTCGACGACGGTAGTGCATGAAGTCATAAACCCGACACCCATTCACTCACAGCCAGCAGGCGCGCACGCTCTGCAGCCGAAGCAGATGTGGCAATAAGGTCACTATGAACTGCTTTACACAGAGCCTCATCCCACCGCCTCTGAGATAATGAATTGTCGGGTGGATTTAGATTCGGGCAAGCCATTCTCCAGGTGCCTCGGTGAAGCACGGCACATTGAAATCAATCAGTGACGGAGCTATAATATTCCTGATTAATTTCTCAGTGGCGTGGACCGAAGATATAAAAGCCGGTAGACTGATACTAGAAATTTTGCGGACTCCGAGACCTCCCATACAAATGGAAGAGTAGCTTGTGCCCAAATTCGGAGGTCCATAGCCACATTTAAAATTGCTGTCAGAGTATGATAATTTGGTCTATTTTGTCCAAAAGGTGATGCCAAAGATGCGAAGCACGAAGAAAGTACGTTAATTTAGGTCCAAAACGAACGAACGAATAAAGGTGATAGCCGAATGCATGTTAATTTGGTGTAATCTTTCCGAAATGTCGTTAAAATTTTCTATTTTTTCCTCGACAAAATCGGGAAAGGAATCCTCAAAAATTGGAGACCCAAGAAGACGAAGAGAACTTTTATCCACAATTTGGATTTCTGGGGCTAATGCGTGGAATTTTGAAAGTTTCAGTTGTCTGTCAGTACTGTCGGATATGAATAGTTTACACTTCGAAAGGTTGAGATGGTATGGAGTTGATTTCTTAATAACCGTAGATCATCTAAAACTGTTTCTACATCGCCTCCCAGGGTTTCACCATCGAGATACCAAACATTGAATTTTGAATTTAGTTGTCGAATAATTGGGTGCATGGCTAAACTAAAAATCGCTGGCCCGAGGGGATCACCTTGTTGACAGCCAACAGCTGATTCCAAAAGGTTTTCCTTATAAAGTAATTTAGTCGGATGTCTGTAACATTACCAAAGAAAACTAAAAATTTGTTATACTTTTTTTCTAGTTTCTCCCACATCATGCTTAAATATAATTCAGACGCTTTTGAAACATTCTGTAAATGTTCATGTAAGTGTAGGTAAGCCCCTGTAAACGTATATCTGCGTAAGCATATCTGTAGTCTCTACAGTCACTTATAACCAGCTCGTATGCAAATTGCGTTATATTGCCGGTTTTAAAATTAAATTTACATGACATTAGGCTATTTTCTTCTAATATTTTATTTACTCCGCCACTAAGATTACTTATCAAAAAATATTAGAGAAGTATGTTTTCCTTTTTCACGTAATTAAAAAGTGAAGACAATACAGTGAGTTGTAATTCCACGTAAAGTCTTTTTAGCACTATGTGACGTCAGCTGACCCCCTTCCTGAACTTGTTTACTGTATTAAACTACTATGGCGTTTTTCGTAATTACCTAGACGATGCATAGTTAATAATTAATTAATAATTAATCAGCCTACAACGTTCCCACTTCCATTTAATTCAGCACGCGGCCCAGCGCGGATCGGTGGATTTAGATGAAACGACGCATAATAATTTAAGATTGTAATCTTTTTTTTTATTGATAATAGGTTCGCGTTTGATCACCATCTCACCTGATGGTAAGTGATGATATGGTCGAAGATGGAGTACGCTTACCTAAAAGTAACCTATTGACTCTTGACTTAAAGACCCCTAGGTTATAGCTATCGAGAACACAACTCCGGCAGGGAATTCCACTCCTTAGTATCAAACAACTATGTAAGTAAACCGAGTAAATGTTTTGTGAGAAAATAAAGATTCTTTTAACCTAATTTAATCTCTCCATTAGGAGTACCAAACCGTACTTTTTAATTCCGTATTTTACACACTTTAAATATTCAAAAAAACGATTTCAAATTTTAATTTAATTAACTGAAGGGCCTATTATATATTGACCTAATATACTTAATAATCCGTCGATTTAACGGATTATGAATTATTAAAAGCAACTCATGTTTGAAGACATTCCCTTACATTATAAATCATTAAAATTTACTTATACGGCAATTACTGGAACTGGAGTCTTTTATCAATATTTCCGTAGATAGTTCGTTTTTTAACGCATTAATAAACAAGTAAAAAGATTTTTTTTAATTTGCGTAAATTAGTTTATTGGACTAATGGTGTTTAATCCTCATTAGTGTTATGACCCTTTATGCGAAACGATAAGGTGTGCATAGCATTTGAAAAAATAAAGAACACGATATTAACACATTTTTTTTTAACATAAGTTTTCGTTAGCTTTTTGTTTGAAATCTGCGTCATCCCGCGTAACTCTTATGATCGGATTTTAGTCTTAAATGGTCATCGTATCGTCACACTGTCGCATCTCGTCTGTATACGCGAACCTTTAAAATTAATAGTATGCAGTAGATTCATAAACAGTCATGAACTGGTGATGAGGTATTGAAACTTCCCTAAACTTTCTCCCTAGATTACATTAGTCATCGTCAATACATAAGTATAGAACCAAAGTACCAACCTTCTTCCTTATGATGAAAAACTTATTGAATGGGTTGGTCTCTAAAGTCATCAGTGTATACCGAAATAAGACCTTCCTAAGATACAGATAAGTTTTCTGCATAGTTTAGTTAGGGAGTCCTATAACCATTTCATTGTTGTAGGTACTGCTTTTTATAACATTTAAGTATAACCCAACAATATTTGCCGTGTATAAACCACTTTTAGAAACAAAACTTATCTTACGTTATACTTAATGAGCAAGTATAATATTAATACTCCTGTACAAGCAGAAATCATTGCACTGGCTAGTCAACAAACGAGAAATTTCTAACCAATGAATATATTCAGGAAAGTATACTATATTATCTTGGGCGCAATGTCGCTTCGCCCCCGTCTGGGCCTAGCCTTAAAGGGTTGCGTAAACCGGGTCACACGTCAAAGTGAACAATTAAATTAATAATCTAAACATTAATTCGAAGTGTTCTTAACGAAGTTTATGATGTTTATATTAAAGTCATATTAATATACATTTGAAACGAAGTTAATTAGCAGTTCGCGTGGCAATGTGTACGGAATGAAATAAACATTTATTTAGGACATAAGTGGGCATTTACTTCGCGATTTACTCTAACGATAACATCTTTTAAGAAGATCATTGAATTCTGCACGTTTTCTTTTATAGTTAGGTGTTTGTTCGTGTTATTCTTTCCTCTGATGAGTAGGTTTTAATATAGATAAGTATTATTTTCTTTTTTTATCGCCATTCCGTCTCATATAGTGGATGCAGGTGTCTCAGCAGGGGAAACATAATAGTCTGAATTACATATTAATTATTGTAGATATTGTTGTTTTTTAAATATGTTTTATTCCTATTACGTAACAGTAAAAGAAATGGTAAAATTGGCAAATTTTTGCCAATTGCGAGTTGAACTCATCGAAATATATTGTTTTACTGGTTACACAAAAAATAACAGACTTGTACGGGTTGGGCTGTAAGCCATAAGACAAATAATGTATCTAAATATACATATTCTTAAATTTGGCTCACTACTTACAGTGTTTTCTTATTTGTCCCAAACTTGATCTCATAATGAGCATGTATGCCTTTATTATATGCGATAGGGTTTCGTTTATCATTACCGACGTTTGGAACCCTAAAACTGACTATATCAAAACAATCCAGTGTATCTGAATTAAGGATTTCATGTAATAGAATTTGATATCTAAACCCTCAATATTGATTAAAAAACCGGCTGAAAATCATGTGTTTGAATTACCAACTTGAAGCACCTTTTTGAATTATCATCTCTATTGGTGTAGATAACATTGATAAAATTAACTGTAAAATTTCTTACCGAAGAAAATAAAAAAAAAACGATAAATGGTAAATGATATTTATTTTGCAAATTGGTTATTAAATAACACTTTTACAAGTATTTTTTTTTCGTAAATTTAAACTAGATGAGGTTGGCGTTTCCTAACTGACTACCCAGAGAAGAAACAACCTTATCGAAAAACTTCTGTTACCGATTAAAATGTCTGATATTTAGCATTACATATTAAATATAAAACAGTAACACTATATTAACTAAAAAATATGTAATAATTATGAAAAACGGAAAATCAGTGACTGGTGCCGTCCTTTCTAAATTATTTAATAATTTATAAGTACATATATTTTATATAAATAAGTAGGACATAATAATAAGTCCTATTTAGTTTATTTATTACGTTTGTACACTGTCCATCCAAAGGTTGTTTCTAAGATATTGTCCTGTGCGATAAGATGGCCCATTGTATATTTCATTCATGTTTATCCTGTGCATGTTATGAATCGTACAATAAAGTCTATAATAAATAAATAACAACTCAAGGGCAAAACTTCATCCATTGTCTAACATGATTTTCTTCAAAATCTACTATTGATTGTCCCATAATTTACCATAAAATAATAATCGTGGGACAGAAATAGTTGGATTTGAGTAAAAAGGTTTCATTCAAGATAAGGCGTGAAGCATCCGTCACTTTCCCGGGCCTCGAACCTATTTTACGCAGAAAAAAAAAGAAATGGATTTCTGAATGGCCGCATTTTTGTAGAAGAATAAATGGTTGATGTAATGTTGTAAGAGTTTTTGAAGAATGTGCTAGTTTTTCTTTTGTTTATTTTTAAAATCTTCACAGGTTTGGATTGTTGGACAGCTAAGTTGCGGTTGATAAATTCTTTATTGATATTTTTCTTGATTTCAATTGAACAGAAAAATGTGATGTGTTTTAAAAAATTGACTAGATTAAAGGCCCGTTTTACGACGTCCGGAAAGCTACACAATTTTCATCGTCTCTAATCGAAAATCTAACACAATTTTTATGAAAATATATGCTGAATAAATTAACAGGAACTAAATCATTAATAAGTGATGCGAGCCAAAGTAATTTTTGTCCTAAGTCACCTAAATCATGATTTCATAGTTAAAATTAAAACCATACACGTATTAAGAGCCGTGTGAAAAAGGTTGTTGAAGGTTTTCATTTACCCTTACAAAAGACGTAACCCACGTAAACGGATCAACACCCACGCCGTGGAATCAACTGGATATTCTTAGCTGGCTTTCACTATAGCTTAACTTTTTATTAAATAGGTAAGTATTTAACAATAATTTAATATTAATGAACTATGTATACTTAAGCACTGTGAGGTTTTAGCTGCCAGCTCAGATCAGTATGTTTGTTCTTTTTCATTTATTTTTATTACTGAAAAGTCCGCTCCAGACCTCGATCATGCCTGATGGTAAGTGATAGATGAGGTTTACGGTGGAACTCATGAACTTATAGCCCAGAAGGTGGTTCAGTCTTGCTTTAAAGGCATACGGGTTATATGTATATAGAGTTCCAAACATTGGCCGTGCGCATAATAAATGTAGAGGAATTGAGAACTCGATATTGAAACTTGGTAAAAATCTACTATTGCCGGACATATTTCAAACTTAGGCATTGTAGCAGAGATTAACGTGTACACACACACATGTACTCACAATTTGGAAAAGCATAGTGAGCGGTAATGTGGATGGAAAACGACGAAGAGGACACAGTCTCAAATGGTGGTGTTATCAGGTGTCCGAAGTACTCCGGATGCCTCCATCAAGCTGAAGACCGTAGTACATGGAGAAGTCTGTGGCATCGCTTCTGTCGTAGCCACGATCCCAAGCATTAAGGGACCCATTTGAGAATGAGGAATTCCACATTTTAAGTTCAGAAATCGATGCATTTGTTCCATGTATGTCATAAATGTTCATGGTGATATTTTATAGAATAAACTTATTTTTTTTTCAGAAAAGCCGTACGTGGTTCTATAATCCATACATTATTCCGAAATGTTTAACTAAATATTCACCCCAAAAGTAAGAAAAAAACAAAACAAGGCACATACGTGCACACAAGCACCCATTAAACACCTTACAACCAATTTAACATGAAAAGTCACGAACGTACTGCCAACCCACGTGCCTTGCAATAATTTGACACGGACAGGGCCTTTATTTCTATAGCAGTAAGGTCTATTTTCAGCTCAGTGGTTTCTGACGGCAATATGGAACCTCCCGTGCGTGTCCATACGTCGCCGTTTAAGAATCAGCTTTACGTGTGTAAGTTGTATGTGGGATTGTAGCTGATAGCATCTAACCTCGCTTCGTAATGGGGAAGGAACGGCTTTCTTAATAATGTACGGTGATTTATTGGCCTAAATATGGGTTATACTTATGAGTCTCATGGCTTGGCTGGTGACGTTTAGGTTATACTTTCGTGGGGGTATACTAAGAACTTAAATAGAAAAGAGTTGGTGATTTTTTTTTTACTGGAGGGTTCTTTTTGTTTTTAAAAGAGTTCTAGAAATATGAACATAAGTCACACTACTACCAATGTTGTTAGCCTCTCCAACTAAGCTAAATATGCATGTATCTCGAGTGGGCTTTATTATTCCCATAGGTTTCCAATCGGTTTTTCTCCATAGAAAATGAACTATTCGAACCATGAACTAGTTTTTGACGTTTTGTTAGACCCCATGTAAGCCTATGTGAAATAAAATATGTGTGTATCTTGATTTTATTCTGGTTGTCATTGGCGTGAAAAAGATGAAGCAATATTTTTTAATCTGAATATCACTATGTTAATATAATAAATGGATGTAGAACATCTGAAATTGTCACTGCGATCATTAAGACGAGAAGAAACAAAATAGACCAAAGACAATCATGACTCATGACTCTAAAAAGATACTCCAGACACTCCCTCCCGAAGTCTTCAAATAAGACTAGACCACTCCATCTGCAGTACCCAAGACCGTAGATACTTCAGAACTCTTGTAAGTAAGACATATATGGCCATAACAAGGTGTACTGGTTCCCGAATAAATCAGAATGCTAGCTTGAATGTTCAAGCGAGCGGCGATGCGGAAGAAATGAATATTTTGGCAGCACGTACCTTCCAGACGTCTTCGAAGGCTTTGCACAGTGTAGTTTTCGGTAGAGACTGCGGCTTTATTATTTAGATTTTTCGTGTAATTTCTTTATGGATATAATAGTGTGTAGATTCGTCTTGTAGTCCAAGGTCCATCGATGGAACACGGGCTTGGTGGTTAGCCTTTATTAGGGAGTTAGACGGTAGTGGTGCGTTGTAGTTGTGCCTCGTTTGGAATATCTCTGCTTTGTCCATATGGGAGTAGATGTGGAAGCTTAATGTTTTTGTTCTTATGATAGCAATATTTTGTATGTTACTGATTTTTTATTGATTATAGGCTCGCGTTTGACCACCATTTTGCCTGACGGTAAGCGATGATGTGGTCGAAGATGGAGCACGCTTACCTAGAAGTAACTCATGACTTAAAGACCCCCAGCTTATAGCTATCAAAAATCACATACCCTGGCAGGGAATTTCACTCCCTAGCTGTAGGCATAATGTACGTATTCCCAAAACCTATGCCCAAATGCCCTACCGTGTAACGATGTAACGATGGCGCATCGCCGTTTATTAGTGATCATTAAGGAGAATAAGGAGTTAGAGGTTACTGGTGAATTTTAGGAATGTCTGTGCTGTATTCCTTGGGTAGGAGGATACAGGCTTGATAATTTTGTTATATGATGGCAATATTTTATAAAAGGTGGAATCTCTTTATCTTACTGTACTCTGCCCATTTATTACATTTATGAAAAAAGTTCATAATATTTGCAACACGTATTGAGCACAATTTTTGAAAGGCAGAGTAGTTAATATAATAATGAGAATTGGTTTAGGATCTATTTTATTGTGGTTTTGCGTGACAATTACGAAATGTTTGAAAATATGGTTAAGTGTAAATTGTTTGTTGTTTAGACTTTTTTAGATTAAATTTTCATTTTTATCGTAGCTACGAATTTTGCTTTATTTTGACCTTAAAGACTGTAAAATATGATCTCATTAATTAAAACGCGGATATACTGCTCACTATTCCATTTTTTAGGTATTTTTCTATGTCCCAGACTACTCTGTGGCTTCACCATGCATCCAATGCTCATATCACACGGAGCAATTGGCTGAAGGGTGAAAACTAAAAAAAACATGGCCCGTCCACGTCGGCACTTGTCTGCCAACTTGTACTCGGCACTTAGATTAGTTTCCAACTTGTAGGCACTGGTACAGTCGTGTTCACTTCGCTAACTTTGGTGGGTAGCTTTTTTTTCTTTGCATGCTTTATTGGAAGGTACGTCGTGTAGTGTGTTGTTTTAAGATGTGGGGACAAAATGGATAGTGGAAGTTACTGTTTTGGTTGTGTGTCAAGGCGTAATTTTACTGGAAATTCAAAAAACGTCAATTTTCTACACATTTATGGTTGAAATATCGTCATATACGCACCTTCCAAACGTTTTTTTAATCATAAACCTAACTTTAGACAAAATCTTCTTCTTCTTCGTGAATTGAAGCTTTTTGTCATGACATGACATTGATCATTTTAGGAAACACGTATCTAGTCTTCAGATATCATAAAAGTCCTGCTTCTCTTTTGGAATCGTGAGATTCCAGGTCCCTCATACACCGCAAACGGGAACAAGTTAACATTTTAAAATCATTTAAAGAAACAAATTGTTTGACTGAACTGCGCAAGTTGTGTTTTGTCTACCTATACTTTATAATCGAATAATATTTTAAAAGTGAAAAGTTGTATTTTGTGTTTCAATCACGCAAAATTAGGTAAAATGTTTTGATTCAAACTTAGCTCACGCTAAAAAGTGGCGTATGTGCTATTCTAAGTTGTAAACTATATGTTTATAACATGGAATAGCACATATACGCTACTTTTATCTCAGAAAAATGTGTGAAATATTCCATGCAAACGAAGTTGCGTACCACAGCTAGTAAAATCAGCGGATGTTATGTTGACTGAAATAACACAAATAATACTATTTCCAGAAATGTTTAAATTTCTATGTATTCTTGTATTATATAACTACACAAATACAAATTGCAATGGTACAGTTGATTGCCAGCTAGTAGCAATTTAAAGCAGTATCAAAAAAATGGGTAGCAATTTATCAAAAATAATAATATGCGGTTTTCATATTCTTCAAATTCTATCAAAATTTTTTAGTTAACCCCTGTTGTGCGGTCTACTACACTATTTTCCTCACAAATGAATAAAATGGCCAAGTGTGAGTCGGACTCGCCCACGAAGGGTTCCGTGGTAGCTACGCAAAATAACTTTGTTCTTCATAGTGTTTTGTATAAACGGCAAAGTTATTTTTGCGGTTTTTGAAATTGTCCTATATTTCAAAAACCGCTAACTATATCTCATTCAAACCATTTTCCGTTGAAAATGTTCAATAAGATCTACAGCATATGTTTCTTTTACATTTTTCATTAGAGTTAGAGGGGGAACACATTTTTCCACTTCGGAAGTGGAAAAATGTGAAAAAAACCTTTCAAACAATTGACGTTGTGAAAACTGGGTTTTGGAACCCCAATGCCATTTTTAAACACCTGTCTATAAATACACCGCACGTGAAGTTTGATGAAAAAAGATTTTTGTTTCAGTTTCATGTATGGGGCTTAACGTTTTTTGTTTAAAAATCGTGAAGCCTTTTACAGAACCTGCCAACTGTGTACCTATAGTCCAAATAGTTTTGGAACAAAATAGCCGTAACATAAGGTCGGATCTAAGGGTTCAGGGTTTTTTCATTCGGCTACAGAACCCTAAAAAGAGGCGTGTGAAATATCAGAAAAGTCTCTGTTTGGCATCTTATTTTTAATATAGAACAGTTAGGGTCGGAGCAGACGACACTATGAAATTAGCGGTAGCCAAAACAAATTAGATTTGATTTACTACTTTAGAACGGTAACCCGAGGTCGACCGTTAAGTTGATCAAATAAAATCAACATTAAGTTGGTACATGAAAATGTGTAGCAATATTCATGACGCTTATAATGAATGTCTTCTTCTTCTCCCTCGCCTGCTCCCTTTACTTGAGGTCGGGTCTCCTCGTTTTAAGGCACTCTGTCCTGGGTCGTCCGTGCTTCCAGCTCACTCCATATCTTTGGTAGCGGTTATCCACCGGGTAGCTGGCGGTCTTTCTCTGCCCTTTCTCGTCTCTGGAATAGCCGGTGCCTTTTGTGCTTTTTTTGTTTTTATTTTGTGTTTTTTTGTACTTATAATGAATGTAATTTTTAAATTTGAAAGCGGCCTTTTCAGAAAAACTTAGTAATGTTCTCGGGCTAGTAATCTCCTTACGTAATACAAAATTGAATGTCATTGGAAACATATTATATGCTTTTTATTTATTATTTATTTATTTATTAGGGACAAAAAACAGTTACATGTTATGATATTACATTAATGTTCTTAAGATATATAGGTAAACACATAACTCACACTATTGTCCACGGATTAATCAATAACATATTGAATGGAAAAATATAAAGGATTAATAAAATTTTACTGTTAGTTTTAAACATTTTTATTAGAATTTAGAAGCTAATGCACTAATAGCGAGTGTTTTAAATTTTTTATTAGAAAGAGAGAAAATATCGATGTCTATGAAGTGTGTGTTATAGGTTTCCACAAGACGACGTAGAGGCACTCGTGCCCCGGCGTTAGTTTTGCATGCGTCCACATGGAACAAGCGTGGCACGCGAGCCCCCCGTCTGATAACCGTTCTAGGTACCGTGTAACATAGTTTGTTTGTAAGGTCAGTACAATCAAACCTATTATGGCACAAACCATACAGCATCATTACATCCAAAAGTAACCGTCGGGTTTCCAAGCTCTGAATATTGTATTTTTTAAGTAATAGGGAATAGGGAATCTTTGAATGATTACATTTGTAGTTCATGCTACGTAAGAATTTTTTCTGTATCATTTCCAATTTGTTATTATATTTAAGATAATAAGGATTCCAGATTGAAATACCATATTTTGACATTGCAACTATAGGCATTCATTGCGTTAAGGTTGTCGAGGAAACGAATTTTTAAACAAGTGAAGCGATGTTTCTGTAGATCTTTTCGGTTTTGGTGTATGAATTTATGCGATTTTTTGAGTACCTATATTAATTAGGGTGAGGTTTTCACCATCACTGTGATAGCTTTGTTGAGGAAAGGTGCTTGATTTTGTGTGTATGGCATATACAACGTTTAATTTAAAGGGACATTGGTTTTACATAACAAGTGCACGGCTTCTTTGGATGATAATAAACGATATAGCAAGGGTTTTGTAATCCTATCCTACATGTGTGGAACTTGTTAGAAAATACATTGATACCACAGACCGATTTTTTCAAATTAAGAAGAACTATAATGTTACCATGTTATTGGCAAGTGACGTGGAAAGTTATTGACCCTTGTAGTTCTGTGACACGTTTTTGTTATGATTGGTATTCAAGAAACATATGAAACCGATAGTTTGTAATCAATTCTTTGAGTCAGTTATTTTGAGCTGAAACTGTGCTTAGAGACAGAGACTCCATACCAGATGTAGATGTTGTCTTCAGCCGTTTTGGATAGATATGGGGTGTCCGTTACACGTTGTATAAGAAGTGTCAATAGCCTAGTGGCTAAAGTGTCGGATCGAGAGGTCGCGGATTTGAACCCTGGCTATTACAATATTGCCGTGAACCCACTCCAGACACAAGTATATTTAGCTTAGTTGGCGGGGTTAACAAGATTACTAATTATGTAAATTGTACAGACGCCAGCACATCAAGATACAACAATCTGTCAAATTTCTTTAATAGATTTTCAACTTTATTGTTAAGGAAACTAGGTTCAAGGTTGATTGGAAAAATTTGACAGTTTCGGGTAGCTTCAAGTGCTGGAGTCTGTACTTTTCTCAAGCTCTTGAAAAAAAATATTTGAAAAACAATATCCGTAGCTCTATGATATGCATGTCCATTAAACTGACACGATCGCTATTTTACTACCTTCAAAAAGTTTCTATAGTATTTACCTTTTATCTTTTTGCAGAAACAATGTATTATAGAAAGCTTAAAACTTAGTTGTATCTAGTTCCTGCTTATCAATATCAATCAGTATGTCAACATGAGTCATAGGAATGTCATTGTTAACGAGCGCTTCCGCACTTTCACATGTCATTGATGTCATCAACTCGCAAATGGTGATGTAATTACGACAAGATAATTATCACATGGTTTTTTTAATAATTTTTTTTGTTGTTGTTGATGGGCTTGCCTATGACCATCTAATCCAGTAAGTGATGATGTGGTCGAAGATGAAGCTCGTTTGCGTAGAAGTTACTCACTCTTGACTTAAAGACTTCCAGGTTATCGCTATCAGGAAACACAGACTCCGGCAGGGAATTCCACTCCTTAGCTGTACGCACAATGAAACTATTCTCAAAACGTTATGTGCGTATGGGTGGATCATTTATTTTTTTTAGTTCTGTCATAAAAATAATTGTAACATGAGTGATTAAGACATAATCAACCTAAGTATAACGTTCCCTCTACGAGTAGGAATGGGCCATAATCCATTACGCGGCGGGCCCAAGCGGGTTGGTTGGTGTCGCATGTATTCGTATCATCCTTTTCTAGAACATGTTCCACATGTTGCACAACAGTTGCTTCATGAAGTTTCCCTTCCCCGTTTTGGGAGCAGAAATTATGACGAAAATCACACAAAGTCAAGAGTGAATAGGTTACTTCTAGGTAAACGTGCTTCATCTTCGACTACATCATCACTTACCATTAGGTGAGATGGTGGTTAAAAGCGAACCTATTATCAATAAAAAAAAGAAAAAAAAAAGTAATGTTCCTACCGGAATTCGTACCCACGACCACGAACTCATAAGTCATCAGTCCTGGGCTACCACAGCTCACATGAGTGATTATTTCATAATATGTAATTTGACTCCTTTAATTGTCAACTATTTGCCACGCTAGTGACATTAGCCGCTAGTATGATCTGCCGCAAATTATACTCAACGCGCAGTAAACATATTGAAAGCGCGGCAAAGCGGCAATTCTATGAAAGAGAACGCACATGAAGCTCCATAGCAGTTTTTTTCAATCAAAGTAAAAGGTTACATACGCTCTGAAAAAAAAATTATGTCTGATTTGGCCAACTATTAGCAATAAGAATGTAAAAATTTTCAGACCACATCCTTTATGCAATAAATTTACATACTTATAATTTTTGAGGCCGTCAAATGATCTTTGAATAAATAAAGTCATCTTTGCCTTGACGTATTACCTAATAAAGTCACCAGTAACCAATCCCTACCCGGTCATCAGCTCATAAAATCCACCAAAAATCGATATTAAAATCGTACCAAAACTCCACATCTAAATCAAAGGCTAAGCTTACGTGTACTGGTATAGACAGAACAGCTGGTAATGAATCAGATGTGTATCGGTCGACGTGTGAGAACACACGGCCGAAATACTGGCCGTAAATACTGGCTAGCGTGCGCTGTACAACTGCGCTGGAATCGATTAGAGGTGGCAGATGGAATGGGTTTTTTTACCCACTTCTCGCAAAAAGCGATGAGGTAGGTTAATGAAGTCTTTGCTGGGGCTGCGGAAATATTCTAACGAGATGCCGCGGTCCCGGACTTCAAGGGCAACTGAAGGATCAGGGTGGGTTTTTAGTCAGTAAAAGTTTGACACTCGTTTCCGCTCCACCTAGAGCGGGAGGAGTCATTTGATGATTTTTCCACCCAGAAAAAAAAAAGACTTCATGAAGTCTGTACTATTATACTCGCACTCGTGCGGAAAACATGACGGTCAATAAATTTTTCAATGTATATGTATTTATAGTATTAAAACAGACGCCGCGTCGGATGGCCCCTTCTAAAATCAAGCAAAGCGCATGCCAATTTTGGCACTTGTCGTATATAAGTTCACAGTTATTTTATTAACGAATTTAAGATTTAGGAGTTTTTATTTTTTATCTTTCACTGGTTGAATGGAACTTTAATTGTCTATAGCGAATATTTGATGTAGGTCCTACCAATTCAAAACCTAGCCTTTGTAATTACGTTAAGGTATTTATCTGTTGGTCTGACCTGATGATAAATAGTTTATTATTATTATCAACCGTACATTTAATGGTGAGAGTCTAGAGACTGATATTATTCTAATATTCGATGATACATTGACCGAGTCGATAGATTTGTAAATATATGTTTAATTGCTATATCACTAAGCTATTTGAGTATTAAACTTTTCTTTTCAAATAGGAAAAAATCTCCTAAATTTCTTTTCAAAGGGACTAGAAAATAACGCAAGATTATAAAAATCTGTTCCACTAATGTTACAAAGACTTCTCTAATAGCTATATAGCTCTGCAAACGATTCGTGCACACACGAAGCGAGCCTCGGGCGCCAAAAATAAAAGTTAGCACGCTGGCTGATAAGCACCCAAATTTTCAATGTTTTCCTACAGTTTTAACCGTTGGCTTTCCGTAAACCTGCATAGCACACGTGTTTATAACTTTGAGAGTTTCGAATTGGGCTGGATAAGGTAAAATCAAAAGCAGACATTTAATTAAGCAAGTTAGAGTTTACTGAATAATGTTTTTCTTTGATATTTAAAAGTATTGAATTGGATGGGGCAAAACCATTGATATAATAAAAACCCAAGATGCACACTCAACGTCTCAAAACCGTCCGCATAAAATGAGTGCTTAATTCTAAATGATGCACTCATTTCAAATAGTATCGCGTCAAATTTCAATGGCCGCGTTTTCAGTGCCAAAGCAATGTATTATGGCATCTTTTTTATTTTAGTCGCATAATAAAAATTACCCTGTTGAACAAATAATGGAGTCGATTTTTTTATTGTAAATGTTTATTTTTTATTAATAAGTTTTATTGTCTTGTGTGTCTCCTGTACTTTATTGTCCATACTAATATTATAAATGCGAAAGTAACTCTGTTTGTCTGTGTGTTACCTTTTTACGCCTAAACCGCTGAACCGATTTAGGGCATGAGAATAGTTTAGGACCGTGGGAAGGACATAGAATATTTTTTATCCCGAAATTCCCACGCGATCAGGATTTACGCGGGAAAAGCCTCTACGCGAACGAAGTCGCGGGCAAAAGCTAGTATTTAGAATAGATTAAAATAAACTTTATTGTACACCAAAAGTTAAACACATCTATTTTACAATAATTAATACTAATTTAGTTTTTGGCAAATATGTATACGTTATATAATATACTGAAGGAGAAGAGGTCGTCAATTTTACGGTTTTTTTTAATGTTCATAAATAAAATAAATAAATAATTTATTGAACATAAAAATATTACACCTTTCAAGTGAAGCCCCTGACTCCTATGCTAAGTGAGCCTGTGTTACAGGAATCAGTGTCCTACGCTATACATTAAAACACATTTCAATTTTTATGTAATAAATTACAAACAAAAAGTAATATTAGAAGGTATTGAGAACAAAAGAAATAGAAGCAAAACGTGTATGTGTGTGTATGTTTGAGTGTATGTGCGTAATTGCGTGTGTGTGTGTGGGTATGTGTGTGTCTGGAACTCTGGACGCGTGTGCGTTAACATGAGTGTGTGTTTTGAATAGCTTAATTTACTGTACTGACGAAATGATTTTTTTAATATCGTCATAGCTCAAAGACTGAAGCCATGATTTTAAAATTTGTTTGACCTTATGTCACATAAGCTTCTAAATTGGGATAGTTTTATTTGATCTATTGTAGATCCTAGAACTTAATGCTTTAAAGTATCTAGACGTAAGTTTAGTGTGACATTTGGGGTTTTACAAAACGGGAAACCCAGTGCGTTTGCTTATTAAATCTGGGCTTACTTGTAACAATCTGTGTAGAGTCTACGTAGTATGGTACGGAGGATATATATATTGGGAACTGTAAGTACTTGAGCTTCCGAGTATAGCAGTCCAGTGGGATAGATTCGTTTTTTGAACGACATCACTTTAAGTATTGTCCATTGTGCGCCTTCCGCTCTTAGTATTACAATTTTAAACGTCCCTCCCCATACTGGAATAATTTAAATGATTTAATAATAGAATAAAAATATATTTTAAGTATATCGATTCATCATGGGATAACTTATGGGTTCACGACATGCGATAAAAGTGTTGCTTTGGCGCAACACCAATCTCATTAAAAACTTCTTATTTTTATACTTTAGTTTTTCTCGTGACCAAATACGATGTGGAGAACCAGACATCAATAGTCAGCCAACATTTAAAAAAAAGGTATAAGCTTTATTGAATTAAAAAAAAATATTAAACGATTTTAACAGTTAATATTTGTTTCATTGATATACACATGTTCTACCCAAAAACATTTACGCTATAATTACGTCTTTAGAACACAATTTAATAAACTTATAATACTAACAAAAATGTCTTATAAAAAAAAAATTGTATAAGGTGTAAGTCTCCACTGAAGACCTTGTCCTATCGAGCAACGTCAGTCGTAAAATTTGATTGTCTTTCGCACACTGCTTTGTAAAAACAACTTTAAACACTTTTCATAAGATGGGATTTGCAAAAACATATTTTATGCTTATATCATTACTATTACTACGTAGGTGGTGAGTGTTTGGTGACAGTTTCGAGCGTCACTTTTCTTCGAGACTGTGCATCTTGGGTTTTTAGTATATCAATGGGCAAAACGTAATTATTTGTTGTCAACTTTGATATAAAAAATATTAAATATAAAGTCAAATATAAAATTTAAAAAATCGTCCTAAGCGCTGTCAGGTGATAATCTGCCAGCTGTCACGGAAAACCTATCATTTTTGATTTAACATCATTCTTAAATTCTTTCACATAATTACTAATTAATAGATAGATATAAATCTGGATTGACAACTTTTCTAATACAAGCATATAAACGAAATCAGATTAGTAAAAACGTGAATTTGAGATATAATATATAAATTTCAGAAATGAATTGAATTTTTAATTTAAGAATCTATAGAATCCTAAACGTGCAGGACCGGCCGTTTAAACGACATTTGAGGGAGACCCCAGCTATAGATGTCGTTTGCCTGACAGTATGACAATGTTGCTTTTAGACACTTTTTCCACTTTTTGTCACAGCCCGTGCAATAAAAGGAGATATTAACTTTATGAATTGTCAATTAACTTCTTGGATCTATTGCAAAAATCTTACTTATCTTCGACCGCATTATCGCATACTATTAGGTTATTAACAATAAAAAACGTTAGATTTCATATTTCTTTTGCATGGCAGTATAAATGTCACACAGCAGTAATGTATCGAGTTTTTTTTGGCACAATTTTCATTCGCAACACGTTTCCTACATGGATGTTGTAACAAGGCATGGCGGGTTGAAGCCCGTGCCCCTACACGTGGGTTTTTGCTTATTTTGCACCATTACAGTTATGTAGTTAGGCCGGTGTCTGCTTCGTTTTGTGTTCCTAGTCTACTTCAACGAGTTATTAAACTTAGTGTACTGCCTCCGATGTTTTAGGACGAGGAGTGGAATACTGGAAATGTTGCTTTTTTGTTTTTTTTTTTTTTGTTGTAGGCTTGACTGCTTGAGGTGTTTTTTTTTTGGGAATGGAAACTTTTGAGTGTGGCGTTTTGTTGCAGGAAATTGAGTTGAGTTTTGAATCTCTATAGCTGCTCTTATGTGTCTCTCAAAAAAGTATTTATCTTGCTAATATTATAAATGCGAAACTGAATGGATGTATAGATGTTTGTCACTCTTTCATGCAAAAACGACTAAACGGATCAGAATGTTATTTGGTGAGTAGATGTTGACATCCTGGAATAAGACATAGGCTTTTTTATCCCGGATTCCCCACGGAATCGGGAGTTATGTGGGAAAACTCTCCACCGCTAACGAAGTCGCGGGCAGAAGCTCGTTTTATATAATTATATTCATCATAGCAATCCTTGTTCCTGTCTACTTTCCATTTCTTCTTTATTTTGAATCAATTACTATTACAAGAAGCACAGAGTAAGATAACTCAAATGCAAAAGATAAGAGATATGTAGTGGATGCATGGAGTTAATGAAAACTCGATAATAATTATTGTGTGACAACTGCAGATTCCATTTTGTTATAAATTATTTACAAGGTAATTAAAAATGAATGAATGATTACTTTATTATGAATATCTCTATGTTGTCCATCTAAAGATTTGCTACCTGTACATTTGTTTTATTGGTTTAGTCTATTTCTGGTTGTTGCGAGTGTTTGTGCGTTAAGGGCAGCAATGTACATACTAATTTTGTGAAACAAAAAAGGTTTTTATAACTTCCTCACGACTCGTCAGAAATTGAGTTAATCTCTTAACAAACCTTACTTTTGACTAAGCTTTTGACACATATTCAGAAACAAATGACGATCAATAGACAACCAACAAAATAAAAAGAGGTTATATGACTCTATGCATAGACTACGGATTTTTTTCTACCTGACTCACACATAATATTGTAGTAAGGGTTCTAAGAACAAATACAGTTTGGGTATACGTTCAATGGGGAATTTTTAACAGCACATGCGAATTCCAGGGAATTTGTAAGCCCTAACGGTATTTTCAAATATGTTTGGCGGATTATGTGAAGATAACATTTTAGTGAGTGTTTTAGGTAATCCTTGCCAATTAGTGTTTTTATGTTGAACGGAAAGTTATAAGTCATTGTATTATCAAGCGTTTTTATAGTAATTTTTAGTTGAAAACCAGAAAGATAAAGGTATTACTAGTTGACGTTTACTGTTAAAACTGAGAAGAAAAGTGAAATATAAAATAACTCCAAAGTTTCTTTAAACGATCGAACTTTTCTCGTACGCAAAAAATTGTGAACTTTGCTAAAAAATCAATATTTCGAGATGGACAAACCAATTCATCTTTTTAGTATTGATAGGCTCGCGTTTTATCGCTTTTTAGGGTTCCGTAGCCGAATGAAAAAAAAACGGAACCCTTATAGTTTCGTCATGTCTGTCTCTCTGTCTGTCCATCCGTCCGTATGTCACAGCCATTTTATTCCGAAACTATACATGTGAAACTTGGTAGGTAGATGTATTCTGTGAACCGTTTTCTGATTTTAAGAAAAAAAAATAAAAAAATAAAGAGGGGCTAATACATGGAACTGGAACTGAAAATATTTTTTTTCATGAAACCTATACGTGTGTGGTATTTATAGACAGGTATTTAAAAATGACATTGAGGTTTATAAACGACTTTTTCATAAAGTTAATCGTTTAAAAGATATACGCTTCCAAAGTTGTAAAATGTGCCCCCCCTCCTCTAACTTCTATAATAATGGAGTGAAAAATCTAAAAAAATATACGCTGTAGATCTTAATGAAAACTTTCAAAAAACATAGTTTGAATGAGATCGGGTCAGCAGTTTTTGAGATACAGCATATTTTCGAAAACCGCAAATATAACTTTGAAATTCATACAAATACTATGAAAAACAAAGTTATTTTGCGTAGTTACTACGGAATCCTTCATGGGCGAGTCTGACTCGCACTTGGCCAATTTTTTATGACATAATCAGCCTTTAATGTTCATGACATAATCAGCCTTTAATGTTCATAACGTATTTAGCCTTTAATGTTCCCACAGCTGGGACTGGGACACACGCCTTCTCTCTGTGAGAGGGAATGGGGCATTATCCAACACGCGGCTAATCATAACCATCTTACTTTTGCAATATAAAACACTCATACTTAATTTTTTTTTGTAATTTTAGTCTGTCTGCCAGCCATATTTTCATTGTGGACACCCCAACTTTACGCACGAAATATTTTGGGAATATGTATTTTCATTATGCGTACAGCAAGGAGTGTGATTCCCTGCCAGAGTCTGTGTTTCCTGGCGATATTTAAGTCTAGAGTGAATAGGTTACTTCTAGTTTAGCGTGCTTCATCTTCGACCACATCATCGTTTACCATCAGGTGAGATAGTGGTCAAACGCTATGAACAATAAAAAACCGCCATATATACTGTAATCACTTAACCTACATAGTCCCTACAAAAAGATACTCAATGCTCCAAAAAATCTGCCGTGTCATGTTCTGCGTCAATAAAGCTCACACACTTTCCTCAAGAAACACACGAATTCGGAAGTCCAGATAAGGACATTAATGGATTGGCTGACATAAATGTGACGTCAGTACACATATTTCAAACGTCGCATGCTGCCAACATCCAGACTATCAAGACCTCTTACGTCCTCAAAATAATAAAGGCCGGAAGGTCATTTTAACCTGGAGAAAGTCTAAGGGTGTTATCGGATAGTTCAAGGGTTACATTTAGTCAAGTATGCGTGGTCCGACGCACGCGTTAAGGTTTAGATTAGGATCGGAAGCATTAGCATTTTTCGATAGCAAGTTGGCTGTATGTCTTTGAGGTCATGTGTTAATGTTAGGTTGGTACACGCGAGCTCGATAAGGATTAAAGGATTTTATTTTGTTGGTAACACTGGTTTCTTTCGATTTTTAGTAGGTGACCCATTATTTCAGATATGTTACTGTTCCTTATATAACTTATTCAATTTTCATTTGATAACGGTATTCGCAAAGACTGCCTACTTTGCCTAGATTGTGAATGTCAGATAAACAGTGTTCTCATATTTTTTCTGTCCATTTTATTTACTGATCATCATATATGACTTTAGAGAAAAACAGCCCATAACGTAGACACAGCTGGGACAAAGGCCTCTCCATAAGAGGGAATTAAAATACCTATAAATAGTAAACTGTTGTAATTTGTAAACATTTTCTTCTTCCGTATCATACCCTCACGGCCCCAGAAACGCCATTTGTATCCCCAATACATCATTGTCCTATCAAAAACCAAAATTAATTGTTCGCCCATTTCACAACACTCAACTATCATAAACATCACAGGAGTTATACGCAACGATTAAACTATCGTCCAAACAACGGTTAAGTACGGTTAACTATAGTTAACCCCCGGTTAATGTTGCTAGTAATTGGTTGGGCCTTGTGATTAATTGATGGTGTTTAATGATAAAGATGTTGAGGGGTTTGAGTGGTGGTTGTGATGGAGAAACGTGGTGGTGGTTCCTTCAGCTCTTGGAAATGAGAGCTAAGCCTTTGTGGGATGATGTGACTGATGAACACGACTCACGAGGTCTCGGGTTCAATTTTTTTTAAATATATTCCACAACTTTCACACAACGCCATCTAGTCCTAAACTAAGCAGAGCTTGTGCTATGAGTACTAGACAACTGATAAACATAGATATATATTTCTAAATACATACATATTATAGATAAATTACACCCAGACAAAGAACAAATGATCGTGCTCATCACACAAACATTTGTCCTGGGTGGGAATCGAACCCACGACCTCAAGCACTCAGCAAGCAAGTTAAGTTAGTTAGAGCTCAAGCAGTCAGGGCCACTGACCACTAGACCAACAGGCCTGTCAAATTCCAGGGTCAGGCAAAAGTGTTTCTGTAAGGAACTTCTCAGTAGTACCCTGGAGTTTGGAAGTTGTCGATGTGGTACCCTTGTGCCTCGGGAAGCACATAAAGTCGTTAGTCCCAGCGGACATTTGGACATCTTCGACAGTCGTTACGGGTAGTCTAAGTCCAGTATAAATTTACTCGCTTCATGTAAAACTCTAATATTCAGCTGCATCCTGGTAGTCTGGAAGCGACATCAACATCGTTGGGGAAAGACTAAATATGATCCCATGAAGGGTAAGCTCTCTGTTCCAAGAGCTGAAGGAGCCACCACCACGTTTCTCCATCACCACCACCCAGTGACGGATTAAGACTACTTGATGCCCTAAGCAATCCATGCCTGTGGCCCCCCCTATCCGTATGTCACCTAAAAACATTAGTTTTTTTGTAAAATAGGATGATGAGATGTAACGTACTTTAGAAGTGGAGTAGGTGCGACAACAATAAAAACCAAAGCATAATTTATTTATTTATTGAAATGTATTACGTACGCATAGAAGCCGGCCAGCACAATTACTCAAAAAACAAAACATTTGATTGACACAGATTTGCGGGGGCGCCAGGCGGGGAAGGAGTGGTTTGTGATTGGCTGATCGCATTTCCGGTGCATTGGAATACTCTATGTCAACTTATAACGCGCGAATTTTCAAATTAGTCCTAGAAACTCTTTTTGGTGTGGTTTTTGGTGACGTGAGAGTGAGACGTGATGCCCTAAGGACGGATTTTTTTGTGCTTCTTCTGGTGCCCCCCCCTGACGTGATGCCCTAGGCAATTGCTTAACCCTTAATCAAATTTGATTAAGGGTTAATCCGTCACTGCCACCACCACTCAAACCCCTCAACATCTTTATCGGTAAACACCATCAATGTGATGTATCTGCAGTCTTCGTCGTTGACTTCTTTGCTGAAAGTTGTGCCCATCCTGGAAAGCTTTGCTGGAAGATCTGACGAGATGCCCTCACGCCACCCTGTCTTCAGATTATCTGAGTGCAGTCGACACGTTCAGCCCCATGACCCCATTTATGGAGTCAGACCAGCGGGTTGGTGATCGGCCTTGGGGTCTCCTTCCATCCAGCTTACCAACAGCAGCCAGCTTATCTAGATTATCTGGCTGGCTCCTAGCAATGCGGCCGAAGTAACTTAGTATGCGCTGATAGCAGATAATGAAAAGTCTTTTTTTCCCTGGCTGGTGAAGAATAGATTTGATGTACAGTGGAGCTACAATATCCAGAGATGGTGAGCTTATCACTACCAGCGGAAATCACATTTAGGATCCAGAAATATACTTAACACAGTGGAGCATACAGTGGAGGTGTGCCCGCTTGGGCGACGCACTGCCGTGTCCTCGTAAAGGTCATCGGTGGCGGCGACCTCTCGCGCCGGACCCTGGTTCAGACCATAGTGATCGATGGTACGTCGCTTTCCACTCGCGCCTTAAAGATCCAGTCAGCACAAACAGCACTATTTTCAAAATAAGATTTTATGAGTATGTGTGTGTCTATACTTATATTTTTTTTCTTTTAATGGTCCTTACTGTATTCGAAAAGGATATGGAAATAAGTCCTAATTACACGCTGTATTAAACATGATCTCGTTAATTAAAGTTCGTAGATTAATTCTGAATTCTTTACGTAAAAGGCTAAGCTACCTGATATCCTTAAACCCAATCAAATTTCACCTTCTAACAATATTATTATAAACATTTCCCTGTTAACGAAAACTTTGTTCACCCATTTTTAAAATGGCATGAGAGCCTGAAATAGCCCGTTATTTGTAATCAGTGGGCGTTCGGAACAAAAAACATGTTAATTTTAAATAAAGTAAAGATTGGAGCCGTGCGTTATAATTAACGTAAGTAACTACTCAATCAACAATGTTATTACGTGTTAGATTTATTTATTAAGTTATTCGAAAACTTTCAATGTCAAATTTAGAGTTATTGTTTATAAAAATAGCAAGGTATTGTTCCCGAAACGGAGGATTGTTGTGAAGTTTGTGAGAAAACGTGATTTTGAAAGTTTTTTTCACAAGTTTCTTGTGCTGACGTATAAAGGAAAATAGGGTATTGAGGTTAATGGTGTTCGAAGGGGTGGTAAATATGGAACACTGGTAAAGTTTATTTTGAGTTACAACAATACAAAGTAAAAAATCTTTAAATTTAAGATAGCTAAAATCGCGCTTCGTTTTATTTTAATAGAAAATGACATGGTGGCCAGCAGGGAAAATATTTATTGGCGGAACTATCACTAAATTTGGTCTTTTAAATATGACTATTTAATTAATAAACGAAGTTACTGACTGTTTTTACTAATATCTTCTTAACGACGCAACGAATATTGATTTGCTTTCTAAAGTAAATATGTTACATTGTGGCTAGCATGCTCAATCATAAGAACTTGAAACGGGATATTTAACATGTGTATATATAGATTTTCAGTTCATCAAAAAAAAAAAAAATCTGAAGCTCGAAATAATAAATAGACATGGTAGAAATCCTGTTCTAATGATACTGTTAGTGACCATGTTAGCTTAAAAACTGATATAACGTGCTCATTATTAGACCACATCATCACTTAATAGCAACCTGTCTATTTTGTGAAAAGTTCACAGTGAAAGTTTAGGTGAAATGAGCATGAAGTGAACTATCATTCTATCACGCGTGATTTGAAGTTTCTCCCGCTCACGCGTGAAGTGAACTGTCATCAAAACTCTAGAGGTTGACAGCTCATTTAATTAGCACGGTGAAATAAATAAATAACATAAGAGGTGACATAATGGTTGATGGTGGCAAATGAAGCAACAACCAGTATTATCTACATTATTATTTCAAAGCGAAAAGATTATGTTTTCGAAGTTTATTCGTTACTAACGAATAAACTCCAAAACAGCTAGACCGATTTCCAAAATTATTTCACCAATATTAAGCTACATTATCAGCAAGTAACATAATTTCGCTGGAAAAATCTTTCACGCGAGCGAAGCCGCAGGCAGAAACTAGTCTCTGAAACATAGGCATAGTATATATTTTTTGTTTGGCGTAGTTTGACAACGTGTTTATTTACAAGGTATGGAATTATCAACTCTTAGTAGAGTTGATAATTCTAATCCTAAGACTTAGTAGTCTTAGGATTTTATTTATTTCTAAGAGTATACACGATATCAGGAGGAATTTAAAAACGATACTTTAATTGTATTTCACGCGTACCATCAACGACAGTCGTTTTCAAAAATTTGCCTCATAAAAGTTCCATAATTACACTAAAGCTCAAAAAAACTTTACAACATGCATGTACCCATCACGTAAAATCACATTTCTTTTGTGTTACAGCATTTTTTTTACCTACCCACCCTTACATTCTAAAAACTGTTTTGTTTAAAATAAATACGTTATCGGAAACACCCAGTAACATGTCCCTTACAAACGTGCCGACGGACGAACAGACAAAGTCCACGTAAGTAATGTTTATTGCCCCGGCTGTACCTGTACAAACAATTGTTTCGAAAGGGGCTCATAAGTAACAGAGTAATTTGTTTTAAGCGTTCGCCCCATGAATGCATGTGATTTTTTACGGAGAAAGTGACGGTGGATTGTTAATATTATTGTATGGTTATTTAATATCCTTAAACATTCATGCTGAAGAAAGTTCCAGGTAGATTTAATATGCATAAAGTTCTTTGTACTGAGCTCAATAGAATGATAATAAGGTGTAAGTGCGATAATGAGTGGAAGTAAGCTCATTTTCTGTAGTTGGCTATTTATCGACATAAAGAATCACGACCATTATTAATTATTATGACAACTGTGTCTTATAGTATGGAATAAAAAATCTCTAAATAAAACTCCTTTTGAAAAATTTGAGTAAAGAATTTGCTAAGCATGTAGTGATTTTTTATGAATCTATACTTACATTTAAATTAAAAATTTTATGTATTTTATGAATGTTTCTTACTCAATAACGCTAAAACGGTTCAACGGATGAGGGTGAATTTTGGCATTAAGTCTAGAATAGTACATAGGCAAATTTTATACTTACCCAAAAATATTAAATCCCACAAATTAAAATCCAAATTAATGGTTGACGAGGCGTCAGTATATGAAAAGTCAAAAGCATGTGTTCATTAACGTGACAACAAAATGCTATAAAGTCCTTTCATAATACAAAAAATCCACTACAATTGATTCCTACTTTCTTTTTCTGTGTGGGGAAAATCATCAAATTACTCCTCCAGCTGTGGGTGGAGCGGAAAGGAGTGTCAGACTTCTACTGACTAAAAACCCACCCTGTTCCTTCAACTGCCCTTACGTTTCGGGGCCGCGGCATCTCGTTAGAACATTCCCGCAACCCCATAAACTGTTTCCTTCCTGTACCTAAACAAATCTACATTCGATCAATCAAACTCCAAATCTCCTACTATTCGGCCAAGAATGCCCTTATTCAGTCCAAAAGTGTCATATACATATATCATACGTTACCATAGGCCGGTACTAGCGTGATATCGACCACACAATTCGTATTAATGAGCGAGTTACCCAACTGTTTCGCTTGTGATTCATTAAGGGTGATACATCGGCCCATACAGTGCTTCAACCGCTTTTGGGCTATAGATTAAATTTGTGGAGATAGAAGGGACAACTACTGAGTTGAGGGAAATTTAATTTTTTACCACAATGTGGGTAGAATTCCCATTACTAGCGATCTTGCTAACCACTCCAACTAAGCTAAATATGCTTGTGTTGGAGTGGTTTCATGGCAATAGTTCAATGGGTGGAATTCAAACCCTGACCCCTCGATCACAAGGCCGACACATTATCATTAGGCTATTAATAATAATATTAATATATATATACATTTACTTTTCTCTACAAACTTATAAGGTAAACAAACATAAGCAGTTAATGTACAATGCTAAGTTACCAATTTGTAAGAGAGAGCCTATGGTAGGTATATTACAGGTCACCAGGCATTAACACTTCATTGATAAGAATAAAGTTTATTACATACATATATCTCATATCGTTAAAAATCTAATTGAGGTAGCCAGTAAGTAATTAACAATACTTGTATTAGGCTGTCTTTTATTGATGGTTGTCTCGCGTTTGACCACCATCTCACCTAATGCGATGAAACAAGCGATGATGTGGTCGAAGATGAAGCACACTTTCCTAAGGGTTAACTATTCACTATTGATTCATCCTAAATTATGTCGACTGGCGGAGTATAAAAGTGGTAAGACTTATTATGTTGGAATAATAAACTAAAATTACACATAATAATAATATAATTTATTTCAGACTATAAATATTAATTATTAATGAAAATTAAATATTAATTAGATTAATGGAAAATTAAAACGCAAAATATTAAAATCCTAAAACCCTCTGAAATATATAACACTTGCAAAAATTTACACGTTTAAAGGAATTTTAATTTTATTTTAAATTTAAACATTTTAAAATATGTTTTTGAGGACGAAACTTAGGTTTACCATATTGTTATTAATTAATTTATACTTCACAGTTTCACCATCTCACCTGATGGTAAGTGATGATGTAGTCGAGGATGACGCACGCTTACCTAGAAGTAACCTATTCACTCTTGACTCAAGGACCTCCAGGTTATAGCTAGTTGTTTTCAATAACTGAGTATTATGCCTACTTGCCCGTCTGCGCTACGTACTCATAATCGTATATACAGGATGTACGTGCAGTATTCGTTTTTCGTAATATATCGGTAGCACGCGAGCCGCCACACGTGCTTGCCACGACAAATGCAAATGAATAACCTTTCATATTAACTCTTTATAGGGTGATGGCAATTATACGGGCGTTTGTAATTAAAAGCTCAGTTTTATTGTGGATTTGTGAGTGTTAACGAATAATTGGGTCAATTTGGGTCGTGGGTAAAGGTTTGTTTAATAACTTTGTTAAAGAGTGCGCAATTAAATTGATCAATGTACTTTAATTATTTTGTATATTCGTTTGTGAGAGTGAGATATTTCAATTTTAGGTTTTTTAATATCTAAGGGCTCAGTAAAAAAAATTATTACTGAAAGAAAAGTTAATAAAACAGTAGTCATAGTGAACGATTTTTGGTAAGTAAAAATGAAAACACCCCTAGACAGTGTAAATGGCGCAAATTCGGGTAGTTCGGTGCCAGGCCGTACTCGTCCCACCTTGTATAATTGCCGGCTGTCTTTACGTATGCCTGTATGACTGTTAATGTTTGCCCAATACAAACTAATGAGCCGGTTCACGGGAATATAGATTTTATGAACTTCTGTTCTATTTAATGAAGTTATAAACTAATCGATAAAGCCATAAAGGTGGTTATTGTATATGAGTTATTTCATATCACTTTTTTGCCTTACATGAACAAGTTTTATTGCAATACTTTTTACTACGTCTGAAACTTAGTTTTACGATGTTTTACTTATTAGGCTTGACAGTTACTGGGAGTTTAGATTAATAGTTATTTAATGTTAGTTTATTTATGTAAATATTTGATGAAAGTTTGTAGTGGATTAGATTTAGTAGTAAGTATGCGTTTCAAAGTTGTAAGGGTTTACGAACACGATTTTTCAACTAGTTATTTCTCATATAAAGCAAACGAATGATGTTTCTTTGTTAGATCTCCTCTGCACGACCTTTCTAGGATTACAGGCGTGATGTTTTGTGTTAGGTATGTTATAATGTCCTCACCTCGCACGTCAACCTCAGAGGTTGTCGGCTGCTTAACCGGATTTGCATCTGGTTGTCAAAATTATAATAATAACTAATTGAAGCCAAGACAAGAAAATTAAATCATATAATATAATCGCTTTGCGTATTTGTCAAGTTTCAAGTTTTATTGATTCTCTCATTCATCGCAAGCAAACTTTTCCCACTCGGTCCGATTAAATCACCAATTTAACAATTTTGGAACTGATAAAGCTTTCCGCCGCGAACAAATTACAAATGCACTAGTTCTCTCTCAAATACCTGTTGAAAGTTGAAACCTGAGGACCTTGTTAGCTGCACTCAGTGTTGCAATGTCGCCGGCTTAGGTACGAGATTTTATTTTAATCCTATTAACGTATTAGACAAAAACCTTTCAGCAATTGAAATACCTTTGGAAATTCTGTGTGTGGCAATTCTAAATGGTCCTTCAAATGCGATTTTGCAGGCAATTATTTCGCAGTGGCACGACAGGTCGACACGGTACAGACACACGGGTCACAGTGTCGCACAGTGTCGCCTTGAAGCTTTGTCGCACACAGCCCGACCGTGGGACACTTCACTGCGTAAACGGAACGCAACTGTAACCAATCGATTATCAAGAATCGATTTTTCAAAATAACGGTAGCCATAAGCGATTTACATCTCGATAGTTACGTAGCAATTTGTGAGCGTGATCGATGAAATTTCCTTTTGCGGGTAAACGTCTGCGCATTGAAGCTTCAACTGTCATTTCATAAGGCACGGCACGAATGCGGCACACAATAACGCGTCCAGCTTTAGTTGACCCCTCGTGGGGTTCGCAACCCTCGTGTCGACACCTGTGCGTGAAACAGTTGCCGGGGCAGGGCAGCTCTTGGTGAATTGGCAAAGTGACACATTGTCACCGGTCGCACGATTTCAGTGTCCGGCGAGACGTGACGAGTTACGCGTGGTCGCCGTTTTTATTTCTGCCAATGACGGGTGTCGAGGCGTGGTGTGGCCAGTGCGAATCCGCAATCGTATCTGTTCGTGCACTGTGACTCTTATTCTGTGGGATAGAGAGTTGATTTTATCATCATTAGCGCATCGTTAAGTTTGTTGTTGTGTAACCGGTTGGAGTGGGAGTGATATGTTTTTTTCATCGGCTACACACGCCCACTGTCCGCGACGAAATCGTCAATCGAAGCGCGTCCCGTCCTGATTGCGTTGCGCGATTTCTAAATTGATTTCGTTTACTCTTTGTTTGTTCCTCATGTTTATGTTCCGTCAGGACTCTTCACGTGAGTTAAAAGTCTTGGAGTGTTTGATCAGATTGAAGTTCATTACTCGGCCCCGAGTTAACAGTAACATAATTGTAGTTAAAATTTGTAACGTAATCCTTTCGAGATATCTCATAGATTTGATTTGGCTTTGTATTTTATCCGCCATTATGATTATGAAGTGACTGGCACATCTGTCTGTCCGTCGCACGCGCCGCTAGAGGTCAACGTACACGTTTAGTCTGTCGCATTGAGGAACAGTATCTTTTTTGTGGTAGCGAACGATCTGTTTACTTTGTTTCTGGTAGTTTTGCGCTTCGCAGTTACCGTCTTTTAATTGAGACTTCTGTCTCGTGACCACATCTATTGTGTTCTCTTTTGTAAGTTTCAAACGTAGAAAACGGTGCTGTGCTTGACTTGTGAATTGTTACTTAAAAAAATGATATAGCAAGCGGTATTGCATATTAGATTTTTCAAGAAGTTTTTTGCTGATGCTAAAGAAATGACTACTTAACAAAGTAGGTATCTATTTGCATGCTACTACATTATTTTTTTTTGTAACAGTTAAAAACCCGAAACAAAAACGCGTATTTCCCGTCTCATACACTCACCAAGCGTATCGTACGATGAAATCGGTCTCATTTTGGTTCCCAAGATATTTTTACGTGCACGTAATGGTCAAGCTATCGACATGAACACATCTCGATTTTATCGATAGCATTCACACGTAGCACACGCTCTAGCCGTCCTGTCAATAGAGATGGGCTGGCGGGTGCTTTGTTGCACTATCGACTATCGACATCGTTTTTCTACGGCGGTCCTGTCACTCAAACTTTTCGGAGTTTTTGTGGGCCCGTCGATATATCGATATGTTGTTGATCAAGTTGGAATAAGTAGTGTTGATCTTATGACTAGCTAGCATAATAGGAAAATTTCTAGTTGGATTCTGATTAAGGAGTTCTTGATATATTGTAATTCAATCACGGAAAAGAAAGAGTATTGGTTTGTTTATGCGTCCTATTTATATTACTTCATATTTATCTTTCATGCAAAAACTATTGACGAGTTGAGTGAAATTGGTTTCATATAAATATATGCTTTGTAATTTGGATTCACACGTCAAAAACTTTGATTTTTTCTGGGAGTACCTAGTTCCTTTGACAATATCCGAGTTGCAAACGAAATCGCTGGTTGTAGCTAGTGCATGTATATTCATGTTAAAAAATACACTTCTGACATTGACAAATGAGATGCCATTTGAAGATGTGTTACGAAAAGTTGCCTTTCACGTCACCATTTTTAAGTATGGATTTGTGTAAATAACACTTACAAAAATGCTAGTAAGACTGAAGTCTAGTTAGAGGAAAACTTATAATAAAAACTAAGGTCTCTATGATGACATTCTTAGTGTTCTAAGACTGCGTTGTTGTATGAATGTAGTGAGTGAGTGGGTAGTTGAGATCTCAGAACAATGTAACAGAGTCTGTTACATTGTTCTGAGATCTCAACTACCGTTTAATAAATAGCAATAGGATAATCGCTAATTGCAAGACTCTTGCGAAACTCTCGTTTGGGCAACACTATATGAATTGCTAAGGATTTGCTGATTTGAATACAATAAGTTTCAAATATTTTTGCTGCCTTGGCATATACTTGAATTAAAAAATGTCAGCTTTAAAAGCTGCAAATCTCTCTTTCTTCATAATCAGTAACTTCCCAAATCGTCTAGTTTCTGTTGTCATAGTTTCCCTGCAACAGATGGTAATATATCGATAGTACTGGTGATATTAAGTTGTGTAAGATGACAGATATCGCGCGTTCATCTCAAGCATCTACCAATCATAACGAACGCTCGATATTATATGTTTTGTACCGGCTTTAACACTGCTAATCTCTAATATTAACTTAATTAAGTCTTGTGTACTTGACGGTTATTATAATTATTAGCTGTTCGCACTTGAGATTCTAATAAGATTGCAAATAGGAAAAAATACAAATACCTTCGATGAGTTGTTCAGAAATACTGACTGGAATTGAACTGTGGATTACTATTTATCAAATTCAAACATTCATTTGTTTTTTTACTGTTACGTATGTTTATAAGTGCGTCGTTAAATGATAACAGGCGCACGGACCGATCTACTAATGAGTAATGTTTAGGTGTGTCCAAACATTGAGCAGCAAGAGCGTGACAGCAACACGCGGCATTTCTAGGACACATTTTTGCCGCGCTCTAGTTAGGACAAAGCCGACTAATGTTTGCGCGGCAGTCGTCTAAACACAGGGCAGCGGGCCGCGCTCGATTGCCGCTCAATGTTTGGACACACCTTTAGACAATGTTGGTCTGTGAATAGGTGACTATCTTAATATATGGAGATTCCCCCGTGCCCCGGAAAGCACGTTAGGCCGTTTGTCCCGGCAGTCATTTGTATATCTTTGGCAGTCATTAAGGGTGTTCAGAAGTTGAAAACCAAATACTGGTCTTGCCAAGGAGTATCGTGCTACCCAGCTACTGGGTTGTAGAGGTCAGATAGGCAGACGCTTCATGTGAAATACTAGTACCCAGCTGCATCGGGTTGGATTGAAAGCAGACCCCAACATAACTGGGAAAAGGCTAAACTGATGATGACGTATGTTTAGATCACAGTCTCTTCTTCTTATTCGTAAACTTTTGATAGAGTAGTCAAGAGGAATTGCTTTATTCATGATGTACTGAGTGGGTCTACATTGCTTTATCTCTGGTCCTTGCCAAATGTTCGCAGCTTTTGCTATGAGGCGTCACTTTTGACGTTTTGTGGCATATCGGGAGCACTGGACTAAGCTGTTTTCCGAGGCTATTCTGGTTTTTGAAAAGAGTATTTTACGTTAACGTCGAACCATGCTTCTGTGACAATTTTTTTGTCGCCGGGGTTGTGGGAATTTTCTTACTAGATACCGCGGCCCCGGAACGTAAGGGCTGGGCAGGAAACGGGTTGGATTTTTAATCTATAGAAATCTGACACACCCTTCCGCACGACCCAGAGCTGAAGGAGTCATTAGATGATTTTACTACCGAAAAAACTAGTAAGGAAAATGATTACCAACAAAATACACTGGAGTCATAGATTACTTTCAAATGCTAAAATAGATAGATAGATAGAATATACTTTACTGTACTCCAATAATTGAATCACACTAAAATATCAGTATTGTAAATAAAATTGGTTACAATGGCAGTCTTATCGCTGAGAGCGATGTCTTCCAGACAACATTTGGAAGGACTTTACGAGCTTTAATTAAAATGGGGAGGGCTATATTAGTGTACTACTGTACAAATATTCGTCAATAACGGAAAAACTAATAAAAATATACAATATACATATACATATATATAAATACAATACATAAATACATAAAATAAATAAATATATAATGTGTTCTTTAACATCGTGTGGAGAAAACAAAGGAATAATACCATAACTTCACTAGGAATAGGGATAGTATAAAACTATGTTCAGTTAGAATATTGAACAAATGAAAAACTATTTAGTGTTTTGTTCTTGTGACAAGTTTGAGTGAGCGCAACTTTGTAAAAAGTAACTGAAGGAAATAAGAGATTCTTCATCAATTAGGTAGATAAATAGATAGAATACTCTTTATTGTACACCAATAATTTAAACACACACTTAATTTACAATACTGCGAAATATGGTTACAATGGCGGTCTTATCGCTGACAGCGATATCTTCCAGACAACCTTTGGATGGCCTTTAATAAAATAAAACAAAGAGGGGAGGGGAAAGTCAGTGTACCTACTTCAAGTATATAACATTCACAAAAGTAACTAAGGTAGTTAATATAACTGTGTATATATAATACAATACATAAATAACTGACTGCCTCCGGATCTGGGTGAAGCGGGAGGGTGTGTCAGACTTCTACTAACTAGAAGCCGCGGTAACTCTTTCAAACAATTCCGCAACCCCGGCAGGCAACGGCCCTCTTATGGGCTCCGACAATTTGCTGACACTCTTTGAGGCGCGCGCGCGCGTTGAACACGATACGCGTTAGAAAACGAGAAGACGCGTTATTAATCTTTCTTACACAATTTTTTATTTTATTTTATTGCAATTTTATTTTCTATATTTATAATCTTCGTTAATTTTATTTTCGTTTTTCCTTTTATTTGACAATTGTTTTATTGTATTATTCATTATTTTAAATTGAATGAGGATTATTATCGTTATTCAATTTGTTATTTTATTATTTGTGACATGATTTTATTTTTTTTTGGTCTCTCTTTGTTTGATATGTTTTATTTAATGGTAGGTACTGTTTTGTTTTACACAATTTCTACACAATGTATATTGTTCTGAAATAAATGACTTATGACTTATGCGCCGTCTACACGGGCCTGGTTTCAGTGTAGATTGCCTACCTGATATTGTAGAAATCTCGATATGTAAACATGGTCTGGGTGACCATGTTTACATATCGAGATTTTTTTTTTCACAGACCAACCTCAGCAAGAGTAGCTTTACCTTAGTTCGACCCAACTGGCTGTTATTATTTACCCACCAGCTCTTCTCTTATTCAATAATCTATACTAATATTATAAAGCGGAAAAGTTTGTTTGTTTGTTTTCTTGAACGCGCTAATCTTCGAAAGTACTGGGTGGATTTGGATGAAATTTGGTATGGAAGTAGCTTGAAGCTTGAGGAAGGTTATAGGCTACTTTATACGCGACTGCAAAAAAGGAGAGTTATGTTTTTACCGTGATAGAATCCACGGGAGCGAAGCCCCGCGAGAGTACTAGTAATATTATAAAGCTGAAGAGTTTGTTTGTTTGTTTGTTTGCTTGAACGTGCTAATCTCAGGAACTACGGTTCTGATTTGAAAAATTCTTTCAGTGTTAGATAGCCCATTTATCGAGGAAGGCTATAGGCTATATATCATCACGCTATGACCAATAGGAGCGGAGCACTAATGAAGAATGTTTCAAAATCGGGGGATTTTTTTTTCCACGCGGACGAAGTCGCGGCCGGAATCTAGTAAATATTATAAAGCGGAAAAGTTTGTTTTCTTGAACGCGCTAATCTTCGAAAGTACGGGGTGGATTTGAATGCAATTTGGTATGGAAGTAGCTTGAAGCTTGAGGAAGGTTATAGGCTACTTTATACGCGACTGCAAAAAAGGAGAGTTATGTTTTTACCGTGATAGAATCCACGGGAGCGAAACCCCGCGTGTACCTACTAGTATTCCATAAACTTCTTAAAAAATTGAATAATTGTATTTGGCCACCTAACAATAATAAACCACTACCTACTGTATGTATTGGACCATAGATAAAACTGTTCTTTTATATTTCTATGTATTGGACAGACCGAACGACAATGTTTATTTCGTAATGATTTTAAGACGTTGAGTTTTTGCCATTTTTTATTATATTTTATTTTTATTTCAATAAAAGGAGAACTAGCAATCTTGTTAACCCCTCCAACTAAGCTAAGTATGCTTGTGTCTGGAGTGGGTTCACGACAATAGTGTAATGGGTGTGGCTCAAACCTGCGATCTCTCGATCACAAGTCCGACACCTTATCCATTGAGCTATTGACGCTTGATTTATTGTAGGCATCCAATACCAAACCATATTCTGTGCGCAATCGGCTGAATGATGGGTTTTTCAGGGCTATGTTTATTTTATTTATAATGGTATCTTCATAATAAATATATTTATTTCCCAAAATATACAGATGCACTTGAAGGTTAAAATTTACTGGCTATTTAAGTGATTAGTGAACTATGTATCAGCTGGGGCTGTGGGAATGTTCTCCCGAGAAACCGTGGTCCTGGACCACAAGGACAACTGAAGAAACTGGGTGGGTTTTAGTCAGTAGAAGTCTGACACTACTTCCCACACTGCTCAGAGCGAGAGGAGTTATTTTATGTTCTTCGCTGATTTTCCCACTGAAAAAAAAATATTCTTGACAAGTAAATTATTTAAACCGAACTTGAAATATTGGTATAACTCAGGAATCGGGGATAAGACAATTTACTCCTCTCAACTTAATTAACAGTCGTAGAGTGTTGTTTGTTGCCTTTAAACAGGTTTTTTTTGTGTCACTTAATGTAGAGGAAGTTTCCTTTAGTAAGATGAATAAAACTACCTAAATGGTTCTACGATTCCACCTACATTTCCTGGTTTTGAATGACACGACCAATCAGAGGTAAGTTGATTCAATTTACCTCAGATTACTATGAAGAATGGTAAGTTGCAAAACCAATGCATAGAAATCTTAATCGAGTCCAAATTATCGAATAGTCTTTTGAACTCGCCGATATTGCTTAATTCCGTATTAAGTAAATTAGCACATAGCGCCTAAACTGCAATATTTAATTGTGTAGTCTACGTAATTACCCTTATGAATTATTTGTTTTAAGTATTATTGGCGTAATGAATCCTCCGGAAATGGCTTTGTAGTTTTGCCGACATGTGTGACGTGGCGGTATGAGATATTGGGAAACATTGGCTAACGATGTTTATTACCCAATAGGTCCCAATTTTTATGCTTTTTTAATCCCTCTCTCTTGTTTTACGTAGTTATCCCGCTGTTTAACAAATAAAAATCATCTAAACGATTAAAACTTGATCAGCCTTAAAAACGCAAACAAAAAATAAATTACGTAAAACTGTCAATATTCTAAACGGCCAATTAAAAACAAAACAAGATTCTTTAAAAACGGCAACATTACAAAACAGATTACGCAATAGGCCGCACAGCGGACTGGCCATTCAGTTCGTCGACCCCGCCATATTAAAAAGTTACGGACAATGGGAAAAAAGTAGGTAAATTTGAAAACAGAATGTCAATAGCCGGCGGCCGGCCGAACCTGCCCCACGCGCCCTTGACTTGCGGAGATAAAAAGGGGGAGATGACCGACACCCCCTCCCCCCGCCCACCTACCACCCTCCAGCTGCCCTCTGCCCACGCCCGTGGTTTATTGCTACTTTTATCGGGGCCCCTAAACTTGGGATGCAACTGGTAGTTTCGAGGAGCGAATGTCAAAAAGTTGGAAAGTTCGCTCGTTATCATTTAGGAATATTTGGCAGGGGAGGTAGCGGTTACATAATTTATTGGTAACTGTTTGCGTATAATAGTTTTGGACTATTTACTCAAATATATCTACTCAAATAGACAGACTTCCGTATGTAGCTGTAGAGAGCGGGAAAGAGTACCGTTAAAGTTTTCCTGGCTTGTGCCAACTTCTTGTACGTGTACGTATATTACACACATCACTGCACAACACTCAGATTGTCATTTATATTTCCTTGAATCATCTAACGTTAAGAATAAAAAATGCCATTTAGCAGTATGTTTGTACCTACCTACTATTGTTACTATGGCAGAGCAAAAGAAAAATAAAAACTTACAAAAAACAAAAGATGTATTGTGTAACACGAATCAGATATTCTAAATTGAAATGTTCACAGATTAAAAAAGGCGGCAAATATTATAATAAGAGAATATCAGCTGATCGTAGAGTGTCCCCTCGCGGGCCGTGACCTTGAGCGCGACCCCACTATTGAAATTAAAGGAGCACCGAGGTTACTGGCACTTTGCACTTTTGAAATTGGAACCGACGAACCCCGGAGAACGTTATAAAAATAAATGCATTTTGACGTTAGTTATTTTTTTTTATAATAAGAATGTTTTTTTGTGGAATTTTCTTTTAGTTATTGTCCTTTTACACTAGGCGAAGTAGAATTTAACATAAATATGGCTTATGATGTAAAGTCAAGCCAGTAGCTATACCGCTAAACACTTTGCCTTTATATGTGTTGTAATAAGTCAGTCAGATCTATTTACTTATGATAATATTAATGTTTCATTAACTTCTAAAACTAATGAACTTCAAGCTCCCCGCTTGAAGTTCATTCGTTTTAGAAGTTAACGTAAAAAAAAAGACAGCATTTTAGTGGTTGTGAAGAAACCGGCATGAACTAGGTAGGACGAAAAATAAAGTCCTATGTCATTTATCAACCCGCAGTAGTACCGCATCCTTTATTAGAGACTACTTTTTATTCCAGAGAGAGAGAGTGTGTTAGTCAATGATTTCCAGCCAGCTATAGCCATATTATTTTAAGGAACATCTATACCTGTGAAATCTAGAACTCCTTGGTCAACAGAAAGATAACTATCCTATAAGGAGTCATGGCCTAAAGGCTACTGTAAACCAAAGGTCCATGACCGCCGTACGAAACACCAGCACCACACCACATTAAGTTTTTCCTCAATACACGAACACGGATGTATGGATTATAAGAGCATGAATAGAAGCCCATTACGCTTGATTTTCGTCTTGAAAGGTAAAGAACTTCCAATTCACCAGCGTAGACTAACAAGGGGTGGTCATGAAAATAGCGATTCGTATTGCAGCTGTCGTTCAGTCAGAATCGCGCAAATTCAGTCTCGATAGGAGCGCGTTTGATAAATTATCAAATATTTTTTTTTGTAGATTTTTAAACTATTCTCTTGTAGGTGAGATTAGAACGTACCTATATCTATATGTATTCTGTTTTAAGAATAGAAACAACATTCATCATTTTGCCTTGATCTTTGGGCAATCATAATGGTGTAGGTTAGGGTAGTTACGTGGTGGGAGTCAGAGAACGGTGGCTATTGCCGAGGAAGATCTAACAAACGCTAGTATAACGACTTAGTGATGTTCATGATAGATTGTTCAAAAAAGGGTAGGTACCTATTGGAAAGAGTGAAAGACATCTAAATGTTAAGAAACATGTAGAAACAACATCATAACTGCCTTTAATCTCAGAAACCAGGAGATATGCATATAAGTTATTAAATTTGCAACATGTATCGCCTTTATCAACTAACAACAACCGTTACGTCAAATAGACTCATTCACCTCGCCTCCCCGCTGGCTTTGTGGACAGATTCTAAACACAATCGAGAGGCCAATGTCCACTGCGTCCATTGATTCGACTTTCTTCAAGAAATCACGTCTGACGCCGGAAGACGATTCGACTCGGACCACGCAGACCAGAACGATAGCTTTAAATACACTGACCATTTTTCACACTGATACACTACATGACAATCTGAAACCAACCCAATTTGAAAAGCTTTAAAGCTAAAATTTCAATGACATACTACTTATAGAATTCACAATACATGACACGCAATTTTATAGTCTATTTTTTAGTATTAAGGTGTAATTTCAATTGTGGCTTTATAAACCATTTTCAATCTCGGTCGTTCCTTCACGCCCGGCTACTGGGGGGTAAGCAGCAGCGTCATCATACAGATGCGTTCCGCCCCGATAGGTGATCCGACATCCAGGATTAGTTACGACACGAAGTGGTGAGAATGTGATAAGCAGGTAATGGGTTTCATTCATGGAGCACTAGCTTTTGTCAGCGGTTTTGGTCGCTTGATCCAGAATCATTTATTTGTTTGGATATGGTACATTCCAAGGTCTTAAAATTATTATTCAATAGATTCTTTTCATTCTGCATAATATTGGTATGTACATAATATAATTATTCATAATTGAACTCAATTCAGAATTGAAAATTATTAGGTTAAATTATCCTAGAGAACGTATCTGCTAGTGTGTTATTTATGCAAGTTTAAAGTTACGCACAAGAAAGGAGATGTTTAATTTTCGGCCATCAGATGTACATTTCTCGAAAAGGAGGAAAAAATACTACAAATTGAAAAAAATATTCTCTAGTGAATTTGAGCCTGATTTGTTGTGCACAAAAAATAATAGTTTTTCAATTATTGCCATGTTTTATTCAACATGGCATCTCATTTGCTTGCATACTTCATTAGTTCTGAAATCATGTCTCATCAAATCAATATTACGTAGAAAATAATTTAAAAATGTGTCTATTCTTGAAGTGTTCTCTTGTACATATTTTTGAGTAAACATAATTAAGTGTGACGATTTCATCGTTACAAAAATCTTTAGTCTCCATTTTTGAAATGTGTTCGAGTGTGAGTGAATTCAAAATAACCGCTTGTTGTCTTGAAAGTTGAAACTCTATCAGTCAGTCAGGTCCCCGCTAGGGTAATAGTGTTCTGTGGCTTAGTTCTGATATGGTTCTGATGAACAAAAACAAAACAAGGTTAAGTAAACGTCATTTTTACAACGTGTCATGGCTGTCATAACTCTTAGGACAAACGTCAAACATTTTTAATTTTTATTTAGTACATAAAAACCTTTTGATATTATGAAAAAAATGTTACTTTATTCTATTCAGGGGTAAGTTTCCCAGCTTGGCTGAAAGGTTATGGCCGGAGCCCCATATAAAAATGAAACATCTTCTTTGGCCATCAGCCAGTGTATGATGTATCAGTATGGTCGTTGAAATTTAAATTTAATCTAAATTATTTTCTCGTTTTAACTGTTGACATTAAATTTTGTTTACCTTTATAAATTCCGTGATGTTAGTAATTATACATTTTTAACTCCAATTATATTTGTGCGCTCCAGTATGTGGAATACAAGTCTGGAAATGTTGAGTTTTACAATTATTATTGTACACATGTTAAATTATGTTATATTGTAATAAAAACGAGACTAATATTTATTTAAAAAACAAAGCAATATGCACAAAATATAATTGAACGATTGTGTAAAACTTTTACTTAGAAAAAAATAATAAAGGTGTCCTTTGTTCAATACGCTATTGGTTAAAACTTTTCCTGAACTGGGGATCAAGAGAAATTGATAGTGAAGTTATTCAAATTTGTTCAGGTATTATCATTTAATCAATATACGAGTACTTATTAGTATTTACTTTTGGTAATAAGTATTAGTTCACATACGGCTACAGATGGCTATAAAATACATACGTGTAATTTCAGCCTATTTAAAAATGTATGTATTTTATTTTTTTCAATAAACATTATATTATTATTATAATTAATAAATCGGAGGTGTATCTGCGTATCGGTACTAGGTATCCATATACCCAGGTATTTGGATGGTAGAGCATCCGTAGACTCGGGTAAGGATGACCAATAAACTGTGTTATTCTCTCTCATCTTCTGTCTCTTGCACCATTGTAAAAGGGATGCAAATTCTAAAGAATTACTTTTCTCCCGAAACAAAAGTAATTTGTCAACACAACTCAAATCAATTTCAACTCCGTGAGGACATGGTTGGGCGCTTGAACTTGACCTTGAAGGCTGTCTCCAAATGGGGCGATGCCAACCTGGTCAAGTTTAATGCAGCTAAGACCCAGGCGTGTCTCTTCTCCGCAAAACGGAGCCAATTCGAGCCGGCTCCTACTTTCCGTGGTGTAACCGTGCCGATAACCGATCATATTGAGCTTCTTGGGGTGACTATAACTTCCCCACTCAATTTTGGCCCGTTTATCGAGGCTAAGGCTCAGTTAGCATCAAAAAAGTTGGGAATCCTAGTCAAGGTGAGACGGTACTTCACACCGGAAAATCTGCTCAATTTGTATTAAGCCCAGGTTCGGTCGTGTATGGAATACTTGCTCTCATCTTTGGGATGTATCTGCGAAATACCAACTGGACGCGCTTGAGTCTATCGAGAAGCGGGCCAAGAGACTCATTGGCAACGATGCACTGGTCGAGTCAAAGCTCCAGAGCCTTGTACACCGACGACGAGTTGCAAGTCTATCGGTTTTCTATCGGTTACATGCGTGTGTGATGGAATTACACAATCTAATTCCGCCAAGCCTGTTCCATCATCGGACTACGAGACAAACGGCGAAGCGCCATCGTTACATGGTGGACATCCCACCCATACGCATAAAACGTTTTGGGAATACCTTCATTGTGCGTACGGCTAAGGAGTGGAATTCCCTGCCGGAGTCTGTGTTTCCCGACAGCTACAACCTAGGAGTCTTTAAGTCAAGAGTGAATAGGTTACTTTTAGGTAAGCGTGCTCCATCTTCGACCATATCATCACTTACCATCAGGTGAGATAGTGGTCAAACGCGAACCAATTTTCAATAAAAAAAAAAACATAATACATAGTTGCAAGTGATATTGTATACAAATGTTAGGTATAAAACAATATTGTTGTAGGGATATATGTTTACTAGCTTTTGCCCGCGACTTCGTTTGGTGGGAGGTTTTACCCGCGTAAATCCCGATCCCGTGGAAATTTCGGGATAAAAACTATCCTATGTCCTTAGGACTAGTTTAAGACCCTGGTTCAGCAGTTTAGGCGTGAAAAGGAAACAGGCAGACAGAGTTAATGATAAATGATCTTTATTTTGCAAATTGGTTATTAAATAATACTTTTACACGTCATTTTGTTTCGTAAATATTAACTAGATGAGGCCGGTGTTTCCTAACTGACTACCCTGAGAAGAAACACCGAAACAAACTCAGGGGTCCGTCTTTTTTAAAGTTCATAGAATCTATACTGGTTTAATTATATGGGAACTTTGTAAGTTTCAGTCTGAGGCGATCTATTGAAGAAAGATGCTCACAGATTTGAGTGGGCCTGTCCATACAGTGCAAGCATTTGTCAAATAACGTATAGCTCAACTTAGAAAAAGGAGCTTAAGGAGTTATTTTTGCATTTATAATATTAGTATGGATCTAATATCCATACTTATATCATAAATGCGAAAATATATGGATACTCGTAATACCTACTTTAAACTAACTGCAGCCGTGACTATGCGTGGAATTCAGTAATATCTTGCACCACTTAAAGACTGAGAAAAATACGATAGATGGGAGAAAAGTTATCATATTTTATGTGTCTACATGTTTTTATTATATACTTTACTGGACATCATAAAATATTTTTAAGGATACAAGATAAGAAGTCGCCTCCTTCTGCGAAGCAGTTATGCTAGCAGAGGAATAGGCTGAACGCATGAGGTAGAGACAACTCTTTTCCTCATACCCCAGGCCCGAGTGGACCACGTGCGCTTCAAAGAGCAGTCAGCACCATTGATGAGGGTCGATAAGAACATTGCCTGCTGAGGTTGCGTGATTGTTCTAACGAGATACCACGGCCCCGGACCACAAGGGCAACTAAAGGAACTATGTGAGTTTTTAGTCAGTACTAAGTCTGACACTCGCTTCAGCTTTACCCAGAGTGGGAGTCATTCGATGCTTCGACCACCAAAAACAGAAATACAAATAATACAACTAGTGTACAATGGGCGGTCTTATTGCACAGGGCAATCTCTTACCGACAATCTTTGGATGGACAGAAATTAAGATTAATTAAAATTAATTAAGATATAAATGTAGATTTAGGGCCATCGGTGTACAAACATTATAAATAATATTTACTATTCTGCGATATGCGCCGTTTAGCTGGTTAACTTTTGCAATTCAAAAGTGCATGTGAAAAGTTTAATTTAAGAACATAAAAGATTTAAAATTTTATTCACCTGCTAAAGTTACTTTAAAATCTTTTCAATTGTTTCAGAGATGTGCCCCAACAAATAACAGGCGATCAGAAAATAACTCTAAAAATTTACGTATTTCATTTATATCAGAAAATCCTGCTAAGTCAATACACCAGAATAAAAAGTTAAGAAGAGTTATTGTTCTAGTACAGATATATTTCCCTATAGTACGTTCCTATAGAGTAATTTAGGGTACCATGCAAGCAAAGTAACAGGCAAAGGGACAGGCCTGTTGGTCTAGTGGTCAGTGGCCCTGACTGCTATGCACAAGATCGTGGGTTCAATTCCCACCCAGGACAAATGTTTGTGCGATGAGCACGATCATTTGTTCTTTGTCTGGGTGTAATTTATATATTATATAATATGTATGTATTTAGAAATATATATGTATGTTTATCAGGTGTCTAGTACTCATAGCACAAGCTCTGCTTAGTTTGATTTAACGTGCTTCCCACAACGGCTTAATCCATCCCAGACCGACTTCGTCAAGAGTTAGGTAGTTGGGTAGGCCTTTGGTGTGGGATGCTACTTGTGTTGACACCCGTGCGCCATCCCATCTTCTCAGTACGGCTGGCTGTGCTGGGGTGGCAGCTGCAGGTGCAGAAAATCTCAAACGGCACAAATACAACAACCTAATTGGGTGCTATATGTTTGAGCCGTTTGGGGTTGAAACGTTAGGACCATGGCGTCCGAGTGCGCATCGACTCTTTCGTGACAGCGGCAAACGATTAGTCGACTCCACAGGTGACCAGAGGGCTGGCCTTTTTTTGGACAGAGAATCAGCATTGCCATTCAACGTGGCAATGCGGCCAGTGTTCTGGGCACTTTTCCCATTGATAGCAATGTTGACGAATTTTTCCACGCCCTATAATTTATTTTAATTTTAGCCTGTATATATTTTTTTATTAAATATAGAAATACAATGTTTATTCTATTAAAAATGTACGGAATTGTATTCACAAGAGTTACTTAACTTTGTGTGCACAAATTGTAAATTGTAAATAGCTAAGGAGGAGGCCTGCTGTCCTTCAATACAGGCCATGAGCCTAGCTTAGGCACCAGTCTCCCACAATAATTATGTTTGTATAATAATAATGTTTATTTTGCAAATAGGTTATAACACTTTCACCACACGTCTTTTTTCCCGTAAATGTAAACTAGATGAGGCCAGTGTTTCGTAACTGACTACCCTGAGAAGAAACACTGAAACAAACTCAGAGGTCAACATCTCTTAAAGTCCAGACAATCTGTAGTGATCAAATCATATGAGAGCCATGTAGGTTAATGTCTGTGGTGCCCTTTAGAGGACAGAATCAAACAGATTTGAGCAGGCCCGTCCAAACAGTGTAAGCATTTGTCAAATATCGCGAGAAGCTTAGAACCTTAAGGAGCTCGAACGATTTGACGAACGATACCAAAGTAAGGACATTTGGGTGGGCCGTAAAAAAAAGTAGTAATGATGTCCAAAAATGTGTAAAATAATTGTATTGTGGCGAGAAATAAACTACTTACTTACTTTAAAGATTGACCCGTGTGGCTGTTATATTTAGCCACTAGCTCCTCATAATTAGCACCTTTTGAATGTCAAAAATGTACATGTAAACCGTTTCCCAAAACACCTACCTGTCATCACTTCCTATTGTAGATAAACTGAGAGTACCTTATCACAATTAAGTTTATTGCGAAGGCAACTACGTAATGGTCATATCCATAGTCCGCTCCGGCCTATACTATATACATATAAAAACAGAATTTTAATGAGAAATTAAGGCACAGAACACGATCTTAAATTTAATTTTTACTTTGAAAAGGCTTGAAGGGCTTCATTTTGGAGGCGCGTACTGAAGTTAAAACTAAATTATGCTTTCATTATGAACTTTCTTACAAGGAACAAAGTTCTTCATATTTATTATATCTGTGTATAGAAAATCTACGTAATGACGAACTGACTTTAAAGTCTATGCTTGGCTGAAAGTCTTTAATAAATTAAATGTGTTAATGGTTCGTCCTATTTTGTTAAGTTTACTGGTACTGCTGTGAAAAGAAAGTCCTCTCATTTACTAGTAGATAACAGATACTGTTGGTAATGTTTAAGATAGTACTGTAAGTGGTGAGTGACTTTTATAACATGTAACCTGTCAGCCTTTTAAAGAAAGAGTGAACAAGCATCTTTCTGGTCTCGTTCGTTCCATGGTAGACCTCATTAATCGCTTACTAACAGGCTTGATCGTGATCAAGTTGGGCTCATCCACAATGAAATAAAAAAAAAATTGCTAGAAGCTACTGACCACCGGAGAAGTACCTTTACACATAAAATGCGATTCAGGAATCACTTAAATAAGGTAACAGCCCTTTTAAAAAAATAGCTGGTTGACACTTCTCATGATCCATGGGCTGGTTGTTGCTTTAGCTAAAACCTCAGCGTTGTCATACATCGTGGAAATGCCGCCAGTCTCCAGAGTACATTACCAGCCGACAGCGTTGAGGGCGTTTTTTAAATGCTTTATTTTAATTTTGAAATGTATGTTAAATTAAAAACTTAAGGATGGAGAAGTACTTTGACACCTAAGTGTATGATTTAACCACAATCTCATCTGTTAGAAAGCAACGAGGGAATACGACCGGCTAGAAGTAACCTATTGAAACAAGTTGTAGAAATTATAAAACAGATTGCAGCAGGGAATTACACTCCCTTGCTGTGATCTTCTCCCTGGCTGAATTATAATTAATACATATTTGTTAGACTGAGCTGTAACAAATATTAATTATAATTCAGCCTATAATATTTAGTGAAAGTATAAAATTTAGTGCCTAAGGTACTTAAGTGTAATTATACTTACCTAATTAATTAATAATGTACACAAGTATACTGTGGAAATGCTGTGGATTGTACATTCACCCATACTTTGTAATATTTTACTTGTAACTTACTTACTGTACAATTGTTTGTTTCCCAACTAAATAAAATAAAATAAAATATAATATTTCGTCTACTAGGACAAAGGCCCCCTCTCTATTATTATTATTTATTTATCCTCGCATTGGAACGCCTTGCAGCAATTACACCAATGGAGAGCTGATCTCGTCAGAATATAACATTCTGCGCGCAGTCTTGCTCAAATCCAATAGATGATGGATGGATTGTGTGAGTCTATGAGAGGGAATGAGCCGTAAGTCAACACGCGGGCCTAGTCCGGGTTCGTGGGTTTCACATATCTTCGGGTTTTTAGTCCTAGGACATACCAATTTCCTCACGATTTATTTCCCATACTGAATATTTGAGAGCAGTAAAGTGCTTTAAAAATAGTTTGCTTTTAGTGATCAATGTACTATCGGCCAAATATGCGCATGCTCACTTAAGAAAATATTTCTGCGGAAGCGCAGCTGGTTTCGCCCAATTAGAGGCAATATGCATTTTGTGAGTACAGGGCGTGTAACATTATATTAATACTTACTATTACGAACACTACTAAAATACGCTTCGTGCATAGAGTTGTAAAAAAACGGTTTTTTTTCTGAGATGAAAAAAAACGTTTAAAAAAAACATGAAAAGAAACAGTTTTTTTTCTGGAGTAGGTTTTTTTTCATGAGTAGGAAAATAAAAATATGGTAAGGCGGTTGGCGTATGTGAGTTGATATTATTTTTTTTTTGTTCAATAAGAAAATACCATTTGTTTTTAACATAATTGGCAACACTAAGTGTAAACTACATTTACGGACGGGATTTCCCTAATCCTCGTTTGGTTTATGTTTTGGTTGATTTGCGTGCAGACTGCAGAAACATTTAGTACGTACAGCGAATCAGCGACATTCATACCAAGAAACGTAATAGACTGACAAATGACAGGGCTAGGAAAATAATGTACATTGTGCAATCAGTACAATCATCAACAATATTAACACAAGCAGAATGTAATAAAGTCCCTGATAGTATAGTCGTTGATTCAGAATCAGATGAAACAAATACAGACACAGAACATTATTTCGAAGCTGATAAAACAAGCGTAGCCGTAGCTACTGATACTGATACAGATGATTGTAACACATTAAGTATTTTTTAAGTTCATAATAATAGTTACCCATTGATTTAAACATTATTTGACTTGAATAAAAACAAAACAATCAAATTTAGTGTCTTATTCCACTTTAGTTATAGAATTTCACTTTTTCTGAAAAAAAAACCAAATGTAGAAAAAAAACAGCGGTGCTAAGATTTTTTTCATGTTTTTTTTCAAGATTGTGAAAAAAAACATTTTGTTTTTTTTCAATTTACATCTCTATTCGTGCATCCTATTGGTCAAAATACATGCATTAGACAATTTCGTTGTGAGCCGTGCTATGCGAATATAGCCTTAAACGTGAGCATGCGGAACATTGCTCGATAGTACATCATCAACTAGGCCCTTGGCCCTCTGAATATGTCGTCTGTATAGATGTCATGTATGGGTTTGGAGGATTAAGACCCATTCCCTCATAGAGGTTTGTGTTTCAGCAATGGGAGAAATTAAGACTGATTAAGTATATAATGTACATATTATACTATGCACAATATCTTAATAGAGAAACATATTCGTCAAAAATTGTTGTTCTGCTTAAATAAATATCTTACTTACTACGTAGAATGTAGATCGATTAGATTTTTCAAATAATATTAAAAAATAACTAACCATTTAGCGAAGTAATTCTTTTTTGATACGCATGTAATTATTTTATTTATTTATTTACACTTCGTGCACATATGTAATTATAAGGGCATTAAGACCGCCTTTGTACCAAATGTCGTGCCGTATAATGTCGTAGGCATTCTCTACCAGGCAACCATGAGTGGTGAGGAGGTATTGTGGAAGGTGCAATACACACGTGAGAAGCAATAATTCAGTCGTAAATAGTTCCTCTGTGTAATAATATATCCAAATGTTATCTGTAAGATATCGCTTTTACAATAATACCGCCGCATTGTAGCTCCCTTTCCAGTTGTTGATTCCTTATTTCATTCTGTCAGAGTATATAATATTTTGCGAATGATGCGAAGGTGGGTCGTAATACGACTGTTAATTAAAATAGAAGCCTACGTCGTTTGTCTTTCGTAGCACGTAGCAAGCTCGTGCGTTGAGATCTACACACATGTGTGTCGCCTACGCACGCGTAGCAGCAGTTACGTGCTACGACATAGTATTTATTATATACTTTATTGTACACCTTACAATACATTTAAGGATACAAATAATAAAACTAGTGTACAATGGGCGGTCCTATCGCACAGGACAATATCTTACAACTTTTGTGTATAGTTTTTCTTAAAATTAACTTTGGATGTGGTTTGTTAGAAGTTCCACTAATAATATGATTTTAGGAGGCTTTTTGTGTCACTGCTAATGTAGTTTATAGTCGGTAAATTGTGTGATCGCTGAGGCACTGGACAAACTGCCATTCAATAAATTCAACGTAAAATTAATCTATGTGGATATGAATGGCATAATAAATAAATGCAAACTCCCAGGTAAGCTCCGCCATTCACAATTAAAAGAATCATTTCCAATAAAAAAAGCTCGCTAAATAAAGCTTCGAAAAATCTTTTACGCATCCCCATTCCCGGCGCGTTCATTACACATCAACATCGCACACCAATCAAGCTTTCATTAGTCGGCAACGAAACAATCAATATTCATATCCCATGCGAAATCTTTATAGCGAGCCGTGTGGAGGCACAGACGAATAAAAAAACCAAGATAGATGATCCCGACTGCGCCCGCATTCGCAACGAAATTAAAAAGAACAAGGCATATCACTTAGCGCACACAGAAGCGCGGTTTTTATTAAAAAAATCTACATATCTCACGTCTTCACCGCTTTATCTTAACCCCCCGCCGCAAGAGAGACGGACAACAAAAAAATTCAACGCAAGAAAGGGACATGAATACGAAAATTATAATTGCCAACTGTAAATTAACACCAATTCGGTTGTTGCCGTCCTTGTCTATTTTACTCCTTTCGGGTACGTGTGAGGGAGACGGTATTACTTTTGTGTGTGCGGATGGAGTGATTTACATACGTGGTGTGCTCACAAACACAATAATGGACAGAGGCGCGGAAAATCGAAGGAAGCGATCGGTTTTCCGATTTGCTTTATGCGGCGAACTGCATCGGGGAAGCGCTGCATAATGTGCAGCTTCGCAGGAAATACAATCGGATCCTCGGATAGGATGGGAGCATGAATACATTATGCTGCGAGCTGAATGCACGAACATACGTACTCCTTTCTATTCTTAAGATGAGATCTGTAACTGCAGTAGAACTTATGGCTGGGCGAGTCTGCGAAAGAAGGCGAGTGTCTTGAAATATTTCTTACAGAAATCTCTGCGTTTTAAGGTGACATGACACCGTTAAACTGACTTAATGGTTGACTGATTTTGTGGGTTTTATTCCTTAACGAAACTAGTTTACTAAACATTTGCATAATTTGCTTTTTGTAGTTTAGGTTTTATGGCTGTTGGCACCACAGATCTTACATAATGTGTCTTGCAACAATTTTAGGGCAAAAACACATTTACTTCAGCTACAGTGAAGGAAAACATAGTAAGCAAGCCGTCTTTTTATAGGACCAAAGAATTCCGAAAAATTGTTACAGACCGCGTGGTGGATTACGGCGCATTCCCACGGCTATAGCAAACGAATGTTATATGGCTCGTGTAAAACGATTGTCAATATTGGCCCATAGGCTGATTAATGATTGTTACGTTAATTATTTCGTTAATTATGTTTATTATTTACTATAGAATAGTTTTTGGAAACTCAGATTAATAAAACCATTAAATTCATAAGAGAAAAGCATATTTATATTATTAATAAAAATTAATAATATAATTAATTATTGCTAATAAAAATTATATCAAGATTTTAATTATATTTTTTTAAATAAAGAATCAATATTTAGAATTTTCTTATTAATATGTAAAATGATGACGTAGTTATATACGAGTGTATTCTTTTTAAATGTCGCTCATTATCTCTTAATGTTTCTTCCTTATAACGATGATTCGTCATTGTAACATCCATTGTTCGTTGTAAAGTATACAGTTACTATATTTTTTTATTGTTCACTTATTTACCTACTTCAAGAATGGTTCACAAAATAAGGTTATTGTTGAAAAAGTCTGCCAAACCCGACAAAAACATGTCCCAGATATAAAAATGTTAGAAGCTGTTGTTGTCTATGGTAAACAAAACAATTTTTTCACGGCTCAGATTTTTTAAGAAAATACACGAAACGTCATTGATTACAAAACAGATTTAATATCTAGTACATAATTTTTATTCATTTTTAAATTGGCAGGTTGGAGACCCGACCATTACCGTATTATAGTTTTTTAATTCGCAAAATCATCGAACATCAATATAGCGTCATAAACTAAAAAATAAAACCAATGCTTAGTTTAAATACTTGGGTTTTAGCAGATTCTGGTAATCTTGATGACCTTTCATATTCATATTTTGTATAGTGTACTGTTATTCCATATGAAATTAAATAAAATATTTATTTTGTAAATTGGTTATAAATAACACATTTACACATATTTTTTTTGTGTTTTAAATTAAGCTAGATGAGGCCGGCCATAAATACGAGTTATAAAAATTGGAGCCATTAAGAGGTTTTTTAGTAGTGGAACTGATTATAAAATGAACTGGATATCCTGGATGTTCATTAGAAGACAAACCTGAGTGACTAAGACAGTTGTGACAATATTATAAAATGCTTATATGGATGTAGAAGAAAGTTCACAGGTTTTTTCTACAATCTGTATAATACATGTATAATACCTACATTCTTTTGACATGTAATAATTTTGGGACTTCTTTTAGGAATGGGTTCCACTATCAGTCAAAATTAGTACTTAGTAGTTGAGCTCGCTGTTTCTTTGTCTACTGGTATTTGATTAATTTGCGTAAATTCTTTTTCATTATAAAGGCAACCCTGAATTAAAAACCAATGGTTTTCATTATCGCGAAACAGTAAAAACTGCAATATCCTTAAATTGAAACTCAATTTAAGAAAAACTTAAAAATAATCCTGATTAATTCATACTTAATCAACGAACCCTCCAATCGCAAGCCTCTGTTGTTCTTCCATTCCCGATTGCAATACAAAATTACAAAGTATATACGTGAACAAAACTCTTTACCCCACTTTGTATTTAAGAAACGGGCGAACAAATGTATAGATAGGTTAGAAAGTACAGTCGCACGCACAAAACAATGGCAAGGCGACGGTTGACCTCGCGGCCGCGCCTCCCCATGTCTTGCCACCCGCCCGGTAGCGCCGCGTGCAATTAATATGCCGAGGCGGCCGCGTGTACCTCGACTGAGGACACTTGATCCTTGACGTTTTTTGAGAAAATGTTTAAAATGTTATTATGTGAATGTGTTGTGCGAAGATATTGTTATGTGTATGTATGTGTAGACTTCGTTTTAAGGCTTACCTTAAAACGAAGTTAACCCTTAGGAACCCGTAGGTTACTTGGAATTTTAATGGTTACGACGGTTTTATAGAGGTAGGCGGGCGATACCAGTAATTTTTGTGAGGTTGCTTCACTTCCTAGTATTTTTTTGTGAATTCTAAGTGTAGGACTGTTAATTAAATAAATAAATAGAATTACCACGAACTGTTACCAGTAACTTAATAAAAGACAAAATTAAGTATTGCAGTACATTTAAATTATTAAAATGTAATATTGGTGCCTATTGGTTTAGCTATCACACAAAGCTGATAATAGTTTACAAGGTAGTAGGAGTAATATACCTGATCAAATTCGCATAATATCGCAATAAGATTTTAAAGACTGAGTATGTGGTGACTTTTTAATGGACATGTATTTTTTTTTGTTTTGAATGTCAAGACAATAAGTTTGCTTATTGTATGACACAATAGCCAGCCGCTACAGTCAGTCATAAACAGGCAAAGTAAAATAATAATTAAAATATCTAATTACAAGTATCAAACTATACCGGTTTACACATAACCCGTCCAAGTTTTCTTTTGCGAAAGAAGAGAGAGAATTTTTGATCAATAATTGTCACTGGGCGGCCCCCTCTCCCTGGCGCGGGGGGGTGAGGTGGGGTATCCGCGGGTAGGGGGGAGACACGGGGAGGGGGTAATTACGAGTGCGTTTTGTTACTGAGATGATAGGCGCGAAAAATGGCTTGCGCGTGCTTTTACGTGTCTCCTCTAGTTTTGAATATTCAGAGTCGGCCTCTCGGCCTGATGAAATATTGAATAGACGGAGTAATTTATTCCCCAAGGAGAGTTTCCGAACGGTCCACGTTCCGTTCGGATATTGAAATTAGGCACTGCTTTGCTTAAGAAAAGCGTTTGTTTGACGGCGTCCTATAACGGCCTTTATACGGCGAGATATTTTTTTTATTTTCATCTTCGCTTAAATGACGCGCGTCTCGCGTTGATTAAAGTTTATTACGAACTTCAGGTAATAAGAATGGCAGTTTAGCGGGCTGTCGAAAGGAATAAAGTCTTATCGACGGAGATAAACTGGCTATTAATAATAGAGATACATTATTGTTATTCAAAAACACGTATTACACTAAGACTTCACGACAATACAATAAACAAATTAAAATTTATTATTATTTATTTGTAGATTACAAGTTCCTTATAAACATACTTAAACAAAGCACACAATTAGACCTCTGGGGTCTGTCTTAGCATGCCATGAACTGAGATTTGATCAACGCGCCATTAATAGCTATGTTATAATTGAGTTGAAATAATGTTCTTTCAGCTTACGCTTTATGTTTTTACTATTCATTGAGTCTCTAATGTCTACAGGTATTTGTTTTCGTAAATTAATTTATTAAAAAAAACTCATCCAAGGAAATGATAATGGTCTTCTTAGAAACCTATAAAATAGCTAGAAGCTACTGCAACTAACACTTTCAAGGTATTCTAATTGAAAAGTACAATTGAATGTTCTATAAGACAACAGAACCGTAATGCTGTGATCACCATTAATCGTTGATTTTTTCACCATTTTCTTTCCCTTTGACTAGACTCACATTTGTAAAGGCAGCCAAAACACAGAGAAAAAAACATATGGGACATAAAAAAAGCATGTAGATAATAGGTTTTTTTTTTTTTTTTAACGTGGTAAAATTATCAAATAAGTCCTCCCACTCCGGGCAGGGTGGGAGGGACTGTCAGACTTTTACTGACTAAAATCCACGGTGTTCCTTCAATAACCCTTTACATACCGGGGCCACGGTAACGGGATGAGTCCCACGACCCCGGCAGGCTTCGGCCCTCTGCAGAGGGGGCCTCGTCATGTTGCTGACGCTCTTTGAGGCGCGCGTGGAACACGACGCGCCGTCGACCCGGGCATGGTCCATGGTCGGACAGCGAGTTGCCCTTTACTCGCTGTCCGCATGCCCGCGCCTACGGTGGCCGGAGATCGTCGGCCGACGTCCGACGCCGTGGGCGTCTGCCACTGCGGCTGGGCTGGAGGGAGGACGCCATCCTCTCCCTCTCGCGGCCCGCCTCCTCCTTCGGAAGCATGACTGCTTCGCAGAAGGAGGCGACCGCTTCCCACTCCCTCTCGCATGTAGATAATAGGTTAGTACAAAAAAGAAAAAGAAACGAGCTTTGCACCTTTTTTTTCCGGGTGGGAAAATCATCGAATAACTTCTCCCGCTCTGGGTTAAGCGGAAGGGAGTGTCAGACTTCTACTGACTTAAAACCCACCATGTTTCGTCAGCTGCCTTTAAGTTCCGGGGCCGCGGTATCTCGTTAGAACATTCCCGCAACCCCGGCAGGCAATGGTCCTATGGGGCACAGGTTCTTCGCACCTAAGCACAAATACTGAACACAATTGGCGACGACTGTACTTGATGTTCATACATTCTATGTAGAATTGTAGACCCAACGTCTTAAACAAAACACTTGTTTACTCCAAACAAATTGAAAAACGGTATTAATTAGGGAATCGTGAACGTTAGATGGAAGAATGTATGAAGTACGCACAAACAAGCTATTGCACTTAGTGAGCGAGCAAATATGCAAATTCATGCTTTAGTACGGTGGCGAGTGTGCGTCGTATGCAGAGATGGCACAGTGAAAGCACTAGAGACGACTTTGTGCTTGTAAAGATTTTTTTCTACTTTCTTATTGTAATAAGGTAGTTTCCTCCGTGGTTGCGAGAATGCTTTAATGAGATACCCCGGAGCTTAAGGGCAGCTGACGGAACAGGGTGGGATTTTAGTCAGTAGAAGTCTGACACTCTCTTCCGCTCCACCGAGAGCGGGAGAAGTCATTCGATGATTTTCCCTCCCAGAAAAAAGGGTAGTTTCCTGTGTTACAAATCGATTATTTTATTTGGTCTGTTAGTTCGATTTTCAAAAGTACGTTCACGTATTTTTGCCTTTTTAGATCCATAAAAAAATACAAAGATCAAAAGCTTAAGTGACGGACCTAAAAAAAACGGAAATAAAAGAAACCACCTTATTTTGTTGGTTTGTGGTCTTACAAACTTACTTCTTCTCTTCTTCTTGTTCTTCTTTTTTTTTTCTTCAAAGCCTCTGTTAGTGTTTGTGCCATAGAATGAAATCATGAATGATTTTTAAAGAAAGAACCATGCAAACTTGAGTGGACTTGTCCAAGCAGTGTAAACCCGTTAATGCGTAGTTAAACTTTGAACTGTGTAAAGGAGCTCGACCGATTTGACGTACAATAGAAATGTTTTGTAATATGGAAAAACGAAATAAGTTCTTTACAGTTAACTATTATTTTGTGTATTGCCGTTTTGTATTACATAATATTTTATATTTCAAGACTAATTTGATAACCTACCTATTAAACTATTTTTAATAAGCGGTATTAGGTGTCACAAATAATGTTTTTAATTATTATAAATTTTTAAAGAAAAGAAAAAGCAGAAATAAAGGAACGTCAAAACCTTCATTTGTTATATTCTATCGTCATCAGAATATATCGAAAGCTCATAGGGACAATACATATACAAGCCTAAAGAAATGTCTTACATTGCAGCCCAAAAAAATATAACAAAGAACGTTTACATCCGTCTCCAAACATTTCTCTATTCCTCAGGGACATCAGCCTAAGAAGAGAGGGTGGTTAATGAATAAAAAAAATCTCAATTTTTTTCTCTCCACAGCTCAGTGATTAGTTACCCTTATAATGAGTAGTGTGTGTGTGTGTTAGTGTGTGTGCATGTGTGATAGGGGGTTACTTAAGTTTGTGACAAGTTGATAAGGGACCGAGATTAGGGAGTTTTTTTGGGTATTGATCGTGGCGCTCTTGGCGAATTTTTATGAGCCTTTTAATTAGATTTTGTTTGTAGGAGTAGAGCTATCTTACTTAATATTATAAATGCGAATGTTTGTGAGGATTTTTGTATGTTCGTTGCTCTTTCACGCAAAAACTACTGAACGGATCTCAAAGAAATTTGGTATGCATTTAGTTGACTTCCTGGAATAATACATAAGCTACTTTTTGTCTCGGAATTCCCACGGGTTTAGGATTAACGCGGGAAAAACCTCCCACGCGAACGGAGTCACGGACAAAATCTTATAATATATCCAATCCATGTTTCTTCTTTAGTAGGTGCAACTATTTTTCTAAACTCTATGGGGCTAGTGGCTAAAATAATAGCTGGAAGGGTCCTTCTTTTAGGCTAAGCAATGCTTACTGAAGTTTGTGGATGCAAATAAAGATTGAGTATTGAGTGACCGTCTTAACAAATCGATTTACGGGAAGTTCGTTAAACCGTTGGACTCGGCTATCATTTGACAAAAGTTACCTCATTGCCTCACTGCTCTAGAAGTTGCAAGCGCGACTGCGTATCACGACACGCAGTCACGCTTGCAACCTCTAGAGCAGTAGTAGAATGCGGCTCGAAGGACCACAAAATTATGTTTCTGCGTTAGGCGCCTTCCTCTTCAATTTGTGATTGTGGATCAGAAGAAATGATACTTCTTGGTTTCTCCAATATATAAAATAATAGACCGGGAATCGAACCCGACACCTCACGAGGTCTCGGGTTCGGTTCCCGGGTCGGGCAATAAGCGCTGTTGGGTTTTTCTGTAATTGATTCCTCAGTAGTGGCCTGCAGTTTGAAAGTTGGCGGTGCAATACCTCCGTGCCTCGGAAAGCACGTCCCGGTCCCGACTGTCATTTGGACATCTTTGATAGTCGTTACGGGTAGTCAGAAGCCAGGAAAATTTGTCACTGGTTTTGCTAAGGGCTATCGTGTTACTCAGCTACTGGGGGTCAGATAGGCAGTCTCTGTGTAGTCTGTAGTCCATTTACTCCATGTAAAACACTAATACTCAGCTGCATCCAGTTAGACTGGAAGTCGATCCCAACAAGTTGGGATAAGGCTAAGCAGATGATGATGTTGTCAACTTGTTGGTTTTCAAAATTCGAGTTAAAATAAGCCACGGAAATCTTAATCGCTTGACGTTTTGCCAGTGGATCACGAATAAGATACGTACGGGCGGTTTTAACCTCACTCGCGCGTCACGAATAGGATATGTGATGCATTTTCTTACTTACTGCTCATAAATCACGTACAATTTTATTGTTGAATAAATAAAAGTAAACTTATTATATTTCTTTGTTTTGTTTTTTATATACAAATTATAATAAGGCAGTAATCTATACTAATATTATAAAGCGGAAAAGTTTGTTTGTTTGTTTGTTTGCTTGAACGCGCTAATCTTCGAAAGTACTGGGTGGATTTGGTATGGAAGTAGCTTGAAACTTGAGGAAGGTTATAGGCTACTTTTAACGCGACTGCAAAAAAGGAGAGTTATGTTTTTACCGTGATAGAATCCACGGGAGCGAAGCCCCGCGTGAGTACTAGTATAATAATAAAAAATTCAAACAAATATCTATTATAGTTTACATTCTATGACCATTTGAAATATGTCAAAATTGGCCCGCGTACGGCGGGATCCGCGTGTGTAAACGCTTCGCTGGGAAAGTGTTAAGTGTTCGAGATCTATACTAATATTATAAAGCTGAAGAGTTTGTTTGTTTGTTTGTTTGTTTGTTTGTTTGTTTGCTTGAACGCGCTAATCTCAGGAACTACCGTTCTGATTTGAAAAATTCTTTCAGTGTTAGATAGCCCATTTATCGAGGAAGGCTATAGGCTATATATCATCACGCTAACACCAATAGGAGCGGAGCAGTAATGAAGAATGTTTCAAAATCGGGGGTTTTTTTTTCCACGGGGACGAAGTCGCGGGCGGAAGCTAGTTTCGAATAATGTCATCGTTTGCACCGTTATATTTTCTACAATGCCTAGTAAACTACACAATTTATTTAGAAAAAAACACGCTGAAATACGATACAATAAGGCGTGTTTAATTAAACGGCACGACCAAGACATATTTGTTATTCAGCCTTATAAGAACTTCCTCGTCTTATTTAACAGTAAACAGCCAACTCCGAAAAAACTGGGAAAAAAAAAGAAAATATATCGGCCAGTTTTCCTTCTTCGTATAAGTTACCGCAAACGGTGTGTTGAGGTAAACCCCAAACAGAATCGGCTAAGTATCACACACATATAACGCCTTGTATTGCCTTAAGAACTGGGGACTGCTTACTTTTACTTCCACCCTATTCGTGTCACGCGTCCAACGTAACTTGGCATTTACGATTCCCCTTAAAACCCCCTCAGACGTCTAAATTGGGACACAGCAAAGAGATGGGGTAGGTCTTCTATTAATTGTTACTTCAAGTAGGGATGTAAGAGTGACTCAAGTTAAATTAAGAATATGGAGGTTTTTTTTACTTTGTTTGTTGACGGAGACTTTTTTGACATTGTGGACTTTGTGCGCCCTCGAGTTTTTCTTTTTTTTAATTCTTGAGGCGTCCGTGTGTAGGTACCTTTATTACACCTTCGTATGTAGGCCCCTTTTCCGTATTAAGGGATTTCAGGAGGTTTATTTTTTGGATTAAATCCTCTTTGATGTCGTGGGGCCTGGATGTATGTTTTGGTGAAGTATCCTTCTTGAGAGTAGATTGTGTGTCCCGTTTTATACGCAGTTTGTACTTTTTCTCATACGCTTAATAGAGATTACATATAAGATTACACGAGGAAACCTTTTAGGAATGGAATAAACATTTTTGCCTCATTTTATTAGACTATCACGTATTTTACGCATTTTCAAAAGTAATTAAATTAAAGTTAGCACTAATCCGGATGCGTGGTCACTGCTCGCTCTGATAGTTATTCCATGAAATAACTGCATTCAGCCTCCGAACGAATTTTTATTTCGTGTCATTAACCTGGTTACGGGTATTTATGAAAACATAGATTGCTGACCATAGCAAAAACCAGGCAATTAATTAAAAAAATATCTACATCAACGGCCGAAAATCATTAGACAAATTTAAACCTTACCACGTTAAATTAAGGTTGGTTTTTCTTTAAGTTGAAGTGCCAGATCAACCGTGTCGTTTTCGATAAAAGAAGAAAACTTTTGAATCGCAGTGACAACATACATAGCCTTAACTAGCATGTAATAGAACGTTTATTTGAATTGTAAGTGCATAGTTGGGAAACCTGAACGGTTGGTAATCGTTAGTCGAAATGATCAACTGTGAAAATGAATTGATTGAAGTCTGTCATTGAAGATTTCGATGAAATGTGTGTCGAAAATCATGACAATTCAGCAGATCGGATGACCTCTTCAGAAATTGCAAAGTGATTGAAACGTTGAAGGAAGTACCTAACACTTAATGGGCTAATCGTATTTATGAATGAATTACGTTCATTCTATGATAGTAGTAAACACTCTCATATCCCATTCGCTTCAATGAACCAAATATTCTAGCTAAAATTTAGCCTTAACTTCCAAAATGGACGTGTTCATATGCATAAAATAATTTTCAAGAGCTTTCTAAACTCTTTCAACTATATTAAATGCAAACTCGCACCTAACATTTACTTAAACGCCGTTAAACCTCGAAGGAAAAAGCAGCGCATTTAAAATTGGAATAAAAATTGCACATGGTTGGCTGCATTGTGCAGATGTAAAAATTTGTACAAATACCGGACGAGGGAAACATGCTTTCTGCCAGTTATGTCAACGGCGGCGGTACTACTACGGGATTTTGCCTTTTTCTTTTTTAATATTTTCGTTCGCTCTACGAGAGGGCAATGATTTTCCTGTAAGGCTTTTAAAATACAGATTTTAAGTAAAATTGATGTCACGTCTTCGGTAATTGCAAATATACCTAGACTAATTAAACCCAATTTTTGCGTTTCTATTTCAACATAGAAATGAGTTGAAAAACTAGTGTTCACGCCTTATCAAATTCGAAACTAGATCAACATTTGTCATACCGTTACCGAATATAAATAAATGCTAAAAATCATTACCTACTTAGACCGCCATTACGTAAACTCAAAACTATAGGAAAATAGAAAAATATGTCTGTCGACTTTCTTTTTGTTAATGACGCAAGCAATTAAACGATGTCAAAATACACAGCTTTAAAAATCTTGATGCTTTACTGAAGCACTAGCTAGTGCCAGCGGCTTAGCTTGCGTTTTTATATATATATATTTTTTAACTCGGGAATTTATTTTAGATAAAAGTGTTCCATGACCATTCTTTGGGGTTCACCCATGTTCCAAATGACATCCCAATCAGTTCTTTATTGACACTTGAGACATTAGTAAACATAAATAAAACAAATCAAGCTCATATTAGGTTATTCATTGTTTTACAAGCGATCCGTTAACCTTTGGCTTGAAAGCGACAACATTACTTTAAATATTTATAGATTTATTGTATACATAAAAATACTGAAATATTGTTATATGTATTGGTTGAAACACTGATTAGCAGTTTCTTAATTAAATTTTAACCAATTTCGGCAGTGTCAGAAGTAGAAGTTATGATTTCAGCAGTCAAAATAAAAAAGTAAGTACAAAAATTCTCAAGATGAAGTTTTATCTCTATATTCTAGGTACCCTTATACATATAGTTAAGAATAATATTTTTTCCACAAATAAAATCTTATGAACTATTATTTAAAATTACATTATTATAGTTACAATATTATTAATTTATGATGGCAAATGACCACCGCTTTGCCATTCTTGTATGTCTTGATTCATGTTTGCAATATGTCCTTGTTTTGTACTTATTGAAAAACTGGTGTAAGATTTTTCTAGCTTCAAACTACTCGTAACGATTATCAAAAATTACAATCAGGACTAACGTCTTAATATGTTTTTGAGGATATTTTAAGATCGGCTAACCTCGGTAAGCGTTACACTTTGAAGATCAAGCCGTGCATCTATAATTATTTAGCCCCAATCAAATGAAACAAATCTCATCATCCAATCATACAAACTTTCACATTGGTGTAATAGTAGAGGATAAAAACTACAAAAACGACATCGCTTTGTAGGGGGTCGGTAAGGCACTGAAACGTAAAGTTTCTTGCGGTCCGATTTAGTAAAATTTTTATTTTATCTAGATTAGTTTCAGGTATTCCGTTAGACCGTTTTAGGCTCATGCAATCTAGATTGACACTAAAACAGAAAATAAGCATTTTAACATAGTAGCCATTGCACGCGGGTTTTCTTGTGTAAGATTTAGATAAACGGTTTAAAATTCACGTAGGTTTATGGTAAGATAACCTTACTATACATTAAATACTGCAAATTATAATACTAATATGCTTTAAATAAAGCATGTCGGCTATTATTTTTATGAACAGGGAAATTTCACTTTATTTAAAGAAACTTACTTGCAGCATATTCTCGATTCAAATAAAAAATTAAATAAAAGAGAGATGTATACTATAATTGGAAACGTATACATGCATGAAATGTATAATAGGTATGCCTGTATGAGATTAAAATACGTGGTCCCATAAACTAAACGAAATTAACGGAGTTATACGTGCTCTTTAAACCTACAGTGGCATGATCTATTCGTGAATTTATTTTTTCTTTTTTCTTTATTTATTCTAAATAAAGAAAAAAGGTACTATACAAAAAAACAGTTTCATGGTTTATCTTGTTCAGTTTTGCGCAACTTAATGTTGCTTAAAGAATTCAATCAACCCAAGAAAAAATTGTTCAGTCACTTAGCAAGGGGCTTACATAATCCCCCTTATAAGTACTCACGGTACGAACCCGCTTAATTCCCGTATCAAGATCACCTTCGTTAATTAATTATTGCCGTCCCCTGAGATTTAAAAAACCTGGTCTGTGGTGGACGGTAATTTTACACGGCGATACAGCGTTTAGGCAAAAAATGGTTGGTCTGAAGCACAGAATATCGACATGCCTCGACGTCCACTGCAAGAGACGTAATGAAGAAATGCTGCGCATGCTGTTAATAATATAATATTCAATAAAATGGAATTAAAGTATAGTTAAAAAAGTAAAAAAAGGAAACAGCGAAATAGGTTTAATTTTTTTTTAATCCTTGTTAGTATATTGTAGACTTTCATGTCAAAATTTAAAACGGGATATATACCATGTGTTTTTATTGTTTCGAATCTTGAAATTGTGTGATCATGACGCTTGCAACAATGTTGAATTATATCCCATCACATAATAATATCCCTACTAGACTATGTCAGTTTAATACTTGTATTTAACGGTATAGGTTAGTTACAAAGATTGTGGTTCCAAATTCTAGTGACGTAATTTGATCTAACTGGGAACATCGCACCATAAATAACTCAATTGCAGATTATACAAGAATATTTGATTATGTTATTAATAATCAAATATTTTTCACGACTGCACACAATAAAATGTCAAATGGCAAGTACTAAGCAAATATGAGCCTCGTCCGTCACTTAGATTGTATGACGTAACGACATTATTGCTTGCAATCGTAGATTTTAAGTCTTGAAATCTGCGAAATATCTCAACCTATTAATTAGTTGAGATATTTTAATGAGTCTTTCATATTTTAGTAATTTATTATCACGCGCACGCTCACGACAAAAGGCAGCAGAAACTAGAGTTTCAGAATATTCTAATACTAGTACTCACGCGGGGCTTCGCTCCCGTGGATTCTATCACGGTAAAAACATAACTCTCCTTTTTTGCAGTCGCGTAAAATGTAGCCTATAACCTTCCTCAAGCTACAAGTTACTTCCATACCAAATTGCATCCAAATCCACCCAGTACTTTCGAAGATTAGCGCGTTCAAGCAAACAAACAAACAAACAAACTTTTCTGCTTTATAATATTAGTATAGATTAGCTCAAAAAATCATTAACCAACTTTGTTACAGAATTATTAGTCTTGTCGCACGAAGCGCTTCTCGTCTACATTAATTGTGCGCACAGCCGAGGTGTGGAACTCTCTGCCGGCTTCTGTGTTCCCTGCCACATATGACCCGTCAGCCTTTAAAGCAAGAGAGAATAGGCATTTTCTGGGCTCGCTCGTTCGATCGTAGACCTCATCTTACACTTACCGTCAGGTGTGATTGCGGTCAAGAGCAGGCTCATACGTAATAAAAAAATAATTGATGATTATTTCATCAAAACAAGATGTAGTCAATTATCAAATTAATATTTGATTCTTTAGCATCATCTGCTTAGACTCTTTCCAATTCTGTTGGTGTCGGCTTCCAGTCTTACTTCCAGTTTTACATGGACCAACTGCTTATCTGACCTCCACGACGCAGTAGCTTGGTATCTCGTGACCCTTTGGCAAGATTAATGTCAGATTTACTGGCTTCTGACTGCCCGTAACAACTGTTAAAGAAGTACAGACGTCAGCATATAAAGCTACCCGAAACTGTCAAATTTTCCCAATCAACCTTGAACCTAATTTCTTTAACCATAAAGTTGAAAATCTATTAAAGTAATTTGACAGATTCTGTACAAGTGACAGCCGGGACCAACCGCTTAATGTCCCTTCCGAGGCACGGAGAAAAATCGATATGTTTAGATGGTCACTCATTCCCGGGCGTCGGGGATCGCGAGCCGATTTCCGATCACCCGTAGGCGCGGGCCTGCGGACGGCGAGCAGGGGTCGCGCAACGTCTGGTAAGGACCAGGCCCGGGTCGGCGGCGCGTCGTGTTCCACGCGCGCTTCAAAGAGCTATCAACACCAGTGCCGGGGCCTCATTGCCTGCCGGAGTTTGAAAGTTCTATCGAGATATTGCGGCCTCGGAACTTTAGGGCAGCCGAAGGAACAGGTTGGGTTTTTAGTCAATAGAAGTCTGACACACCCTTCCGCTTAACCCAGAGCGGAAGAAGTCATTCGATGATTTTCCCAACCGGAAAAAAGAAAGAAAAAGATGTTGACTCATCCACAAACCGCCCCCGGCAAACGATGCTTAGCCTAGAAGATCAACCCGTGTAGCCACAAGCCAATGGCTTACGTGCTTTTTGAGACACTTTTTTATTTATTTTTTTATTGATAATAGGCTTGCGTTTGACGACCAACTCACCTGATGGTAAGTGAAGATGTGGTCGAAGATGAAGCACGCCTGCCTAGAAGTAACCTATTCACTCTTGACTTAAAGACTCCCAGGTTATAGCAATCAGGAAACAGAGACTCCGGCAGGGAATTCTACTCCTTAGCCGTACGCACAATGAAAGTATTCCCAAAACGTTTTGTACGGTTGGGTGGGATGTCCGCTATGTAACGATGGTGTATCCCCGTTAATTTGTAGTCGGATGATGGAATGGGTTTGGCGGAATTAGATTATTCAATTCCGTTGCATACTCCCCGAAACGTAACCGATAGAAATCCGGTATACTTCTATTAATGGCGTTTCCATCTGCCGTCAGCGATACATTCCGTGATCTATGGCTGAAGATTTATGTCTAGTGTGACCAATCGGGCGATACCCTGCCTTCTGTTTTAGACCAGTCACATTGACTGTCATCGCCAGCTGTCATGTTACAACACAGTGAGCTTTATTTTCTTCTATTGTTGAACGATGATTTTACTTAATTACAGAAACAGTGGAACAAAAGAGGTGAATTGAAGGGGAACATGATTTGGCACACTACGTGAAACCTGTGTCGGATTGTGAGTATTGTCGGTTGCACGTCGTTCTTACTGAAATCTTTCAAAAAAAATCACAAGTAAAATCACAGGTACACAGACATAATTCGAACATAAATCAGTGCAAATTTTAACCCACCCCATAAAATAATGCATGAAAAATCTTATCGCGCACATTGTTTTTGTAAAGAAATATATCAATTGTTGGTTTATTTTTACACAGAATAACTGCCTTTAAAATCTCCACAACTCAATATCCGAACAATGAGTAGTTAAAGAGCAAGTTTCTGGTGTTTTCACCTACCAACCACGGTAAACGACGATCTTTATAAAATTGGCCGTAAACATTTTAAAGCTTTTTCAAATAAGTAGATCAAAAGGTGTACATATGTGTATATGTTGTAGAGATGAGTCGTATTCACTAGAACAGATCCAAAGAATAGGTAAATTTCAATACTAGGCGGCACCTATTCTCACTTTGACAATACCTAGTATCATGAAGTATTGTGAAATCCAACTGCTCTTAGGCCTCATAGCACTAACGCGTAATTGCATTCCATTCACTCAACACGTTATAAATTTGCTTTACCGCTCATTCATGTTTGTCAAAATCATTCGTTTGTCAGTCACTTGAATTTAAACCATAATTCAAAGTACATATAAAACTTTTTTGCAAAAAATAAAACCGGCTTCCATATCAAAACACTACAAAGCCAAAAATAATTTTAATTTCGGTAGTCGGTGTTATTGGTTTTGTATTTTCTTTTTTTTTCACACCGCCTTCCAAAATTAAAATTATTTTAGGCTTTGTAGTGTTTTGATATGGAAGTCGGTTTTATTTTTTGCAAAAAAGTTTTTATTTTCGTGCTTTTTAGTGGGTCAGAGAATTTTCCAAATCGGTTCGTAAATGACGGAGTTATGCGCGAACAAAAAACGCTATGCAGAGTAAACGAAAAGATCATCAACGTAAATATTTTTTTAGACTTTTGTTGATTTTTCAGAAACGGCTTGTCTGATTTCGATAAAATTCATGGGACCATTTGGAAAGTATACCCTTTCTAACAAGATAAGAATTTTTCAAATCGGTTGGCAAGCGACGGAGTTATGCGTGGACAAACATAAAAAAAATAATAATACAAACATCCGAATTGAGAACCTCCTCCTTTTTTAGAAGTCGGTTAAAAAGTAACGCGACGCGCACGCGTGTTGTGCACGAGTATTATATTCTGTCCTTTTTTAACTACGCTATTCCGTAGTCTTCCCATCTTTATCTTTCAATACTCGAGACTAGTCAGTAATCATTCGATCCGAGAATACTCGATCCGGATGAGTACCAACTAGTCTCGACAAGACTAAGTATATAGATACTTCGTAATACTTAGTCTTGTCGAGACTAGTTGGTACTCATTCGGATCGAGTATTCTCGGATCGAATGATTACTGACTAGTCTCGAGTATTGAAAGATAAAGATGGGAAGACTACGGAATAGATACTTCGTAATACTTAGTCTTGTCGAGACTAGTTGGTACTCATTCGGATCGAGTATTCTCGGATCGAATGATTACTGACTAGTCTCGAGTATAAAGTCCAATTACTAGGTACCTACCTAGTCTTATCACAGATTGCTGGTGCTAACACACTAAGTTTAATAGAAATATCAAGTACAGGAGAAGTGGAAACGAGGTGAGTCCGTGAAGCTTAAAGACCGTCATCGTAAAATTTAATCAAAATACCGTGTTCATTTGTTGTTTAACAGTTTCCTGCAAAATTAGTAGCCACAATAAAAACTTGACTTGGACTAAGTACGTGCACCATGACCACATTCGATAAGTAATAATTGATACTAGGTGGACTAGGTGGACTAGGCGGACTAGGTGGAATAGGTATCTGGATCACGTATTTTTAAATACTAAGAATAGGTGCACCTAGTCCCAAATTTACCTAGTATAACCCACCTCTAATATGTTGTTTAAAAACCAACCACGTTTAAAGTAGTCTCTAAAATAAACAATTTGCATTCCAAAACCAGTAGTCAATGAGAAAAACCCGTCTGCTCCACAACCAATAGCCCCAATGGCCAGTCATATTACAAGAAAACCAATAAATACGTACAAATATAAGTTGTTAATATAAATACATTCGGTAGAAGCCACAATGGCAGGTGTGTGGAGCGGAGCGTGATTCCTGTAATCATGACGGAAGCTGCAGGAAATTTGCGGTTACAGGGAGCAAAGCTGTTTCGACAATTGTACTTTCGATTCGCTTGTTTAGGAGGACGCTATGAATCAATGGGTTTAGGTTATTATATAAGAAGGTGAGATTGGAGACTCTTGTTCGCTGGAATGCGAAGTGATTCTCACAGTTAGCAACGTTATTATGGTCGATTTTTTGCATAGTATCTTAATCCTGTCATGGTGTGTCTATATACAACGTGTAACGGAAACCCCATATCTATCCAAAAGGGCTGAAGACAACATCTGGTATGGAGTCTCTATGCACAGTTTCAGCACAAAATAGCTGACTCAAAGAATTGATACCAAATTATTGGTTTCATATATTTCTTGAATACCAATCATAACAATCGTGTCACAGCACTACAAGGGTCAATAACTTTCCACGTCACTTACCAATAACACGATAATTCTTTTCGTTCTTCTTAATTTGAAAAATTCGGTCTCTGGTATCAGTGTATTGGAATCTGTAATAAGTTCTACACACGTAGACTTAGAATTACAAAACCCTTGCCATATCGTTTCTTATCATCCAAAGAAGCCATGCACTTGGTATGTATATACCCTTTAAATTACACGTTGTATATATACAGGGAATATAGTATATAGTAGTAGGATAATTAGGATAAAAAATGCGTAAACATACAGAAAATGTTTAATCATCACATTATAAAATAAATAAACTTCACAGCATTCTAAAAACTGTTGCGGAGAATTTTTGCTCCCCTATTTTGAGACATTTTGTATGGGTGATGAACAAGTAAATTCTTGCCTGGTCATCCCTCATGCAAGATGTACTCAACTTCTTAATTATTTCGTTATTTTATTATCATTATTTTTAACTTGTATTTGTTTTTCATACTAACATTAGTTTTAAGCGTGTATACTTACTAACATCATGGATTTATGTTGTCCGAATGGAATAAATAAATAAAATTAATTAATTAAATAACAAGTAAGAATCAGAAAAGAATGGTTGCAGTACCGCATCATTTTATGAAGATTGTGTTTTAGCAAATGAAAAGTACGATCATGTCTGGTGAAATTATGTTAGTAATAAGTTAAAACGAATTTCGTTTACTCAAACATTTGTTATTATTATGGCTTGTTCTACAATGTAGTAGGCCTAGACAGATCTCATTTTGATAGATAGCTACTCTGTATTAAGCAAATACTATAAGCTAAGTAACAAACACAAAGTTTGCTCACCGCAAAAACCTGCCACACCACTAATAAACTATATAAAAAAACATTGGAAACGAAACAGAAGCAGTTCTAAGTAAAATTTCAAAGAAACAATAATATCAGTTGTGGTCTCATTCGACACAGAATATAGAGTAAGGAGTGTTCAAATGTGAGAGAATCATTCACAGCCTTGTAAAACCCAAGTCTCAAGTTTTTTTCTGCTTTGTGGCTTGCTTACCTTTGTTTTCACTAGTCTCGTCTAGCCGCACAGGTTATGTGGATAGGTTGGTCTCGCTGTTATTTGTACATCTTTGACAGTCGTGATGATATGACATTGATCTTATCAAGCGATGTACATCCCATACATGTAAAATACTGATACTCAGCACATCAGGTAAGGCTCCAACCCCAATAGTTGAGAAATACTGCAGATTGTGTATAACTAATGAGACACGCCTGAGTACTCCATTTCCTATCTTTGCTGCATACACCGGAGTACGTGTGAAACTCCACCACTTTGATACCAATCACTAAGTATATTGAAACCGCAAATATCAAAGACATGAGGATCGGATCGATTGAAACCGATGGGGTATTTTTTTTGCTTTCAAATTGTTATAGTAATGTGGAAAAATTGTTGGCTTGATGTGCATAACGTCGTATTCACTTTGGTTCTTTTTCTTTTCTTATATACGTGTAACTTGTGTTGATGACATTATGCTTTTTTATCTAAGACTATACTAATATTAAACATAAAGCAGAAAAGTTTGTTTGTTTGAACGCGCTAATTTTCGCAATTGCTGGGTGGATTTGGCTGAAATCCACCTTGAGGAAGTTTGAGGAAGGCTAGGGAATTTTTACCCGACTGCAAAAAATTTGGTTTATGTTTTTATTGTGTTAAAGTCCAAGGAAGCGAAGCCACGCACGACACATAGTTCTATGTAGTTTAAGACTAGAAGTCAGATAACATTTAGTTACTTAGTAACGCTTGGCCAGCCCAAGGTCTCATCTTCATGTTTTATGGGATAAATATTGTGCCTTTCTAAAACAATACCCAAGAGAGCAAGCATTAAAAATCAACACCATCAGTAAACATAAATCCCAACCAAAATACCAATTTATTAATCCAGATTACTTGCGATAAAAAATTGAGTTGTAAAGAACGATCTGGTACAAAATAAACACGAAACTATTTCACACAGATGGCGTACAAAGATGGCGTTTTGTCCACTGTTTTTCAGTACGAAACGCGTCAACTTATCGGGGTGATTAATCTTTAATTTCAGGACGTGTGAACACGGCCGCTACTGTTCGTGGTTACCTATTAACTTAGTCAGAAAATGCTGTAATACCTGTTCGGACTTGGGGACTGGGGTAGGTGGTCACTTATTTTAAAGGAGGTTTGAAATGGTCTTGCTGGTCCAGTCTACTAATACAATAGTGGACTTGACCAGCAAGCTTGGCTATAGCCAAGGCTGTCCTTGAAGTGTTGAAGGACCTAATCACATTGGAATAATAAGGCCCATATGATCTTGACAGAGCACTATTTAGATAGTATTAACAAAGATTTGCGATGGACAAACAAATCGAAAATAGAAAGTCTGATTACCGTAATAAGCGAAAAGGTAGTGCAGTCATTATTGAAGTTTTTTTTCGAAATAAATATGATTTTTGGCAGAAGTTAAGGGGCCTACTCAACCGACCGCGGAGCCCTGGGCACATACCCAGAAAATGTAAAATGTGCCTGATTAAATATAGCCAAACCTATATTTACTTAAATCAGAATCTTTCAATGGATTTTTAAATAGTCTAGAAAAACTTGAAGTACTTGAACTGTAAGTAATTACAGTACCCTTCAAGTCTAGCACAGTTTTGTCTTTCAGTGGTGGTGATTCACGGTCACATAGTAAGGAGGACTGTGAAATGATCCGATGACTTATAACTATGTAGTTCCATCGCCGTGTGACTATTTTTTCATCTATCTGTTTCAGTTACTATGGCAACATAAGTCCATAATATTTTGAAGGTTATACGTGACAATAGGGCCTATTTTCAATACCAACAACCGCGTATCCCAATACGTACACCCCAAAAAATTGGTGTGCGTGTCAGCGCAAAGACTTAACTAAAAGATCCTATCGTATGGTTTCGTTATTAATTACAGCCGAATAACGCTAGTGGAAGGGTTTTCGTATTAACTAGTATAATTTATCGCCCACACGCATACGATACGAGTTGATACGTATTTTGGTAATGCGCGGCCGAGGTTTACGAGTTAGAGCACGCGAGGTTTGCCGAACATCCCCGGGGTTTCTTCAAGATGGCGGGTGGAGATAGTTCGGGTCTGAATCATTTTGGGCTGTGTTTGGAGCTCGTTTTCTGGTAATTTGTGGTTAAAAATCTAAGAAATATATTCTATGCTAATCGCGTGTGTTCTGCGAGCGCTTTTTATAAAAAGAAATAGGTAGGTAATCACATTGTGTCTTGTATGTTTCTTCTTGGGTTGTGAAACAGGCAAAGTGAAAGACCAGACAAGTCACGTTTCACGCGAGAGTTCATAATTTTTTCTCTATGCTTGTCTTTATTTTTGAGGAATCTGAGATTACTACGATATTGTTTGAATCAGTAATAGGTACCGTATACCGCAAACTCTCGGTAATTCTTAGTAGCTGTTGATTAATTACTCAACAGAGAATATGAATGCTATTTTAAGAGGCGAGAGCTCATGCATGTGCGTAAAATTTTCTATTAAGAATCTACATAACCCCCTATCCCTAGGTAGCTCACTGTCTGATAAGGACCAGATCAGAGTCGAAGGCGCGTTGTTTTGCACGCGCGTCTCAAACAGTATTCAGCAGCATTGACGGGCTTGATTGGGCCACGGCCGGTTTTTTTTTTGCGGGAATGTTCTAATGAGATACTGATGTGATGCTTCGGAACACGTAAGTGTAGGAACCGGGTCTTTCTCCTTAGTGATAAGTCCTTTGATGATTTCTCTCCGAAAAAGGAGCTTCAGACTTCAGGCTGTTTAGTATGAAGACCGAATAACACTTGACTACTTACTATCTAAATGCCATTTATCTGTATAAAAATCTAAATGTTTAAATATAAATCTCAAATAAACAAGTTATAATCCTATAAAATTAAATAGATATACTCTTATTACGTGGTTATTAGAATTCAATTAGAAACTGTAACCGGCCAGTTAATGATAAGGTGAAATCCACTAATTGCCCAAAATGAGACTTGATTTAAGATCTTAATAAGTTTCAGATTATTTAACTTAGCAGAATTTTATAAACTGTTTGTAGTATTTCTAAATGTAAGTTCTTTAGTCAAAGTATTTATTGTCTATGGTCCTGGTGGTGTAAAACTATTGCTATGGATAGAGAAAAGCAAAAGAGAGTTTAGGCAGGCCTTTATCAAGCACTGCGACTTTATATGTCACTAATAAACAGTGACGTGGCGAGCTTTGACAAAAACGGCCATGTTTAAAAAAAATCGAAACATGTTTTTTTACTTTAAATGAGATTTCTACATTAAAAAATTAATTAAGTATCTGCTTGTATTTCACATTATCAAATGGTTAGATTAGAGATCTTCTGTAAAACCTTATGTACTATACATCAACGAAAAAAAGTTTCACAAAGTTTCTTTTCAGACGTGGATTGTCTTTGATCTTCATCTTCTTCTTTTATCGAAACAATAAACCTCATACATATATAAAAATTAATAACCAAAATTTATGTATATCAATTATGAACGACTGCACCATATTGAAGAATTCTTTTTTTTTGTATTTGTTATTGTCAGGACAAAATTTGACTAAAAAAATTAAAAAATCGTATAGCAAAAATATGGAGGTACTAAATTCACCGGGTCAACTAGTTTATAATAAAACAACTAACCATGTAATATGCAGATTATAAATTCAAACTTTCTACAGAAAAATGAATCAAAAAACAGTCAGTCAATTGCCGAAGTCTGCATTTCTGAAACCAATATTTATTTAATAAATATAAAAAAGAAAAGTAGATGTTTCCTTTTTTGCCAAATAATAGTGAACAGTCACGCACAGTTTCATAAAATAATAAAATATCTATTTGTCACACAAATAGCGAAACTAAAAGTTGGAATTGTCGACATTTCTGTAATACGTGACCGAAAGTATTCTGTTTTCAATTGAATCTAACTGTGAAAATGGTCGAAGTAATATTTTGAAACTATTTTATTACGCGTCACGATATGCTAGATTGATTAGAATTTTAATAATAGATACTGGAATAGGGACTGGACTTTTTTATTATCTCTTGTATGTCATAGATTTTAATTTTTTTTTAGTTGCTCCATGCAAAACACTAGTGCTGTTGCAGCATCCTGTTAGACTAAAAGCCGGCTCTTAACAAATTTGAGAAAAATCTAAGCCCCTTGCTTAGGCCGTGCGCGCACTGCCTTGCGGTGGCCGCAATTGCGGTAGTTCTACCGCACCGGTAGAATGACCGGGGCCACCAGTGACTCTACCGCACGCGTTTATTCCACCGCAGTACGCGCACTTCTATGACACTCCATACTTCACAGATTTTGCGTTTCCAAAACGCAACGCAGGGCGCGCACGGCCTTAGATATTTTTTGGTTTTCATATTTGAATTGAAAAGGAATGTTTTATGTAAAGTTTTTTCAATTGAAAATAAACTACATGCATCTAATTAATATAAGTGACATTATCAGGAACATTTGAAAACTTTTTCAATTGATTTAAGGCTTCTCTTTCGGCTTAATTAAATTGTTGTCACAATATTAGATCGACGAAATCTATTATTAACTTAACGCTCAGAGTAGGTACTTATAGCCAAAAATCTGTTGAGCTGAGTTTGAGCTGTGCTCGCAAGAGGCAAAAGAGTGAATCTGACAATCATACATACAGGGTTATTGGAAATACGTCACGATCTTGTTAAGAGCGTGTAGATGAGGTCATTAACTAACAAATCAACCCTAAGTTTCTAGGCCTAAAGTATACCATAATCGAGATTTTTTTTTAAATATTAAAATAAAATAGGACTCTCTTTTAAAAATTTATAAAAATGAAACGAAAACACGTTTTTGCATTCTTATTTATTAAATGGCTAAAGAATTAAGTTGCGCATAATAAAAAAAAAAAAAACAATTAAAAACCTCCGTACTTTTGAAAAAAGAGATCCAATACTTATTTTATTTTTATGATATTTGCAACGTCTTATGAAATAAATATTTTTTCCTCCTAAAAATCACTAATCTATTTTGACGGCGAAACATTTTATTTGTTAGTTAATGACCTCATCTACACGCCCATAACAGGATCGGGACATATTTCCAATAACCCTGTATACCGATCTAATTGCCTATGCCAGACGTACTAACAGACACACGTATGATCTTATTCGAATCCCATTTTTCCTCCTCATCCTTATGTTCAAGAGGATGTCGATAGAGAAAAATAACACATACAGGCACCGGGTTTGCAAAGTTCTAATGAGATACTGCGGCCAAGAAACGTAAAGGCAAGTGAAGGAACATGTTCGATTTTTAGTCAGTAAAAGTCTGACACATCCTTTTACTCCACCCAGAGCGGGAGAAAACATTTGACGATTTTCCCTCAGAAAAAACAACATATAATTACATACGTCCGTGTTTTAACTCATGTCTACAGCAAAACAAAACACTGTTATCTAAGTTTACACGTGCAATCATGCCAAATATTACTCGGTAGATACGTAAATCATCTGATCGGTAGGTCTACTATCAAACACGTGTCACCCTTCAAACTGGCTGCTAGTACTAGCTGCCAGTGATAAAATATCGTTATTTTAGTGAAAGTAGCACCAATAAATCATGTTTTATGCCATAATTTACTTGTACACGGCTTTGTTTGATACATTCGGTGATTTGACTGATAAGTAGTTGACATGTCGAAAAGTCCAGGTGTCTGTTTTGTGTTCGATTGCTATACAGCACTATTCTATTATATTTTTTGTTTATGGAAACCAGATTCGATGTCAGTTATCTGTCAGTCTGCCAATCATCATCCGAGTCTTTTCCCCAATATTTTATCCCCTTATGTTCCCCGTCCAACCTCCATTAAATGCCTTCTCTCTCTTGTATTTACTCGATTTGTTTATGATCAATGTAGGTTCATTGATATAAATAAAATAAAGCTGTAGCGTATTATAGTTTTAACAGTTCTGTACCATATTCCTAATTTTCTTTTATTATACTCATTCTATTCCTTCTACCACTGGTAAACTGGTAACACATTACAAAAGCTGTCATGTCATGTTTGCGTACAAAATAATTTTGTTTTTTTTTTAATACTTTTCTTTTCATCAGTAAAGATACTTAACTTAACCGAACAACTTCCTGCGTTTGAAGGTCTATCATTCTACACGTGATATTGGCAAAATTGTGGTGGCTCCTCCACAAACGCCACTTAACAAGAGTTGAAGTTGAAGTTGTTGAAGTCTTTTCCCCACTATGTTCCTCCAAAACCAGTAGCTGAATAACACGTTACGCACGCATTTGGTAAGACCAGTGTTAGAGTTCTTCTGACTTGTGACTATCAGTGTTTAAATGACTTTCTGGACCAACTGCTTAACCTGCTTTTCGTGGCAAGAAGAAATCTCGATATGTTTACATGGTTAGCCATTCAGGGACTGACAAACGTTGCTTTACCTTGAAAATGGACCCGTGCAGCTGCTGTTATTTAGTATACAGTCAGATAGATAGATATATTCTTTATTGTACACCATAACAGTAAAACAAAATTATGGACTTAACAATTAAAAATTGGCCAAGTGCGAGCCGGACTCGCCCATGAAGGGTTCCGTAATCCGTAGTAACTATAATAAATATAATATACTTAATATATTTATAAGAAAAATAAAAAATAAAAAAAACACAAATTTCTTAAAACTAGCTTATTTACAATTTTTACAACTACGCCAAATAACTTTGTTTTTCATAGTATTTGTATGAATTACAAAGTTATATTTGCGGTTTTTGAAAATATACTGTATCTCAAAAACTGCTGACTCGATCTCGTTCAACTAATTTTGGTTGAAAGTTTACATTAATATCTACAACATATGGTTTTTTTTTAGATTTTTCACTTCATTATTATAGAAGTTAGAGGGGGACACACATTTTACCACTTTGGAAGCGTGTATCTTTTAAACGATTAACTTTATGAAAAAGTCATTTTAGAAACTGTACCGTCATGTTTAAAGACCTGTCTATAGATAGCACACACATATAGGTTTCATGAAAGAAAATATTTTCAGTTTCAGTTCCATGTATGGAGAGCCAGCCCCCTTCATTATAAATATTTTTTAAATTTTCTCTTAAAATCGGAAAGCGGTTCACAGAATACATCTACCTACCAAGTTTTATATGTATAGTCCTAATAGTTTCGGAATAAAATGGCTGTGACATACGGACGGACGGACAGACAGACAGACGGACAGACATGTCGAAACTATAAGGGTTCCGTTTTTTGCCATTCGGCTACGGAACCCTAAAAAGGGTGACACAATAGGCGGTCTTATCGCTAAAAGCGTTCTTTTACAGACAACCTTTGGATGGATTTGACACAGAAGGAGAAAATAAATACGCGGGTAGTCCACGGTATACTATTTATCTATATAACATATAAAACAATAAATAACGTTCTCAATACATATAAATATTAAAAAAAAAGAAAGAAACAAAGACATACATAATAACAACAATTTAAGAAGAGAGATAAAGAACTTTTACTGAGTTTTTGAAAGAAGATAGGGTTTGTGCTTGTCTTACTGACACGGGTAGAGCATTCCACAGCCGTACTGCTTGAGCTGCGAACGACTTACCATAGAAATTGGTGGCGTGAATCGGTACCGCAAGCCTTAAGTCAGTTATTCTGCTAATATCTAAAGTAAATTTGAAACTCTGAAAAACTGTTAAATAACATATTAATCAGCCTATAAAGTGCCCACTGCTGGACAACAGGCGTCTTCTCTTTTAGAAGGCTCTAATCTTCCCCGCGAGCCTAGTGCAGGTTGATAGATTTATTTATTTAAACTTTATGTACAATAGTGGTACATGGGCGGACTTAATGCAACAAGGCATTCTCTACCAGTCAACCTTGATGTCTTGTTGTTGAAGATGTCGCAGGTCTTTCTCCATCCTAGGACATGACGATTTTCTCATGAACTTACCATTCACAGTTTGGAGAGCAGTAAGATAAGATAAGATAAGATAAGATAAGATAAGATAAGATCATTTTATTTGTCCAAACATGAGTATACATACAAAAGAAAAGCATGCAAGTTGTTAATAAATAGTTTACACGGGTCGTCATGTTTGCCATATTTATACAATGGCATACAAATATTTAAGGTGAATATATGTAAATTATTCATAATTTCGTATAAAATTACACAGCTAATAAAGTTAGTTAAATAATTCATAAAAACAATTCAATTTTATATAATTCAATAATTAAAATGCAGTGTTCATTTAAAAATTATACAAAGCGATGTTCCGACTTGGTTTCGAATTTGCGACGTCGTTTTTGTAACCACCACTTCTCGCTACAGTAGCAACTGTAGCCACATAATAGAACTTTAATTGATACAGTTGTAATTGTTAGATTTGTTGTTGACAAAAAAATTAATAAACTACATAGTTAGTTGTTAAATTATTTAATAGAGGTAAAATTAATTACTTAATTAAATTCATTCGAAGATATATTCACCAACCAGCAGTAATCCATTCATTAAAGCTTTGGATTCCTAGGAAAGCGGTGCCGTCATATAGCGGCCGTAATATTACGGACGCAAAAAGGCGGCCGTCTTTACGTTGACGACATGTGGAAAGTTCCTCGGCCGTTTTAACGTTTTAACACTGTCTGCTTCATCGCTATCAATGAAACGTTCACGAAACCATCTGACACCGACAAGACGGCCGTCATGCAAGTGGCGGCACCGCTTTTTGACGTTACGGTGTCAGTTACCGCTCTCTAGGAAACCGCGTCATTTTGTTTACATAGACAACGTTCTAGTGACGTCATTCACCGCTGTATTACGGCCGCTATATGACGGCACCGCTATCCTAGGAAACCAAAGCTTAACATAGAGTTCAAATTATTATTGTTAATTAACATTAATTGGAGGTTTACCCATAAGTTTTATTCGAACCTGAGTTTAACGGAAATAAGTAATCGTAGATAATGCAGTCTTGCAAGAGACTTGAACTAGAGTTTCTACGATAAGACTGCACATTTTACACTTGTTTTTTTTTAATACATATTTATGATTTGTGATAGTGTGACGGATAACCCGATGTACCCTTTGACACGAGAAAGTCATAATTTGCAGAAAATTGTATTTTGCAGTTGTGGAAAAAGTGCCATAATTTTAAATAACATATTTGCACGCAAGTTAAGAAATGATTTGGGCGAAGTTTCATAAAATAATAGACATACAAAATAACCCTAAAATTCCTTGTCAACGTTCCAAATTCATGCTATCTAAGCCGCAATATTACTGCACAAAATAAATCATAATGTCAAAGTGTTTATGTTAAAAAGTATTAAAAAACCTTCAGACTGACAGACACACTAATTTATCATTGTCTTCTAAAGTCTGCGAGCAAACCCAGACGTGTTTATTTAAAAAGTTAGAGGTGAACCCTACATGATGAAAGAAGTCTACTCTACTAAGTTTAAAAAAATATAAGTTACAGTCGTACAATCCCTGAAAATTATAGAAATTCGTGGAAGTTGTTTTTCGTTTTATTTTGAGCCTTGATATGTATGCTGAGTTGACAGCCGTTTCTATAATATCCATTTTCTATATGGAATCCGAAAATTCAATCAATTTCGAAAGGTGTGCGTCGGAATCAACATAATTTAATTCTGCCAAGCCGCGTCCTGCGTCCATCATCAGACTTGGGAGTTGCAAGATAGACATCCCGTCCTTACCAATACACGCAAAATGTTTTGGGAATTCCATCATTGTGGTTTTAAGTCAATTTTCGGTCGGTATTTCTTAGTCTTTCTTCTGGTACTAGTTTAGATATCAATTATTTTTTAAGGAAAAAAAAGTCGTCTTCGACATTTTCCAGCCTTTCAATTATCTTCACATCTAAATCACATCAGAAAGATAAAAATACTACACACACCTTCGCATTATTATGTGTATTAGTGTGGATTTAATTGACATGAATAAAAAGCGTAGATAGCCAACCCGCCGCGTAGGCCTTTCGACATATAATGTCATAGTGTAGTACGTTCTTAATATTTGCCAGGTGGTATTTCTTCAATCATTTCTCTTAAAATATTGAAAACTCAATCCATCTCAGTCATTTAAACTGACTAGTGGAGCCTATTGATAGGTTAGTTTGTGACCGGGTGCAAAATATCTGAATTTCTGCGTCTATCTAATCTCCACAATTCAGTATCTGAGTCTACTTATCCATACCAAGATCAACTTCGGGAGAAATCGTTTTTTTTTAAGAGAACTAACAATATGGGTGTAATTCATATTACTAGCTATCTTGTACACCCCTGCATCTGAACTGTATATAGCTACATAATTGCTTAACAAAACTCCCTCCTCTCTCCTTTAAAATGGCTTCTTCAGTGACAACAAGACAGCATTAACCAGTCGCTAGTAACAGCGTCATAATTCTGTCAGCAACTGTGTGTGCGGTGCCTAGAATAGAAAAACTGTGGCGGTCCTTTCGCGAAATTCACTTAAAGGCATCGAACGCTTTCTGAATAATTTAACCAATAACAATCCGTCGGCTAATTTTAGCGGCAAATGGAAAAAAGCGCGATGCTTGTTTACTGTTACCGTTGTTGGGTTCCGCGTCTTAAATAGCAGTTCATATTTTACATTATTATGCTAATAATATATTTCATTTACTTTGCTTTTCACAATGTTAATAAGATATGGTAACAGAAAGCTTAAAGCTAAGTGCCTGTCGGGATTGCGGAAATTATCTTACAAGATACCTTATAGATATAGGAATAGAAATTATTTTGCAAGGGTAACTGACGGAGGAGGTTGGGATGTCAGTAGAAGTCTAACACATTCTTCCACTTTATTCTTAGCGGGAGGAGTCATTTGATGGTTTTCCCAGAGAAAGAAGGCCCAAAGCTCTAATTGAATATAAAAGAGAGTTAAAAACCTCAAAGAAATTGTAATTAAGACATTAATTAAGCAAACAGTTGGGACGTTAAGTCCAGTTTGGTCGAGCGCTGTCATGCTTATTGTTTTTTCTAACTTTTGCTAATGTTTGCAAGTCTTTGGTTTGCGTCCTCGCGTTTGAGTACTTCCGTTACAATCGACTTCTCTTAATGGTTTGCTCAATTCCACTGTAAGTTACTTTTGTGTGTGGTATATGTAACGATATACAATATATACATAATTATGAGTATAAATTGATGTTAATGAAATGTTAATTACTAAAAATAAGCACACTATCGAATTGTTACCATGTAAGGTAAAGTGGTTAAATAAATAAATCTTTAGCGTTAAAAGAAGCTACTCATTATGAGTTATTAAGATGGACAATTAACAATGGTTCAGTAATTTCATTGATTTTCATAAAATTAACATAACTTTTTTTTTCAAAGATTACTTTTCATCGGGGAATTATTTCTTCTCTTGTCCTGCTGAACCCTAAAACTGTCCAGCTTCAAGGCGGCGCTAGCGATCAGTAAAGCAATTTGCGTGGCGAAGTGACGGGGCTGCGTGCGGTAACCGCTATAGCGATGTATCTATAGCACAGCGTAGGTACCTACTTACTAACCATCGCTGTGAATGATCTGAAAAAAACTTTGTTACAGAAATATTAAGCCAGGATCTTCAGAAGAGGTGACAGCATGTTGACATTAAAGTATTGTTGATGGAAGAACGGGGTATATGTTCAGTTTACTGATCCTCCTGCGTTTGATGGGCTATCATTGTACACGTGATATTGGCAAAATTGTGGTGACTCCTCCACAAAGGCCACTTAACAAGAGATGAAGTTGAAGTTTACTGATCCGTTCCATGGCGAAGCTTACCTATGTATGTAAAAAATATCACATAGCGTTGGTAATCTTCTTGACCTAGTATGGTCGGGTGCTGCGTTGCAGAATATTTAAGTGCTCCCGTCGCCCCTGGCGTGGATGAAGTTAATTAGAGCCTAACAGGCCGCTTCATCCGCCCCTGAGCGAGGAACATCCATGGGGACTTTCACCACAAGAAAAAAGAACAGCCTGTTATAGGTCGCGAGAATCCATTGGACTTACAGGACCGGTCGATGTGGCCGCACTTGGGGGAGACCTATGTCAAAAATCTCAAATTGATGATGATGACGGGTATTTGTATATTTAGGTATTACAATAAATTAGTCAAGGGTAATTAATCTAAAATATGCTGTCATCTCGGTGATGTCTCGGGGTCGAAACTCTCGGACCTTGGGGCCCGTGTGCTCACAGCCTTTTTAAAGACTTATCGAAAAGGCTCGTTGACGCTTCCCGCGACCCAAGGGTTGCCTATTTCTTTGGTCAACGGCTAAGCATTGCCATACAACGAGGCAATGCCGCCAGTATCTTGGGTACGTTGCCAGCCGGCAGCGTTGAGGATCAATTTTTTGATGCTTTATTCTTGTTTGTATTTTAACTATTTTAATACATAATTATGTATATTTGCCAACGAATTAGGAATGATATAATTCGTTGATATTTGCTGAAATAAAAATTTTCCAAATATGCTGTTACAAAATTCATACGCATCGCTGTATACTGGTAATGCCTAAAAGACTAATATAACCCGTATTGAATAAGAAAACCTATTCATGTTTTTTTTTTTAAATCCCTTTAAACCGTAATCCCAGCGTCCGATATCTACATATCGGTACAGGCACTAATTAAGAAGTGTCGGGGCATGATGTAGGAGACAGCTTAATGTCGGCTATGTGCCTTTAATTTACTGCGTCCGCTACGTTTGCTGAGAATCGAAAGTGTCATTGGCTAGAAACTAGTCAACGCTATCTTTTACGTTCTTAGTACTTTTCGGTGGTTACGTATTGCAGTGCTGTTTACTGGCTTTGAGATATGTGTTATGAAGGGCTAGACTATTGAGTACGCGACGCAATATAATAGCAAATCGAAACAAATAAGATGTCGCGCATTGGTTGAATTCGAAGAAAACGTAATTAGCTTAAACAAAATCTAAAATCACATGCAAATTATCCGATCCATCGATCGATCGATTTTTCAAAGAACTAATTAGCTAAGTCTATAAAAAAAACTTCAGTGCAGGAATCGAATTTGCGATACGCAGTGCAGAAGTCAATCACTCAATCACTGCGCCCACCGTTCGCCAATTTTATGTAATACTTCCATAATTAGACATTTTAATTCAGTCTTAAGGCTAATTACATAAATCCGTAAAAAAATACGTACATATACATTCACATTCTATAATGAATTGCATTGCATTTCACTTTTAATAGGTCTACTAGAACAATTTAGATTGCTTGGATATTCTCAAGTAAAATTAATTGGCTGATTTTTACTTGTATTGATTAATTTATCCAACTAATCTTATATAAACATGTAAAATATTGGATGTTTGGATGGTTGATGTTTAATCAAGCAAAAATTATATTTGGACAAAACTTGGCAGACATAGTTTATAACCATAATACATAGAGTACATTTTATCTTGGGAAAAGTTTGCAGAATCTTTGAACGAAGTCTCTGGCAATAGCTGTAAATATCATGAATGTAAAAATTTATATAGATGTTTGATAGACAATCACGCCCAAATGGCTGAAGAAAGATGATATTAAGCCACAGATATTTAGAGTCAGGAATAGCAAGTAGTATATTTATTAACTCAAAAAAAATTACGGTTTCCCTGGTATAGATTTATTACTATATTTACGCAAAGTTGCAGGCTTGTAAATGATATTGTGATAATAAATGGTCTTCCACGAGGTATGGCGAATTGGTGAAGACTGCAAGAGTGTGCTGGTTGTAAAAAGCTGAAGACCATTCGATGGGCTACACGACGTTATTTGGCCGAAATAATGACGATGTGACATTGATTATACCCTGAATTCGGCTAATGCTGATTTTTATTGATAATAGGCTCGCGTTTGACCACCATCTCACCTGATAGCAAGTGATGATATGATCAAAGATGAGTCACGCTAACCTAGAAGTCACCTATTTACTCTTGACTTAAAACCCCTAGCTTATAGCTATAAGTAAACACAGACTCCGGCAGGGAATTTCACACCTTAGCCACGCACAATGAAAGTATTCTCGAAACGTTTTGTGCATATGGGTGGGATGTCCACCATGTAACGATGGCGCATCGCCGTTTGTCTTGTAGTCCGATGATGGAACGGGCTTGGTGGAAAGAAAAATAGAATTTAATCAGACGTTTTTCACTGCTGAGACACAGGCTTCCTCTCTATTTATTTATTTAGAAAACCAACAGCGATACATTAAACGAATTATAGAATATATGTATTACAGTTTTGTATGGCTAATAATAGGCTTCCTTGTTTAACTTATATGAATTTAGAACATGCGAACAAACTTAATAGCAAAATTCAAAAATATTATATAATAAACGACATAAGTAGGTACATTGTGTACAAATTTACACAAGTACTAAGGCTACTTTGCTATTCATCTTTAATGAAGTTTTTAATAAGCGCTTTGAATTTAGGTTTTGTGTAATTGAATAAATCTATTTGTGCGAATGGGCTGTAAACCACCGCATGGATCCAGTGCGGTGTGGGTGCGGGTTGTATTTATCACAGAAAATATTCCCACTAAGAACATAACTCATGTAAGCATCAGAAAACCTGTATGTTCTTTTAAATTGACTTAATCGGTAACACACAGCTAATCGTCCAGTTTACAAACTGTACTTAATAATCACTTCGCGGATTACGTGCAAATAATTTCATACGTCATAAGTGACACGACCAGTAATCCAGATTTATCTGATAACAGTGCCAGTATTTACCATACGTCAGTGTTGCAGTCGATTACAGTCAAGGGGTGTAGCATGCGGAAGGATTTAGAATTGCAGCGGTAAAAAGAGTAAGACAAAATTTGTAGTGTCAACCCTAACAGGTTGACACTACAAATTTTCTCTTTGAGAGAGATGGTTTTTAGGGTTCCGTAACCGAATGGCAAAAAACGGAACCCTTATAGTTTCGTCATGTCTGTCTGTCTGTCCGTCCGTTCGTATGTCACAGCCATTTTATTCCGAAACTATTAGGACTATACATGTGAAACTTGGTAGGTAGATGTACTCTGTAAACCGCTTTCCAATTATAAGAAAAAAAAAAAAAAACATATTTAAAATAAAGGGGGCTTTTTGTCATGAAACCTATGCGTGTGTGGTATCTATAGACAGGTATTTAAAAATGACATTGAGGTTTCTAAAACCACTTTTTCATAAAGTTGATCGTTTAAAAGATATACGCTTCCAAAGTGGTAAAATGTGTGTCCCCCCTCTACTATAATAATGGAGTGAAAAATTTAAAAATTATGTGCTGTAGATCTTAATGTAAACTTTCAACTAAAATAAAAAATAAATAGTTTGAAAGAGATCGGGTCAGCAGTTTTTGAGATACAGCTTATTTTCTAAAACCGTAAATATAACTTTGTAATTCATACAAACACTATACAAAGCAAAGTTATTATTTTTTTTTTATTTAGAATAGGTTCGCGTTTGTATTGTTTATTATTTTTATTTGTATTTTATTTGGCGTAGTTACTACGGAACCCTTCATAGGCGAGTCTGACTCGCACTTGGCCAATTTTTTATTGTTTTTTTCGGTACCTTGTCTGCCTACGGGGTTGCGAGAATGTTCTAAGGAGATACCGCAGCCCCGGCGTGCAAGTGCAACTGAAGGAACTGTGTGGGTGATTAGTAAGTAGAAGTCAAACACTCCTTTTCGCTCCACCCATAGAGGGGGGAGTCATTTGATGATTTTCCCACAAACAAAACAAAAACGGTTGCGGAATTGTTCGAAAGAGTTACCACGGCCTCGGAACACGAAGAGGAAATGACAGAACACGGATGGGTTTTAGTCAGCAAAAGTCTGACACACCTTCTCGTTTCGTCCAGATCAGGAGATCTTAGCACGTTCGCTGACAGTACGTCGTTAGGCGGGAAATTAAAATAGTGCGTTATGACAGTACGTCCAAGGACGGGCCACTTATTTTTAAGAGTACGTCGTCTCACGATAATTTTTCATATAAGTATTATGAAGAGCAGTATCCATTATCATATTATGAGCAATTTCATATTTCTTACTGCCGTAATACGGGTATTTTGTGGGTAGTTTTATATTGCTTGCTTGTGCACGAGTACTACGTTGATTTGTCATTTAGTATCGAAAATTCTACTGTCGTAATGTGGTTTCAGGGTAAGTGCTCACTGTCAGCGAACGTGTTAAAGAAGAGATATAATTATAGTAGTATAGAATAGCTCGTGGCTAAACAGCCGTACCTACCGGGTTGATCTTAGGGGTTAAGCAATGGTTGTCGAGGTCGCTCTGTGGATGATCTTAACATACTGAAAATTGTCCGAGCCTCGGAAATCCGTTGGTCCCGGCTGTAATTTGTACTTCTTTGACAGTCATTACGCGTAATTAGAAGCCAGATAATGTGACACTGGTCTTGCCAAAGAGTACTGGGTTGTGGATGTGAATTCAGATAGAAGAAAGAAAGAAAAAAGAAAATAAAGAAAGAAAAAAAAAATATTCGGAACATGCCACAAAGCACACAACACAAAGTATCAGTATATAAAGCAATTTAGGTACATATTTGCATTTACACGAAAATAACTAATTACGTGTGCTTCGCGACTGCGCCAAAAAGGCTCGATTCAGCTAAATGCCAGACAACTAGTGCCTGACGCTGGTTTTCAACCGCACCTAGTGTTGAAGTGACTACCGGATGTGAACCAGCTTTGTATAGAAAATAAATAAATAATAAAAAATATTATATATATATATATATGTGTTTGCTGACGAATGGAGTAAAATTATGCGTGCATGTCTGGTCTTCTGTGAAAGGAAGTATGCAAGAGTGTCTACTGTTCCATCTTAATTTTAATTTTATTTTATCTTATATAATTTCAATTTTCAATCACAATTATTACTATTCTTATCTTAAATGTATTTCTATTTCTATGTTAATTAATGTAATTGGTGTTGTACCGTTTTAATTAACTATAAATAAATAAATAAAAATAAAATATATATATATATGTTTTGTCTCTACGTAAAAATAAACAATTGAAGCGTCTGTTCGCGATCTAAAAAAAAGTGTGCTTGCTGCATAATAAATTTATGTGTTGTAATAAGAGGTTGTTGTGTAGATATGCAGTCGCTCTGTGTAAAACACTAGTAGTCCGCTGCGTCCAGTTAGATTGGCAGCCGAGCCTAACACAGTTCGGAAAAGGCTAAGCAATTAATGATGAAATATGAATTATGGAGGTGTTTTCAGAGAGAAGGAAAGGCAGACCAGTCACGTAGTAAGAACCGCTACTAAAAAATTTGGTATCAGAGGAGAGAAGAGAAAAGAATCATAAGTGGAATAAAGAATTTGGTCTTTTTTTTGGGTGGGAAAATCATTGAATGGCTTCTCCCGCTCTGGGTTAAAGTTCTAAAGTTCCGGGGCCGCGGTATCTCGATAGAACTTTCCCGCAAACCCCGGCAGGCAATGGCCCTATGAGGCCCCGACACTGGTGTTGACAGCTCTTTGAGGCGCGCGCGGAACACGACGCGCCGCCGACCCGGGCCTGGTCCTTACCGGACGGTGAGCGACCCCTGCTCGAAAAATACGGTTGGGTTGATGAAATTATGGGAACAATAGTTTAACGGAGGAATGTCGATATGATAGGATGGCCACCCATCCGCGTGTTGACTTTGGTAAGCTCCTCGACTAGCTGGGGAGGTAATTAGTAAAAGTTAGTTTACTAAAAAAATAACAGATTTTACTTAGATACCAAACAGTTATTCAATCTTTTGAACAAGGAATCTCTATCTGTTATTATTTTTTATTAAAATTTTATGCAACACAAATGGTAAAGAGGTGGACTTAATGAATATCAGTCAACCATGGGTGGTGAAGTGAAGAGATATCAAATAACTCGCTACGATAAATAGCTTACATTTAATATTCAAAATAATAAAAAAAGAACCCTTAGTTAGTCTCCGTCGATCTCTAAGTCTGCAAGTCTCCGTCGCGACATGTCAGATGAATGGACGGCCGTATTCCAACTATTTACATATTTAATGACGTAAAACATCCGACGCGAGCGCTGCTTAATGAGATACACTATCAAGTTGTTAGTGAAAGCACTGTGCTTGTGCGGGGTACGGCTTCAGTTTGGGATAATGACCCTATGGAGGGGTATGATTTAAACTTTATTGTTTAATTAATTAAGATGAGTTCTTTTTTAGTTGATGGAATAAATTGGTTCGCGAATTGAAAGCCCAGTTCTATATGTTTTGTTGTAGATCAGTGACCGCCTTCACATACCAAGATTCCTCTGCGCGGAAAGCACAACTTTGACAGAAGTTGGAAAATCTGCGAGCGGTCTTGTCACGTGGTATCGTGTCATTCAGTTACTGGGTTGTGGAGGTTAGATGGTAAATACGGATGGTTTACTTCAGAAGCATTTCGACACTTGAAGCTGATCTCAGCATAGTTAGACAATGAACATATTATTATGCCTTCCTGAGAAACTGCGTCGGTAAAGTCTACCTATTATTTTTAATACTTAGATGGACTAGCACGACTTTACAGATTCTTAGTAACGATTTCTTACGAAATAGGGTTAAGAAACTTTTATTACCTACTAATCTAAATAAAACTATCTCAAACAGTTCCGAAGAAAAGGTAACATACCGAGATAATTATACGAATAGATACCAACAAAACCACTATTAGACATTCATATAGACATAAATTCAAAGACCAACAATCCAATCCTCATTTTGCTAAATAAAATTTATTATACCGGCCATTCACTATTGAAAATACACCGTATTCATATCCATAATTTCAAAAGGCAAGTCAAGTCACACATGGACCATAATGAGGGCACTGCGGGATCGCGCGATTGTCATTGGTGCTCTATTGTTTACTTTATATGGTGGCGCTACTGTGCGCTTTAGGACGTGTCTAAATAAGCATAGATCTATGCCTGCGGCTTTGCTTTTACAAACAACCAATATCACTTGATCTATCCCTACGTCTAAAGTAAAACTTCCCACACAGAGTTTCAGGTTCTTCATAATTTGGTTATGTTTTGAACTGTTACGTATGTTGAACATTGTCAAAGTTAGAGCTTTCTTCTTGCTTGTTGACTTAATTAGTAAGTTGGATATGTGAATGGCAGTGCAATGCGGCCGTGTTCTACGCTAGAACATCGTTATATTGGAAATATGGGTGGCGTCGGCATTAAGTCTCACGAGATTTGTAAAAGACATTTGTTTGCTTTTGTTTCTTCGGGTGCGGCTTATTTATGCTCCTGAGTAGTTACGAGATTTTGAATATTCATTCGTAATGTATCGGGATCTTTATTTTATGGTCTGCATTGAAGTCGGATCGCGATACGCTAACTTTCTCATTCCTTTTTTTCTATAAGTTCAGTACCTAGTTGACATCCAAAGATTTTAGTATAGCCTATATTACTGGTATATTTAAATCAAATTGTCTGTTATAAAGTTGTTATAGGTGGGCTCCCTACTCAAGTTAATAAATAAACGACGTAATCACCGGAAATAAAAAATAATCCAGGAAGTCTCTCGTTTTCAATTAAAAAAATAATACAATATTTTGCAAACAAAAAACTTAAATATTCAAATGGACTTCCAAAAATATATAAAATATAAAATTAGCCAAATCGGTCCAGGTGTTATCGAGTTTTAGTGACTAACGAACAGCAACCATTTTTTGTATACTTGTAAGAGAAGAGAAAATGAAGATATAAGGTAATTACGTGTATTTGATTAAAGTACGTCTAATTGACCTCGAGGTATTTCTTTTTATTATAAAAAGCTCCTGGCAAAGTTTCCATGTGTGTAACTATTTATAAAAGCAAATCTGTAATTCATATGCTAATATTGAAATAGAACAGTTATAATAGGAATACCTTATATGCGTAGAATTTATCTAACAGCGCTAAACGGTTTCGAATGAATATTATTTTATGGTATTGTTAGTTGCGGGTGACTGTTATAACATATGAATGCAATGAATGCAGCCATATGAAGTCGATATGATATTGCTTCCTTCGGTTTTCTAACGTAGTGAAAAAAGACTGTGTTTCTATAAATTTTTGAATTGGATGTTGGTGATGTGATGCACTCGTGCCTCGGAAAGTATACAGTATGTTAGTTTAAACGAGGGACATATTCAAACCTACAGTAGTGTATGCTTACATGATACTAATAAAAATATGAACAAAAAAAACACTGATAAATAACAGACAGAACTATACCAAAAGTGCTCGGGGGACTACCGCGTAGGCGGAGTTTACACACGAGCTTCCTTTTTTGGCAGGATCGGGCCGTGTTTTGCCACGTGATTACTTTAGGTACTGTTTAAAAGTTCATTCACCTCTTGCGGCTCAGTGTACATAATAAATGTATTATAGTGGACAATTGCGTCAAAAATTTAGGTTATAGGTTTTTCACATATTTGGGATGAGAATGAAATACTGAATGCCCTCCATCAATAAGTCCCTCGTTTAACCTAACACACTGTATTAAGCCGTTGATTCTACGGCTGATCTACCTCTTGTCGTGTCGGATTGCTGTCCCATCTGACTATGTGAGTAAAGGAATAGAGAGAGCACTTGTAGCTGCGTACATATTATATGTGCATTAGAATATCTCCTGCGTCGTTCGCTAATCTACAATGAAACTGGCCTGGCCAAAATGGGACACGAGGACTCTTTGTCTTGAAAAACGTCCATGCTGCTTCACCACACGGTGAATGGTTGCTGCCATTTACCAAGATCATAAATGAGGAAGTATCTATGCGCTTAAGTAACCTGCTAAGGTTGAGTAGTTGACCTCATATCCACGAAGTAAACTGGCCTATTTCCATAGTGGTGATAACTAGGTGAAATAAAGCACGTATTTGTTTGCTAACAGAGTTCACAGGAACTAACTTTATTCAGTGCTGTCACAGATTAAACATAATTATGGACCGGGCACACAGATAAAATATTGTTTCTCTACTAATATACACAGTCGCTAATATACCTAAATATTATAGCTTAATTGCTATTGTCATCATGAGTATCGTTAACATGTGTTGACGGATGGCCGTAGTTATTTTGATACAGAGAATACGAACCACCAGCTATACTAAACATGTTAAATTACAACAAGACGTTTATACTCACGTTTCGTGTCGATCTGTGAAAATAAATTAAGAGTATAATAGGTAAAAGTTGTATCTTTGTCACGATCGGATTTGCCTCGATAAAAAACGTACCTATATACCTAGTCCTATTTTTCACGAAAATTACGCGGACGGAGGAGAGAATACAATGTGGCACAGTCTCAGTTTGTTATATGGAAAAAAAAAGAAGAAGCAAATATTTTTTATATAATAATGAAATTGGTATCATTAAAAATATAGTCAAATTTCAACCACTGGGCCAGGGCCGGATTAACCATTAGGCGGAGTAGGCAACTGCCTAGGGGCCCCGCATCAACTAGAGGCTCAGACCCAGTACACGCACCAAGAAAACATGTTTCTTCGAACGAGAATTTGATGTGCGTGTGAACTTAAGGACCTCACTGTTATCTCACAAAATACAAATCGTTAGATTTAGTAGTACAATTAAAACAATTTTTGAACAAATCTGGGAATAAGTAAACAAATATATTAAAAACCACAGCCCTTAATGTGTGTTTCCTCAGTTCACACACTATTTGGCCAGTCAAAGTAAGAAAAGGGGACCCGAGAATGCCATTGCCTTAGGGCCTCTGACAGGGTTAATCCGGCTCTGCACTGGGCAGCCATTACTTTTTAAATATAAGCCTGTGAGTATTCAATAACTCCAGCCGGGATTGCGGGGATGGTCCAGTTACGCAAGGATAACTAAAAGAACAGGGCGGGTTTTTAGTAATTAGTAAAAGTCTGTCACTCCCTTCTACTCCACCCACAGCGGGAAAAGTCATCTCATGATTTTGCCCCTGTAAAAAAAAACCGAATTTAATAACTAATTCATATAACTTTAATAATTACCTTACACTATAACTTTAATTATAACTAATTATTTATTATGGTCTACCGGTTCAACTAAGTAATTTAGTACTAATATGCTTATTAACTTAGTATTTAGTATCTCTCACACGACATAAATAATCATAGACTTAAGTAATATATCCTGTTAAAATACGAGAGCTCTGGTATCTTAAACTCAAGTTAAATCTTACTTTGGGTACCAGTGTTCACCAAGTTTAGTTTACATATATGTACAAAAGTTTTGTTTTCTATATTGTGTAATATAAGTTGGCTTGATTTAATAAATATTCATTCATTCATATTACCTATTTCATTTGTACCATCGTTTTTCATAACAAAATTCCTAACTATTTTCATGCTATCGTGTTCAATGTTATGACGTTGATATTTTCCAGCTGAATGCATGTACTTCGGGAAGCAGGACACACTAACTGATGACGTCATTAGTCGGTGCCGGCTTGTAACTCGAACTTTTGCTAATAAATGGTATGCAGCGAAACAGAGTGACGTCACAAGAGCGTACGCTTAAGATTTGTGTTATTTCAATAAAATAACCTTATAATTTAAGGTTTTGTTCCTCATTAGTGAAATAATTGAAATTGTAATATTTCAATTGTGATATTATTACAAAAAAAAAAGAAAAAAAAAATTTAAATTGTATTTTACGACGATTTGTTAACATGACTAAAATTATAAAAAATTGGCCAAGTGCAAGTCAGACTCACCCATGAAGGGTTCCGTAGTAACTATAATAATATAACACAATATGTATATTTATTTGACAAAAAACCTTATAAATTTCTTAAAACTAGCTTATTTACATTTTTCACAAGTACGCCAAATAACTTTGTTTTTCATAGTGTTTGTATGAATTACAAAGTTATATTTGCGGTTTTAGAAAATATGCTGTATCACAAAAACTGCTAACCCGATCTCCTACAAACTAGTTTTGGTTGAAGGTTTACATAAAGGTCTACAGACATATATTTTTTTTAGATTTTTCACTACATTATTATAGAAGTTAGAGTTTTACAATAGCGTAGAAGCGTATATCTTTTAAACGATTAACTTTATGAAAAAGTGGTTTTAGAAACCTCAATGTCAGTTTTAAAGACCTTTCTATAAATACTACATACGCATAGGTTTCAAGAAAAAAAACTTTTAGTTTCAGTTAAATATTTTTGAATTTTTTTCTTAAAATCGGAAAGCGGTTTACAGAATACATCTACCTACCAAGTTTCACATGTATGGTCCTAATAGTTTCGGAATAAAATGGCTGTGACATACGGATGGAGGGACGGACAGACAGACAGACAGACAGACTGACGGACAGAAACTATAAGGGTTCCGTTTTTTGCTATTCGGCTACGGAACCCTAAAAAGGGGATTAAGATGAGTGTACGTTGCTGTACCTAATATAAACAAAACATAACCAGCCTAGTTCCAACTGCCGAGACACAGGCGTCCTCTCTATGAAAGGGAATGGTTCGTATTATTCACCACGCGGATCCAGTGCGGTCCCAGGACATTCTAGGTTTTCCGGGGTTTGCGGGAATGTTCTAAAGAAGACGCAGGGGCATCTGGGTGGGTTTAGTCAGTATAAGTCTGACCTGTCTGACACTCCCTTCCGCTCCACCCAGAGCGCGGGAAGTCATTCGATGATTTTCCCACCAGAAAAAAATACATTCTGGTTTCGTCACGGTGTTTTAGTTCACTGTTTTGAGAGTAATAGTGAAGTGGAAAATTACACAAAACTATGTGCCTGCCTGGGTTCGAACCCATGACCTACATCACGTAAGTCGTGCCTGTAACTACTGTAACTTTATTTTTGAATTTTATCTAATAAATTTATGTTAAAATGTTTGAAATAATCCATACTATCCATATCCATACTAATATTGTAAATGCGAAAGTAACTCTGTCTGTCTGTTACCTGTCACGCTTAAACCGCTGAACCGATTTAGAAGAAATTTGTCATGGAAATAGTTTAGGACACTGACGTGATTAAACGTTGTGTCAAATAGCGTTTATCAAATTTTACGTGTTATAACGTTGCTCAGCTCAAAGTGTTAAAATGGTCAGCCGTACACTGACCGACCTCGGTTAAGCATCCATTAACCTTGAAGATCGACCCCACAAATATTGCATATTATTAGATATTATTATCCCTTCATACCTATATAAAGTGTATGAAGGAAACATTGTGAAAATTAATTCAATTTTGAAAAGATTAACCGTGAAGTTTCATGCCGGTTCTTCTCCATAGGAAACTGGCTTCTGACCTTATGAATACGTCAGCTGAAGCTAAGCGTCCAATTGCCCGTGTAGGTCTATATGAATAGAATAGAAATTTATTTGCTTAGATTGTAGGTACAGCTGTGTTATTCTGTAAGACCTCATTCTAAATTTCGAATCTGAATCCGCTGTGAGTTTATTGATTGGCATTCTAAAAACTCGGTTGTTAATTCGAATTTACACTAGCGCTACCCTTGTGAGCGTGTCAGCAAGTTGAACTAAAGATTTTTACAGATAAAGTATGAGACGACGTGAGAAGTGGCATTCGGTAAGGTAATTCCTCCGTCACTTCGACGCTGTTTACAGAATGCAAAATCAAGGTTACTTTGAACCATAAGCGAAGTGACAGTTAATAGCTATGTGAGATGCGAGTTGTCGTTCGAATTTTACAGAATCGACGTACAGTACATGATTGGTCTTAATTACATAAATATGAGATCCATGTACAATCTACCTTATATTAGGCATGCAAACATTTGGAGCAGTAACTGAAATAAAATATTTTTGGCCATTCGTTTTTAGCCATGCTCGCCTATTTGTTTCAATAGCCTATGTAACTATATCATATATGTAAATAACTCTTGAATCTAGTTCAGTATGATAAACAACAGGAACTTTCACTATTTCTTACTTTCCTACGTTGGTGAGGAAATGTAAATCCATCCCTACATTATTATATATTTCAAAGGTATTATCATATTTAGAAGTTATTAATTCTGGTTTACCGTTCGTTTTGATGTATGAAGATTGACTGAAACTTTCCGCTCATCATAAACTAAGAGTATTTTGGAATCAATTTATATTCCTTCCGAGTTATAATAAAATAGTACATAAGTGGTTCTGTTTACTGTAATTGAAATATTTTGCAGTCAATACAGTCGTAATTTGGATACATTAAGTACATGTTTAGGAATTTATGCACCAATTACATAATTGCTATATATACCAAAACATTTTAGTGTTGAGAGCACTGCAGACTATTAAGACTTTAGTATGAGATCTACTTTATTTTATAGTTTAGTTTTTGGTTAGTTCTTGTCATTTTATAACGCTCATTTTACGACATGTTAGATTCAGTCAGCAGCATTGACGGTGCCATTTCCAGCCAGGGTTGTGGTAATATTCTAACGAAATATCGTAGCCCGGATCGTGAGAGCAGTTGAAATAACAGGTGGGTTTTTATGTAGTCCTTTCATACCTATAAAAATATGTTCTGAAAATAATAACCTTGGATTTCTTTGCCGAATCATCTTCATAGGAAGCGACTAATTTCAACCGTGTATTGGTTCTGACATTTAATGTAGGCCTATGTGAAATAAAATGTTTTAAATTTTGATTTGATATGTAATTATTTGCTAATTTACAGGGAGCTTCAGAGGTAGTCACCTCAATTATGTATTAGTTTTTTTTGTGGTTATTGCTGTGTTGTCCACTCATGTTCTTTAATTAAGTAGTCTTTTTTAGGGCTCCATAGTCTGTTTTAGGGTTTCGTACCCAAAGGTTAGAAACGGAACTACTAAGGCTCCGCTGTCTGTCTATCTGTCACTAGGCTGTCTCAATAATCGTGAATGCTAGACTGTTGATATTCTCACAGACGATGTATTTCATTTGCCGCTATAAACAACAAGTACTAAAAACAGAATAAAATAAATATTTAAGGAGGGCTCCCATACAACAAACGTGTTTTTTTTTTGTTTTTATGGATAATGATACGGAACGGCTTCGGAAAAGAGTCCGACTCGCACTTGACCGTTTTTTTATAATTTAAGACTTGTTTTACTCTGGGTACTGAGAAATTGAATAAAATTGTAGTTATATACCCTTCTCGCTGAGGGTCGCATTTAGATTGAATATATTACATTGTATATAATTATCTATTGGAACAAGTGCAAAGCTTGACGACCGTGTACCCTGTTCTCCTGCAGTTTATCTGTTTAAAATCAAACTTGTTATAATCCGGCTAAAACATATTCTAAAACAAGTCAGTCTCTCAATCCACATAATCGAACAGATTTGCATGTATCTCCTAGTTCGACTGTCTGCCTGGTACCTGCATAGCCTATGTTTCGATCGAGGTTTTAATTAATAGCCTAGTTTTATGCTAAAATTAAGTGGGTGTCACGGCTTCGATCTGATTATATTTATGACAGAATTAATTAATTTAATTGTATGGTAATAGGACCATTCTCTTGAGTGAAGTATCGTCAAGTAGTTTGTGATAAGATATCTGGATATAACGAGAAAGAATTTACGAGAATGATAAATTCGTTAAATATAATAAATGGTATTATTAACTAGTGTACTTTTTTAAACTGCTTTAACTGTCTCATACAAGAATTTATGTCAACAGGCAAATACCCATGCCTGCAATTGAAATTGCAGTTTATCGATTATATTAGTCAGGCAATTAGGGTGTCAATTTGTCTTGGGTGAAAACTTGTGGACAATAATTATTTAACGAACTTTATAAATGGAAGTATTAGTATTTTGGAGAAGATATAGGTAACGCCAAATAACTTGGCAAGAGTCGTTCAATGCGCAGAAGTCAATTTTTAGGTGTCAGCGATTGTCAGCGGGACGCGGGGTATGACGTAACGCCGCTCCGAGCACGCGATTGGTGCGTCAGTAGTTCTCGTTCAATTTGCTCCCGAATACACTTGTGTACACGAAAGTTGTACCCTTTGTTTTTGTTACGAGTTGTTGTTTTACATTTAGTTTTTGTTACGTTGATTACAATGCCAGGGCCAAATATCATTCTACGCAGACTATTAAAACGTCAGAATGAACAGTTAGACTATAGTTAAGGAAGGTTGAAATTCCGAATTCGTCACTGTCTCTAGGACACCGGGAAAAAAGAAGAATAAAAGGGGTAGCAGTTTTATTAACTAATTGTGACAAGGAGAACATATTATTTTTATTGTTTTTTTTTTATTAATTTTTTTTTATCACTTTTAAATGTATTTATGTATTATATATATTTTATTTATAATACCGAATTAACTATTAAATTCCTCTTCTTTCTTTAACATTCTTCTGAACAGACATGATTAAAAATAAATGATGGCAATAACCATAGAATAATGGCAAGCAGTAAAAGTGACCACTTTTTTGTTCCACTAAGTGCACGATGCGCGAACTTACCCCCACTACGTCAAAACCTTGCCAAGTTATTTGGCGTCATCTATATCAAAGGTCATGTCTAAACGATAAAACAACTAATTTAACAATACTAAAATTTTATGGAACTCATCTATACTAATATTATAAAGCGGAAAAGTTTGTTAGTTTGTTTGTTTGTTTGTTTGTTTGTTTGTTTGCTTGAACGCGCTAATCTTCGAAAGTACTGGGTGGATTTGGATGAAATTTGGTATGGAAGTAGCTTGAAGCTTGAGGAAGGTTATAGGCTACTTTTTACCCGACTGCATAAAAGGAGAGTTATGTTTTTACCGTGATAGAATCCACGGGAGCGAAGCCCCGCGAGAGTACTAGTACTATAATAATATTATAAAGCGGAAAAGTTGTTTGTTTGCTTGAACGCGCTAATCTTCGAAAGTACTGGGTGGATTTGGATGCAATTTGGTGTGGAAGTAGCTTGAAGCTTGAGGAAGGTTATAGGCTACGCGGCTGCAAAAAAGGAGAGTTATGTTTTTACCGTGATAGAATCTACGGGAGTGAAGCCCCGCGTGAGTACTAGTACTATAATAAAAAAAAAATCAATATGATAATATGCTCAGATTGCTGGCTGCATTGCTATTTTGAATGGTCAAGCTGGTTCTTTAACAGACGAAGTCACCGTAGTCGGTTTTCACTAACCTTATAATAGTCCCGAAAAATGTTCCCAACAATATTGGGGTAGTATTGCCGTATAACCGAATGCAGCTGAGTACTAGTGTTTTACATGAATCCATGATTGAATGAATGAATCATGAATCCATCCAACACCAGTGTCAGACTTTCAGGCTTCTGACTACCCGTAACGACTCCGCGTTTTCAACAGACGGTACATACAAACTATACAAACTTTTCGCATTTCTAATATTAGTAGGATTTCTTTAATTTTCCGTTTCTTCGGACAAAATCGGAAATCACGATATACCTATCATACTACACGGACCGAAACTGATATTAAGACAAAATCCTGGCTATTGTTTAACTGTGTAGTTCATCCTCATCACTTCAGCTCTTGAGGAGTAATTGTTGAATGAACATCTATTATATGCACTTTACATATTATAGTTTTAATAGCTTCGCATACCTCTGGGACAACAAGATACCTAAGTCTTAACTCACAGAATATTATATATCCGTGTCACAATTTCATCCACATCTCTTCGAGACGTGCGAGACATACGAACAGATAGAGTTTATTTTGTATAATTAGTATGGGTCACGTAACCAATAGAATTACGATGGTAAGATATCGCATTATCTATTCGCTACCATATCGTGATTCTCCGTAATAATCAAACTATAAATAATTGCCACCAACACCCTTATATTAATTAAAAGACATACAAAACTCGCGTGCGCATAGACAATACGGGTTTATTTACGTAATAAAGAATCAATAAGACTAAAACCATGTTAAATCAACATTGGGCGAAGTAAGCAAAGACAAGAAACGAATCCGGCAATTTATGGTAGCGTTCGTGAAGAGTTCGAGGTGACTAGACGTGGCAAACGACTACGGAATTTTCTTCGCCAGTGAGCAGACTAAGGCATGGAATTTGTGCTGAAGTCTAGCAGTGCAGAAATCTAAATAAAAATAGAATACTCTTTATTGCACACCAGTAATTTAAACACACCTGATTCACAATATTGCTCAATAAGGGTACAATGGCGGTGTTATCTACACATACAACTTATATACATATTAATTAAATTGAAGAATGTTTACTCTGTTATTTCAAAATAACGGCTTTCTCAAGTGCTTATTTACACGATAATAAAACACAAACAAACGTTTTTAATTTCGTATGTCTGTCTTTCTGTTTGAAAACGGCTGAATCGATTTTAAAGAAACTTTCATTGCGGTTTTGAACCCTTTTATGCAAAAATTCCCGGGTATTATCGATTCCCTCGAGTGGGGAAGTCGCGGGCTCAGCTAGTATAAAATAAAACAAGGTACCTACATATGTTAGTATGTAAGGCTCGGTTGAAACTGAGGTATACAAATTATGAAGGTGTCCACCCCTGGTTCAGTTACTGCCATTTTTTATTGCGGGAAGAGTAGGTATGGTTCTTGCATTTATATAATTTTCTTTTAAGATAGTAAACACACTCATACACACACTTTTTAACATACACTTTTGGCAAATTTCCGCTGATTCGCTAGAGATTTGCCAAAAGGCATGCTGAACTTAATGGTTATGAAGTTATGACTAAATTAAAAAAAAAACTGGCTGTTAAAACACTATTGCCGTACTCAAGACTTACTCGTCTATCCACGGTAACCACATAACCGCACGTTCATTCTCACATTATTATAATTAAGTATACACACATACTTCCATCACCCTAGGTCCTCACGTACCCACACATACGCATACATTCACACACACACACACACACACACACACACACACACACACACACGCGCGCGCGCACCAACAACACACTCATACCCAAACACATTCATATAACTATATGAATAACCTCGAGCTATTTTTATTTTTTTACTTTGTATAGGATCCAAACTTTATTATTAGGTTTCATAAAAACAACACAAATAGAGAGAATTATTTGATCACGAAGCAACAGCAGAACACTGACTCCTAAGTTACAGGTTTACCCTAGTTTAGGACGCAGGGTTTCCAATGTTTGAGACACATTTTTAAATTCAAAACTATATTGTAAACTAATTAATAAGTAACTATGTAACAAAGGTTTTTTTGGTGTTCAATAAAGTTCTTATTAAAGCAACGGGACATTTTCTGACCAAATGCCTGAGAATAAAGTGCTAATTATAGCATTACGTTGATTGTGTTCTTTTTGCGACCACAGTGACAATACATATGTGTGTTTCTACTGAATGTACTTAATTCTTTAAGTAGGGAGTTATACTGAGTTTGAACTTGCTAGATCAATTTCAAATTTTAATCACGGTTCTGTGTTTCGGGCTTATGGCCAAGTAAATGGCACTTATTTTCTAGTTAATGCAAATATCTTAAATATACATTGATATTCATATCATTGGAGCACAGTTTTTTCAGTATAATTTATTTAAGCCTTGTACATTCTGTAGTTTCATGCGTCTACATTCCTGAGCCTAATTTTATTAGAAACACGCCCGCACCCGAAAAAGGCGCGAAACACACGCGATATAAAAAATGGCGCCGAGCGATTTGAATGCGTGAATTATTGTCTTTGGACCAGAAATAATACACCTTCGGAAAATAATATGGCAACACCAGCGAAATGTAATCGTGATAAATGGAAGCGTGGAAAGCTTTTGTGTAATAGAATCGTGGTTCTGTTTTCAAATAGATATGTGTGTATATGGATGGGGTGTTATTATACTCAAGTTACGTTAGTGCAAAAATTAAATTCTCACTGATTTTCGTTTTATGTTATCAGGTTAGAAACCCAATAGCTAAATACTTTCACTGTAAACATTAACTAACATAACACAAAATACTAACTGTTCTGTTAGTATTTTTATTTAATGTTGTATACGTCAATCTGTTTCCTATCGGACGTTCAATAATATGAATTTTAGGAACGGATCGTTTGTGGTCCAGTGATACGGACACGTCAATGAAGAGTACGTGTATCATTGACATAAATATATTACTGCGTAAGGACTGGGCGGACCGCATGTTATAACGACGCCTCGAACTTGGTCCCAAAGCACACTGTGTAATTTTGCTTCAATTGCGGACACCTATATTTTATCCCTTCAACCTATAGATCCAGCGAAGAACTAAAACTTTTGCAAAGGAACCATGACTTTTTTATGATTAGTTTTGAAGTTATTTGAAAACTCGAGAAAACTCCATAGAAACCATAAAAATGCATTATTTCATTTCAAATATATGATTTTGCAATTATTATAGATGAGGTCTTAAAAAGGACTGTTATATTCACTAAATCAGTGATTTATTTTTAAAAAATAATCGTAAATAAAAGGGAAAATCAAGTTTTTAAAAAATCTAATATATTTTTTATTTGGTTAGTCTCATTGTATCCGCATTTTGTTTTAACATGAACAGTTTTGTATTATAATATACTATGTTATAAAAAAAAATCAGGTGCGGATAATGCGGGACTTCCGAGTTATTGAATTTTTATTTTTGAGGTTAGGGCTGTCACCTACTTTACTATAACTATTCTTGTATAATTTTGACTGCCAATTTACTATCTTTCTTGATGTAAAATTAAATACATGTGTTTTTTGGTGTAAAATTAAGTATTTTAAGTTAGATTCCTGACCACACTGTGGAATTTTGCTTCAATTGCAGGCACTTATATTTTATCTCTTCATCCTATAGATTCAGCGAAGAACTAAAACTTCTGGGAAGCACCTATAATTTTATTATGTTCAGTTTTAACCTTTTAACCGCCTACGTCGGATTTTTACGACAAATATTTTCGGGCCCATTTCGCCAGAGTCGTATATATACGACAAAAATATCACAGCTCGTTTAATGTACTTTTTTGTTTAATTACGCTGTATTTTATCGAAACGATGCTTATATTAGGTAAATAGTTAATTAAGTAATCATTTAACAGTTTAATAAACTTTAGTCTCTTAATCAGAAGTCCTAATTATATTGCACTGCTGTTTTTGTTGTAGGTATTTATTTTTCGATTCACTATGCCGGGCGCTGGGGGCCCGACAAACGATATGAAGTCGGGCGGTTAAAAGGTTAAAGCTATATAAAGTTATGCTGACGTCAGCAAAAAACTGTTCATATTTGTACATTTCAAAATAATGATGTTACATAGATCATTGTTTTACTACAGTAAAAGTACGATATCTAACTCCATACAAAGTTTTGGCATTACATCTACGATGTACAAAGAGTAATAATTTTTTTTTTCTATTTCACTATATTAGGGTTTTCTTCGTATTCCTATCGATTCTGTATCTGATTTTAAAATTAAATAATACTTAAGCCGTTTCATTTTCTTTACTCTTCATCATCCGAAGATATTGAAACATCTTCAGATGTTAAAATAACATTATCATCATCTTTGGTTTCTTCAAGTAAGTCCTCGTGATTCAAAACATTTTCCGTTGATGATTTTAAAAGCCAAAGAACTTTTTCAGGAAGAAGCAAACGCTTGTTGATGTTATTTTTTTGGCGACTACCGAGTGACATCATGGATAGAAATGGAAACTAAAATATGATCTAAGCCCGTTGCACGCATGGATTAGAATTTTTGAGTTTCTTCTTCATTTAGGATACAAAAATTGGCCAAGTGCGAGTCAGACTCGCCCATGAAGGGTTCCGTAGTAATTATAATAATATAATATAATATGTAGGTATATTTATTTGACGAATAAAAAAAACCTTAAAAATTTCTTAAAACTAGCTTATTTACATTTTTACAACTACGCTAAATAACTTTGTTTTTCATAGTGTTTGTATGAATTACAAAGTTATATTTGCGGTTTTAGAAAATATGCTGTATCTCAAAAACTGCTCACCCGATTTCATTCAAATCAATTTTGTTTGAAAGTTTACATTAAGATCTATAGAAATATATTTTTTTTAGATTTTTCATTCCATTATTATAGAAGTTAGAGGGGGGGACACACATTTTACCACTTTGGAAGCTTATATCTTTTAAACGATTGACTTTATGAAAAAGTGGTTTTAGAAAACCTAATATAATTTTTAAAGACCTGTCTATAGATACCACACATGTATAGGTTTCATGAAAAAAATATTTTCAGTTCTAGTTCCATGTATGGGGACCCCCCTTTATTTTAAATATTTTTTATCTTTTTTCTTAAAATCGGAAAGCGGTTCACAGAATACATCTACCTACTAAGTTTCACATGCATAGTCTTAATAGTTTCGGAATAAAATGGCTGTGACATACGGACGGATGGACAGACAGACAGACAGACAGACGGACAGACATATCGAAACTATAAGGGTTCCGCTTTTTGCCATTCGGCTACGGAACCCTAAAAATGACCCAGCAGTGAGAAAGTGGAGAGTCTCAAAAAAATCGATAGAGGCCAAGATAGTTGAGGAGCGGAAAACAAGAATCCAAGCTGAAATTTATGCTAAAATGCCTTTGGCAGTCGATGTATTCAAGTATTTATTTGCAATCCATAATGTACACATACAGGTGGAATAAAATTATAAGAAACTATTATGGACCCTGTCGGGCACAGCAAAATTTAAAATAGGTAGGAGAGAAGGAGAGCGCTTTATTTGATTTTCCACAACAGGAAGTATTTATTTAAAATTTGATAATGTTATGTCTTTGCTATATATTGTATTTATAAATTATTATATGGAGTTATTATTATCATTCATTGATTTTTATATATTTTTATTGTAACATCTAATTTTGGTTTAATGATACATTAATGTTAATATTGCATGTTTTGCAATATCTATACTAATATTATAAAGCGGAAAAGTTTGTTTGTTTGCTTGAACGTGCTTTCTTGTAGGACCGAATTCAGGAACATCCAATGACGGAAACACAGCCCGCACTGCAGTATCGGACTTACATAGGAAAACATTTGCGAACATTCTAGTAGCGCTGTCAAGTAATTTTGAAACAGATCATGAAAAGTTTCACGAATTTTATGCGAATTTCGTTTCAAAATATATAGAAAAATACGAGTGGTGCTACATTTCAGTTACACTTCTCAAAATATTAGCTCACGGGAGTCAAATTATAAAGTCTAGTCTTTTACCAATAGGTATAATGAGTGAGCAAGCTTCAGAATCTCGTAACAAATTCTGGCGTTATGATAGGGAACACCATATGAGAAAATTAAACCGGAAGACAACTGTGCTTGACCTATTTCACCGAGCTTTAGAATCTTCAGACCCATTTCTATTCATGATGTCACTCGGTAGTTGCCAAAAAAATAACAAGCGTTTGGTTCTACCTGAAAAAGTTCTTTGGATTTTAAAATCATCAACGAAAAATGTTCTGATTCACGAGGACTTACTTGAAGAAAAAAAGATGATGAAAATGTAATTTTACCATCTGAAGAAGTTTCAATATCTTCGGATGTCGAAGTGTAAAGAAAATGAAACGGCTTAAGCATTAATTTTTTTATTTAATAATATATTTTTCCATTTGAATAAAATAAATAGATATATGCAATTTGACAACCCTATTTCCATAGAAATTCTATGGAAACTTTAGAAATTTAATATTTCCGAAGTCCCACTATTAACCTATTTGCTTTTTATTTTGTGTTGTTAATAACTATATTATGCATGCTCAGAATTAAAATCAGATGCGGAATCGATAGGAATACGGAGAAAACCATAATTTAGTGAAAATAGAAAAAAATACGATTACTCTTTGTACATCATAGGTGCAATGCCTAAACTTTGTATGGAGTTAGATATACTACTTTTACGGTAATAAAACAATGATCTATGTAAATCACATCATTATTTTGAAATGTACAAATAAAAACAGTTTTTTGCTGACGTCAGCATAACTTTAAATAACTTTAAAACTAAACATAATAAAATCATGGTTCCTTCCCATAAGTTTTAGTTCTTCGTTGGATCTATAGGATGAAGGGATAAAATATAGATGTCCGCAATTGGAGCAAAATTCCACAGTGTGCAAAGTGGTCTTACCTTTATCGAAGTGAACTAGAACGCGATCGGCTATCTTCGGGAGGGGTCATCAGTTTTACAAGCAAAAATGCCAAATTGTGTCGTGAAGGATTCGCTTGAACTACAACATAAAGCACAATAAAAAAAATATAACATTTCATATCACCGGAAAGTTAAAAATAAGTAATTAAATCAACTTCTAACATTATTTAAAACAATTTTCTTTCTTGTTTGTCTCAACCTTTAGCATAGACAACGCGAAGCCGCGTAAAAGTGCGACATAACTTTGCAGCCGATGAAATAAAAAGATTTAATAATATCACTATAAGATTAAATTATGTACAAAATTAACTTTTATTGTTTGTTAAAAGCAAATTAAAATGTATTTTTATGTACAACAAATATAAATTTCGAAAAATAAAAAGATTTTTTTTATTTCTTTGTACCTCGAAAAATACCACACCCCGCTCTTACAAGGTTACGTCTAGGAGCAGACCACGCCGATTGACATTTTAGTTATAATAGATGGCGTTAGTCACAGAGTACATTTTATATACTGAGATAGAGCCGTCACTCGAAGATTCCAGGGCGCCCGCGCCCTCTGGCAACAAGTAAAAACAACAATGTATGAAGCATAATATGTATATATAAATATAGCATATAGATCAGGGTACCTACCACTGCATAGGCCGTCCTATTTAATTCCTTTTTATTTAGTACTTTGTAATTTATGTTATTTTAAAATAAAACAATATAATTACAACATCCAATCTTAGAACAACAACGCATAGAAGGATAGTACGAGTGCAAAAAGTGAGGCAACTAAAACTTAGCCATTTTTGGCTAACTTTGCTCGACGAGCCGTCAGTACTCAAGGTCACATTCTGACGAACGGAGCTCGCGAGTAAATAATTTAAAACGACCGTTTGTAGCGTAAAGGGATGTCATAGTCCTTCAGGAAAACAAAAAACGTGTAATCAAATTACATTTCACAAGTAAATACTTACATTTTATACATTATATTTAAGTAAATCGACCATCAAACAAAAATTCTAATAACCTAACTTATCACAATTCAATGTTGCTATCCGTGAGGAAAAATACCCATATTTATTTCTTTTGTGCTTATTTTTGTTTAAAAAAATATAGTTTTGGCGGCAATTATGTATGCGTCAAACTAAACTATATTTATTTACAACTACTACCTACAGTGTATTATAACTAAAAGTTACTGTTAGTTCGAAGAGTGGCATCATAAAGATGACAATTTTATTGATTAAGATTTTTTTCATTTAAGTAATGTTCTCAATAATATTTTTCTATTTCATAAATACAACACATAGTTTTAATTGATATCAAACGAGATTTTTCAAGCAATTAATACATTTCTATAATATCATTGTAACACATTACACATCAAACATTCTAAACGCAATAAACGATACCTCATTTCGTTTACCTTCCGTAAATATAAGTCATATAAGTCATATTACATGAAAAAACATCATCTTATCTAGTTTCATAACATAAAATACTTGATTTGATCCAGCAACATAATAATGCGTTTTCCCATTTTTGTGGGTAATGGTCTGGTAATGGTATCACTGAAAGCTATATTTGTGTGCGTTTGAAGAACGTAGACACATTCGGCTCACGCACACAAAGAAAATAAAGTGGACACACGAAATCGCTCGTGTTTTGTTCTAGACGCCTCTTCTATGCGTTGTTGTTCTAAGCATCCAATATTTTATTAAAATCTTTTACAATATTTGATGGCCATCTCCTGAATTTTATCTGCCATATTAAGTCTATAATCGTTTCGTGATCCACACAATAACTTATAAGTATCCTTAGGTACACACCAATTAAATAAGAATATATTATATCTTAAATTTCTTGAATTATTTGCAATTATTGACTTATTATTTGACAAATTAATTAACTTTTTTCAAACCTTTGACATTTACAAAGTGTTGCCAAGTGACCGTCTCGCGTTCTCCCCAAACTTTCCCCGAAATCTCTCCAAAATTCAAGATTTGTAAAAAAGAAGCCACAAATGGCTATTCTTTTTTATTATTGATACAATTTTATACAATTTCAGCAATAGCGTCCATGACTTTATTAGCCTCTTCACTCGCGCCGGTTGCAGTTCCGTACATTTTTCTGAGTTAAACCTGTTTAGCATCTTTGAACTGGGTTTAAAATGAACACATCCTTCTAGCAATTTATATCTTATTCTCAAGATGGATTCGGCAGTGTTAATGGCCAATCTGTTTCGACGTTTGTCTTCAATAATAGCTACTTGAGAGAAGGCTCTTTTCGCAACTGCGTTAGAAAAAGATAAAGACAAAATTCCTAGTGCCAATTTGCTAACATTTCCACGGGTATGTTCTATCACCGGCTGCATTTTTGAAATTATAAACTTCAACCCAGAACTCTTCGGTGTTGCGTGGATTTCCAAGTTGTACGATGCAAATCATTCCATTCTGCGGCAACTTTGGAGCCACTCGGCTATCATCATGCACAGCATTTTGTTTTCGTGTGTGTGCTTTCACAGATTAGTTAGTGGTTTGATCGCGTTCAGATTCAGACATCATCAGTCCAAATATTCCCCCAAAAATATTGTCCCTCAATTCTCCCTCCATAACTTTAAAAACCCCCCCAAAGGAGGGATTCCCTCCAATCTGACATCACTGCATTTACACAAGTTTCGTTACCATTTTAGTTTAGAATTAAATAAGTTAAAGAAAAAATAGGATTGTGTAATTGGAGGATTTTATTAATTTGAAGATACGTGTGTTAATATATTATAAAAGGTGTGAAATTTAAAAGGTGTCCTAATATCCCTAATATTTTAATTTATATAAAATAAAATGGTTATTTGTTAAAGATAATTTAGAATATCTGAGTAAAACGGAGAACAAGTTTAAGCTAAATGTATAAATTTTGGGAAAAATTCCATCTATCAATACGTACTAGTAACTTAAACTTTGTATATTGCTATACGAATAAATTAAAAATCAATTGAATTGAGTAGTTTATATCCAAAAGCAGAACCCTACCTAAACTAGTCGATTATCATTTCGTCACTTTTGTTCTAAGTTATAGCACCATGGCGTTAGTGTGTTTTGTAGGGCGACCGCGTCCGTCAAATGTTCTGACGACCTTATCTTTACTATTTAAATCAATGACGTGTATAGTGTATATGAATATACAGTCACGTCCAATGATATAAAGTAAAATATCATTGGTCACGTCCTTTTTATTTACACAAGTCGAAGGGCATAATTGAGCTTTGATAATATGACTCTCAGCTTCATCAGTTCAACAGGCAAATTCGTGCACGTGATTTAGGATACGGCTTCTATATTTATATTTATGGATGAAAAGATACTTTGGTTGAAATTATCATAAGATGAGGAATTTATAGATTCCTAGGAGATATCTGAGAGTTCATCTACAAACAATTTTCAATTATTTATTTTGTACCTTAATGTTTATAGTTGATAGAGAAATAATTATGTGAACTCTCTCACACAGAGCATAGATCAAAGCATAAATCACATTAATAAAATGAATTGAATTGAATTGAATTGAGGAGGAATTTGTTTGAAAATAGTTTAATGCGATGAATTTTATGATTATTTCTTATCAGTTTATCTACATATTTCTCTAACAGCTTCACAACAATCAAAGCCATTAAGGCTTGTATAGTACATAGCTAAGTACCTGCGTACGACTAAAACGTAGGTACATAATCATAAACAAAAAGTCTCGTTATCTTTTTGCATATCCTTGGCAGTCTCAGATCATTGGTTGGTTTGATGACGTTCATTATCTGTGCTCATTACAGTAATGACCAATGAGAGACAGGAAGCGTGATTTGTTAGCGCAGACTAGAAAATACGTTAGTTTTAATATAGGTAACAAAAAGAAACCGAGTATTTGTCTGATTACTTAGGTCTCATTAAGGTTTTCTGTAATGGATTGCTTTGTGCGATAAGACCGCTCAAAGTAAAACCCTTAGTTGTTGTTAAGTCCTTATTTAATTCTGTTATGGTGTACAATAAAGAGTAGGTATATCTATCTATTATTGGTATGTCATGTCAATTTTGAGGAAAATTATCAAACGGCTGTTCCTTCAGTTCATCTTGCGTTCCGGGGCCACGGTATCTTGTTAGTATTTTCCTGCAACCCCAGGAGGCAATGACCTTAGCTGCATCAAGAATACATAGCTGACGTATGGAGATGTATCCAAAAGACAAGTTTGTTCTATAAAAGGTGCATGAACTGATGATAGTGTATGATGAAAAATAGCTGCAATAAGATAGTACCTACGAGTATTAGGCATCGTTATCTGCTTAGCATTTTCCTATCTGAAAGCCGAGCCAGCATCTTGAATAAAGAAGCATTTCTTCTAAAATCACGGATGGAACAGATAAAGGCAATATACTTCTTGCAACACACGAGTAGTCTCGTCGCAAAAATCGCCCGTTTGCATACACCAGACATTTCCTTATTTGGTAAGGGCGTATACACATCTGCATATGTCGATATCTCTTTATTGATCAATCGTTTAACGGGTACCTCTAATCATTTCACGTTTCCAATCTTAATGAATATCCGTGTGATGGGGCTGCCAACACGAGGCCGCTACTGTTGAGCCCTAAATGTTGATTGCAAGAAAGTTTCAATGCGGGATTAATTAATGTGTTGTAACAGGATAGCACATATTAAACTGATTTCTCTTTAATCGTGTAACTTTTCTCTGTCTCACGTTCTAATGGGGGGGAGGGGAGGATATGTAATAAGCATAGTATAGTATAGTATTAAGGCCCTATAGCCCTCAATTAGAGAGAGATGACAGAGTGATTTAACAAAAAATAATGTTGTCTTATGTTTAAGTAATGCACCTATACAACGTGTAATTTAAAGGGTATATAAGGGTACCAAGTGCATGGCTTCTTTGGATGATAACAAACGATATGGCAAGGGTTTTACAATCCTAAGTCTACATGTGTGGAACTTATTACAAATTTCAATACATTGATACCAGAGACCGAATTTTTCAAATTAAGAAAAACGAAGAGAATTTTCGTGTTATAGGCAAGTGACGTGGAAAGTTATTGACCCTCGTAGTGCTGTAACACGTTTGTTATGACTGGTATTCAAGAAATATATGAAACCGATAATTTGGTATCAATTCTTTGAGTCACTTATTTGTGCTGAAACTGTGCATAGAGACTCCATACCAGATGTTGTCTTCAGCCCTGTCGGATAGATATGGGGTTTCCGTTATACTTTGTATATGTTAGAAGTCTATCGGTTTTCTATCGGTTACATTTCGGGGAGTATGCGATGGAATTACACAATCTAATTCCGTCCAGCCCGTTCCATCATCGGACTACAAGACAAACGGCGATGCGCCATCGTTACAATGTGGACATCCCACCTATACGCTATAAACTTTTTGGGAATACCTTCATTATGCGTACGGCTAAGGAGTGGAATTCCCTGCCGGAGTCTGTGTTTCCGGATTACTAAAACCTAGGGGTCTTTAAGTCAAGAGTGAATAGGTTACTTTTAGGTAAGCTTGCTCCATCTTCAACCACATCGTCACTTGCCATCAGGTGAGATGGTGGTCAAACGCGAGCCTATAATCAATATAAAAAAATCTTAACCCTATGTTACTAATTAATACTAATCTAATCACTTAACCCAAATTAAAAAACCATGAATATATGCGAATCTTGCAATCATGCAATACTTAAAACTAATGCAACACGTACTGGTTTTTTTCATTAATACAGTAGCTAGAAGCCGGAAACATCTTCGGCCTTATTCTAACCTCTGCTGACTGTCCCGGGAATTTATCACAGCTTCAATTAGAATTCAATTTCTCTGCCCATCTGTTTTAGGTAAAATTGGTGAAGTAATTCACCAATTTTTCCTAAAACAGATGGGCAGAGAAATTGAATTCTATACTCGTTCTCAAATATTATAATATAATCCTGTATGTGTCTATTAACTCAAACTGATACAAAGTTTATAACAAGTATCAAGATTGCGAAACAAAACTATCGCACCTACTCGGCCTACTCCAAAACATAAACATGAAATAGTACTCTACATACAAATAACTTTATCAGGCATAGATTTTAAACGTTTTATCTCGAACTACTAGCAAGAATTCTTCCTACGTTCAGAATTCACTTTGCGGCTATACGAAATAAACTCGGTAGTACATTACTATAACTTCAGTGTCCCATTCATACGACAATTCTAAGATAATAGGCATTCGAAGCGAAACAAAATTTCCATACATACTTTACTCAAGCACACTTTGTAATAAGTAAAACGATAATTTCCCTATAGATTGTACAATAAAAGCAAAATATCTTATATGCAAATGGGACTATATGCCTAATAATCTGGTGAAAACGGTCGATTTGTACGACAAATATATGAAACTTGCGGCTTATTACGTGAAACGAGTTTATGTGGCCAATAACGCTGTATCGGTAGGTAATACTTGCGTTCTATTAAATGTGCTACCACCAATAATATCTGTGTGATAGAATGAAATGGTGCGCTCGTTGTTGGTCCTCTTATGAGGCTACAATATCGCTTTCGCATATCAGAATTGCTAATAAATGGCGGGAATGTGTGCCAAGCGGGTGCGCGGGCTATGCTTATTAGCGAGACGACGGTGGCGCCCTCCAGACAATTGCGGCGCGGCTGTGAACTAGATTGGATATGGGCCGACGGTTGACGATCTCTTTGTTCTGCACCTGTTGTATAGGCTTTGGTTTTGAGTTTGTTTATTGGATTAGTTATAATTTATTGTTTGAGGGTGCCAATTAATAATAAAATTTATGTGTTACGTGAATGACTTTTGTGGAATATACTACGTATTTATGTTTATGTAAAAAACTTTTGGAAGAAGATAGGTAAAGGAAAGTATAGGTATAAAAAGATACGAAAAATTTAACATATACTCTTTAAAATAAAATGAATAAGCTATACGACCGGAAAAGCGCAACAACAACATAAACAAAGCAAATAAAAAAAGGTTGAGCACACCTGCAAGGAAGCCACGTCACTATATAGGTCACGGATACACGGTAGCGAGCCACTGCCTAGCGCATCTCGCATGTATCCAGTTTATAGATAAATGATACAGATACAACAAGATTTAAGAATATGCGATACCGAGCCTCAGGGAGTTCATTCATATGTATCTAGCCTTAAATCGCTAATAGCGGTAGGCCGTGTTAATTTATAAGTTCACGCTTGCTTCCATTTTTGGGTAGGCGGGCTTGCGGTAATGGTAATAGAGGGTACTTTGGTTTAGTATGATGTGGTAGCTTGAGGGTGTGGCAACAATGTGTTGGTACTTTAAGGAGGGTTAGATTTTGATTACGTCATCGCTGTCTTGGTCTTATCTTAAGTGTGTGGGGGATAGCTTACTTAATCTGATGAAACCGAAATCTTGATAGATGTAGGAATTTGATGGCTAGTACACATGTTTAAAATCAGCTTAACATACTAGTAGTACTGAATTGGGTTTTTTCGGAAGCAAAATCATTAAATGACTCTTTCTGCTCTCGGCGGAGCGAAAGGGAGTGTCAGGCTTCTACTGACTAAAAATCCCCTTTGTTAATTCAGTTACCCTTGCGTGCTGGGTTCGCGGTATCTCGTAAGAACATTCTCGCAACCCCAGTTGGAAGTTATTGTAGCCTGTTAGGTGATCTGTGCCTGTATACTTCTAAATATATATAACTCAAAGGTGACTGACATAGTGATCTTTTTTTTTTATAGTTGATTGCTGTTGGCTTGCGTTTGACCACAATCTCACCTGATCTTAAGCGATGATGTGGTCGAAGATGAAGCACGCTCGCCTAGAAGTAACCTATTCACTCTTGACTTAAAGACTCCCAGGTTATAACTATCAGGAAATACAGACTCCGGCAGGGAATTCCACTCCTTAGCCGTACGCACAATGAAAGTATTCCCAAAAAGTTTCGTGCGTATGGGTGGGATGTCAACGCACAGCCCAAACCACTGGACAGATCGGGCTGAAATTTGGCATGCAGGTAGATGTTATGACGTAGGCATCCGCTAAGAAAGGATTTTGCGAAATTCCCACGGAATCGGGATTTACACGGGAAAAACTTCCCACGCGGGCGAAGCCGCTGGCATAAGCTAGTAAAATATAATTCTGTCATTACACTTATTGTTATTCTTGTTATTAAAATGCGAAAGTTTGTTTGTTTGTTCTGCTTTTAAGTCAAAACGGATCGGTGTAATTTTTATTGTGAAGATAGTTTAAGGACTGGAGAGTAACACACATTACTTCTTTTTACTGAAATAATCTAGAGAGCGAGGCCGCGAGCAGAAGCTAGTGAGCCAGGCCGCGGGTTTGCACCACATCCATTACACTACAGCTTAGTTGGAGGCGGTTAATAGGAGTACTAGTAATATGAACTCTATCTTCATTGCTGGTTCTCTCAAACCAAATACAATTCTGTCACCATCTTTGTCCATTCTTCAACCCATCAACCTATGTAAACTAAACCAAATTCCCATGTCTGGTCCTGTCTCATTGGTTCGCAAAACCCATTAATTTTCCCATGAGTTGTCTGCATGTATCACCATATTCGTACAACCGTTATCTCTACACGTCCCAAGTTTCTAATTAAGAGCAGGCATACTACTTCATTAGCCTGACGTTGCTGATTAGGTCTCCCCTTATCAGCTCGTGCATGGCAGGCCGTGTGTGTGCTGATAACATCGTAATAGTTGTATCATTTATTGATGTAATCTTAGATTATGTTGACAGAATTGGCGAGGCTACCGGTTGTAGGACTTGCCAAGTTGTATACTCGTAGGTAGTGAGTTTGTGTAGGTGAGTGAGTGAGTGCATTAATTAGAAATATCTGAGTCCGCAACTTCGTTTGCGAGGGAGGTGTTTCCCGCGTGAATACCGATGCTTCGAGTATTCCGGGATATAAAGTAGCCTAGCTCCTCTATCTTCCAGTGAAAGTTTCATTAAAATCAGTTCAGCCGTTCTCGAGATAAGCACGGGCCAACAGAAAGACAGAGCGACGGACAGAAATGGGGATTAGGTTATATGTTCCGCACCGCTGCATTATTTATGAAATAACATAATATTTCATTACGGAAATATAACTGTGCTATTCTTGTACATGTTGGAAAATGATAGTAATTTGAAACGTTAAATTATTACGGTTTCCAAGTCAAAATGAAAGACTTTCTCACCCGCATCATTAGTTTCGGAGATTACCCCTACGTAAAAATTTACAAACGTACAAACAAATTTTACCTCTTCATAATATTAATGTAGATAATTTTATATTTATGCTATGACTAGCTTTTGCCCGCGACTTCGTCCGCGTGGAATAGTTACTTTGGGCTAACGTTAAATTTAACCCCGATTTTGAAGCATTCTTCATTGGCGCTCCGCTCCTATTGGCCTTAGCGTAATGATACAATATAGCTGTGCCCGCGACTCCGTCAGCGTAAGTTAATGTATTGGTAATATTGTTTAGATCACGTTCACATGAGGCTTAAGTACCTAGAGAACGATTCTCAAAAATAATCCTTATAGCATGATTCAGTATTCACGCGCGATGGCTTATTATTATAAGCGTATTTCATGTATAACTTTGGTTTTTCTATACCGATTTATATGATTCTTTTTACGGTTTCGTAGCCGAATGGCAAAAAACGGAATCTTTATAGTTTCGACATGTCTGTCCGTCTGTCTGTCTGTCTGTCTGGCCGTCCGTCCGTCTGTCACAGCAATTTTATTCCGAAACTATTAGGACTATACATGTGAAACTTGATAGGTAGATGTATTCTGTGAACCGCTTTCCGATTTTGAGAAAAAAATTAAAAAATATTTAAAATAAAGGGGGGCTCCCCATACATGGAACTAAACCTGAAAATATTTTTTTTCATGAAATCGATGCATGTGTGGTATTTATAGACAGTTCTTTAAAAACGACATCGGGGTTTCTAAAACCACTTTTCCATAAAGTCAATCGTTTAAAAGATATAAGCTTCCAAAGTGATAAAATGTGTGTGTGGCGGACACAACCTCTAACTTCTATAATAATGGAGTGAAAAATCTAAAAAAATATATGTCTGTAGATCTTAATATAAACTTTCAACCAAAATTAGTTTGAACGAAATCAGTTTAGCAGTTTTTGAGATACAGCATATTTTCTAAAACCGCAAATAGAACTTTGTAATTCATACAAACACTATGAAAAACAAATTTATTCGACGCAGTTGTAAAAAATGTAAAAAAGCCAGTTTTAAGAAATTTGTAAGGTTTTTTTTTTCAAAACAAATTTATTTGGCGCAGTTGTAAAAAATGTAAATAAGCTAGTTTTAAGAAATTTGTAAGGTTTTTTTTTCGTCAAATAAATTTGCATATTATATTATAGTTACTACGGAACCCTTCATGGGCGAGTCTGACTCGCACTTGGCCAATTTTTTTATGGAATAGTTAATAATGTTAACTTTTTCAATTAGGGGTGACTGAGAGTGTTATAAACGTAAGAGTAGACAAATATTATAATCAGAAAGCTTCGAACTGCTAAGCTATCGGGAGTTACACGTGTTATTGTGAGTCAACCATAAAAGTTAGACATATGCTGTCGTGGGATATTTTTTATGTAATTTTAAGGAGAACATTTCCGTCATGAAATAATTTGTGTAGCTTTAACCATTAAGGTTGCACACGCGACGGAAGCTTAAAAAATGGAGTAACTTCTCCCGTTTTCCCAACATTTCCCTTCACTGCTCTGCTCCTATTGATTGTAGCGTGATGAAAAGTATACTATAACCCGCTCAGGAGTATGAAAAATAATTGAACCAAGTTTCGTTAAAATCCGTCGAGTAGTTTTTGTTTCTATAACGGTTATACAGACAGACAGACAGACAGACAGACAGACAGACAAAAATTTAACTGATTGCATTTTTGGCATGAGTATCGATCCTTAATCACCCCCTGATAGTTATTTTGGAAATATATTTCATGTACAGAATTGACCTCTCTACAGATTTATTATAAGTATAGATTCTATTCTCAGTGGTTACAGACAAGCTTAGCCTCCAGAACTGTAGGTTGTGGTATCAAACTCAGGCAGACCCATTACTTTAACTAACTTCCTTAATAAAGGTTATGCTATAACCTAGCTAGGAAAGCAGGACTTCACCCACCATTTTGTGAATTATATTGTACAAATTATATTATGTAATTAACTATATGCCTCATGTACTACAATCTGCTTTTATATGCAATAAATTTATGATTTATTATTACTTTGTTTAATTTCCAACATCACCATTCCTCTTAAACGGTAAAGTCAAAATAATTACTAACAAACCTACGCACAATCAACACAACACAACCGATTACGTAAACACAAAACAGAACATTTCGCACGTTAGTGTCGCGGACATTCTGCTAGCTATACAATCGCAATTACTGCGCGGGCGCCGGCCAGTAACAATTTGTTTTGTAATGCTCCCTTTACCAATTAATGTATGTATAATAATGTATGTGTGTCTGTCTGTTGCCTAACAGTATGCGTAAGCTCGGGCGTGTAATTAACGGAGTAATTAATATTTTAGTCTGGGATTTGGAATTGGTTTTGTAGTTGGCTTGTGTTGCGGGTTTTGCATTTAGTTTCTAAGATTTTGATATGTTAGATTGAGGATTAGACGGGGCCTGGATGGCAGTGCATTGTATATCATGCGCGAATTCTTAGTCTTGCAAAGAGTTGTAATTTCTTCTTACTTTCGGGACGAAGCCACCTGTGGGTAGGTCGACTCCAGTCCAGGGCAACGGAAGAAAACGAAGTAAAAACTCCAGAACCTTGAACATCATCAACGAGATGCAAGTCTATCGGTTTTCTATAGGTTACATTTCAGAGAGTGTCCAATAAAATTGCACATTGCACAATGTAATTCCACCGAGCACGTTCCATCATCAGACTATAAGACGAACGGCGATGCGCCATCGTTACATGGTGGACATCCCACCCTTATGAACAAAACGTTTTGGGAATACTTTCATTACGCGTACAGTTAAGACGTCGGATTTCCTGTCGCAGTCTGTTTCCTGATAGCTATAACCTGAGGGTCTTTAAGTCATCAGCGAATAGGTTACTTCTAGGTAAGCGTGCTTCATCTTCGGCCACATCATCGCTTACCATCAGGTGTGATGGTGGTCAAATGTAAGCCTATAAACAATAAAAAAAAAGAATGTTCCTTTGGGACCGATCGCAGAGATATTGTAATTAGTGTCTGAAAACTTACCTTATTATGAGATTATTTTGTTTGATCTGCTGTGATATTCTTATACGGTGTGTTAGAGCAATGAAGTGGTCAACGATGATGCACTTAATCTTTCACTGACATCTAGAAGATTTCTAAGGCATAAAACAGAAGTATGATGGGTTGTTATTGGAAAACTTGTTACGAATATACAAATAATGATAGCAAGACTATTACAAAAGCCTTAACGATCGGATGATTTTCATCATTTTCGAGCAGAAACCAAGCCATTTACTACAGTTATTTGCGTAGGAGAATATGATGCGTAATTCTCCTCGCGCCACGAAACCAAAAGATAATAGACAATATGGACATGCCTATATGAAAATATTAATAACTGAATCGTAAACGGAGCTTAATAAGACGTTGAAGTAATGGAAATCGAAACTTGTTGCCAACTGTTTAAAATAAGATAATTATTTCCGTTCGAAAACACGAGTTCAACTTTTACATACGTGCTTCTTACCACATAAGCCTGTCTGTCTAATAGTTTACGTGTAGCTAAAATGTGTGGAGTCAATCTCCCATAATTGTAATTGTGTTTTCAGTGGTCGGTGTTTTTAGTTTTGTATTTTAGTTTTTTGACACCGACTTCCGAAGTTAAAGTTATTTTTTGGCTTTGCCGTGTTATTTGTGGAAGTCGATTTTATTTTTTGTCAAAAAGTTTTTTCACGCTTTTTAGTGGGTCGGTTTGTAATTTATCTCGTTACAAAATCCTAAATGTCAACTCCTTATCACCTTTACAAAATATTGCTCTTTCCGATGCAGAGCCGTTAATTGCCTTTAAAGTACACTGAATCGAAATATATGTTATATTTATCATCATCATTATCAGCAGCAGTGAGCAGCTTTTGTAGCCCATTGCAGGCACGACTGGCGAGATGTAAGTTGTGGGTTCAAATCCAAGCAGCATTTATTTGTGACGGAAATCGGCATATCTCAGGACCAAAAGTTCAAAGACATACGTTGTCTCCTAACGTGTTATAGGCCCGTGTAATGGATTAATGAAATGAAATAATGATGTTTATTTTGGAAATAGGTTATAAATAACACTTTCACACGTAATTTTTTTCCGTAAATGTAAATTAGATGAGGCCAGTGTTTCCTAACTGACTACTCTGAGAAGAAACACTGAAACAAACTCAGAGGTCAACGTCTCTTTTAAAGTCCAGACAATCTGTAGTGATCAAATTATATGAGAGCCATGTAGGTTGATATCTGTGGCGCCCTTTAGAGGACAGAATCAAACATATTTGAGCAGGCCCGTCCAAATAGTGCAAGCATTTGTCAAATATCGCGTAGCTCAACTTAGAACCTTAAGGATCTCGAACGATTTGACGAACAATACCAAAGTAAGGACATTTGGGTGGGCCGTATAACGTACCTACTCAAACTGCCAGACAGTGCGGTAATCGATTACGGCTCATTCCCTCTGTTTCCCAGCAATGGGAACGATATAGGCTGGTTACGTTATCATCATAACGCATGATCATAATTATTTGCAAACATCAACATCATTAAGTCTTGTCGTTATTATTTACCTATGTGTGTTTATTTCAAACAAGACACGTTTTGAAAACGTTAATATGCGGAAATCTATCACAGGATAATATTTAGTTATACAAAGTGTATTTTATTATATGTTTGATTCCTGGCTTACAAGGTTGACTTGTTTTTCTTTTATTTTGCCCCCCACGCCCAGCTGTATAAGTAATGGTATATTTATTTATTTATTTATTATTTATTATATACTTTATTGTACACCTTACAATACACTTAAGGATACAAATAATTAATTAGTGTACAATGGGCGGTCTTATCGCACAGGGCAATCTCTTACAGACAACCTTTGGATGGACAGAAATGAAAGGAGACAGATTTAGGGCTGTCAGTGTACAACATCATACTAATCAAACATAATAACATAAAATACATACCATATATATAAATATAATATATACTAATACATATTAAAAACATAATAGAGAAAGGAGGGGAAAAATTAAATTATAGTGAGAGGTAATGCTCCTTCACCATTTTTTTGAAAGTAGGTAATGTTTGAGCACGCCTCACATCTATGGGCAATGCATTCCATAAACGGGCTGCTTGGATAGTGAAAGATTTATCGAAGAAAGAAGTGGAATGCATACGGATATTTAACTCTAAACTTTCCGATGATCTCAAGGACCTTGAATGCGTGTCACAGAGAAACCGAAAGCGGTCTTTAAGATAAAAAGGAGTGAAAGGATTAAATAGCACATTATAAAGCAGAGAAAGCAAATGAACATTCCGGCGAAACCTAATAGGAAGCCATTTGAGCTTAGTACGAAATTCAGAAACATGGTCATATTTGCGCAAGCCAAATATAAACCTAATACAGAGATTTTGAAGTCGCTCTAGCTTGTCGAATTGGTCTTGGGTCAAATCAAGATAGCTGGCATCAGCATAGTCCAATATAGGAAGAAGAAGAGATTGTGCAATTGCAATTTTAGTGGTGATGGGAAGAAAATTACGAAGGCGTCTCAGGGAGCCAGCAGAAGCAAACAGTTTACGACTGACTTCCTGCAGTTGCTTCGTCCAAGACAGAGTTTTGTCGATGTATATCCCCAAGTTCTTCACGGCGTGACTGAACGGAATGACGGCGTTATTAAAGGAAACTTGGGGAAGTGTCGACCAATCGATCTTAGAGATTGTCCGGGAACTACCTAACAACAATCACTTGGGTTTTGGCAGGATTGATTTTTAGTCCGAACTCAGTGCTCCAATCACTAATTCGAGCAAGGTCTGCATTAATTGTCCCAATGGCATCAGATAAGTCTACGAGGGGTGCTTGCGTGTAAATTTGCAAATCATCAGCATATAAGTGATAGAAGGAAGATAGTCGTTGAGTGATAGCATTAATAAAAAGTACGAAAAGTAAAGGAGATAAAACGCCACCCTGCGGCACACCGGCAGAGGTGTCACACCAAGAAGAGAAAGAATCCTCAGTGCAAATCCGCTGCCGGCGACCAAACAGGTAACTACGAAACCAATCAATTACCGAAGGAGATATGTTAAAAGAGCAAAGAATGCCAAGCAAAATGTCAAAGTCAACGGTATTAAATGCATTGCTGAAGTCAAGTAAAGCGAGTACCGTTAACTTCCCCATCTCCATGCCTGACCTTATATCATCCGTTATATGAACGAGTGCTGAGGTAGTGCTGTGACCAGATCGAAAACCAGATTGGAAAGGATTTAAAAGATTATGGTTAGAAAGGAACGCGCTGAGTTGTTGATGGACAAGTTTTTCAAGGACTTTGGACAGAAAAGGGAGAATGGAAATGGGTCGGTAATCAGAAAAAGATGCAGGATGCGGTTTCTTTGGTAACGGGATAACTTGAGCGTCTTTCCAAGCTTGTGGAAAGATACTACTGGAAATAGAGAAGTTAAGGATATAAAGGATGGCTGGAAGAATGTTGTCAAGGATAGGAATGATCATCTTACGACTGACACAGTCACTACCTACAGCGTCGGACACAATAGTCACAATACTCTTTTTAACATCACAAGCAGTAAATTGACTTATGACAAAAGGAGAATAATCTGGTACCGGAAGATTTGAAAGATAACTTAGAGTAGCAGCTTTAGTGGCCCTATCAAATACAGGCGAAGTAGAAAAATGATTATTAATTTCATAAACAATGAGATGAAATACCATAGGAAAATAATAATCGAGATCGTACTTTTTGGTCAATGGGTTTTATCCGGACGCTTATTGGGAAAATCCCCCGGACGCCCCCGGACGCTCTCCAAACAAATCAGGAAAAACCCAGACGGGTGGCAACCCTATCTAAGATGTACGAATAACAGCTGGGGCTAACGTGGAATCTAGACATGTTAAGATGGTCCATCTCCATCCATCCATCCATCCATCCACCGATCCATCCATCCAGAGACCGAGATCGGCAAGTATTGTTTAACCTTCAAAAGACACCCGTGCGGCAGTTACTATTTAGCCACGAGCTCATCTACGATGATTCATCAAACATCTCAGCCTCAAAAAACCAAACCAAAAAAGACACAACACACAACCGTTTACCATATCACTATAATTAAACTTTACTTCAACATGAATGAAAATCAAGATAAGGGCGAGTCCACACAACACGTACGCGAGTCGTGAGTTAGGGTTGCATAACGCTGGTTAAATGTTGTACAATAAAAGTTTAACGCGAAAGTAACAATCGACCGATCTTGCGTCGTGACCGTTACAGATAAGTGGACATGTGGACTTGCATAAGGATATACGGCTATTGTCACATTGGAACGGTAAAAGGGGGATTTGTTTAGAAAGTAGGTAGGTGCAGTTTTCGCTGATGCTACAGACGGAATCCGGCAAACGGTCTCAGTGATGATAAGGCTATTTTTAACAAACAAACATTTTTTTTGTAGAGAACTAGTAATGTGGGTAGAATTTACATTTCTAGCAATCTTATTAACCTCTCTAACTAAGCTAAATATGCTTGTATCTGGAGTGGGTTTGAACCCGCGAGATCACAAGTCCAACAACCATTATGCCATTGACGCTTCAATCATAGTTCTGTTTTGTCTTATCATAAGCCTGTATTCCCGTATATGCCGTAAACTATGCTCTTATAATAGGCCTGGGTGTTTGGTGTTGTTTAAGCTGTCTTCAATATCGGTACCAATGTAATAAAGAAGAAAGATTAGTATTTTTGACTGTTTATAACGAATAAATTCAGAACTACTGGTACTACGATTTAAAAAATTGCGGTACGAAGTTCGCCAGGTCATCTAGCTAGCAACATAAAATGATAAACCCACACATGTGTTGTGTGGACCCTTCCTAAATCCCCCACATCATTACTGTGACATGCCACTACACGTTTACAAGCACTAGTGCCATTCACCTTACGACTAACCGTCCATTTTCCAACAATACCGATGGATGTACGTAATACCGACTTTATTGTAATTGCTTGTATCAATATAGGGCAATGCGGTCGTTTTGTTTGTAGGTCGTTAGATGCTTGTAATTGTTGGCCAGTAAGGAAGTACAGTTGGTGTGGCTTTGAATCTTAATGTCCATGAAGATTAGGACCTGGTCGATGGTGTAATAAATGGGATTGTTTGAGTTGATGAAGTTAATTGAACTAAAATAAACATAGAGTGGATGTATTATGTTTAATTTTAATAAGAAAATTAGATAACAATACCTTTAGAGTGTTGAAAGCCCTTCCAAAGGTTGTCTGTAAGATATCGCTTTCAGCGATAAGACCGGCATTGTAACCAAAGATTAAGCAGTATTGTAAAAATTTTGGTGAACAATAAAATATACCTATTCTGTCTATCTATCTATAGTGCAATAATAATAGTCAGATAAATCGATCTAGATGGTTAAGCATCGCTTACAGAGATCCCTGTGGACCCATCTGAGGTGGATGGCTATGATTACTTACATGTGGATATTCCTCTGTGCTTCAGAAAGTTCGCTAAACCGTTGATTTTGAACTGTCATAGGGTAGGAATAAGACAGAAAATCTGACAGCAGTCTTGCAAAGGGAAAACATAATTGTAACAATAACCTTTTCAAAAATATGTTGGTGGTGATTTCCAGAATAACGACGAAGATGAACATCAGTATTTTTCACGGAGCGATGCTTATCTGATTTCCACAACCCAGTATGGACAATTTATACCGACAATACTAGCCAAGAATGACGTTAACACGTTGAACGCTAAGAAAAAAAAATGCATCTGTCCGTTCAGGCCGCGTCGTTCAGTGATGACCGACAACTAGACTTGCCGTTCGGGCCGTGTCGGTCAGTGATGCCCGGCGTTTAATATCTCCATAATTAATTACTAAAGTTGACTTTTGTTAATGAAAACATACATTTGGCCATTAGATATTAGTATCTAATTAAAAAAAAACATTTGGTCTAAATTTGGATAGATGTGATTTTCGCTTGGCCTAAAGGGAAAGCTCACTGTCGGTCAGCACTGACCGCGTTGGCGTTAAACGTGTTATATTATTTGACTTTTCACAACTTGTAATAACTGTCAAGGATGATAATGACGCCCGGGATCAACTGCTTAATGTGCATGACAAAATTTAGAGGAATATCAATATGTTAAAATAATCACACCCATATACGGACCAACCTCAGCTAGCGCTGCGTAAACTTTGATACGATTGACTTGTCGGGTGTTATTGTAGATGTTAATAACACGTAAGCTATAAAGAAGGAAGAAATAATCCCACCCGTGGGAAACTATGGGTAGCCAGTTATTCTAACACAAAAATAACTTTTATTTTAGAATGCTGTTTTCTTGCTTTCAGAAATGTATTTCTAAATTTAATGACAGGTTCAGGATACATACAATTAAATTTAGGAATACATACACTGCCACAGTAGCTTCTACATTGAGTTTTTAACTGATCTTTACTACCTATATATATTGTTTAATCCATGATAGTCTCGTGTTTGACCGTTGTCTCACTTCATGGTAAGCAACGATGTGGTCGAAGATAAAGCATGCTACAGGTTACAGCTATCAAGAAACACAAACTTCTTCAGGGAATTCCACTCCTTAACTGTACGCACAATTAAAGTATTCCCAAAACATTGTCTTTGTTCAGTTCAATCAGATCAATACTTTACTATGCTTCCTAGAATAGACATTATTAATAAAACGGTCATAATTGTAGAGAATATTCTCGGGTTGCAGTGTAATAAGTCTACTTCAGTAATTTCATACTCAGCGAAGCATAAAAAAGTTTTTACAGTCATTAGCACATTATTTAACAATTACATGATCACAGGGCCGGGGCAATTGGATTTTATTGCAGTAGCACGTTAGATTTATGTACCGTATAAATAAAGGCATTGTTACGAAGGCCGGCGTGATGTAATTGGTAGAATGCATGCAGAAATAGGTGAGGTCCTTACCCTAAACCAATGCTGACGTATAGCATGTAGATATAAATAGAAGTATAATAGGGTTTGGTCATTTGATGTAGTGAGACGAAGAATATGCAGTTAGAAAAGCACTGGCTATCTCAGAAAAGAGGGTAGAGGCAAACTGCCATATGGTGGATAAAAGTTACCAAAAATTTTAAGTGAGCTCAATCACTTCAATTCTTTTTTGGCTGTTTGTAAATAGTAGTATTTGTTTGTAGTTTTGTGTTTTAGCAGTTAGGGCTATTCTAAGTGAATTATTGTCACAATATTATTAATTAATTTATGTATACCGCAAAAAGTGAAACTTTTATTGTAAAAATCTGTCTGTCTGTTTTCTTCAAAAATATGTATCTACCCAGATAATGTAGACATCTTTTTTATCGTAATGGTGACGTTTAAAAGTGCCTTTTTATGGTTTAATTGTAATAAATGAATTGACTTTGGATATATCAGCTTAAGATTTTAAGATAGAAAAGTGACATCGGCTCCACTTGCCATTAACCAAAAATAGAATAGAATAGAAGATAGAAAAGATTATTGTTTACTTTAATGTCTGCAATGGAAGATTTAGAAAGAACAATGGCAGTCACCCATACATTAATTTAGCTGAGATTAAATGTTTGCAAATTTGTTTGAAAAATATCTTGTATAACTCGGTGTCAACTTCTGAATTAGTTTGTGCAAGAATTTTTGTTCGAGAAGTCCGAGAATAATAGAAATTCAATCATGAACTTTTGTAGGTTATGTCCAGGTCAAGTGAAAATTAAAGAAACCCGAAAGCAATCGAGAGCAATACAAGGCACAATGTGCAAGCGTCTGAGACATGAGCATTTTTGTTTTAAGTAGATTAGTTCCTGACGGAACAGGCTAAAGTCTTAGACCATGCTGTCTAGTAATCAGTTAACCATAGATTTTTTTTTTTTGGTATTTTTCTTTCCGTCCAACGGAAAAGGTAACCATAGATTATACATATAAATATTTTTCTTGAGGGTAATGTGACATGAGTTGTCAAACCAAGTTATATTTTTTTTGACTTGGGATAATAGTCTTTTTGCCAGTCATTAATATTGAAAGTAATTCATTTATTTTTACACTACAATATTTTTACCTCCCTACAAAGAACACTTCCACTTATAAATAAACATTATTGTTAATTCATTTACTCCTTTTTGTTACAATAACAAACTAACACTGATTTTAATACAATAATATTGCACTTACTGTCACTTGGCAGAATAAATACAAAATGGCATCACTAATTGTCAATGAAAAAATCAAATAAATTTTCATTTAAAATATTTTTTTTTATCCGGACTTAACTAGGTAATGTGATACTTTGAAAAAACGTAGAAAAATAATAGAACTCCTTTCGTATATAAGTCACTTTTAGACGCTCAAATTAAAGTCAGCTAAGCTTTCGCCATTGTTCTTTGGAGAAATTCTGAATAAACGTTTTATAGCTATCTACAATAAACTTTTTATGTGTGTTAAAAGGTTTAAAAAATTAATAATTAATCAAAATATATAAAACGCTTTCGTTACTGACTGACTAATAGACAAGGCACAGCCGAAACTACTGGGCGCAGGAAGCTGAAATTTGGCATGTATGTTCCTAGTGGTTTCTCGGGGAGCACTAAGAAAGGATTTTTGGAATTTCCCACGGGACCGGGATTTACGCGGAAAAAATCTCCCACGCGAACGAAATCGCGGGCAACAGCTAGTAAAATGATAAAGTCCTAAAGATTTTAACAGTTGGTGCTACAAGTAGGTAGGCAAATAAGGTGCAACTCTATTTTTAAACTGGTATATGGGTTTGACTATGATTGTTTAATTACAAACAATGCCAACACATAATGGGCTATAAGCGAAGTGAATGCGCATGAGCAATGTTAGTGAAACATTGCCCATGCGCAGGTCCGTACAATGCGGACAGATAATCAGGTGTTACCCGGTACCCTATAAAACGCGGAATGGAAACACCACGGGACTATACTGATACAGGGTGCGACGCGATACTAATTGTATTCAATTGGAAAAGTATCGGCTTGTATTGCGTTTGGATAAATTAAATTAATAAATAACACAAACTTTATCCATTTAAAAGTGTTGTAGTACAACAAGGAAATACATTTTACTCATGTCCTAGTTAATATGTAGAAGTAAATTAACAGGTTTGCTATTAAAGGGTTATGGGACATCTCGTCTGCGCAAAAAATGGGCTGCGGACCAGATGGCCTACTTTTAAAAATGAGCATGGGTACATTCACTCAAACATAGGTAATAAAAGTAAAATAATACAGATATCTACTGATTTTATAACTGCATTGATAGGCTAATAAGAAGTCTGTGATAAGGACTGTGATTCCACCTCCAAGTGTAAGGTTTGTATTCTGTTTATGCTATATGCATTTTTTAGTTTTATGCAAAAAAAAAAAATTGATCATAATATTTTTAAATATCCTGTAGCAAAAACAAAAGCTCTTCGGCAATAAGTAGAGCTTTGTCTTTGCTATGATCTGTATATGCGGTCATATTAAAATAAACCCCACTTTCATGGCTAGAGGCTTTTAAGTGTTTCATTGAAAAATTTGTATCAAATGTATAGTTATGTTATTCATAATAGCTACTAGCTATAAGGAGAGTAATAGTCGCACCATATGATTTCCTTGATTATCTAACACATCAGTAAAACCTATATTGATAGAAAAAAATAAAATATATTTAAGTATTTAGCCATGCCACAAAACATTACATAAAACTTACACCACAGTAAAAAGAATTTTTTTTTCTGACGGCTGCGCCGAAAAGCCAATAAAATGCGAGACAACTACGGACGCTAGTTTTCAACCGAAACTGGTGTTGGTAGTGGGAATGAGTGATTATTAGTCACGTATAAAAAAGTTTTATCAGTGGAAGGTAGGTTTTTGAATTAATCTAATCTATCTAATCTAATCTAGGTTTAATGATCACAAGCGTGACTGCTGAGGAGGAGGTCTCAGGGTCCATTTCCGGTCGGTCAGGCAAAAAGTGCAACTGGGTTTTTCTCTAATAAAGAAATTTACAAACATATAGACGTGAAAAACCTAGTTAGGTTTTTAATCAAAAATTTTTGGTCCCGCCTGTTATGTGGACATATTTGACAGAAGTTACGGGTAGTCTGAAGCCAGAATTTCTAACTCTGGTTTTGCCAACGGGAATCGCGTTATACAGTAGTGGAGTTAAAATAGTGAAAGCCGACCCTAAGATAGATGAGAAAAGGCTAAGCAGCTGATTAAGATATTTAAGCAAAGATTTACTTTAAGCTCTTGCTTATAGGTACTAAAACTTTATAGTAATTGGTCATATCAAAATCTCAAGCAAAATGAATAGCACTTAAAACAATCTCGCTGTATAATATGCTTCTCTTACGGTACATTGTCCTTCGATATCGTGGGTGCTACCGCTCGCCCACGGGCGCGGACGCGGCGCGCGCGCTACACACATACACAGCTCAGGGCTGACGCGGACTTGTAAGGAATTAGGGTGCTATACCAAAAGAATTGGACAATATTTTCGAGATTTTTGTTTGTGTTTGGTTTCGGCGTTCCGTTTAAATCAATCAATAAAGAAAATGAATTTGATGTCCCATTCATTTATTAGAAAATTGTTTTAAGTAAGATTCCGCGAAGTTATTATTTTTATTTTCCTTGTATTATTGTTGAGCATTACTCTCCTCCACATTTATTTTTTAATATTTTAAGAAGAATAAAAACAAATAAATAAAAATAATGATGGTTAGTAAAAGTACAATGAACGAAGCTGGGGGCTGAATATGGAAATTGGCTGGCGACGACCCAAAGCGGTATGGCTTGGGCCGTCACCCAACTGGTTTTGGTCAACCAGTTCTATATATTATTGGAAGAATTTTCTAGTAAATATAAAATATATAGAAAACAGAAAAGAAAATAGGTGTAAACAACTCTAATACTCGACAAAAGTTGGTTCGTTTTTGAATGTTCGTTAAGTTTCGTTAAGTAAAGACGTGCAATATATTTTTGCACGTATGATCAAGGTAAGTGAAAACCCTACGGTGTTACAGTTAGAAGGTGCCTGAGCTTTATCATTTTAATATTATAATGATATTAAACAAACTTTATGCACCGTAACGGTTTTGTGCATTGGATTTATTATTCAATTTTACTTATGAGCTCCTTAAGATTTTTGATTTTGCATACCTATAGATTTTATAGTTTGTTGACTAGTAGCAAGCTGTTTTGATACTTTCATTTTCAATATAACGCTTTTTATGTGTGTAATACGTATTTGATTAATTTTAGTATTCTTATGTACTGGTACCTTGAGGCTAAATAATAATAGCCGCACGGGTCGAACTTCGAGGTTAAGCAACGCTTGCTGAGGTTGGTTTGTGGAGGGGTGAACATCTTAACCTATTGAAGATTCCTTCGTGCCTTGGAAAGTACGGTAAGCCGATGATCCCGGCTGTCATTTACACATCTTTGACAGTCCCGAACCCCGAACAGCTGCTCAATCTCTATCAAGCCCAGGTTCGGTCGTGTATGGAGTACTGCTCTCATCTTTGGGATGGATCTGCTAAATACCAACTGGACGCGCTTGAGTCTATCGAGAAGCGGGCCAAGAGACTCATTGGCAACGATGCACTGGTCGACTCAAAGCTCCAGAGCCTTGAACATCGACGACGAGTTGCAAGTCTATTGGTTTTCTATCGGTTACATTTCGGGGAGTGTGCGATGGAATTATACAGTCTAATTCCGCGAAGCCCGCTCCATCATCGGACTACGAGACAAACGGCGAAGCGCTATCGTTACATGGTGGATATCCCACCCATACGCATGCGTATGGGTTGGATGTCCACCACGTAAAGATGGCGCCTCGATAATCGTTACCTACTTATTTCTTAGGTAATCCTGTCTGTTTTAGCTGAAGTTTCGGTTGCAGAGGTGCGCATGGGCACTTTACGTTGTGAAGAACTGCCCTAATACCCTTGCCAATCATAGTTGTTCACTCTGTGTGGTTTAAGCCTATGACAGCTGGATAGGTTTGCCCCAGAATGTACTTCCGTACCTACCTCTATAACATGTCTCACTATTTGCAACTATTTATTTTTACAAAAATATGCTATACGAATTCAAATAATTAAAATCAAACTCTTTGCGTAGAAATCAATCTTGTTTGCCCAAAACTGACATAGTTTTGCCTATCTTTAACTACCTAGGGATATATTTTTTATATCATACTAACTGTTCGCCGCGATTTCGTTCGCGTCGAAGGTTTTTCCCGCGTAAATTCCGATCTCGTGGGAAATTCAAAAAATCCTTTTTTAGTGCTCCCTTACACACCCCAAGGAACATACATGCCAAATTTCAGTTTCTTGCGCCCAGTAGTTTCGGCTGAACGTTGTCTGTCAGTCAGTCAGTAACGGAAGCGTTTTCTATATTTACTAAGAAAACTTCGAACAAAATAGTTTATTCTGCACAAATAGCAAATTCTACCAGATTTACGCCACATAAGTATGTCTTAGCGTCCTCTTACCATGCAAAGCCGTGTGTGCTTGATACGAATTCATCGTATTTATGAGCAGACAGCTCCTTTGAAATGCTGATTACGACTCAAGGTTGAAATATGAGGCTGCTAAGCATATGGCATATGAAATATTGGAGAACAGTTCACTGTTAGGTTATGTTAAGTGATGTTACTATGTAGGGAAGAAGCACTATTATCGATCATTCATGAAATAACGGTAAAGTATCGATATGATGGAAATAAATTCGAGGATTGAGAACATCACTAAGCATTATCTTTACTATTGTTATAAAGAGGTAATATTTGTTTGTAAGTTTGTATGTTATCTCCGGAACTAATATTTTTCGAAATTTACGCGGATAATGTCGCAGGCGAAGCGGTAATAAATTATATTTGAATATGTTGTTGGAAATATAATTGAAATTTCAATTGTTTTATTGAATACGAAATATACGATACTAAAACGTTCACCAGCATACAATATTAAAGCCAGAAACATAGCGCATATTGTTAATTGATGCAAAATATATCCCAAACCCTGCACACCTGGTCAATCAATAACAAATGCAAACTTTTTGACAATAAATCATTTGAAGTCAAACCATACCACTTCATTTGCACTTTGTTTAACAATAGCTTTGTATAAAGTTTACTTAAGTCTCGTTTACACAAGGCAAGTGAGTGGCGCAAGTCACTCGTACACGGACCACTCGATGGATTATCATAACATTATGAGTAACGGCCCTACCACTGGTTTACGATGCGGACAGCTAACGTGTCGTATGCAAAACTGATTGGGGTATGCGAATAAATTTCTCGAGATAAAGAACTTGCTTGGACATTAGTAGTGGTAAACAAACTCGATGTAGAAAGAAAATAAGGTAGGCGAGCGATGTGTACCGCAGATAAGTGTTGTACTATGCTAAATCGTTATTAACCCAACTAATCTTGATATTTTATTGCTTAGGACATTGCTAACGTTGCGAAAATTATGATTGTTAACAAAGTTTTAGACAAAACATTGTTTGAACGAGGAATGTGTACTTAGTTAAATGTTTGGTGGTTAAATTAATACGCACATATAGGAGACACTCCACTTCAAATTCAATTGCAAGATAGACTAGATACTGACCTAAACGATGCTGCAGGAATTAAACGTCTTGAGATAATTTTAAAGAAAATGGCCAGTTTAATCGTTCTGTTGAAACGGATCTTATATGATTGTCTCAATAAATCAACCTGCAGTATGCAAATAGTCATATCACATTGAAACAATGGCATGTAGAGGACTAACCTTTCGTCACGATAGTGTCGCGCACTGGCAGCATTCGACATTTGACACAATCGAACGGGGCAAAAATGTCAAAAAAAGATAAAATACGCGAAATAATTTTTGTTACCATACGATTTTGTTTTTATTCTTCACATTCCTTTTTCCCTGGTAAATTCATCGTGACTGTGTGCAATTATTTTTTTTGACTACTCTTACTGGGATTTTGTAACGACTCGTTAAATATTACAGGCCGCAGTTCCGAAGAAATCATTCATTATATGCCCAATTTACTTTTCTTTACAATATTTATGAATTTCAATTATTATTAAAATTTTATGTCTAAATATTTATTATTTTATTGGTCTTTATCTTTAGCTATATATTAACAATTACAATTAAACAAAAATAAAATTCATTTCATTCAGGTCTGAGACCCATATAAAATAGAAAAGTTTCACATGAGTCATTGGTCGGCTTACACTATTTATTATACGTATACATGGCAAAAAAAATGAGAAATTGGAATTAAATTTAGTATTATACCAAATAAATATACAAAAATGTCAATAAAATGAAATGAAAAATGTCAGAAACTAAATAAAAACTAAATAAAAAACAATGTCAGATTCCAAAAACCGATTGCCCGAAAACTATTTGACATGTGTTGATATAAATATGTTAGGAATAAGTTCACAAACGTTTACATATGTGAGTGAATGTAACGGGGCAAGGCGATGGCTTGATCATTGTCCGTGCCCAGAATCTGCTCTAAAATCTGTTTGTAGTGTCAGTGTTCCGTATGACGTCATGTGGTCGGATATGAATAAGGTGTCGGACTTGTGATCGAGAGGTCGCAAGTTCGAACCCCACCCATTACACTATTGGCGTGAACCCACTCCAGACACAAGCATATTTAGCTTAGTTGGAGGGGTTAACAAGATTGCTAGTAATGTGAATTCTACCCACATTGCAAGTAATCTTTTTAAAAAAAAAAAAAAACAAAAAAAAAAATTCGATCTTCAAATAATTAGGCCTAAACTGAATGAGCGTGTATCTAGTGTAAATAAAGTTATTTGGGGAGACAAAAGCTCAGAGGCAATTAAAAAAAAAACTGCAACAGGAGAGTTGAATAAAAGACGATAGACAAAGTGGCAAACATGTATAAATCACCATCAGCTTCGCCTTTTTCCAACGATGATGGGGTCGACTTCTAGTTAAACTGGATGCAGCTGGGTATTACAAAGTCCTAGTGCAATTTAGTGATACTAACATAGTATTCAGTTTTATTTACTAACACAATTGTTATTATATTATATATACTTTAGGTTAAGGTATACAACGTGTAACGGAAACCCCATATCAATCCAAAAGGGCTGAAGACAACATCTGGTATGGAGTCTCTATGCCCAGTTTCAGCACAAAATAAGTGACTCAAAGAATTGATACGAAATTATCGGTTTCATATGTTTCTTGAATATAAATCATAACAAACGTGTCACAGCACTACGAGGGTCAATAACTTTCCACGACACTTGCCTATAACACGATAATTCTCTTCAATATTCTTAATTTGAAATTGGTATTCAGTCTCTGGTATCAATGTATTGAAATTTCTAATTAGTTCTACACATGAAGACAGGATTACCAAACCCTTGTCATATCGTTTTTTATCATCCAAAGAAGCTGTGCACTTGGTATGTATATACCCTTTAAATTACACGTTGTATATCTATGGGTCTTTGTAACCCATAAATGATTAAATAAAATAAATTAGTGTAGATCCATTTATCCTCGATCCTTCCTACATAGAGCGTCTGCCTATTTGCCCTTCACAATCCAGTACCTGGGTAACACGTTACCCCTTGGCCAGACCAGTATCTGATTTCTGGCTTCTGGCTACCCGTAATGACTGTCAAAGATGTCCAAACAAGACCACAGGTTTTACGTTATTACCGAAGCACGGGTGTGTCACACCTCTACAACGTGTAACGGAAACCACATATCTACCCAAAAGAACTGAAGACAACATCTGGTATGGAGTCTCTATGCAAAGTTTCAGCTCAAAATAAGTGACTCACAAAATTTACACCAAATTATTGGTTTCATATGTTTCTTGAATACCAGTAATAACAAACGTGTCACAGCACTATGAGGGTCATCACTTTCCACGTCACTTGCCAATGAAACGATAATTCTCTTCGTTCTTCTTAATTTGAAAAATTCGGTCTCTGGTATCAATGTATTGAAATTTCTAATATGCTCCACACATGTAGACATAGAATTAGAAAACCCTTGCCATATCGTTTGTTATTATCCAAAGAAGCCATGCACTTGGTATGTATATACCCTTTAAATTACACGTTGTATATTTCAAACTCCGGGCTACTACTCAAAAATTTCTAATAGAAAAATCCAATAGTACTTTTTGCTCTACGCGGGAATCGAACCCAAAACCTCATGCTCTACAGTCGCACTTGCAACCACTTGATCAACGAGGTAGTCAAATATGTATAAATAATGAAACAAATAAACATCAACACACTACTAAAATAACACCAACCGTGAACAGAGTGTCGGACACAAGTCCAGACACAATCGAACACACATCGTGTGTCCACAGTGTCGGCCGTGATTTGTGGACACCGCTGTATCAACATCAACACCGCTCGTTTGCGCAGATTGTTATTTACGCGCACTTAGGGCCTGTTCACACCCGCGCCATAATGAAGGAATGTGCACGTAATTTCAAATAGTTTTAGTTGGTATTAGACTGCACTTCAATAGCATTCTTGGAAAGCCACTTTATTGAGCATCCTCACTTATGCTGTGGGAATTTTCCAGCTGTCCTGATTTAGATACCAACTGGTCTCTCTCTTAGTTAGATAGATGGATTAGGATTGATTGGATTGCATTTGTCACTAAAAGGGTTTTAGCAGTTGATTTATAGGTTTGCTAAAATAGGTATATATAGTTATTGATATCGGAACCGTTATTGTAAGTCGTGGGTTCAAATCCAATTTTTTGTGTGTGGCATCTCGTTGGTCAACCTCTGAGGTTGTCGGCTGCTTAACCGGACTTGCTTGTGGTTGCCTTTATTTATATATTAATTTAAGCTTCCAGCTAATGGGTTCAAAGCCATATTGATTTTTATAATTAACCTCTAAAGGACCGCCATTATTTACGTCATCTTGTGTGCCAGCGGGGCTCAAATTTGTGTGCCAGCGGGGCTCAACTAATACTTGTTTACTGGCACGTTTTTGTGCCGCTGGGGCTCTAGAATATCATGACCATTGCTTTCAAAAGCAGTGAAGGAAAACATTGTGGGGAAAGATCAGACATGTTTAGGTCCAAAAAATCCAAGTCATGTGATATCCACCAAACCGCAATGCGCCCGCGTGGTGGACTACGGCCCCGTCTCTCTCATAGACGAGGCCTATGTTTTAGCAGTGGGATAGTTGTAAATTGGTGATATTAGAATTGCATCAGAATATACCGAACACCCCTGCTACAATCCTTATTTACTCTTTTAGGTTATATAACTAACAAATGCGAATGTTTAAATGTACCGGATGGACATTTATTATTCAATCATGCTAAAATGGTCGAAAGGATATTTTTGAAAAGCACAGATAAATAAATTTAATTAGGAAATAGCATATGGTATATACTTTTAATCCCGGGAAAATTTACGTTTCCCGTTCGATAAATTAATCAAAAATTTCCACGACAGCAAAGACTCTGGTGACAGTTATGAAATTATAACAAAATAAACGCTTTAAGTTACTTACGCATCGTATAGAGATTGAAATTGCGAATATACGGCTCAAATATTTACAACATATTCGACAAATCTAGCTGATTACAAAACCGATCCCTTGAGAAAAATGCAGGGTGCATATAACAGGAGACTCCTTTGTACTCCAGTCGCCCCCTTTCTTTTGAAGACGCTATTTAGACCACCTGTGGTGTGCAGCTATTTTGAATATTTTTCACGCATGCACGATACGCGGTATTTTTGGCATACCATTTTTCTTTGTATATCTTAATAGCTTTGGTGATCAATCACTACCATGTTTTTATGATTGTCAACTCCATATGTGTTTGGAGTTTTACTGACTAGTATACAGGGTTAATTTTAAAACACCGGAAATCTCTTAGGACTATGTTACTAACATCATAATCAACAACTTTTGTTTTATGACTTTTAAAAATTCGTCATATTTTAGTTCACCAGATTTTCATACAAAAATAAACATAAATTTAAATTGAACGCCCTAAATGTTACGAAGTCTATGCGAAGCAAAAGAAAGTGAATTATACTATCGCGTTCTTTTGCTTCGCATAGACTTCGTAACATCTAGGGCGTTAAATAAAAAATAAAAAAAATTGTATTACAATCTAGTGAACTAAAATATGACGAATTTTTAAAAGTCATAGAACTAAAGCTGTTGATTATGATGTTAGTAACATAGTCCTGAGAGGTTTCCGGTGTTTTACAATTAACCCTGTATAGTACGACATGTCTTAATTAATTGAAAGCATCATCACCACTGCCTTCATAATGATGAAGGAAAATATCGTAACAAAACCGGTAAGTCCTAGGACCGAAAATTAGGAGATATGTGACATACACCAGGTCTCACTGGGCCCACATGGTGGAATACGGCCTATTACCTCTCATAGACGAGGCCTGTATTCCTGCAGTAGAATCGTTGTTATATTAGACAAGTATCCGAACAGATGAAGGAGACTGGACCTTAAAGCACAGGGTATCCTAGTGTGGAGTTAAGTGCAAAACAATTGAATCATGTAAATCTTTTATGAAGTAAGTGTTATATATATATTATACAGGACACGTTTGCTACAATACTTACAAACTTTTTTAGCTTAATCTATACAACGTGTAACGGAAACCCCACATCTATCCAAAAGGACTGAAGACAACATCTGGTATGGAGTCTCTATGCAAAGTTTCAGCTCAAAATAAGTGACTCACAGAATTGACCCCAAATGATTGGTTTCATATGTTTCTTGAATACCAATAATAACAAACGTGTCACAGCACTATGAGGGTCATAACTTTCCACGTCACTTGCCAATACAACGATAATTCTCTTCGTTCTTCTTAATTTGAAAAATTCTGTCTCTGGTACAATGTATTGAAATTTCTAATAAGTTCCACACATGTAGACATAGGATTACAAAACTCTTGCCATATCGTTTGTTATCATCCAAAGAAGCCGTGCACTCGGTATGTATATACCCTTTAAATTACATGTTTTATATAAATGTTTCGGATGGATGTTTGTAAGTACATCCACCCTCACTGGGCCCGCGTAGTGGATTATCTAAGGCCGTGTGTCCAGGGCCTGTATCGCAGCAGTTGGCACATTTTAAGCTATTTATTTATAGTTTTCTGAGCTCACAATTGGGCACACATACAAAAGTACGTGATGCCTTTCACATAAACATTTTCGCTGTTATTTTACCTTACATCAGAACAAGGGCTTTCAATCTCGATGCATTAGTGAGTCCCGGGAAAAAAAAAACGAGACTAGGTGTGGTCTCGAAATTCCCGGGAAAAACGAGACTTTCGAGACTATTTCAAAACTAGGTTTCTTATTTATAAGCTATGCAATTAGAGAGTCAAATCAAGATATTTTAATCAAGTAGTTACTTTCTTAAACAAATGCCAAAAAAACCATTTTCTAGTTTTTTTTTTTAGTGGGCACGTAAAAAACAACGGGCATTTTACCCTAATTTTGTTACAAAAGTAACCCGCATTAGAAAAAGCTGTTTCTGCTTGTACGCTAGAGGGATACTGCTTAGTACCACTTCGCGCTTTCACAATGAAAAGGGATAGAACCTATCTGGCGTATCGACGTCACCATTTTGTTTTTTTTTAATCGCGGTGTATGATGAAAGTGTGGTATGTATGGCTATAGGAACAAAAAATGTCCAGTAACACGGTACACCAAAGTGTCACGTAAACGTTTGAAGGTAAACATCGACCATATAACTTCAACGAAAATCATTAAAAATAGACTCATTACGCGTCCATATACTTATTAGTATTTAGCTTATTAGTCTAGCAGTACGACAAAACCGCTACTATAATTAATTATTTGCCTACTAAATCGCATCGCATCACAATAAAACGCATGTCAAAAAACCCACACGCGCGTGTTGACTGTCTTTCATCCCACCGTATTATAAAATGAACAATAAGTGTTTTGGTATGTACATGTCTTTCTTTGGTACATGGATTAGACTCGGCATCAAGAACCCCCATCCGACCTCCTGCTGAACTTGTAGATTATGTAGTAAAGTAGTATTTATGATACGTGTTAGATATATTATAAATCTTTTAAAATGTCTCATCTTAGTATTAATATTCACTTATGTTTGATATCATACTTACAGTTATAAATAAATGTTAACGTTAATGACATACTTTGTGCCTTTTGTTTAACTACTGCTTAAAAACGTTTTCAAGCTAAGTAACATGTCACATGATCCGCCACGCGACATGTCAACTGCGTTTCATTGCGATGCAATTTAGTGGATAAATAATTATTTGTAGTAGTATTCTCGTGCTCCTAGTAGCGTGTAATGTACCTACTCTCTTTCAATAAACATTAGTAATCATAATCAACCTGGGAACGATTATTTAGATACAATCTGATGCTTATAGACACGTAATAAGTCTACTTTTAATGATTCTCGTTGTAGTCATATGTCGATGTTTACCTTCAAATATCTCGGTAATGTGACATTTTGGGGTAGCATGTTACTGATATTGTTTGTTTCTAAAAAAAAAACAAAATGGTGGTGGGTCGACATGCCAATCTTCATACAAAGAAGTTCAAACCCCTTTCAATTTAATCAGAATAGTTCTATAATTCAATCTTTATAGCTATCATAATTATGTGTTAACAAGATCTTAATTTAAGTAGTAGCTCACATGGACCCTTTCGGGCACAGCAATTTACATTTATAATATGTAGACAAAATCTGTGTTATTTGTCAATAAGGTTATTCAGCCTCCACAGATAATACTAAGCTTTACTCTATGCTCGGCCGTGCTACCATTGCCATATCCATAATAACAATAATCAAAATTTACTGTTGGTTTAATAAATTATTTAATACAGTTTTTATATTACTGAAGTCTCAAAAGTCTCGTTATTCCCGTGACCGAAGATGTTAGTCTCGAGTCTCGAAAATACTAAAAAATCGTCGAGACTCTCGAAATTTTCGAGACCGAGATTCCCGGGATGAAAGCCCTAATCAGAACTATACAATGGACCTTATAATCTTTTCTACTTAGATTGTCTACACGTAAATACTAAGTTAAGTACCATTAGGTAGGTACGTACTACAATCAGCATGTATTTAACAGAATTGCATAGCGTCTGCTCCATATTAAGCGAGTCGCGATAGTGGTCCGACCTTGATTCCTTGTTAAGGAGTTGCGCAGAAGTGGCATGAGCCTAAGTAATGGCGATATTGTCGCTGTCAAAATAGCTGTGGACTTAGAATTGCGATATAGAACATATGCTAATGTGTAAGCCGGGTTTATATCTATTTACTATAGCAGTCGCGCGGGGATTCGCTCCCGTAGGCTTTATCACGTTTAAAACATAACCCTTCTTTTTTGCAGTTGGGTAAAAAGTATCACATAACATTCCTCTAGCTTCAAGCTTTTCAAATACCTAATTTCATCCAAACCCACCCGGAACTTTCAAAGATTAGCGCATTCAAATAAACAATCTTTATTATCTATAATATTACTACAGATGTTATTTTTACAAAAAAATTGAGCTAGAGTGGTGAGACTTTTTGAAAATCCTTAATCTGAAATACATAATGTTATGAATTTATGGAAATCACGTATAGCTTCTCTCATCTATTATGTAAACAACTCATCATGGTAAGTGAAGCTAAAACGACGAGAACTGCACCACTTTTCTGCAAACATCATCACATGATATCTGAGATGTGATGTGAAGTTAGTTGTCTCAATCTCCAGATGCAAGAGGGATGACAGTACACTATACTCTTACTTTAACTAACAGAACAAACAAAAGCTTGTTGTTCCTAAAACTAGGCTCGAAAAAGGTAGTGCTACATGCTAATGTATAAACTTCCTATCCACATCCGAGAATTAATCCTTAGCAAATTAAAATAATTCGTAAAGTGAATTTTTTTTATACAGCATGTAACAAAAACCATGTCCAATCCTTAAGAGTATTATTCAGCATCGCACTGCGTACACATATACGTAGCCATTTAATGGATTTGAGATTATTATTTTTCCACAGTGAATATAATTAAAGGACATGTTAGGTTTTTCTATGGAGGCTGGGATTTTATTCGAAACTGCTGTGAACAGGGAAGAGATTATGTTTTTGTGAAAGTACATAAATTAAGGATACTTCGTATATATTTTTTATTTTTTTTAAAAGCACCCTTTCGTAGTTATTGTATTTTTAAATAATTATAATTAAAAAGTTAAATTGCAACCCACATTTATTATTTATTTTGGCAACATTGTTCTGTTAGATGTCATTGTTGTCATCGTGAGCGTCAAATCAAGTGTCAAATTCAATTCAATATTCAACGGACACAAGTGATTTGAATTTGTTTGCGAGTGTTTTTGTTATTTTTGTCTTGTTAAGTTTCTTCTTATAAGTTTATCTTTATTTGACCTGGCTTATAATTTGGATTCTTTGATACTGCACACGATTTGAAAACTCGACGACCGGCGATACTGACGACCCTGATTTTTCCCTCGGACTTGGATTTTGCACACGATTAACATCCATTTATCGCTGCTGTGTAAGGTTAGTATCTATTTTGTACGAATTCTAACAAACGATCAAGTCGCAGACATGGACTATAAACAAGTACTTCATAAGGTCTGTTGTGTTCAGATCTGCCTTTTAAAACAATGAATTTGATTACCTACCGTAGACCAACTGAAACCACACTAAGTAATGTTTTTATCTTTCAGGTAATCCTCACCATCATGCCTCGCTGCATTAATTGCTGGATTGCTATTCCAATTACACAACAATATCAGTACAATGCAACCCATATGGATCAAGATCCATATGGGTTGCATTGTACTGATATTGTTGTAATAATTTCAAGAAATTATCTCTGTATTAGAAGAATGGATTGCCAGACAGGTATGTAGCTAAAAATCTGCATACACATAATTTTAAAACTAGACTCCATGTTATCTACTCATCAGTTTAATAATACTGATTTTTATTTGCCAATTATAGTGTATTTACTATTGATTTTTACACATTTGTGCAAGCAATTGTCTTCTTGGTTTTTGGCAGTATCATATCATAGTAATTATAAACATCATTAACTTAAAAAAGAGCATATTCTGGTATAAATTAAAATACGACGTTTTTCTTGTTTTAGGTAATTGATGAAGACCACCTTTGTCAAGAATGTGTTAGCCTATTAATTCATGAATCAAATAACAGGAATGAAGGCAATATAGGTGGACGTCAATTTGGCCATGATGCAGTATGTGTATGTTGTGGCATATCCATTTCCAGAAGAACTGGGAGGCGCTCTCGTCAATTAAATTATGGTGATGCTGAATGGATTTATTTTGCAAATATAATCAGCCCGCTTGAAGTAAGTGTACCTGCTTGTTGTATACATTATTCCTACTTTATTGACTTTAATTAGTTTAAAAAAAATGTATACCATAATAATATCAACTTATTTCAGCAATTCAAGCTTAACTTGACCAGCTTCTGTACTTGTACTCACTTTTTCTGTTTGTATAAATATTCCCCACATTAGAATTACTAAAACTAATTGTAACTTCAATTGCAGATGCCGTCTAACGCCCGGGTATGTAATGCTTGTTGGTTAAGAGCTCATCGGCAACCACCACCACCTGCAGAAAGTGGATCTGGATTATCCGTAATGAGTACTGCCAGCACCGAAAATGAGGATATTCTGCAAGAACCAAATCCAATCATCAGTGGATCCAGCTCTGTTGCGGAGCCTCCCAGTTCTGCCAGTACAGACATTGAAAATGTTCTCCGAGAACCAGTTATGAGCATTACATTAGATGGTTATAGTCGCACTCCAGATACCACTACTCATTGTTTTGTTCCGGATTGTGTGAATCGCGAAAGGAAACGTGTGCCATTGTATTTAAAGAAAAATATTCTAAAACATCAAAAACTGTACATCACTCAAAATGCTCGGGTGTGTGAAGAACATTTAAGCGTATACAATTGGGACTTTCTTGCTGAATTTGAATTTGTAACTGAATTCAACCCAGGGCATATTACTAAAATGCTTGACTTATTAAGGAGGGATGTAAATAACACCATAGACTTTGAAAATGTTGAACACATGAGTAATATTACTTGTCGATACTGGACAGGCTTGACTGTTTTGAACTTTCTGGCAATATTAACTTGTATACCTCAATTGTCCAATATATGTAAAAAACCTAAAACAGCACTTGGTATGTATATAATAAAAATAAGGACTGGGGAACCTTTTCGACGCATTGCATCTTTGTTTCGTTTATCAACTTATACAGTCTGCCAGTATGTAAAGAAGGCCCGTGGCTGCTTATTGGATTCATATGTTCCATTACATTTGGGCATTAATAATATTCCAAGGGCCAGCTTGTCCAGTAGAAATCTTTTGATTCCACAGGGTCTTTTTGGCACACAGGAAAGTAATCCTATAGTAATCTTTGATGGCACATATATATATTTGCAAAAGTCGTCTAACTACCTATTCCAAAAAAAAACCTACAGCTTACATAAATACGCCAATCTATTGAAACCTTTTATAATGGCAACCACAGATGGGTTTATTTTAGATGTTTATGGTCCGTATGCTGCTACAACATCTGATGCCCAGATAATGAACCAGCTTTTTGCACCCAGTGGTGCTCTCAGAAATTATTTTAGAGAAAATGATGTGTTTTTGCTAGATAGAGGGTTTCGGGATGCTATAGGACTACTTACCTCATTAGGATTCTCAGTACACAAGCCAGAGACTCTAGATGTAGGTGAAACACAATTGTCCACAATAAAAGCAAACAAATCTCGGCTTGTAACCTTGTGCAGATGGGTAATTGAAGTAGTGAATGGTCGGTTTAAACGTGATTTCAAAATGTTCAGGAATAAATATTTTAATGTAGCATCAAGAAACTTGATGAGTGATTTTAGAATTTGCGCAGCAATATTGAACAATTTCCATCCGCTTATAACCGACCGTTCTGATGCTCAAGCAATCTTAGACAGAGCAATGCAAAGAGTAAACTTGCCGAACTATTTAGGTGATTATGTGCTTGAGCATCAATTAAATAGACGCCGAGCCAGTTTCATAAGAATAGACAATGCCCAATTACCACAAATAAATATGTTCCCTGTAATGGAAATGTCAGACTTGATTTTGTTCAGTCTTGGAATTTACCAAATAAAGCAAGCTAGATCATATTACGGGGAGCATATTCGTGCAAATGGGACATTTTTGGTTGAAATAAGTGAAAGCTTAGAAATCACAAATGTTCCAGGCATAATGTCATCACATGAGACAGTATTGCTTAGAGGCAGGATCAGATCAAGACATCAAAGCAATAAAGTATATTATACTTATGTTTTAATAAAATTAATAGAGTCAAATAATTGGGAGGAGAGAATTCCTGAATATTACTGCAGCTGTATAGTAGGGAAGCGAACTGTCGGAAGCTGTGCTCATGTGATGACGATCATATGGTATCTTGGGTGGGCTCGGCATCAAAACAACATATTACCGCCTGCACAGTTTCTTGATGATGTAATTGTTAGGGAAGATGTAGAAAATGAAGAAGTAGAATAAATATAAGTGAACACATTATTCTTTTATTTCTCTACCTAATACACATGTTCACCTATTCCGACCTGCTGGAGTGACTATTTACAAAAGGGTAACAGATCTAATCTAGTCTGACTGGTTTACTGACCCACCGTGGAAGAGACGCATAACCTTCAGTAGTCATTCTGTAGTTTACCGACTTCTTGGTCATAATGTCCCAAATTGTAGGAGAAAAAGATCTTTATATCTTATATGATTTATTATCCTTATCATAAATCATTTATTCTAAGGGAAAAGTACGAAATCAACGCAGGCTAAGAGCTAGTTGTTAATAATAGCGCTTCTGCGTTAACACAGTCGCTAACAGTAAATAAAATGAATTCAGCCCATTAGGTACTGTCCCATTGCTGGGCATGGGTCTCTTCTCAGAATGAGAAGGGCGAGGCCGTAGTCCAACACGCTGGCCTGGTGCAGGTTGATGGACTACACTCCATCCATCAACTTACAATGGCGATTTTGACATACATAGCATTTCTGCCTACCCCATGGCCAGAATCTAGTCTTGTAAGTAAACAAACAACTGTCAATGTGTCAAGTGTTGCAACCATTGACACAGGTAATGTTTTCAAAGGCGGCAAAGGAATCAGTGTCATACATCCAAATCATGGAGATTATACGGTGGTTTTAGTATAAAACCATTTAATAATGTTTTTGTATAACACAAAGGCGTATAATATGCTTTAAAATAATATTAAACAGCTTTTTCTTTGTTTTAATGTGCCAAAATAATTTATTACGATAAAAAATATCTAGGTTTAAAATATTTATTTATTAAATAATGGTGCTTTTATTTTTTTTTGTTTTTGTAAGGCCATCCTGGATAATTTTCCCTACCAGAAAAACCGCACATGATAGTTGTTCAAGAACAAAATTATTTTAAGCCCATTTCCTAACATGTCCTTTAAATAAAAAATGAAAACTGATCAAAGGCAACACTGATCGCTCGACGTTCACCTACAGTTTTGTGTCAAAGAAGCCGCCTGAGCAGGTGGAGTGTTGTCAACTTATGAAAATTTGCCATATTCAGTGTTAAATTTCGCATGGATTATAAAAATAAAAAATCAATAACTTTTGGTTTTTATGAGTTACATTTTTAATTTTTTTTTCTAGTACGTATGTTGAACCAGGAATACGCCTTTATTGGATCGGACAGGGTTTTTGTTACATATTGTATATCGATCCCCAACCAAGAGCTTGGTAATGTGCTATTACGATATCAGGATAGAAACATAGCCCTCCTTCTTTGCAGCCGCGTAAAAGTAGTCTATAACTTTCCTCAAGCTTTGAGTTACTTCTGAGACATATCCACCCAGTGCTTTCGAAGATTAGTGTGTTTAAACAAACAAAATGTTACGCTTTATAATATTAGTAGGTATAGATATTCCCGCAACCGAGATCTTCTAACAAGATACCGCGGACCCGGAACGCAAGGGCAGCTGAAGGAACAGAGTGGGTTTTTAGTCAGTAGAAGTCTGACACACCTTTTCGCTCCACTGAGAGCGGGAGAAGTCATTCGATGATTTTCACACCCAAAAAGAGTATAGATTAGGGTTGGTTGTACGCGTCTCATTCTTATACTTTTCTATTAATTATAATATCAGTAGCTACCTCTTTTTACCCGACTGCAGTGAAGCAAGGAGGAGGGTTATGTATTTATCACGTATGTATGTCCGTTCCTTTGTTCCCTCTTAACTATTAAACCAGTGAACGGATTTGGATAAATGAGATGTCGTTATATTTGTCTTGATGGCGCGAGTGTCATAAGATAGATTAAAATAAAACTAAATCACCACAACGACAATCGAGCGCCATATTGTCTAAAATAAAAATTCAAAAATCGACAAACTATGTCAAATGGGATATATCATTAAACAGATCTTTAAAAATGATATCGAGGTTTCTTTTACCATTTTTCATTTTGAGCAATCGTTCTGGAAATATTACGTTCTATAACGGAATTAAATACTAAAAAGCTGAAAAAAAAAACTTATTTAAAAAATCTAAAAAACCAGAATGCTCCCTGGGTCCCGCCTGCTTGTCACTTTTTAAAATAAAAATGTGCTTGTTTCTTCCATTTCAGGTGAGCAGTCGGGTTTTTTAGATTTTTTAAATAAGTTTTCACATAATATTTTACTTAGTGATAGACAACACAGATGTACATAAAACACGGCCTTACCCGCATATATGCATATAGGTTAGTATTATTTGTGTACATGCCAAATCAACCTGTCCACAGTCTGCTATGAGTTAGTGAGTGGGCCAATGTCTAAATTATGGTTTCTCTATGCATATGTGTGTCCCGGAGAAAACGCACTCGTTAGCTGAAAGTCACAATTGATTGATGTTTGGGACTTAATGTATGCAGTTCCGTTGCGGTATTGGTATGCATGGGTTTTTATGTTATGCTTGGTTGTACTGGTCTGGTTAGGCTGTGGTTTAGGAGAAATTGAATGCTCTGTGGTAGTGAGAAAGTTTTTGGAAGTTTTGGACGGTGTGAAGTGATTTGAATCTAGAAATTCTTTGATAATATGAGTAAGATGTACTTTTTTGTATGGCTCATATTTTATAGATTTAATGTGTCGAAATCTGTTTGGTTTTGATGAATTTATTGTTCTTTACTTTATATTTCTGTTTTATTTATGTTGCAAATTGGTTGTATCGAAGTAAAAATACCCTACTAATATTAATATTCTAAATGCGATAATATCTCTGTCTGTCTGTCTGATACACTTTCACCACTAAAATAATAAACCAATTTTAATGAACTTTGGTACATAGGTAGATTAGTCGTCGTAGGTCATAATCTACATTTTTCGTTGAAAAAACTTTTCACGCAGAGCCGCGGATAGACGCTACTTTAATATTTGTGGAACTTAGCATGTTAAGAGCTCGATAACTCTTATCTAATGATCTTAGTTTTAGTAATGATTTAATTATCTTTGTTTCAGGAAACAAGAAGAGAGAACAAAAAGTCACATCAACATAAGATTTTAAACACGCAGGCAGGCATAGCACACAAGCACATACGTACATACCTCATCAATTACAAAGTAAACAATGACAGTTAATAACGTCAATTGCCGTTGGAAGCACGTCGTGATAACACGTCGAGTGTTGGTTTAGCTCGCGTACTGCACCGCATTCTGGCTCCCTGTTGGTTCAACTACTGTTGTGTTGTGAGTTGATGACGAATCCTGTCGCTGTTTTCTTAAGCGGACTTACATGTATCATTAGATGTGAGGTGGATAAGTGTACTGAATTGAATTGAAAAACATTTATTCGGACGGTGACACACACAACAATATACAACGGGGAACGGAAACCCCATATCTATCAGAAAGGGCTAAAGACAACATCTGGTATGGAGTCTCTATGCACAGTTTCAGCACAAAATAACTGACTCAAAGAATTCATACCAAATTATTGGTTTCATATATTTCTTGAATACCTACCAATCATAACAAACGTGTCACAGCACTACGAGGGTCATAACTTTCTACGTCACTTGCCAATAAAACGATAATTCTCTTCGTTCTTCTTAATTTGAAAAATTCGGTCTCTGATATCAATGTATTGAAATTTCTAATAAGTTCCACACATGTACACATAGGATTAGAAAACCCTTGCCATGTCGTTTATTATCATCCAAAGAAGCCGTGCACTTGGTATGTATATACCCTTTAAATTACACAATACAAAATTACAAACATTATCAAAACAGGATAAAAATAATCGTTGAGCATGTCCACACCGAATGGGACACCAACTCAGTATTTGCTGTGACACACGGACGAGGGCAAGTAAATTAAATAAATGTTAAAGAGTGTGTAGTATTTTAAATACATAAATAATATTGAACAATGCAATATCGTGTGCGCAAAGACAAAACACGTTTGATCGTACAAAAGGCGCGTTAATTGCCTTGTATCGAGCTGCCCGCTAAGTTATCATTATTACACAACACCCTTTGTAGTTTTTAAGTCCTCATTTCATTCTGTTATGGTGTACAATAAAGAGTACGTATATCTATCTATCTTTCTTCCTTATTTACCCATCAAAGTAAAACCTTATCTTAAAACCTCCATTACTTATCACAAGACCAGAATATGCAAATCAATTCAGCCTGTTCGCTATAAATAACAAAGTTTTGATTAGAAATCCCTTTATATCAGCATGTATATTCATATGTACATTCATTACGTGTATCTGATGTTTGCGAACGAGATACATGTATATTGATGTGCAGCGGTAGTTTCTGTGAAAGTTGTGGATCATTTTAATAATATCTTTTGCAGTAACTGTACCTGGTTGGCTTTGGTTTTTGTTTTGATTAGTGACTATTTGTGTCACTACCTTGATTGTAGAGTTTAGTCATTTAATAAATATAACTGATAAGCAACAAGATATGGAGCGTTACGAAATATTTTCTTTAATTCAATGAAAGGCTCATAGGTGACAAGGTTTTGGCAGGCAAGCTTCACAGCCTGGCTCACCGGCGAAACGTTGCTTGCCTGTCTATCTTTGACAGGCCTGTTGGTCTAGTAGTCAGTGGCCCTGACTGCTATGCGTGAGGTCGTAGGTTCGATTCCCACCCAGGACAAATGTTTGTGTGATGAGCATGATCATTTGTTCTTTGTCTGGGTGTAATTTATCTATAATATGTATGTATTTAGAAACATGTACGTATGTTTATCAGTTGTCTAGTACTCATAGCACAAGCTCTGCTTAGTTTGGGACTAGATGGCATTGTGTGAAAGTTGTGGAATATTATTATTATATTATTATATATTATTATTATCTTCTACGGATTATACTTCGGAGAGTGTGCGCAGGAGCTCCATGACCTAATCCCTTCGTCCCCCTTTTACTACCGGTCTACCAGACGTACCGCAGGATACCATCCACACTTGGTCGATATACCGTCTTGTCGTACTAAGCGCTTTTCTTCAACTTTAATTGTGCGCACAGCCAAGGTGTGGAACTCTCTGCCGGCTTCTGTGTTCCCGGCCACATATGACCCGTCAGCCTTTAAGGCAAGAGTGAATAGGTATTTTCTGGGCTCGCTCGTTCGATCGTAGACCTCATCTTACGATCGAGGTCCAAAGCGGGCTCATTAGTAATAAAAAAAAAGTAGTCCAATGTGATTCTATTATTAATCATTATCATCTGTTTTGGTTGGTTTTGAGTCTAATCGGATACAGCTGAGTATTAATAAAATCCATACTAATATTATAAATGTGAAAGTAACTCTGTCTGTCTGTGTGTTACCTTTCACGCATAAACCACTGAACCGATTTAGATCAAATTTGGCAGGGGAATATTTTAGGACACTGGGAAGGACATAGAATAGTTTTTATCTCGAAATTCCCACGGGGTCGGGATTTACGCGGGAAAAACCTCCCACGCGAACGAAGTCGAAGGCAAAAGCTAGTAAATTATATAGTACAAATATATATATATATATGTTATATAGTATTATATAGTATAAATATAATAATGAAATTGAAAATGTATGAACCAAATATGTCTCAAATAAAAAGATTTTATTTTTATTTTATTTTTATTTTTTTATTAGTGTTTTACATGGAGTGAATGCCTATCTGCCCTCCACCACCCAGTAGCTGGGTAACACGATACCCCTTGGCTAAATCAGTGTCAGAATTACTCGCTTCTGACTACCTGTAACGACTGCCAATGATGTCTAAATGACAGCCGGGACCAAGGGCTTAACGTGCTTTACGAGGCATGAGGGTATCACCACGCCAACTTCCAAACTCCGGGCTACTACTGAGTAATTATTTACAGAAAAACCCAATTGTACTTTTTGCCCGACGCGGGAATGGAACCCGAGACCTCGTGCTCAGCAGTCGGGCTTACGACCTCTCAGCTACACTCACTGTTACTAGTCATATTTTTTTTTTGTATTGTAAATAGATTCGCGTTTTACCACTATCTCACCTGATGGTAAGTGATGATGTGCTCGAAGATGAAGCACGCTTACCTAAAAGTAACCTATTCACTCTTGACTTAAAGACTCCTAGGTTGTAGCTGTCGGGAAACACATACTCCACACAAACACATACTACACTCCGGCAGGGAACTCCACTCCTTATTAGCCGTACGCGCAATGAAGGTATTCCCAAAACGTTTTGTGCGTATGGGTGGGATGTCCACCATGTAACGATGGCGCTTCGCCGTTTGTCTCGTAGTCCGATGATGGAACGGGCTTGGCGGAATTAGATTGTGTAATTCCATCGCACATTCTCCGAAATGTAACCGATAGAAAACCGATAGACTTGTAACTGGTCGTCGATGTTCAAGGCTCTGGAGCTTTGACTCGACCAGTGCTTCGTTGCCAATGAGTCTCTTGGCCCGCTTCTCGATAGACTCGACTTACTCAATTTAAACAATTATGGATCTTGTAGTTATGTGTTAATAATATATGTAGATTGGTTCTAGATAGTGCGACTTAGGGAAGACCTCATTACAGTATGCTCAGGGATATGCCGTAATAAGCGTTGCACAGAGGAGGTTCCGGAGTGGTCTTCCGTCCCTTCTATGTGCTGATGGAGATCAACAGTACTCCGTGATCTTTCACCTTTTGAAGCCTATTTCCCCCACAAAAATGGTTTCTTCTAGGCCAGCAAATTCCATGATTGACCAAATTATCATTTGCCATCATTTTATAAACGCACACGCTAGCTTTATAAATAAAAGTTTATTCATGTCATTCACAGTCGAATGTTATTCCAGATTCATTGCTCTATATATTAAAAAAAATGTCTGCTTAACAACGTAGAACACGCAATGAAAACGGTTGCAAAGTAATCAAACCGAAAACATGTGCGATCGATGACATACATAGTACTCGTACATTTTTTATTAACACGCGATTTGGCTGCTGTACTTGACTCAAAAAGTCATACTTAAATTTAAATAAATGAATTAATACCAAAAATAGTCATCAATACATGAACTTTATGAGTCGTGCGAAAGGAAGGATGATAATAAAATTGAACGTTATGTTTAATACACGAATCCAGTTAACAATATCCTGTTATAAATGTTAATTTACAAAACTATGAAAAGCACTTCGACGTTTAGTTATTTTTATCCTGAATGTGTGTCAACGGACGAAGACTTGATGTGACTTTTTGTTAAATGATCTTTATTTTGCAAATTGGTTATTAAATAAGACTTTTACACGTTATTTTTTTTGGAAATTTAAACTAGATGAGGCAGATGTTTCTTAACTGACTACTCTGAGAAGAAACACCGAAACAAACTCAGGGGTCCGTCTCTTTTAAAGTCCATACAATATATACTGGTTAAAAATATATGGGAACCTTGTAGGTTACCATCTGAGGCGACCTTTTGAGGAAAAATGCTCACAGATTTGAGTGGGCCTGTCCACACAGTGCAAGCATTTGTCTGATAACTTATAGCTCCACTTAAAACAATTAGGCACTTTTTTAGGGTTCCGTAGCCGAATGGCAAAAAGCGGAACCCTTATAGTTTCGATATGTCTGTCCGTCTGTCTGTCTGTCTGTCCGTCCCTCCGTATGTCACAGCCATTTTATTCCGAAACCATTAAGACTATAGATGTGAAATTTAATGAGTATATGTATTCCGTGAACCGCTTTCCGATTTTAAGAAAAAAATAATAATATTTAAGTCCCCATACATGGAACTAGAACTGAAAATATTTTTTTTCATGAAACCTATGCGTGTGTAGTATCTATAGACAGGTCTTTAAAAATGATATAAGGGTTTCTAAAACCACTTTTTCATAAAGTCAATCGTTTAAAAGATATAAGCTTCCAAAGTGGTGAAATGTGTCCCCCCCATCTAACTTCTACATATAATTATGGAGTGAAAAATCTAAAAAAATATATGCTATAGATCTTATGTAATCTTTCAACTAAAATTGGTTTGAATGAGATCAGGTCTGCAGCTTTTGAGATACAGCATAATTTCTAAAACCGCAAATATAACTTTGTAATTCATACAAACACTATGAAAAACAAAGTTATTTAGCGTAGTTGTAAAAATGTAAAAAAGCTACTTTTAAGAAATTCGTAAGGGTTTTTTTATACGTCAAATAAATATACATATTATATTATTATAGTTACTACGGAACCCTTCATGGGCGAGTCTGACTCGCACTTGGCCAATTTTTAAATATTAATGAGACAGTATCACTATGATTTCCTGTCTTAATGGACCTACTCAGTATTGCGCATGCAGGCAGGATATTTAATCCAGGAATAAAAGGTATACATTTTTACCACCCATGTGCCAAATTGTGAGAGTAAGAAACAGACAGACATTATGGCTATATATTTTTTGTGACATTTCAAAATATCCCGTTATTTTATTGCAGCAAATTCCGAAGGTTTAGTGTAGGTAAGGTTTAGTAAACAATAGGAACGAGCCACGAAGTTAAGCAAGGCTTGCCGTAGTCAGTCTGTGAATAGGTGGCTTTCCTCTATGCCTCGGAAAGAACGCTCAGCCGTTGGTTTTGGCTGTTATTTGTATTCGGTGATAAACACACACAACTACAAACAATAGAAAATTACAAACATGAAAAAATAACACTAAGACTTTCGCTGAGCATGTCAACACCGAAAGGGTTACCAACTCAGCATTTGCTGGGCGAGACACCCAGCGCTGGTTTTCAGTTGGCACCCAGCAGTGACACACGGACGAGGGACATCTATGACAGTTGTTTCGGTTAGTCAGAAACCAGAAAATCTGACCCTGGTCTTAACAAGGGTCATCGTGTTACCTAGCTGCTAGATTTAGGAGGTCAGATAGGCAGTTGATACCTGTAAAACGACCTGAAAGCCGACCCAAATATAGCTAGGAAAAGGCTTTAGCAGAGGATGATGATAATCAATAAACAATATCTCCTCTACATTTATTGTGCGCACGACCAAGTTGTGGAATTCTCTGCTGGCTTCTGTGTTCCCTGCCACTTATGACCTTTCAGCCTTTAAAGCAAACGTGAGTAGGCATCTTCTAGGCTCGTTCGTCACATCGCAGACCTCATCTATCGCTTACTATCAGGCGAGATCGAGGTCAAAAGCAGACTCGTGCGTAATAAAAAAAATACATGCAAGTCTTATGTTTATAAAAATAGCTTCCACATTAAACTGGCTATCCGTAAGTATATTCCATGTGCGTGTGCGCACCGACGACGGCGCTGCCGCATGCCGGCCGCTACCGGTGACAACTATTACCGACACCACACCGACACTACACTGAATTATTAAGGCCACATCGGATTCTGTGGCTTTCAAATGTGAGGGTAATTCTTGTATTTATTATTCATTGATTTCTACCCGTCTGGATATTTTGGGATGGTGACAAAACAAATACGAAATTAGAATAAAAACTATTTGAAGAACATATACATTGGCTTCACAACGCAAGGGCAACTGTAGAAACTGGGTGGAATTTTATTCAGTAGGAATCTGACACTCCCTTTTGCTCCATCTAGAGCGAGCGGGGTCATTTGATGAGTCCGCCCGATAAAAAGGGTAGTTCACATTAGTACCTACTCCAATTTCCAGACAGTGATGAGGAAAACAGAAAAAAAGAACGACCTATCTATATAAACGATTTACTGCTTACTATATTAACCGTTTGAAATATGTGAGTAAGTTTTTATTAGGAAAGAAAAGTATCAGAGGCCATAATATAATATATATATATATGTACATATCGCACTTTCAGAATGAAAAGGACTTAACTCGAAAAAATGTTTTTTTTTGATTTGAGCAGTAATAAAGCAGCATTGAATAAATTATATTCATATATCTCAAGTGGCGTAATTCAGATCCCTGTTTCCACGGCAATTCAGATAATGTTTCAGGCCAGTTTACATCAAAATCTGAAATTACTCGAATTTAGAGTTAGGTCACTTTCATTCTAAGAGTGCGATATATCGTTTGCAAAATAGTTCAGCTTTGCATTATGTATTAAACGCCCAAATAGTCCATCTTTGATCGTATAATAAGTCGATGTCTTCACTAATCTGTATCAAAACAAAACTAAAACCAGCCAAATCCTCACCTAAATCTAGACCCAAACAGACAGTCCACAATATCCTATATTTAGCCGTGGAATATTAACTAAGTTTAAATCTATAAAGCTAGTAAAACGGTGTCCGCATAGTTAGTTCTCGGCCGCGCGTCAACTTTTATCGATGGCGACATATCGACAGATCGACACCGGAGATTTATAGAGGACGTCAGCGGCATGTGTTAATTAATATCTAACAAGTAATATCTAGAAGTTTCACCGTACTGAGGTGTGGTTTCACTGTTATATTCGAAGTGTTTTTGCAGTTGGAGTTTTCGAAATTAGCTGGTTTTCGCGACTAATATCGTAGGAGTTCGTGACAAAATAATAACAATTAAGTAGTGCTTGGTGAGGTCATTTCTTATATGGATGACTCTATACCATAGACTTTACACTTAGTTGTTGGTACTGATTGACATTTGTAGATCTTTGACAGTCATGACGGATAGTCCAGGATAGTCAGAAGCCAGAAAGTGGAGTTTGCGTTTATATTTATGCGATGAGTTTTCCTCACAATACAGGTAAATAAAAAAAAAAACTTAATATATTAAATAAAAAAATAAAGGTAAATTAAATAAAAAAATACAACTTAATATGTTACAGTCTTGTATACAGGAGCTGGTGTCTGAGTTATGTTAGGCCTTGTATTACAGATCACGAGGTCCCCACCCCTGAGAATTGTCAATTTGGTTAAGCTAATTTTAACATAAAGAAACCAAGTTTAGATGACCAGTTGCTCAATGTGCTGCGTCCGGTTAAGATATAAGCAGTCCCAAACAGAGTAGGAAAAAGGATAAAAGATTGATTTTTCTATGAAAAATTTTGCGTGGTCAGAAATTGAAAGGCCATCACTTCATTGTTGAACAACAAACCAAAGCTTCAAACCATTGTAGTACTACTAATATTATAAATGCGACAGTTTGTGAGGACGTATGTATGTTTGTTGCTCTTTCACGCAAAAAATACTGAACAGACCAAAATGAAATTTGGTAAGTAGATAGTACATATTCTGGGATAGCACATAGGCTACATTTACGCTGGAAAACCCTCCCACGCGAACGAAGTCGCGGGCAGAAGCTAGTTGTTTATTAGAAATATGTATTAGTATTTCCCCGCCAAGTCGAGCAAAAAGCGGCACGGCCGTACCATACTTTTCTCGAAGCAATTCAGGCCATTTTCGCGCCCGTATAACTTCGTTGTGGATAAAAATACAACCCTGAATTTTTAGTAACCAAGCAGGCATTGTATAAACACGGTATATTTCAAATTTCATTCAATTTGAACTAGTAGTTTAAGTAAATAAATAGATTGACTTGACAATCGTAAAAACAATGTAATTTATATATGTATGTATTACTTGTGAGATATATTGTGTTTTCATGCGATGGCCGAGTCAATCTATTTATTTAAAACGTTAAAGATTTTTAATATTGATATGGTCACTATAAGATGTTGTTTGGTTAGATAATTACGTAACAACTTAAGACAGAAGGTCCCTTAAGTAGGGACTGAATAATCGAATAACCAACTTGGTATTACATGGATCTCACAACTTTTTACGGTAGAAGAACTGAGTTGCGAGACTTGGTTTTTTTGACAAGTATTTATGGGATTAGAATTACCTATTGTTTAATTAGAAAAAAATATTTGTAGTTACTTATTATGTATTTTTTCTATGGGCCTTAGTAGCTTGACATAAATATAAATAAAATTGTCTATCAAAATCATGAACCACCATGGTTTTCAAGCCAGCATTAAATTCGAACCATGGAGTTTATAAGGCTAAGCTCGTGTGCAGTAAAGACCAGCTCTGGCGTTTTATGGGACAGAACAAGATAGTGCTAATTTATAGCAGTTTTAAGAACAACCACTAATTGTTTTCTCTTTTAGTCCTTAGATGGATCAGAGGAAACCGTTGAGCGGTATAGGTAAACATTCTAATTATAAATATTTTATAATATTTTCGCCTGGTTGTATGAATGAATGGATTGCATCAAAATTTAGATGTATATTTTTTTGTGTACTTTGGTCATTGTTACCAATAACACAATATTTTTTCACAATATTATGTCAAAATTCACTTTCTTAAAACATTAATATATCTTGATTTCGATTGACGGTTTAACTTGAATAAACTATTGTAGAAAAATTTTATAGACATAATTATATCGATTGTTTTTAGTGACATACATGTTTGTTTAAGAAAATACTTCTAAACGCGACTCCACCCCACCACACTACTATTTAGCTAAACTGTTAAAAAGATAGGGTTGATAGGTTACTTTCTTATTTACGCCAATGTTGCCATTCGACTGGCGAGGACATAGCATTGTGCGCACCCGTATTCATATGCCAACACTCGATTTATACCTTTACCAACTTAAAGAAACACTTTCGAAATACCAAAAAACAATCACATTAGTCCTTATCCCGTGGTATTAAGAGGCAATTTTCTAGGACGTTGAAAGTTTATAACTGAAAATGTAAGCTTGTATAAGGACTTGGAGATCAAATGTATGGTGACTAGAACCGCCTCTTCGTAATGCAAGCAGTATATTTATCACTATTGTTACGTTAATTATTTTGCTTTGAGTAATTGTCTGTTTGATGGACTATCTATTCACGTAATGTGTGGGCTGGTAATGTGATACTGTGTGAGTTGTTGATATTGTACAGATCGGATTTTTTTTTTAGTTTTTCTATTTAGGTAGCCACATGAAAAATAGATGGAAAATTTAAATTAAAGCTGGCGACATCAGTGGATTTTTTAATGTACTGAAGCCTTAAGCGAAGCCCTGATATATAAAAAGATGGAGGTGATAACAATAGTAAGTATAGTCTATTCGAGTTTTTGAACTAACTTCGTCATTAACAGTATCATTAAAAATAAAAAGACGATAACTTCAATTCTTCCGTAATCAAAGCGCGTGCATCAGTACCATGATAATTGCCGTAATGAAATTCAGTTAATTAATTAGATTTATGTTAACAAACAAAAAAACATCATCTACAGGTCTTTCAGATTCAAATTCTAATACGTTGCATGCAGTTGATATCACACTGTGATTGAACTAAAGAACAATAAACTGTACCAGACTACCTTGTTTTTGAGTGTGTAAATCCTCATGGATGTCCTCTGTCTTGGGGTTGAAGGAGGGATCTTTCAGACTCTTACTGACTAAAAACACACGGTGTTTCTCTTCTTCACTTCTAGCTGGGGTGCGGGGACACGTTAGAATTCTCCACAATCACCCCAGCAGTGACAGTTGACGGTCGTTTACGCCATCCCAGATGAGGGGAGGAGTGAGCATCTCCTCACCCTGTCATAATTTTAGAAAGGTGCGCGGAAACACTACGCTCGGTCCTATATAATCGGATGCCAGACTTCCCCAAGTCTGACACCAAGGCCAGATTACGAGGGATAGAAGAGGGCATTGTCAGCCAGCCTCCGTCGCCCAGTCCTTTGAACGCGGCTCGGTACATTTGAGGAAGTCTCCTTCTCCCTCTCTGCCGCCATGACCCGCTCTTTGAAATCGACCACTGCTTGCTATGACCTCTCGCTCCCAACTATAGATTTGATTATGGCTGGCAACGAGAGATCACTCCCCACCTCAGTACCATACTGCCTGTCCCAACAGTGGGAACGGTATCGGCTGAATATAATATGTGCAATGCTTTGTGCGAGTTCAAATAAACGCTTAACTTTCTTTCTTTCTTCGTTCAAATTCCATACTGATGAATATAACCACACAGCATTAGAGACGTCTAGTATCTGTAGAGATCCAACGATCAAACTCCTCTTTAGGCAGGCTGAAACAAGAAAGTAAGCTTCATCTCATTCGTAATAAAAGTATACAGTTAAAGTCCCCACATTTCTCCAATCACGCATTAAATTCTTTCAACGACTAAAATAAACATTACAGATAAGATAGACAAATTGAAAAGATACCGTCCTTCAAAAACAATACTTAAAGTTAGCAAAACATTGAGCTAATCTCCTCCTAATCTGTAAAACGATAGTGGTAACGTGATCCTCCATTGTGCTGTCTTTGCGTTCAAACTTCTCGTAATTAAGAACTGATCGGCATTAAATTACTAACTGTTAATAAACAACGGACATCCTTAGTTGTGAAATGTTTTGAACATATTTTATAGCAGAAGGGTTGTTACGTAGAGTTTATTTAGGTAATTATGGTTTCTGTGTGGATGACAAGGAACCTTAATAAAATAACTCCCACGTCTGTCTGTGTGTCCGTTGCATAGGCTAATTGCTCTGTAGGTAGTGGGATAATTCAGGCAGTATTAGAGGTACATAATTAGGTATATAATATTTCCACGACAAAGTCACACAAAACCTTTTTTCAATTGGTCCTCTAAAAGTGGTACTTAACTAAAATTTATTGACGAAAAAAGAGTTTACGGCCCACACAACGAAATAATTTTTAATAGCTTAGAAGTTGTTCCATCTTCGACCACATCATCACTTACCATCAGGTGAGATCAGAGAGTATATAACCACTTGAGAGTGTATGGGCCGATTTCAGGACAGAGAAATGCAGAGCTGCAATTGGTCAGTTCATGGTCAAGTTGCGTAGATATGCCTGGTTAGGGATTGGTCTACTTGATTAAGGGAAAGTAGTCGATATCGATAAAATTTATTTTTACATTGTAAAAATGCTGAGTAAAAATTCCATAATAATAGTAGATTATTAACCAAGGGGATAAAGCAGTGTCTTCTGTTGCGGGTGACGATTTAAATCGCGAGCGTAACGAAGGACTCGAGGTTTACTCCCGAGCGTAGCGAGGGTGTTAAAAACTTAAATCACGAGCGAAGCGAGGGATTTAAGACGAGTCCTGACTGTAGCGAGGGATTTAAGTTCACCCAAGACTAAGACAGCTTTCTCACCGAGGAAAATGCTCTACTGCTCGTACCATTTGCGAAAAAATTAACACAATAATAATATGATAAGCATTTATTAAAAATAATGACAATTAAATAAATTAAAATAAACTTAACGTTTATGTATTTGAAGAAAACAAAAACGCGGCAAAATCCTAGACTAATATTTTTTGTCGGAAAAGCAAAGGCATCAAGGTCATACGGCCTCGTCGGTTTTCGTAATTTTATTTAATAATCATAACTGCATAATAAATGCGTATTCCTTTTTCAAAAAGATGTATAATGCTTTATATACAAACTCAATGGTGTAAACAGATGTACAGAAGTATTCCAAATTTAAATCACATTCTCCCCCTAGAGGATGAATGAAATTCAGTACAATTTTCTTTCCCTGTTTTTAACAGATTAAAATGACTATTGTTATGTTCGCTTTTTGTGGCATAGAATGTCACTTTTGTGAGCAAGTGGTACGAAAACATTATTATGCGTTATAAATTGGATACAAAAATTTAAAATTTGTAATTGTTTAGCATGCACACAGGCTTAATACTTGGTCACAACTAAAATGGTTCGTGTATCGTAGCCAATATATAAGAGCAAAAAGACTCATAGTTGTCAAGTGTATTTATAGTCTTTGGGTGAGATGGTGGTCAAACGCGAACCTATTATAAAAAAAATAAAAGGAATCAAATTTTGGCCTTTAGTTCTGCATCTCAGGTAGTGTCATACTTATAGATGGTTCTTATTCAAAGATTAGACTGTTTAGAACACTCTGACACACATTCTGTCATTCAGAAAATGCCGATGGCCCTACACCATTTTGGAGCATTATACCACTTAGGGCACTTGAGCTTAAATAAGGGACAGCTAATATGGATTCGGGATGAATGTTTTTTTTTCAATGTATAGATTCATCGTCATCATCCATAGCCTGACTTTCCTCACTGCTGGGTATAGGCTCCCCTTTGCTTGTATGTAGCTCCACGTTCCTGTGCCAAATACTATGAAGAATTTATAAAGTTATTGAGAACTATGAAAAAAAAGTAAAATTATGAAAATGACGCCGCCCACTGTATCATATGAATTAATATTGTCAAACAAGTGCACCACAAAATAATTTATTTATACCTCTTTTCTAATACCCTGCACATTTTATATTGCAATAAATCATTAACTGGTATTCTCATTAAGAGTGCTGTTATCGGGAATCGAACCTGGGACCGGTCGTCGCGTGCCCGGGCGCCGGTGAAAGTGTTTGTTTGCACACGTTCTAATGTTTGCTATACTTGTATCGTTTATCAAAATGTTGGAAAATATATCTCAGTATTTGGTAAAGATTGAGTTTCGGTTAGGTATTTTGATTTTGAGAATCTGGCATTAAGTTTATGCTAGACAGTGAATGATAATACTTTTATGTTATTTTAATAATCTCGACACATTATTATTTATTGTCAATGCCTTGCAGCCTAGGAATTTTATAAAGCTCTAAAAATATGTATACAAGCGAATATAAAACTAGTTTATAGGGCATCAAAAAATTCGTCAATGGAAAAAGTACCCAGAACATTGAGCACTTTTACAATTTCATGTAGCCTTGATTGATTGTGGATTGTGCTTTTTATTAGTTTAAAAAGAGATACAGTTTTTAGTTAAGCTCATAGTACCCGACAAACGGTTACGCTATTTGAATAGGTCCACCCAAGGGTGCTTTCCACAAAAGCCCACCACAAACATTTGATTAAACTACATGGTTCTGATAATGATGTGACAGCGATGAGATCAAAATATACATTTATAGAAACAACAACAAAAAATCCTGAAACCCGAAAAATCACAACTCAAGAGATGTCGCTTAAATAATAAACATCCTTGCAGAAAAGTATTTCGTTTATAGCTTTTTTATTTCAACCTACATCATTTCATATTAAACTTCAATAAACAAGAAGTGGAATAAAATCCAGTAGAACCAGCTAAACATTAAAGTTTTTGCGAACATCATTCCCTGACCTAGTCGACAAGCCATTCGTAAGAACTATCATTTTAATCCAATTAAAGTCCAAGATTATCATAAAACGAACATAGCGGTCTGCGTAAGCGCATATTATGTGCTTACCAATAATCATTTAATTACGAAGGTAAATAGTTATCGGAATGCCCGCCATTACAATAATGTATGCGTACGACATATTCTAATAAAAACTAATGTGAAAAGCCTTATTCTGGGGATCCGGAATGGTATTTAGAACATATTTTTTATACTGAAAAACTTTAAAATGATAAAGGACTAAACTTTTTGCTAAATTGATAATGGGAATGTTAGTTTTCTGTAAATATCACAGAAAATTTTAAACTAACATTCCCCTTTAAAACGATTCTAGGTTTTATAAATAATTCTGTTACATATCACGGTCATTTATTGTTATTTTGATATTCATCTTAGGTTTAGGATCGCAGCTCTAAACTCTCGTATATTTAAAAAAAATTACCGACATTTTGATTCTTTCTAAAACGATCCCCTTTTTGCTTTCAATTACAATACGGAAATGACCGTTAAATAAAATTAGCAAGCATAGTATGATCACAGAATAAGGCGCCAACCTGTAGCTCCCGTATAACGCGTAAGAAAACTCCGGTTTGCTAGTATATTCCATTTGCATATTAGTCTGATAAAGAGTTTCAAATGCCGTGGAGTGGATGTCTTAGAAGAAATTAGAAATTAGCTGAAACCAACAGTACGACGGTCGGTGTTTGTTGCGGAAAATTGACTATCAAGGTTTGAGAACCATTACCATGTGAAATGCTGATTCTGGCACTGGTTGTGGGAACCGATCGTGATCTTATTTTTTAATTATTAAAAAATAATATTTAAAAATAAATAATATTTATACATATGCAAATAAAAAAACTAACACTGTGCAAAAACAAAGTAAATTTTCTAAATTCTTTAAAATAAATTCTTCTTTTTTCTTTATTGTTAAATTGAGCAGGAGATGATAATTAATCGTCACTTTTGTATACTACGATTCCCTGTAGTATATTTTGAGTGTGCTGTGTATTAAAATAGGTACGTCCTCAACTCGCTAGGTGTTAGAACATATTGTGATATTAGAAACTTTAAAGCCACCTATAGCTGCGATATATTTCGTTAAACTGCATTTGTACGTAAACGGAGAAAGTTTGAAAGCCTGTCGCTTTACTTACCCGTTTTCTTTACTTATTCTGGCTCTTGTAATACATTGATAAAGGTTATTTATAGCAGTATGTTTCTAAATCGCACCATATATTTCTTATGAACTGACCTTTAAATGATGCCTTAAAAAATGCACCGTCTAGCTGCTATATTATTTCGAGTGACCAGAATATTTTATTTTTAACGTCATCATCGTCTTCTTCACGTTTTCGCAATAATGTTGTCCATGTGTTGTCCATGAAAAATACTAGTGTTTTCCATGGAGCGAATGTTTAATATACCTCCACAGCTCCGTAGCTGGGTTATTACCCATACCCCTTTGCAAGACCAGTTTCAGAATTTTTAGCTTATCTAATTTTTGCACTACCTGGACAGGTCCGCTCAAGTATGCTGCCCTACACTAACTAAAAAGCCGCTAACCTCAAAAAGTACTTCTCGAGTAAACGTAAAAATAAATGGGAAATGATTTTTCTACAAAACTACGCTATCTAGGACGATGGCCGTAAATTATTTTTGTGGTCATAGTTTCTGTGCACTATATATGACTATTTGTAAATGTTAATTATTTTTACTGTGTTATATTTTAGTATTGTATATATAGTATTGATGTTTAGTCGCTTTTTAACTAAGGAAGTGACAAAAATTATGTGGTTTAACTGCTCAGCAAAATTGCTGTATCTCAAAAAGTATTAATCGTAGGAAAATGATTCTTAGACCAAAAGATAGAGAATCGAAAGTAGTTTGAGATTACATTAAAAAGTGAAAAATGATCTTTTGTGGCTTAACGGCCTTTTAGTTATTGCAGGGCAGTATGTGTGCTCCTTTTCTCAAAAGAGCACCATATGTGACCAGTACGAATTGTATGAATTTTAAATGAGACGTTGACCTCTGTGTTTGTTTCGGTGTTTCTTCTTTTGTTGGTGTTGCTAAATATAAAACTGGGAAAAATGACGTGTGAAAGTGTTGTTTATAACCAATTTACAAAATAAATATTTCATTTCATTGTAGGTACCTTTATTTTAACTTTTCTTACTATGATGAACCAATATCGTTATGCCTGACTGATGACTGCCTCTCTTTAAGGATCCTAATTTGGATTAGTTCTTTTGTTTATAAGATACGGTACATATAATGGCCACGCCCAAGTATGCTAAGGTTGGACATATGGGGTTATTTTCAAAGACACAGGGTAGGTAGAAACTTCATAACGCCACCTGCTATCTCCTTTACAGAAATTTTATCGACTATAATAACATAAATGTAAACGCTTAAATGTATTAATGGAGGGATGTATAAATTATGATCTTATTTAGTTAATCGTGAAAATGGACAATTCTCGTGGGTTTATTGGCGCGGGAATATTATTTATTTATTTATTTATGTACAGTGTACACACATGACACTTAAAAGAGAAAAAAAAAAGACAAATACAGATAAAAGGGAACACAGATGTTGCTTATTTCAAAAAAAAATCTTCTAGCAGACCTGAGATAGGAGAGTTCAAGAAGGGATGATAGACATGGTGTGTATAAATACTAATTACGTAAATTAAAACCTCAAGATTCCGCTTCCGACGCTCGCCCGCGACGGTCGTACCGCTCCGCGCTCTCGATCGTTCCGTGCCTGAGTCATCGCTACGCTTCGTCACGCTCGCCGTGACGTCACTCGTAGTCGCCGACTACGACGCCTGGTCCGGATCCGCCTTTTTCGAGGCGGTGAAGGATATCCTGTTTCTATAACAGAGTATCGTCAAAAACAATTTGGTTTGGCCCCTTCAGGGTAAAACCACAGTTTCGTGGTCCTTGGTTGGAAACCTCACGGTGTCAACAATACCAAGGGGGTGCTGACCCGACGCACCCGCTGATCCCCTTCAGGGTGAAGCAGTAAATTGGAGTCGAGTGCTAGGTTTTGGCCTTGGGGGATCTCCTAGTCAAACCTAGTTACTGAGTTTCCTTTTCAGCTACACACCTAGTGTCGGTTGGGTGTGTCTACCCCTTCGCACTAGACCCAATAGGGCCCGGTTCGCACAATAAGACTGGCGACCGGTTACAAGCTTAGGGCTCACCATTAGGTACTCACCTCCCAGTCTCTACCCGACTGGGAGGGTTACACATCCCCGGACCCATCCATCCGGGGAGTTAGGCCAGTTAGGCTTTAAATAGGCCCCCCGCGGGAGAGAAATCTCCAAAATTTCCCCATTCAATTTTGATCCAGTTGCCAATCATGGCGAACTCCAATATTTTGGAGATTCTGTTAGAAATCCTTAGGGAAAACCCTACTATTTCCGCCAAATATGGCGGAAAAATCCAGCGTGAAATCGCTAATTGTCCCCCGGCTACCGAAGCCAACGTCGCTGATTTTAGTGACGCGCTTGACAGCCCATTATCTCCCCCGCTTGCCGATCAAGGCATCCCGGTAGGTCAGTTCACGGAAGTATTTATTAACTCCGATCCCATTGTTCGTCAAACAACGAACGACTTCCAGGTAGATAGCCCTTTATTGCCCCCGCCCGCCGACAAAGTCGTGCCGATCGCCCGATTCCCGAAATCACCCATTGTTTCCGGCCCACCTGCTAATCCCATTGTTCCTAAAACAATGGACGCCGCGCAGGTGTGCGCTGCACCTGAATTCCGTGAAATGGACACCACCGAACCTGTGTCCAATAACAACTCTGACAATGATTTGTCATCATGCCCCTCGTCCTCGGAAGACGACTTTCAAGTCGTCACCGGTGGCAAGAGGAAGAAAGGGAAAACCTCCCAGGCCAGCAAGGCCAAAAAGACCACCGCGTCGCCCCCGTCCCCAACTCAAACGCCCGTTCGACCCGCTAGCCCCGCCCCAACTACCTCTGCTCGAGCGCAGAATAGTCGTCCCGTCAGCCCGATAGCCCAAACTTCCTCAGCCCAAAGGAAGCAACGCCCTCCGCCCCCCTTTTACATCCAGAACAAGGGTAAATGGACTGATGTGTCCAAGATGTGTGTTGATCGAAAGATCAACTACACAAACGCCCGTGCCTGCCAAAATGGCATTAAAGTCACCGTCCCTACGTCGAACGACTATAGGGAACTATATCGCGCCCTCCGTGAAAGGAATATTTCCTTTCACACTTTCTCCTTCCCCGAGGACACGCCCACTCGTGTTATTATTAAACGTGTCCCTAAAGAAATCCTAGTACAGGATATTAAAGACGACCTTGCCGATCAAGGTATACCAGTGATCGCCGTCCATCGCTTACATAAAGCGAGAGGCGGTGAATTGTACGACATGGTTCTTGTCATTTGTGAACCAACCGAAGGTCATCACCCAATATTTAAGATTAAGTCTATTTGCTCCCTATCCGGTATCTCAATAGAAAAGCCCTACAAAACCGCAACAGTGGGACAATGCCACCGTTGCCAACTGTATGGCCATGCGCAGAGCAACTGCTATGCGACTCCCAGATGCGTCAAGTGTCTGGGCGAGCATAGCACTGCGGACTGCCCACGGCCTAAAGACCGAACCCTCTGTTCGGAACCACCCAGCTGCGTTCTCTGCGGCCAGACCGGTCACCCGGCAAACTACCGCGGCTGTCCCAAAGCCCCCAAACTCGCTCCTAAATTAGCGAAGCGCGCCAACGCCCGCCAACAGAGAGAGGCACCTTCTTCTCAAATTCCCCAACGTCTCGCTCCTCAGAGACCGTCCCCGTGGAACAGGCTAAACCACGAAAAAGCCTTTCCCTCCTTGGCCCCTGCCAAACCTTAGCAGGCACTGATGGATATACCCATCGCAGCGCAGATCCTGCCTGTAGCCGTGGCTACAGAGCCCACAGCCAGTCACAAACCCGCGCCTCAAACCACTGCTGCTCCTGCGGTCAAACAACCGCCCAATCCCTCACCCGTCGCGCATGGCGAGGCTTGCGCCCAGACTATACTGCGCCATTATAGGTTATTTATGACCCGCCAAGCCAGATCTCTCCGCGATGCCCTTCTGGCTGCCGAACAGCAGAATAACGGCAAAATTACGACGGCAATGTACAGCCAAATATTCAGCACACACAGTGATGTGGTGCTAGGTCTCGACCAGATGGATGCGATGGACTGATCCAATGGATTCCCAACGCACAAACCACACTAGGCCTCGATCCCTCAAATTAGGTTTTTTCAACGCCAATGGAATTTTCAACCAACGCGCCGAAATAACTAAATTCCTCCGCGACCACCAATTAGACGTCCTCCTTATACAGGAGACCCTTTTGAAACCCCACCGCGCTGATCCCAAAATTGCGAATTACCGTCTAGTTCGCAATGACAGAACACGTTGCCACGGCGGCGGTACCCTTATTTATTATAGAAAGGAGTTATACTGCATCCCTCTGACCCCACCCGCGCCTCTCTCTCACCTAGAGTACTCTGCCTGTCGACTAGGCATGACTGGTCATCCTCCGATAACCATCATCTCTGCCTACCATCCGCCACCATCGGTCGCGTCTCTTGCTTCAGACGATCCTATCGCGCTCACCAGCGATCTCACGACTCTCTTCGGCCTGAGTGACTCCGTCTTACTAGCGGGCGATCTCAACGCCAAACACCCCGCTTGGAACAGCAACTCGACAAATGCCAGAGGCAGAATCGTGTATAACCTAGGCGCGACCCTAAACTACGACGTCATCGCTCCGATGACTCCCACCCACTACCCACACGACCCCAACCATAACCCCGATGTCCTCAATGTGGCGCTCCTAAAGAATGTAAACCTCCGTTTACACTCCATAGAAGCGCTTCACGAGCTCAACTCGGATCACCGTCCCGTTATCCTACACCTAGGTTCCCGCTCGGGTAACCATGATCCTACCCAACCTCCTCCGACCCAATTGATCACCGACTGGAGGAAAGTAAGTGAAAAACTGAAATCCACCACATCGCCTCAATTGGACACCATTCCTGACCACATAGTCTCAGTCGCTGACACGACGGCGGCGATCGACTCGCTTACAAATCACGTACAATCCGTCCTGAACGATTGTTCAAGGGAAGTTCCTGTAGTGGAAGACCACCGCTGGAAACTCCCGGACGATGTACGGAATCTGATAACCGAGAAGAACGCAGCCATCCGTGCGTACAGCGCTTTTCCCTGCGCCGCAAACAAAGCTCACATGCGCAACTTACAGCGTGCTGTAAGGAAACGCATTACCGAGCAGCGTAATGCGAGCTGGGACAAGATGCTGAGCGAACTTGAGCCCACCCATCTTGCCTTCTGGCAGCTTCAGAGGAAGTTACGATCCACTGAAGAGGCCACAATGCCTCCTCTCATTCGTCCCGATAAGAGTGTCGCCTTCGATAACTCTGAAAAAGCAGAATGCCTAGCCGACAGCCTAGAGTCCCAGTGTTCTCCCAGCTCTCAACCAGTAGACCAAGCCCACCTCGATATGGTGAACGCCGAAGTCGAACGTAGAACTTCCCTTCCGCCCGTCGAAGATCCCGATAATCCACTGGCCCCCATCACTCCTGATGAGGTCCAGGATATCATTAAAAGTCTCCAACCGCGAAAAGCCCCTGGCTCCGACGGCATCACCAATAGGGTTTTCAAACTTTTCCCCGCCCAGCTTATAGTGCTAATGACTGCCATCTTCAATGGTGCATTGAGCAATAATATGTTCCCCGCAACCTGGAAACAGGCCACCGTCATAGGTATTCCCAAACCAGGCAAGCCCAAGTCTGACCCGTCTAGCTACCGTCCCATTAGCTTACTCAACGTCCTTGGTAAAATCTATGAAAGGCTTATATATAAGCGGCTCAAAGATTTTGCAGAAGCAAAGAGTCTTATACCCAATGAGCAGTTTGGATTTAGAACCGAACACTCATGTATCCAACAAGTCCACCGCATCATAGAACACGTCAGCGCCGGCTTCCAACGGGGCGCAATAACGGGAGCCTTATTCTTCGACATAGCGAAAGCGTTCGACAAAGTCTGGCACAATGGCTTAATCTATAAGCTATACCAACTCGGCGTGCCTGACCGTCTCGTGCTCATCCTACGGGACTTTTTATCGAATCGCACTTTTCGTTACCGAATTGAGGGGGAGCTTTCCTCCCCCCATCCCATTCGCGCAGGAGTTCCTCAAGGCTCCGTACTATCCCCCCTCGTTTTCACGCTATTCACTAGCGATATCCCCAAGCATAAAAATACTCAGCTAGCCCTATTTGCCGACGATACGGCTATCTATTATACCGGTCTTAAACCCGATGCCATCGCTCGCACTCTCCAAACTTCCGCAAACACTCTGGCCAAGTGGTTCCGGAAATGGAGAATCGAAGTCAATCCAGACAAAAGCCAGGCAGTCCTCTTTTCTAAGCCGCGGATAAACCCACCCTCCCCCCGTCCGATTACCATGTACGGCAAGCCGATCCCCTGGGAAAAGCAAGCCAAATACTTAGGCGTGGTCCTCGATAAACACCTTTCCTTCGCTGAGCACATAAAGCAGGCACGTTCGCGCGCCGCTTTCGCTCTAGGTAGGCTCCACTTCATTCTTAGCTCCCGCAGCATGTTATCACTCAGGTGCAAGCTGCGTATTTTCACCGCGGTCATCCGTCCCATCATGACCTACGCCTGCGTTGTTTTCGCACACGCAAAGCCCTACCTCCTCCACAAGATGCAGACCCTTCAAAACCGATTCCTCCGTAGAGTCACGGGAGCCCCCTTTTATGTTCGAAATGAGCTTCTTCACGTAGACCTCAAGATGCCCACCATCCAGCAGTTCATGAAACGTGTCTCCAAGCGTTTCTTTGATACTGCAATCCAACATAGGAATCCCCTTATCGTATCGGCCGCCCAATACGAACCCTCGCGTATCTCTAAGATTCGCCGACCAAGGCACACCCTTGTCACTCCCGATGACGCAATCACCCTGCTCCAAGAGAGCCGTAGGGAAACAAGTACAGTGGCACACAAAAACAAAAACCGACCGTCCTTCCGTCCTCGCCGCCGAGGCCCGCCGCGACGTCCCCGTAATAGTCCGCCCCGACCCTTGCCAGAGCCAGCCCGCGACGCTGAGCCAGTAGCTTTAAATTCCCTTATTAATAATAAAAATGATATGATCCAACCTGTCCCTAGCTGCCCTCCCACTGCGACGCCCTAAGCCGAGGTCCGTACCCCACAGGGGGTGCCCTTAGCGTGTAGTCGCCTAGTTTGTAAGTATTCTAATAAGCCCTGGCTGGAGGCTTTAATTAATTAATTAATTAAGGCAACCACAGGCAAGCCCGGTTAAGCAGCCGACAACCTCAGAGGTTGACCTGCGAGATGCCACACACAAAAAAAAAAAAAAAAATTAAAACCTCAAAAGCTGCTCCGACGCTCGCCCGCGACAGTCGTGCCGCTCCGCGCTCTCGATCGTTCCGTGCCTGAGTCATCGCTCCGTTCGTCACGCCCGCCGTGACGTCACTCGTAGTCGCCGACTACGACGCCTGGTCCGGATCCGCCTTTTTCGAGGCGGTGAAGGATATCGTGTTTCTCTAACAGAGATTGTCAAAACAATTTGGTTTGGCCCCTTCAGGGTAAAACCACAGTTTCGTGGTCCTTGGTTGGAAACCTCACGGTGTCAACAATACCAAGGGGGTGCTGACCCGACGCACCCGCTGATCCCCTTCAGGGTGAAGCAGTCAATTGGAGTCGAGTGCTAGGTTTTGGCCTTGGGGGATCTCCTAGTCAAACCTAGTCACTGAGTTCTCTTCACAGCATACACACCTAGTGTCGGTTGGGTGTATCTACCCCTTCGCACTAGACCCAATAGGGCCCGGTACGCACATTAAGATTGGCGACCGGATTACAAGCTTAGGGCACACCATTAGGCACACACCTCCCTGCTATCCCCGCAGGGAGCGAACTCACCTCCGGTTCATTCCCGCCCGGAGGGTTAGGCAAATAGGGCCCTTCAGGCCACATCAGACGGCAACACAGCTACCGAGTTTGTCTGGGTTTCTCTTCTCGGTAGCGAAGTGTTAGGAGAAACTCCGGGGCAGGGCTCTTTGGGGACCGTCTGCTCGGGGAGCTCACGTTTGACGTGTCTCCTCGAGGCGCTTATGTTAGGTTTAGGAGAATAGGATCCCCACTTCTACGCCTCCAACATGGAGACCTTAGAGACTCTATCCGCTCAGGTCAAGTTCCTAACCGATAGGCTAACTAAAACCACCGAGGTTTTAGGGCTTATTATATATAAAAACCCCGACCTAAAAAAGGAGTTTGAGGTAGAGATTGACTCCATCAGAATCAATCCCATTCTCAAACACCCCCCCGCGTTGCCACCCACCCCGCAGCCAGATTTAGGTCCCACCCCCGCGCCCATCGCAGATAGGTCCCCCTCCCCCCCAGACGTCGAAATGGACTCTGCGGAGGAGGAACAAGAAAAAGAGAGCTCGGAAGGCGAGCGCTCGGAACGCGCAGAGAGCATACACTCTGAGCGCTCGGAGCGAGCGGAGTCCGAGCACTCCTCCGACCAAACCTCTTCCTCCGACGAGTTTATCCTCGTCGAGGGAAAGAGGAAGAAGAGGTCGCAGGCCTCGTCCTCCACTCAGGCCCCTAAGGCCAAGAAATCCTCCCCTCCCGAGCCAGCACGCTTAGTGCAGAGCCAGCCCTCCACTTCCTCGGCCACTAGGGCCAGCCCTACCCAAACCCCAGTCGTCAGCGCCTCAGTGCGCAAGACCATCCCTCCCCCACCCATCTTCATCCATGACAAGGGGGCTTGGACAAACGTGTCCAAAGCGTGTGGCGAGCAACGCATCGCCTACACGAATGCCCGCGCCGTTCAGAACGGCATAAAAGTAGGGTTAGCGACAGCTAACGACCACCGCGCGCTTTCGAAGCTACTCAAGGCTCGAAATATCCCCCACCATACTTATACGCTCCATGAGAGCAAGCCCGTTCGGGTGGTCCTCTGCCGGATCCCCAGTGAGATCCCCACCACCGAGATCGTCTGCGACTTAGAGTCACAGAACATCCCGGTGATTGAGGTGCACCGTATGCACGGCAGAGGTGGCAGGGCGTCTAACAACGTCCTCGTCATCTGCCACCCCGTCTCCGAAGGTCCCCACCCCATCTTTGCGCTGAAGACTGTATGCAGTCTTTCAGGAATTCTCATTGAGAAGCCACACAAGAGTGGCACGGTAGGCCAATGCCACCGTTGCCAGTTGTATGGGCACGCGCAACGGAATTGCTTCGGCAAACCCCGGTGCGTAAAGTGCCTGGGCGATCACGGCACCGCGGAGTGCAGTCGCCCAAAAGATAGGTCCCAGTGCCCAGACCCGCCCAGCTGCGTGCTGTGCGGGCAATCCGGCCACCCCGCCAACTACTGAGGCTGTCCGAAAGCCCCGAAAACCTCCGCCCCTAAACTGGCAACGCGCGCTAGCGCACGCCAGGGACGAGAGTGTCCTACACTCTCGTCTGAGCTCCCCCAGACCCTCAGTCCCCAGCGTCCAACTCCTTGGACGGCGGCGAATCACGCCCAAAACTTCCCGGCACTAAGGCCGAAAGTCCCAGGGCTGATGGATCAACCCATCATGCCCCCCGCTCCGGTCGTTGTGGCTTCTCAGCCTCCTCCTCCCCAGTCACCCCCTCGCTCAGATGAGCCGGAACTCGATCCGTTCCTCATCCTAGCGAATACATTTAAATTCTTCAAGTCCCCCCGCGCCATCCAAATGGCAACGGAGGTCGTGGCCTGCAAAAGCATTGAATCCCTGATTCAGGTATACTATAAGTATCCTGATGTAAAAAGCCATTTTGACAACCTTTTTAAACAGCCATAATGTATAACACGGCTAGTAAGAGATTAAAGCCCCGATCCCTAAAGCTAGGTTACTTCAATGCCAATGGCATCACCAATCAACGGGACGAGATCGCGACTTTCCTTCGCGATCATAGTCTCGACATCCTTCTGGTCCAAGAGACCTTCCTCAAACCCCACCTTAGGGATCCCAAGATAGCCAATTACCGGCTAGTTAGGAACGATAGGACTAGATGCCACAGAGGTGGCACTCTAATATATTATAGGAACTCCCTGCACTGCATCCCTATGGATCCGCCGCCCCTTGCCCACTTAGAGGTATCCGTTTGCCGGCTAGGCATGACGGGCCATCCCTCTATCACAATAGTATCCGCGTATCTCCCACCGTACAACGACGTAGATTCAAATTCTTCGATAAACGCCTCACTTCGAAGCGACCTTACAGCCCTTCTTGACATGAGTGACTCCGTCCTTATAGCGGGGGATCTCAATGCCAAACATCCCGCATGGTGTAGTCGTATTACCAACCCCCGTGGGAAGGTACTATACGACCTTTGCACACCTCTCCACATAGATATCATAGGTCCTATGCGGCCTACTCATTACCCGTTCGAGCCATCCCACTTGCCCGACGTACTCGACATTGCCCTCCTGAAGAATGTGAACTTACGTTTGCACTCTTTAGAGACGGTAGACGAACTTGACTCTGATCATAGACCGGTGATCATGGAGTTAACTCCGAGATCGGGTCCCTATGACCCTAACCGCCCCCCTCCCACACAGGTGATCACTGACTGGAGGAAAGTAGGCGAATTGCTGAAATCCAACACGTCTCCTCACCTGGACAAGATCCCCGACCACATCCAGTCCGCCGCCGACACGACGGCTGCGATCGACTCACTCACGGAGCACGTACAATCTGTCCTGAACGACTGTTCAAGGGAGATTCCGGTGTCAGAGCACTGGCGCCGGAAGCTCCCGGACGATGTACGGGCCCTGCTGACTGAGAAGAACGCAGCAGTCCGTGCCTACAGAGCTTTCCCCTGCCAGAATAACAAAACTTTCATGCGGTACTTACAGCGCAAAGTAAGTAACAGCATCAGAGAGTGGCGTGAAGCCGGCTGGGACAAGATCCTGAGCGAACTGGAACCCACCCACCATGCCTTCTGGCAACTTCAGAGGAAAATGCGCGCCACTGAGGTTGCCTCAATGCCTCCCCTTATCCGCCCGGACAAAAGCATTGCCTTCGACGACGAAGACAAAGCCGAATGCCTAGCCGACAGCCTGGAGGCCCAGTGCTCTCCCAGCTCCCAACCAGTCGACCCAGCCCACCTTGCCCACGTGGATGCTGAGGTCGAACGTAGATCTGCCCTGCCCCCTGTCGAGGACCCTGATGCTCCCCTCCCCCCCGTCACGGTAGACGAGGTGGAGGAGATCATCAAGAAACTCAAACCTAGGAAAGCTCCCGGGACTGACAGACTGACCACTAGGGCACTTAAACTCCTCCCACGTACGATCATAGTCCTACTGGCTGCCATCTTCAATGGCACCTTGTCCAACAACTTGTTTCCACAAGCTTGGAAAGAGGCTATAGTGATAGGTATCCCAAAACCCAAAAAGCCCAAGAACCTCCCGACTAGCTATAGACCCATTAGTCTGCTCAGCGCCCTCGGCAAGGTCTACGAGCGGATTATTCTTAATCGGCTCAAGGACTTTGTCGAGGCCAAGAGCCTACTCCCTAACGAACAGTTTGGCTTTAGAGCCCATCATTCCAGTGTCCACCAAGCCCACCGCATCGTAGAGCACATTAGCGGCCGTTTTCAACGCGGTCTGGTGACGGGGGCCCTATTCTTTGATATAGCGAAGGCTTTCGACAAAGTCTGGCACAATGGCTTAATTTATAAGCTTTACCAACTAGGTGTGCCGGACCGTCTCGTGCTCATCATTCGAGACTTCCTGTCGAACCGCTCCTTCAGATATCGTATCGAAGGAGCGCTTTCCACTCCCCGCCCTATCAGAGCCGGCGTCCCTCAGGGCGCCGTGCTCTCCCCCCCACTCTTCACGCTATTCACTAGCGATATCCCCAAAAAGCCCCCAGTAGAGTTATCCCTATTTGCCGACGACACGGCCATCTACTACTCGGGACATAATCCCGTTAGCATCGCTCATACCCTCCAGACCTCAGCCAACGCACTAGGCGATTGGTTTAGGAAATGGAGGATTGAGGTAAATCCCGACAAAAGTCAAGCAGTCCTGTTTCGCAGGCTCGCCAGCATAAACAATTCACCCCCCCTCGCCCGATCACTATGTTCGGCAAGCCAATCCCTTGGGAGAAGCGAGCCAAATACTTAGGTGTGATCCTCGACCAGTTCCTTAACTTCAGTGAGCACATAAAGTCGGTTCGCTCGCGAGCCGCTTTCGCTCTCGGTAGGCTCCACGCCCTGCTGAATAAACACAGCAAGCTCTCCCTTAGATGTAAAATCCGAATATACACGACATGCATACGTCCTATCATGACGTATGCCTGTCCGGTGTTTGCTCATGCCAGTCCCAATCAGATCCATAGGATGCAAGTCATTCAGAACCGTTTTCTCCGAAAGGCCACGGGCGCGCCCTGGTTCTGTAGGAATGAGGATCTCCACGTAGACCTCAAACTCCCGACCATAAAGCAAGTGTTGAAACGCATGTCAGTGCGTTACTTCACCTCTGCTGATACCCACACTAACCCCCTGATCGTATCGGCCGCCCGATACAGACCCTCCAAGATTTCTCGGGTTCGTCGCCCGCGTAACGTCCTAGACGAGCCTGACGACCCCACCACCATCCGACAAGAGAGCAGTAGGGAAACCAGCACTCTTAGAAAATACAGATACAAAACGCGTTCCGTATTCCGGCCTCGCCGACGAGGCCCATCGCGACGTCCGCGTACTTGTAACGAAAATCCTCCCCGACCTTTGCCAAACGAGCCAGCCCGCGATGCTGAGCCAGTAGCAATAAATACTCCCGTAAATAATATGACCCAGCCTGTCCCTTTGCTGCCCTCCCAAAATGACCCCGCTATGCCGAGGCCCGTACTCCACAGGGAGTGCCCTTAGCGTGCGGTCATTAGTTTTTAAGTATATTTTAGTTTGTAAGCCCTGGCTGGGGGCCTTTAATTTATTAGAGGTCACCACAGGAAAGTCCGGTTAAGTAGACTCACAGCCTTAGTGTGCTGATCTACAAGTGGCCCTTAATAAAAAAAAAAAAAAAAAAAAAAATTAAAACCTGATTAATTAATAACATAAATTATAAAGATACAATAAAAAAAATATACATTCATTAAATTTTCAGATTTAAAATATATTTCTTGACCCAAAAAGTCACAGCGATGAAATGCCTCCAACGCCTCCAAATAGTGGGCTAATGTTTTGTATAACGCTGTGGGTATCCGTTGTACGCAAGACGCACAAGTTTAGAAGTTGATATCTTTCACTAGCAGCTATTTAATTTTCACATCGCCAAAGTCAGAAATTTCTGGAGTAAAATAAGACGGGAGAAAGTGATGCAGAAGGCGACGACCCTCAGTCATGAGGAAAACGACGCAAGGAGGACTTAATTTTTACTTACAAATATAGTGCAAATATCTCGTAGTGGTGCTCGTGGCTGAATAATAACAGCCACATGGCTCGATTTTCAAGGTTAAGCAACGCCTGCTAAGGTCAATCTACGGATGGGTGATGGTGATGGTGTCATAACATATCGAAATGCCTCCTTGCCTCGGAAAGTACGTTAACCCGTCGATCCCGGCTGTCATCTGTTCATTTGATAGTTTTTACGGGTAGTTAGAAGTCAATATCAGTCCCTAGAGATCATCATCAAGCTGCATGTTTGTTAGACTAGAAACAAACATACTTTATTTTTTATTTTATTTTTTTTCGTGGTAAAATCATTAGATTAGTCCTCCCACCCCGGGCAGGGCCGGAGGGACTGTCAGACTTGTACTGACTAAAATCCACGGTATTCCTTAAATGGCCCTTTACGTACCGGGGTCACGGTAATGAGATAAGTCCGACGACCCCGGCAGGCTTCGGCCCTCTGCAGGGGGGGCCTCGTCATGTTGCTGACGCTCTTTGAGGCGCGCGTGGAACACAACGCGCCGTCGACCCGGGCATGGTCCATGGTCGGATAGCGAGTTGCCCTTTACTCGCTGTCCGCATGCCCAGACACAATCATACTTGGGATAAGGTTAGGTGGATGATGAAAGCTCAAATACCTACTAAACAGACATTATATAAAACAGATCATTATAGAACTTAAACAATACCGGTTATTCATTCACATTTAGCGCAAAAAAAAACTTTGAGATAGTAAAAAGTGCAACTTTTGTAATTTTTTATTTCTTTTTTAAAAACAAAACCTTTTGTCTAGACGGAATAACGTAGAACAAACTGACCAGAAGTTTGTTTGACTTATATTGTTTTTTTTTTTTAACTATAGATATCAGAGTTATCTAGATTAAATTGAATGTAATTATAAATTAATAACTGAATCAAATACAAGACACTCGACATTGTGTTCAATTACGTGAATCTTTAAAATCTTTAACTCTTTAAAATTGAGTGATCGGAGGAATATCAAATATAGCACACAAGCATATTTAGCTTAGTTGGAGGGGTCTACCCACATTGCTCGTTAACTTAAAAAAATACATAATATTAGACTGGTGGGTTGGTCGGTATGGTCCCGGAACTAACCTGATAACATGCC